>CM035092.1:74752790-75989638 GCA_020205505.1 Panax japonicus | reverse complement strand
TATATTTTTCATAGAATTTTTAAAATTCATTTACTATTTTTCATATGGCTAAAACTACCGAATATTTAGACATTTATCATAAATTGTACTTTTATCCAAAAATTCCGAAATTCACAGAGTACACTAATATTATATAGATGTACTCCCAATAAAAATTTCATCAATTTTGGAGTTAACCACAAGGAGTTATAAGCGGTTATTTTTAAAATAGTTTTTTCTCATAAAATTCATAACTCTTAATCTATACATCCAAAAATCACCATTTTTGGACACAATCAATAAAACTCATCAACATATCATTTCAAATTTTTTTAGAATTTTCTGAAGAACGGAAGAAGTACGAATTGAAAAAACATAATAACCCTTAAAATCCCTTACTATCCCTTACCTCAAAAGAGCATCACTTCTGACTGGATATCGGATATAACGCTGAAGGAAACTTGCACTGATGAATATCAACTCACTAAGTATCTAAATACACATACAATACACTCAATAATCTAGAGAGAGAAAGAGAGAAAAATTTATTCTGGTGTGATTTTCAATTCTAACTTAGCCCTCTATTTATAGGAAAATTTCTGGAGACTTGACCTGCAACTAGATGACTTTACCTGCTACTATTCCCACCCACCACATTTGAAATAAAATTCAGCACATTTCTTCACCAACCACAAGTGGGCTCACTCAATTCTAGAATTTTCCACCAAAATGCTAAATTCGGATACTTCAATAATTTCTGAACCATTCACCTCTTAAAATTCGTAACAAATCATATGTTCAATTTTAACGGTTCAAAATTTGTGGACATATACTCAACTTATATATGTATAACATATCCAAAAATTACAACGATCCAACGGTCGGATTAAAAATTATAACTCACGCAATATATCTCAAAAACACTGGTTTAATTTTTAATACCTTCACTCTGACAAAAATACTGATACAATACCTTAACATTAATTCCTTCATTTATAACCACATAAATAAATCCATCATTTATATCCACATCAAATAAATATTTCCTTATCATATAAATCAATAATTAATTATTCATAAATAATATTACAGAATCACAGTTATGATAACCAGGCCGTTCCCAGGAAAGATAGGGCTTTCCAATAAGAATTTCTCCTTACTGGCGAATAATTAGGTGACCAAACCTCTCCTTGACAGAACTTTCTAGACATTGCCAATAATACTATATAATAATATTACTCAAATAATATGAATTATTGATTTGATAATGAGAAATATTCTGCAGTGATAATTATTGAAACAACAATAATATAAAATATCAATGCAGCAAATATTGAATCAATAAAATAAAATATTGAACAGAAATTACTGTAACAATTATTGAGTAGTGACTTCTTACGTAAGAATCAATAATTCAAAAATACTATGTAATACCGTGTGCTACTGTGCAACAACGCGTATTACTTTATTTTACCAACCGGGTATTCCAACAGTGTTAACGGTAACGATTACGCCGTTATTTATAAAAATTTAATTTTGTCATTTTTTTCATCTGACAGTTATTCTGTTATGGGGCCCACAAATGGTTGCGCCGTCGTACGAATATTCTCCGACAGAAAGAATATTCCACGACCAAACGAATATTCCCCGACAACAATGAATATTTTATAACCACTTGCGTATTTTGAAAAAAAATTCATATATCACCCTTAACTTTAACTTTTATTAATTTAACCATTTACTGAATAGTAATTATAAGAAAAATTGAATACTTTTATTTCATAAATTTTGGGGTCTTACAATCTCTCATCCTTATGAAATTTCGTCCACGAAATTTACATACCTGGTATTTCGAAAAGTTGAGAATACATTGCTTCCATTTCAGATTCTATCTCCCCTGTCATAATGATTTCTCCATCTCCCGTGATAACTTCATTTGGGTTACTCATTTCTTAGGAAGTCATGACAACCGCCATCTCTCGAACTACCCGGTTTTAACTTGTCTGGGGCAGCATTTGGCGTCATCACTATCGGTTGAATATATTTTTCTATAGGACATATTCCTCCCTTAACTGCCTCATCGTACTCCTGTTTATGATCTGAATCATAAATCTTCGATCCATATCGAATTCAGGTTGACCGCTATGTACAGGGTAATTCAAAACTCGATGTTGGGTTCTCCCAATGGCTTTCCAAAAAGAGAAATTCATGTCATCTATTTTAACCTTCTTAGATCGGACATCTCTTTCCACAATATCCACGTGTCGTGTGGCTTTTACCCATGCATCACTCATTCTTACTCGTTCAGTTTTTTCTTCTTTCAGCTCAGATTCCATCTTTATCATCTTATATCTACCAAAGAATGCTTCTGTTCAAGCATCACATATCGGGTAACACAAGCTTGAATTGTTGCATCCTTTTGTTCCACGACCGCTTGTCGTTCTCCAGCCTTCTCTTCTAACTCATGAATACGATTTTAAAATTCTACATTTTGATCATATAATACCTCTAATAAACTCTCCTCAGGTACCTCTTCTTCCTCTTCTTCCTCACTCTCAGCTGTTACCTCTGTGACTATCTCGGGTGCAACTATCAATTCTTCACTCACCACATGGATATCTCTAATCACATTATCATGGTTAGTGATTAGAGGTATCCCCACGGTCTCATTCACTCTATTGTTAACATTCTCAGCAGTCATTCTCAAATACTGCCATAAAACAAGGGTTAATTAAACAAATTAACATATCACATAATATCCCGATATTATGATTGACCAACAAATAAGCTTAGGTAGGACACACTAGCGAAGGATTTACTCATCTCTCCCCTCCTAGTTATATTCCCTGATATCCACCAGAGATCATATCCCTAAGCTCTGATACCAACTGTGACGACCCCAAAATAGGTCCATTCCATCCAACCCATTCTGAGTCGCCAAATACATGGTACAGAAAATAACTACAACTTTATTACAACAATTGTCGTACAAAATACAACAACACATATGCTATGAGTTTGGATACAAATATATACCAACTGTGACTCATGTCCCAATCGTGGATAGCACGTCACAATGACACCTTACATAAAGGTATAGTCAAAAACTGTTTTAGAAATTAGAATTTTTTGGATGTACTCAAGGAAACCTTCGTACATGGGAGGCCATGCTTCTAGGTTATGATAGATATCATATGGCCACAGAATTATCCTTGGTTGACCCAATAGACCCCAAAGAAAAACGAGAATATTACTATCATATTCTTCCCAATGGTGAGTCTTCTCTTGACTTATCATTATCTCCACTGTCTCAAATTGAGAATTATACTTCAAACAAACACCAAGATTATATAGGTAGTGCTCGTAAATATACTCAGCAAGTGGATGAGCACAACCCTGTCTTATGATGACCCGAGGTTGTATGTCATTAGACATCTTGTATGATAGTGGCAAAACAACCTTCCAACGTTGGGTTCGCCTCTCCCTATATGATTCTCCAAATATAACTACTAAAAGATGTATACAACACACTTGTCTATACTATTTAGGCAGAACTCCACAGCTAGAGACCACCGTTCTATTCCCTTGTTACCCCCGCTCGACCCAGCTACACTTTTATTACCTGAAAGGAATTGTGAAGCAAAAAGGGTGAGCACAACTAGCTCAGTAAAGAATAACTTGACTAAAGATAATTAAATTATCAATAGCCTTCATCAATAAAAAATCAGAGATTTAGAACATATGGTAGATGATAAAAATTTCAATCATAGTTGCAGCGGAACGAGCAATCCATTAGAAGAGTCAAATAGAAAATACAGTCTATTATTATCTCCATGTTAAAAGTCCACCAACAATGTTTTATCCCTGTAACATCAATCAACAGTTCCTTTCCACAATTATATGAATATCTCATGATCATAATTATGATTCTAAATTCCTCTTCGTACCCAGGACGAATATAATTTTTATCACATGTCTTTACCTGAAATATCAAATATCATGGTTATACCAACTCACAGTTCCTGTTCATAATCATACTAATAAATTCATCTTTGCACTACGAGCCAAAGATATTCATCCACAGTTCATCTTCACACCACTAGCCAAAGATATTCAACAACAGATCATCTTTTCACTACGGGCCAAAGATATTCATTAACAGTTCATCTTTGCACTACTGGCCAAAGATATTCATTAACAGTTCATCTTTTCAATACTGGCCAAAGATATTCATCAACAATTCATCTTTGCACTACAGGCCAAAGATATTAATATCTCAAAGAAATATATAATCATTTCAGAATTTATATAAACAATAATTATAACCATGTTGATCAATTCACCTTTGCACTTAAGTTAAAGATATTCAATTATAAATTCAATGGTCATGATCATACCAGTCACAATTCAACTTTTCATTACTGGCCAAAGAGAACCCTAGTCATGATCATACCAATAATCTACTCATCTTTACACGTGAAAGAGAATTTCAACATCAGGTTTATAAAAATATTATATATGATAATAAAATCAATATAATCAATATATAGTTTTAATCTCCAGAGATATTGAAAGAATACACTCAATATAATCAAAAAGGTAGAATTTTATTGATTCTAGATATATATTGATTGATGTTATAGGAATAAAAGATAGGCGATGAACTTTTAAATTCATATATAGAAGATAGTAGTTTGCATTCTCTACTTAACTCTTCTAACGAATTATTATTTCCGCTACGAATATTGATTTAAAACTTGTTATCTATTGTATTCTATTAGATTTTTTCCTGTTGAAGACTAACGATAATTTGTTTTATATTATCTTAGTCATAATGTTCTTTACTGGGCTAGTTGAGCTCACCCTTTTCCTTGTTGTTCCATTTTTCTTCTCAGGAGGTGAGAATGAAGCGAGTACTAGTCAGGGTGTGGAATGATGGTTATAGAAGTTGTTCTAGTAGTCCTCACCATTTTTGTAAAATAATGTATCAATAATTGTACTGAGGACTTATTTGAGTGTGGATATTGTCTAGATGACAATATTTGTATTTAAACTCACAGTTTTTATGTTGTATTAATAAAGTTGTAGTTATTTCTGTACCATGTATTTTGACGACTCAGAATGGGTGTTGTATACTTGTTTTGGGGGCGTCACAGTTGGTATCAGAGCTTAGGGATATGGTCTCTGGCGGAGATCGGGGAATAGTACTAGGAGGGGAGAGACGAGTAATCCTTCGCTAGTGTGTCATACCTAAGCTTATTTGTTGGTCAGTTGAAGTATATGGTTAATATGTGATATGTTAATTTGTTTAATTAACCCTTGTTTTATGGCAGTATTTTAGAATGGCAGCTGAGAATATTAACGGTGGAGTTAATGAGATCGTGGAAACACCTTTAATCACTACCTAGGGGAACGTGCAATAGGAAGGCAATATTCCTCCTGTAAATAACACCACTGAGCAGACGATGAACGAAGGGATGTTTAGGAGCTTTTTGCAGTTCATGCAAAACCAAACAAGGGAGACTCGTGTACAGAATACGGGTGAAAATGATAGCAACGCGCGGCTTGTCACGGCCAAGCAGTTCAAAGAGTTAGGACCACCAGAATTTAAGGGAAAGCCGGATCCGATCATGGCGGAAACGTGGGTCAAGCAAATTACCTAGATATTCGATGTCTTGGGATGCACGGAGGAACATAAGGTTCCATTCGCCACCTTTATGTTCTGTGGCGAGGCAGATTACTGGTGGGAGTCTGTGAAACGTACCCAGCCTGCCGCACTCCGCATGTCTTGGGAAACGTTTCAGAAACTTTTCAACGAAAAATACTTTTCTAAAAGTATTCGTCATATGAAGGAGGTAGAGTTTATTAGACTAGAACAAAATAACATGACGGTGTCCCAATACGACGCAAAGTTCGCAGAGTTATCCAGGTTTGGACCTCATTTGGTAGAGAATGAGGAACGAATGACGAGGATATTTCTGAGAGGTTTAAAACCCGAGATTCGACAATATC
The DNA here is from genome assembly GCA_020205505.1 of Panax japonicus. NCBI lineage: Eukaryota > Viridiplantae > Streptophyta > Magnoliopsida > Apiales > Araliaceae > Panax > Panax japonicus. The sequence continues at coordinate 75,983,647 of CM035092.1, read as the reverse complement.
TTATCTCTCATAAATTTGCTTTATATTCAGCTGTTGTCAACAGGGCTCAATTATTAGAGCGAGATAGCGAGTACATTTAACCAAGGGACCGCAACCAGGGTCATACTGGTGGCAGCAGTCATCGGAGCAATGAAAACCAGCGGGGAGGAAAACATTCAGACAAAAGCGGTAACCACTCTGGTGGTAATCGTGGCCATAAAAATAGAAGAAGTGAGTCGGGGGAGATTTTAAAAAGAGGAGATTCAACAATGACAATGTGAAGATGTCAGCACCAGCAGCAACTGGTTCCAAGGGAGGAGAACGACCACCGGTCATATGCTATAAGTGCGGAAAAGAAGGACATATCAGCCCAAACTGCCCATAACAGTTTAAGGTATGTTATAACTGTGGAAAGGAAGGACATATCGCTCGAGATTGCATTGTAGCAAAACCAAGTCCAGCGGGGATGGTGACTCAAAAGGCTATCCCAGAAAAGTCAAAGTCAACGGTTCCTGGAAAAGCGTTTGTCGTGACTGGTCAACATGCGAGGAACCCAAACGAGGTGATCACGGGTAAGCTAATCATAAATTAATGTGAAGTTTATACCTTATTAGATACCGGTGCTACCCATTCATTTATCTCTCCTGCTTGTGCTCAACGTTTAAACTTGACTCCGGAGAAATTAGACTTTGACCTATCTGTGGAAACTCCGTTATGAGAAAATTTCATCACATCCACTGTTTATAAATCTTGTTTGATCTAAGTTGGCACCATCACATTACCTGTTGACCTTATCTCTTTAAAGATACTTGCTTTTGATGTGATTTTAAGGATTGATTGGTTAACTACTCATTATGCCAAAATTGATTATTTTCGTAAAGTTGTTAGTTTTCATATTCCTAATCAACCTGTTGTGCGAATTCAAGCAATTAAACCATTAAAATCAATCACTGTCATATCAAGTCATAAAGCTATTCGTTTATTGAAAAATAGATGTCAAGCTTTCTTAGCCCATGTTATGGATTTGAATAAAGACACGTCAGATTTGAATAATATTCCAGTTGTTATTGACTTTCCTGACGTATTTCCTGAAGAACTTCCCGGTCTACCCTCAGAACGTGAAGTTGAATTCTTTATTGACCTTGAACCTGGTACAAAGCCCATTTCTAAAACCCCATATCAAATGGATCCTATTGAACTTCAGGAGTTAAAGGTCCAACTACAAGAGTTGTTGGACATCAGTTTCATTCGTCCTAGTACATCTCATTGGGGTGCTCCTGTGTTATTCGTAAAGAAGAAAGACGGGAGTATGCGACTTTATATTGACTATAGGGAATTGAACCATGTCACTATCAAGAATAGGTATCCACTACCTCGTATTGATGACCTGTTTGACCAATTGCAGGGAGCATAATTCTTTTCAAAAATTGATCTTCGTTCTAGATATCATCAGCTGAAGGTTAAAACTGAGGATATTTCGAAGACTGCCTTCAGAACTCGGTACGAGCATTATGAATTCCTAATCATGTCTTTTGGATTGACTAATGCTCCTACTACTTTCATGGATATGATGAACCGAGTATTCAAGGAATATTTAGATCAGTTCATTATTGTCTTTATTGATGACATCCTCATTTATTCCAAAAGCCGTGAAGATCATGAGCGCCATTTGAAGCTGGTACTGCAAAGGCTTCGTGATAACAAGCTATATGCCAAGCTGAAGAAATGCGAGTTCTGGCTTGAGGAAGTAGCATTCCTTGGGCACATGGTGTCAAAACATGGAGTGTCTATTGACCCGGCGATGATTGAAGCAATACAAAGTTGGGAGCAACCAAAGACGGTGATCGAAGTACGTAGCTTTCTGGGCTTAGCTGGTTATTATTGAAGATTCGTGGAAGGATTCTCTCGAATCACGACTCCGTTAACTCTGCTGACTCGTAAAGATATAAAATTCGTATGGAGCGAGGAATGCGAGAAGAGTTTCCAAGATCTCAAGAGGAGACTCATTTCGGCACCTACTTTTGACAATACCATCTAGTTCAGATGGATTTGTTATCTACAGTGATGCTTCAGGCAAAGGGTTAGGATGTGTTCTCATGCAACGTGGGAAAGTCATAGCCTATGCCTCGCGACAACTTAAAGAATATAAGAGGAATTATCCTACTCGTGATCTAGAGTTGGCAGCAGTAGTTTTTGTGCTAAAGATCTGGAGGCACTATCTATATGGGGAGAAAGTGGAGATATATTCAGACCATAAAAGCCTCAAATATTTCTTCACTCAAAAAGAACTCAACATGCGGCAACGATGTTGGCTCGAGCTGTTGAAAGATTACGACCACACTATTCAATACCATCCTGGAAAAGCAAACGTGGTAGCTGATGCATTGAGTAGAAGATCATATGCAGGAACGAGTGCGATGATGTCAAGTATACGCATAGAACCAACTTCAATAGATAAAGTTAAAGTTGCTCAAGCCACAGACCCGGAGCTGATTCGTATGAAGAAGAAAGTGCAAGAAGGTGCTATTCCAGAAGCAAGAATCGATGAAGAAGGAATACTTCGAGTCCACTCCAGACTTTGTGTTCCTAACGATTCAGATTTGAAGTACAAGATCATGATGGAGGCACATAATACATCGTTTGCAATCCATCCTAGAAGTACCAAAATGTATCGTGATCTTCGACATACATTTTGGTGGAATAATATGAAGAGAGAGATTGCAAAGTTTATCTCGAGGTGTTTAACTTGTCAACGTGTAAAGGCGGAGCATCAAGTACCAAAAGGTCCATTGCAACCACTTGAGATTCCGAAATGGAAGTGGGAACACATTACCATGGATTTCGTTATGGGTCTTTCCACGGTTTCTCAAGGCATAAATGTTATTTGGGTTATTGTTGATAGATTAACCAAGTCTGCTCATTTCTTGCTGATACGGGAGACTTATTCCCTTGAACGTCTTGCTCGTATGTACGTAGATGAGATTGTGAGATTGCATGGCATGCCAGTATCCATAGTTTCGGATCGTGACCCAAGATTCACTTCAAGATTTTGGGTTAGCTTGCAAAAAGCTAAGGGCACGGATTTACGATTTAGTTCGGCATACCATCCTCAAACGGAAGGACAATCAGAGAGGACTATTCAAACTCTTGAAGATCTATTAAGACTCTGTGTCCTAGACTTCAAATGCAGTTGGGATAAGTATTTACCATTGGTGGAATTCTCCTACAACAACAGTTATCAGGCAAGTATAGGTGTGGCTCCACTTGAAGCATTGTATGGACGAAAGTATCGCTCTCCAATATGCTGGGATGAGGTAGGAGAAGCAACATTGTTGAGACCCGAGTTGGTACATATGACTACAGAAAAGATCCAAATGATTCGACAACGTATACAAACGGCATAGGATCAACAAAAGAGTTATGCGGATCTTCATCGAAAAGACATGGAATTTAGTATTGGGGATCATGTATTGCTGTGTGTGGCTCCATGGAAGGGAGTTACAAGATTCGGGAAGAGAGGAAAGCTCAATCCACGATTTATTGGTCCATTTCAAATTCTTGAACGAGTAGGAAATGTGGCCTATAGACTCACGTTACCTCCAAGCATGTGTCGTGTTCATAACGTTTTTCACATATCTGTGCTTCATAAATATGTGAAAGACCCGAATTACATTATTGAGTTAGAACCAGATAAGATAGCCGAAGATTTAACATACGAGGAGGTACCTGTCAAGATCTTGGATAGGAAAGAGCATGTCTTACGCACTAAGGTAATACCACAAGTTAAGGTTTTGTGGAAAAACCATGCTATTGAAGAAATAACCTGGGAGTTAGAATCAGAAATAAAAGCGAGATATCCTCATCTTTTCGAAACACCAGGTACGTACGTCAATTCGAGGATGAAATTTCATAAAGAGGGGAGGTTGTAAGACCCCAAATTATTAATAAATAAAATTTATTTTCTTATATTTATTATTTTGAAATAGTAAGGGTTGATTTAATTAATGTGGTTAGTTATGGGTAAAATGCGCAAATATTTTAAATAAGCAGGTGGTTATAAAATATTCATTGTTGTCGGTGAATATTCGTTTGGTCGTTGAATATTCTTGCTGTCGGGGAATATTCGTACGACGGCGCAGTCTTTTGTGGGCCTCATAACGGAAAACGATTGGATGAAGAAAACGACAAGTATAAGTTGTTTATAAATAACGGCGCAGTTGTTACCGTTAATACTGTTGAAATACCCGGTGGTTAAAACACAGTAATACGCGTTGTTGCACAGTAGCACACGGTATTGCACCAATTATTGATTCTTACGTAAGAAGGCACTACTCAATAATTGTTACAGTAGTTACTGTTCAGTATTTTATTTTATTGATTCAATAATTGCTGCGTTGATATTTTATATTATTGTTGTTTCAATAATTGTCACTACACAGTATTTTCTATTATCGAAGCAATAATTCATATTATCTGAATAATATTATTAAAAAATATTATTGGCAATGTCTAGAAAGTTCTGTCTAAACAGAGGTTTGGTCACCTAATTGCGCGCCAATAAGGAGAAATTCTTATTGGAAAGCCCCCTCTTTCTTGGGAACGGCCTGGTTGCCAGTACTGTGATTCTGTAATATTATTTGTGAATAATTAATTATTGATTTATATGATGAGGAAAATATTGATTTTATGTGGATATAGATGGAGAAAATTTTTAAAGTGACGATTGTTGAAAAATGATATTTTATCTTTTCTGATAAAATAATTTATTATTATATTTTAATAATATAATAATGGTGATAGTTTTACAATGAATGTGGGATATATGAGTATATGAGGAGGAAGAGTATTTTTGTTGCATTAAATAATTAACACATATTTTGTGTGTCGGTGGACCCCATTTCTTGACTGAAATTTGATTATAGCATGTGAAATCGCCCGTTTATGGATTTCGGTCAATTTCTGTTTGGAATTTGGAAAAACTTTATTCTGTAAAGTTGTAGAAAATTGAATTTCCTATAAAAAGTTGCGAGATTCGAATTTTCTGATAAAAGGGCTATTTATTATAAATTATTGAAGTTCTGAAATTCCGAAATAATTTATTTTTGGAAGTTTTAATTATTTTTAATATAAAAAACATTTTTGTCGTTAATCGTGGGTCTTGCATGTGATGTCAATTGCTGAATTCAGATCAAGGAAGGTTGGCGTATAAATTTTAATATATATATTAATATTTTATTAGATTTTCTACTTTGGTGTTCTAAGTATTTTCCTATAAATAGGGTGCTTAGGTTAGAATTGAAAATCACACCAAAAATTAAAATCTTCTCTCTCTTTCTGTCTCAATATATTGAGCGTATTCTTGTGAGTATTTTAGTACTTTGAGTATTAATATACGGTGCAAGTCCTTTCGGCACTATATCCAGTATACCAGTCAGAAGTACTATCCTTTTTAGGTAAGGGATGTTATTTTCTTCTCAAATGATATTATTTCTTCAATATCATTATGTTGAAATATTGGTTGGAACTTTTTATGAAATTTGAAACTTTTTCATGTCGGGGTTACTATTCATGAGTTACTTTTCACGAGTTACTATTTATGAGTTACTATTCACGAGTTACTATTCATGAGTACTATTCACGAAGCATGATGATGTTTTTTTGTGAAATTTCTATCTTTTGGTGTCAGAATTACTATTCACGTATACGGCACTATTCACGTATACGGCACTATTCACAAATACGATACTATTCACAGAAAAATTAAATTTTCGTTTTTTGTCCAAGATATCTATTATGGATACTAGTTTTGATTGTATCTATGTTTTGATCATTCTTGAATTTTACTCCAATCTGGTTATTTATGAAGTATTTTTGAACTTGGATTGTTTAAAGTAAGAATCCTTAATATTTGTTCTTTTGTTTCACTGGATTCGTTTTCTTTAAAATATTTTTCATCATCCTCAGTCCTAAATGATGATATAATTGAATATCTTTGGCCTGTAGTGCAAAGATGAATGATTTCTGATGAATATCTTTGGCCCGTAGTGCAAAGATGAACAGGTGTTTAGATGAACATGACCAACTGATGAATATCCTTGGCCTGTAGTGCAAAGATGAATATTTGATTCCAGATATATATTGATTGATGTTAAAGGGATAAAAGATAGACGATGAATTTTTAAATTCATATATAGAAGATAGTAGTTTGCATTCTCTACTTAACTCTTCTAATGAATTATTATTTCCGCTGCGAATATTGATTTAAAACTTGTTGTCTATTGTATTCTATTAGATTTTTTCCTGTTGAAGACTAATGATAATTTGTTTTATATTATCTTAGTCATAATGTTCTTTACTGGGCTAGTTGAGCTTACCCTTTTCCTTGTTGTTCCATTTTTCTTCTCAGGAGGCGAGAATGTAGCGAGTACTAGTCGGGGTGTGGAATGATGGTTCTAGAAGTCGTTTTAGTAGTCCTCACAATTTTTGTAAAATAATATATCAATAATTGTATTGAGGACTTATTTGAGTGTGAATATTGTCTAGATGACAATATTTGTATTTAAACTCACAGTTTTTATGTTGTATTAATAAAGTTGTAGTTATTTCTGTACCATGTATTTTGACGACTCAGAATGGGTGTTGTATACCTGTTTTAGGGGCGTCATAGTTACTATTCATGAGTTACTATTCACGAGTTACTAATCACGAGTACTATTCACTACAAAATTTGTTTCTTTTTCTAACCAAATTATAGTTGATTTATGAATATTACTCTGTAGATTAAAACTATATATTGATTATATTGATTTTATTATCATATATAATATTTTTATAACCCTGATGTTGAAATTCTCTTTCAATGGAGTGTAAAGATGAGTAGATTATTGGTATGATCATGACTAGGGTTCTCTTTGGCCAGTAGTGAAAAGTTGAATTGTGACTGGTATGATAATGACCATTGAATTTATAATTGAATATCTTTAGCTTAAGTGCAAAGGTGAATTGATCAACATGGTTATAATTATTGTTTATATAAATTCTGAAATGATTATATATTTCTTTGAGATATTAATATCTTTGGCCTGTAGTGCAAAGATGAATTCTTGATGAATATCTTTGGCCAGTAGTGCAAAGATGAACTGTTAATGAATATCTTTGGCCAGTAGTGCAAAGATGAACTGTTAATGAATATCTTTGGCCCGTAGTGCAAAGATGACCTGTTGTTGAATATCTTTGGCCAGTGGTCCGAAGATGAATTGTGGATGAATATCTTTGGCCCGTAGTGCAAAGATTAATTTATTAGTATGATTATGAACAGGAACTGTGATTTGGTATAACCATGATCTTTGATGTTTCAGGTAAAGACATGTGATAAAAATTATATTCGTCCTAGGTACGAAGAGGAATTTAGAATCACAATTATGATCATAAGATATTCATATAATTGTGGAAAGGAACTGTTGATTGATGTTACAGGGATAAAACATTGTTGGTGAACTTTTAACATGGAGAAGATAATAGAATGTATTGTCTATTTGACTCTTCTAATGGATTGCTCGTTCCGCTGCAACTATGGTTGAAATTTTTATCACCTACCATATGTTCCAAATCTCTGATTTGTTATTGATGAAGGCTATTGATAATTTAATTTATCTTTAGTCATGATATTCTTTACTGAGCTAGTTGTGCTCACCCTTTTGCTTCACAATTCTTTTCAGGAAATAAAAGTGTAGCTGGGTCGAGCGGGGGTAATAAGGGGATAGAACGGTGGTCTCTAGCTGTGGAGTTCTCCCTAAACAGTATAGATAAGTGTGTTGTATACATCTTTTAGTAGTTATATTTGGTGAATCATATAGGGTGAGGCAAACCCAACGTTGGAAGGGTGTTTTGCCACTATCATACAAGATGTCTAATGACATACAACCTCGTGTCATCGTAAGACATGGTTGTGCTCATCCATTTGCTGAGTATATTTACGAGCACTACCTATATAATCTTAGTGTTTGTTTGAAGTATAATTCTCAATTTGAGATAATGGAGATAATGATAAGTCAAGAGAAGACTCACCATTGGGAAGAATATGATAGTAATCTTCTCGTTTTTCTTTGGAGTTTATTGGGTCAACCAAGGATAATTTTGTGGCCATATGATATCTATCATAACCTAGAAGCATGGCCTCCCATGTACGAAGGATTCTTGAGTACTTCCAAAAAATTCTAATTTCTAAAACAGTTTTTGACTATACCTTTATGTAAGGTGTCATTGTGACATGCTATCCACGATTGGGACATGAGTCACAGTTGGTATATTTGTATCCAAACTCACAGCATATGTGTTGTTGTAATTTGTACGACAATTGTTGTAATAAAGTTGTATTTATTTTCTGTACCATGTATTTGGTGACTTAGAATGGGTTGGATGGAATGGACCTATTTTGGGGTTGTCACAGTTGGTATCAGAGCTTAGAGATATGATCTCTGGCGGAGATCGGGGAATATAACTAGGAGGGGAGAGATGAGTAAATCCTTCGCTAGTGTGTCCTACCTAAGCATATTTGTTGGTCAGTCATAATATCGGGATATTATGTGATATGTTAATTTGTTTAATTAACCCTTGTTTTATGGCAGTATTTGAGAATGGCTGCTGAAAATGTTAACAATGGAGTGAATGAGACCGTGGGGATACCTCTAATCACTAACCATGATAATGTGATTAGAGATATCCATGTGGTGAGTAAAGAATTGATAGTTGCACCCGAGATAGTCACAGAGGTAACTGCTGAGAGTGAAGAAGAAAAGGTACCTGAGGAGAGTTTATTAGAGGTATTATATGATCAAAATGTAGAATTTCAAAATCGTATTCATGAGTTAGAAGAACAGGCTGGAGAACGACAGGCGGTCGTGGAACAAAAGGATACAACAATTCAAGCTTGTGTTACTCGATATGTGATGCTTGAATAGAAGCATTCTTTGGTAGAGTATAAGATGATAAAGATGGAATCTGAGCTTAAAGAAGAAAAAACTGAACGAGTAAGAATGAGTGATGCATGGGTAAAAGCCTCACGACACGTGGATATTGTGGAAAGAGATGTCCGATCTAAGAAGGCTAAAATAGATGACATGAACTTCTCTTTTTGGAAAGCATTTGGGAGAACCCAACATCAAGTTTTGAATTACCATGTACATAGCGGACAACCTGAATTTTATATGGATTGAAGATTGATGATTCAGATCATGAAACAGGAGTACGACGAGGCAGTTGAGGGGGGGAATATGTCCTATAGAAAAATATATTCCAACGGTAGTGATGACGCCAAATGCTGCCCCAGACAAGTCAAAGCCGGGTAGTTCGAGGGATGGTGGTTGTCATGACTTCCCAACAAATGAGGAACCCAAATGAATTTATCACGGGAGATGGAGAAATCATGATGACCGGGGAGATAGAATCTGAAATGGAAGCAAGGTATTCTAAACTTTTTGAAATACCAAGTACGTAAATTTCGGGGACGAAATTTCATAAGGAGGGGAGATTGTAAGACCCCGAATTTTATGAAATAAAAGTATTCAATTTTTCTTATAATTATTATTCAGTAAATGGTTAAATTGATAAAAGTTAAAGTTAAGGGTGGTATATGAATTTTTTTTCAAAATACACAAGTGGTTATAAAATATTCATTGTTGTTGGGAAATATTCGTTTGGTCGTGGAATATTCTTTCTGTCGGGAAATATTCATACGACGGCGTAGCCATTTGTGGGCCCCATAACAGAATAACTGTCGGATGAAGAAAATGATAAAATTAAGTTTTTATAAATAACGACGTAATCGTTACCGTTAACACTGTTAGAATACCCGATTGGTAAAATAAAGTAATACGCGTTGTTGCACTGTAGCACACGGTATTACACAGTATTTTTGAATTATTGATTCTTACGTAAGAAGGCACTACTCAATAATTATTATAGTAATTATTGTTCAATATTTTATTTTATCGATTCAATAGTTGCTGCGTTGATATTTTATATTATTGTTGTTTCAATAATTATCACTGCACAATATTTCTCATTATCAGATCAATAATTCATATTATTTGAATAAAATTATTAGATAGCATTATTGGCAATGTCTAGAAAGTTTTGTCAATGAGAGGTTTGGTCACCTAATTGCGCGCCAGTAAGGAGAAATTCTTATTGGAAAGCCCTATCTTTCCTGGGAACGGCCTAGTTGTCATAATTGTGATTATGTAATATTATTTATGAATAATTAATTATTGATTTATATGATAAGAAAATATTTATTTGATGTGGATATAAATGATGGATTTATTTATGTGGTTATAAATGAAGGAATTAATGTTGAGGTATTTTATCAGTATTTTTGTTGGAATGAAGGTATTAAAAATTAAACCAGTGTTTTTGAGATATATTGCTTGAGTTATAATTTTTAATCCGACCGTTGGATCGTTGTAATTTTTGGATATGTTATACATATATAAGTTGAGTATATGTCCACAAATTTTGAACCATTAAAAATGAATGTATGATTTGTTACGAATTTTAAGAGGTGAATGGTTCAGAAATTATTGAAGTATTCGAATTTAGCATTTTGGTAGAAAATTCTAGAATTGAGTGGGACCCACTTGTGGTTGGTGAAGAAATGTGCTGAATTTTATTTAAAATGTGGTGGGTGGGAATAGTAGCAGGAAAAGCCATCAAGTTGCAGGTCAAGTGTGCTGAAATTTTCCTATAAATAGAGGGCTAAGTTAGAATTAAAAATCACACCAGAAACAAGTTTTCTCTCTTTCTCTCTTTCTCTCTCTAGATTATTGAGTATATTTTGTGAGTATTTAGTTACTTGGTGAGTTGATATTCATCAGTGCAAGTTTTCTTCAGTGTCATATCTGATATCCAGTCAGAAGTGCTGCTCTTTTGAGGTAAGGGATTTTAAGGGTTATTATGTTTTTCAGTTCGTACTTCTTCCGTCCTTCAGAAAATTCTGTAAAAATTTGAAATGATATTTTGATGAGTTTTATTGATTGTGTCCAAAAATGGTGATTTTTGGATGTATAGATTAAGAGTTATGAATTTTATGAGAAAAGATTATTTTAAAAGTAACCGCTTATAACTCCTTGTGGTTAACTCCAAAATTGATGAAATTTTTATTGGGAGTACATCTATATAATATCAGTGTACTCTGTGAATTTTAGAATTTTTGGATAAAAGTACAATTTATGATAAATGTCTAAATATTCGGCGGTTTTATTCATATGAAAAATAGTAAATGAATTTTAAAAATTATAAAAAAAATATATGTTCAATATGGGACTATATTCTGCTAAATCCAAGAAAAAAAATATTTTTGGAACTGATTTGGTATTTTTCATGAGAATGGACTAGTTATGAATAAATAAGTTAAATATGTTATGTGAAAGAAGAAAATTAAAAAATATGATTTTATGGCTTGAGAATCATATATGTGGTATATGCAGATTTTTGATGAGAGTTTTGGTTATTGGTGATGAAATCTTATAAGTTTGACATTTTATGATGATTAAATACATTAATTAGTAAAGTGTAAACAGTTAAAATAAATTTTTTATAAGTTTAAGAAATGTTATTCTTTCAATATCATTATACCGAAATATTGGTATGGATTTTATTGTGGAATTTCTACCTTTTTATGTCATGGTTACTATTCATGAGTTACTATTCACGAGTTACTATTCACGGGTACTATTCACGGGTACTATTCACTACAAAATTGGTTTTTTTTTCTAACCAAATTATAGTTGATTTATGAATATTACTCTGTAGATTAAAACTATATATTGATTATATTGATTTTATTATCATATATAATATTTTTATAACCCTGATGTTGAAATTCTCTTTCACTCGAGTGTAAAGATGAGTAAATTATTGGTATGATTATGACTAGGTTTCTCTTTGACCAGTAGTGAAAAGTTGAATTGTGACTGGTATGATCATGACCATTGAATTTATAATTTAATATCTTTAGCTTAAGTGCAAAGGTGAATTAATCAACATGGTTATAATTATTGTTTATATAAATTCTGAAATGATTATATATTTCTTTGAGATATTAATATCTTTGGCCTGTAGTGCAAAGATGAATTCTTGATGAATATCTTTGGCCAGTAGTGCAAAGATGAATTGTTAATGAATATCTTTGGAACTGTTAATGAATATATTAGGCCCGTAGTGGAAAGATGACCCGTTGTTGAATATCTTTGGCCAGTGGTGCGAAGATGAACTGTCCCGTAGTGTAAAGATGAATTTATTAGTATGATTATGAATAGGAACTGTGAGTTGGTATAACCATTATCTTTGATGTTTCAGGTAAAGACATGTGATAAAAATTATATTCGTCATGGGTACGAAGAGGAATTTAGAATCACAATTATGATCATGAGATATTCATATAATTGTGGAAAGGAACTGTTGATTGATGTTACAGGGATAAAACATTGTTGATAGACTTTTAACATTGAGAAGATAATAGACTGTATTGTCTATTTGACTCATCTAATGGATTGTTCGTTCCGCTGCAACTATGGTTGAAATATTTATCATCTACCATATGTTCTAAATCTCTGATTTGTTATTGATGAAGGCTATTGATAATTTAAATATCTTTAGTCATGATATTCTTTATCGAGCTAGTTGTGCTCACCCTTTTGCTTCACAATTCCTTTCAGGTAATAAAAGTGTAGCTGGGTCGAGCGGGGGTAACAAGGGAATAGAACGGTGGTTTCTAGCTCTGGAGTTCTCCCTAAACAGTATAGACAAGTGTGTTTTATACATCTTTTAGTAGTTATATTTTGTGAATCATATAGGGAGAGGCGAACCCAACATTGGAAGGGTGTTTTGCCACTATCATACAAGATGTCTAATGACATACAACCTCGTGTCAGCATAAGACAGGGTTGTGTTCATCCACTTCCTGAGTATATTTACGAGCACTGCCTATATAATCTTACTGTTTGTTTGAAGTATAATTCTCAATTTGAGGCAGTGGAGATAATGATAAGTCAAGAGAAGACTCACCATTGGGAAGAATATGATAGTAATCTTCTCGTTTTTCTTTGGGGTTTATTGGGTCAACCAAGGATAATTTTGTGGCCATATGATATCTATCATAACCTAGAAGCATGGCCTCCCATGTACGAAGGATTCTTGAGCACTTCCAAAAAATTCTAATTTCTAAAACAGTTTTTGACTATACCTTTATGTAAGGTGTCATTGTGACATGCTATCCACGATTGGGACATGAGTCACAGTTGGTATATATTTGTATCCAAACTCACAGCATATGTGTTGTCACAGTTGGTATCAGAGCTTAGAGATATGATCTCTGGCGGAGATCGGGGAATATAACTAGGAGGGGAGAGATGAGTAAATCCTTCTCTAGTGTGTCCTAACTAAGCTTATTTGTTGGTCAGTCATAATATCGGGATATTATGTGATATGTTAATTTGTTTAATTAACCCTTGTTTTACGGCAATATTTGAGAATGGCTGCTGAGAATGTTAACAATGGAGTGAATGAGACCGTGGGGATACCTCTAATCACTAACCATGATAATGTGATTAGAGATATCCATTTGGAGAGTGAAGAATTGATAGTTGCACCCGAGATAGTCACAGAGGTAACAGCTGAGAGTGAAGAAGAAGAAGAAGAAGAAGAAGAAGAAGAGGTACCTGAGGAGAGTTTATTAGAGATATTATATGATCAAAATATAGAATTTCAAAATCGTATTCATGAGTTAGAAGAGCAGGCTGAAGAACGACAGGCGGTCGTGGAACAAAAGGATGCAACAATTCAAGCTTGTGTTACCCGATATGTGATGCTTGAACAGAAGCATTCTTTGGCAAAGTATAAGATGATAAAGATGGAATCTGAGCTGAAAGAAGAAAAAACTGAACGAGTAAGAATGAGTGATGCATGGGTAAAAGACACACGACACGTGGATATTGTGGAAAGAGATGTCCGATCTAAAAAGGCTAAAATAGATGACATGAATTTCTCTTTTTGGAAAGCAATTGGGAGAACCCAACATCGAGTTTTGAATTACCCTGTACATTGTGGTCAACCTGAATTTGATATGGATTGAAGATTGATGATTCAGATCATGAAACAGGAGTACGACGAGGCAGTTGAGGGGGGGGAATATGTCCTATAGAAAAATATATTCCAACGGTAGTGATGACGCCAAATGTTGCCCCAGACAAGTCAAAGCTGGGTAGTTCAGGGATGGCGGTTGTCATGACTTCCCAACAAATGAGGAACCCAAATGAAGTTATCACGGGAGATGGAGAAATTATAATGACCGGGGAGATAGAATCTGAAATGGAAGCAAGGTATTCTCAACTTTTTGAAATACCAGGTACGTAAATTTCGGGGACGAAATTTCAGTATTGACTGACAGCTTCGACAACAATACAAGAAAAAGCCAATTTGGCCTACAAGCTCGTTTCTAACAGACTAATTCACATGCAATTCCTATAAAAACTTCATGTAGACATAATTCAAGAACTTCTAACATGTTTCTACCCATACAACAACATAAACAGTGAATTTAAAACATCCAATTTCACTATTTTTGACAAAAACTCCATTTTTGATATTTCAATGAAAACCAACACTGTAAATTTTGTTTTTCAACCAAAACAATTAATTCAAAGCATCTTATCAATAATTATACATGCTCTATCAAATTAGATGATCAATTTATCAACTAAACAACTAATTAACCCTCAATTTCTACTTTAAATTAACCCATACTCATTCACCAAAAATTCTCTGTAAAAAGGTTTTCTTCACAAACTACATACATAACAACAATATATTGACTATAACTTATAAAAATCGTTTTAACATCACTAGTATGCCATATAAAGCCACATTGCAACAAAAATTCATGTTTACACAAGGATTCTACAGAGAATTTGGGAAGAGAAAAACTAAACTTTTAAAAACTAAAATAATAGGAGAAATACCTTGAAGAAGATGATGATGGCTATTCTTTTCTATTCTCAAGCTTCTTCTTCTTCAATCTCTAGCCTTTCTTCCTCTCTTCTCTTCTTCTTCTCTTCTTTTTCCTCTGAGTTTTTCTTTTCTTTTCTCTAACCTCTCTCCTCTATTCTTACGTCTTATGATATAACGTATAAGATATAATATATATTTATTATATGATATAAATATAAAACATATAACTGATATCAGTTATTTGAGTTTTGAAAATCAAAAGCCATAAGGCTTGTTTGGCTAACCACTAAAAATATAACCAATTAATCTTTATATCTTGTTTGGAAAAACACAATTAAATTAAAGACTTAATAGGCATTAGGAATTTTTTGGCAAAAACAAAATTAAACTCTTTTAATTTATTTTAACAACTCCTTTATAGCAAGGTTATTTGTCACACTCCTTATTAAATTAAATAATCAATTAAAATATTAACCTATTAAATTTCTTTAACACATAAATCATTATCACAAAACTATAATCTTTTTATAATTATAATTTTATTCAACCAACTAACACTTTATTTTAATCACAAATTCCAATTAAAATACTATAATTCATTTAATCATTATTAGCTCTCTAACTTAATTATTAAATTAAATTAGTATATAATCTCATAGCAAGTAAATTTTCTTAGCTCCTAAATTATTTATTCAACAAATAATTAACTAAATCACATCAACTCATATTGCCATTAAATACTTATATAATTCAATAAATATTTAATATTGCAAATAAATATTTAATATATATTATTTAATTATTTATTCAACAAATAATTAACTAAACTACATCAACTCAACTTGAACAATTATTTATTCAACAAATAATCATATCCATTAAATACTTATATAAATCAATAAATATTTAATATTACACTTTAAAATTCTGGAATGTTACAATGTGTTTACAGCTTCGACCCAAAATATCTTAGGAAGTTTACTTTCTTGTACCAAAGTTCTAGCTATTTCTTGTAATGTTCTATTCTTTCTTTCCACTACTCCATTTTGTTGAGGAGTTCTTAGAGCTGAAAATTCATGGCTAATTCCTTTTTTATCACAAAATATTATAAAATCTTTTTGAAATTCAGTATCGTGATCACTTCTTATCTTTACAAGTTTGAGACTATATTTTGTTTCCAAATTTTTTATCAATTTCTCAAATTCTTTGAACGCTTCATCTTTAGTTTTCAAAAATAATACACATGTATATCTAGAGAAATTATCAACTATTAAAAATGCATAAAATTTACCATTAATACTAGCATGTCTTTCTAGTCCATACAAATCAAGATGAAGTAATTGCAAGGGAGAAGAAGTTGATATCATATTCTTTGCGGTAAATAATGTTCTTACTTGTTTCCCGAGTTGACAAAGAACACATATTCCCCTTTTTTCATACTTTATTTTTGGCAATCCTTTGACGAGATTCTTTGAGGATAATTTCTTGATTAGATCCATATGAACATGTCCCATCTTCCTATGCCATAAGTTAGCCTCATCTTTCACAGAGGCAAGACATAGTTCTTCATCCTGTTGCTCAAAATCAAGAGTATATATATTTTCTTCCCTTTGTGCAACTAGAGTAGTATTGTTAGTGTCATGAAAAATTGTACATTTTTCTTTTTCAAAATTTACCTGATGACCATTATCCATTAATTAACTAACACTTATAAGATTAAATTCAAGTCACTAACAAGATGTACATTATCATTATTAACCTTAACATTACCAATTTTACCTTTTCCGATAATTTTGCAAGTTTGATTATCTCTAAATGTGACTGTTCCATTTTTCTTCTTGATTTTTAACTTCACGAACTTAGATTTGTCACCAGTCATGTGAAGAGAGCATCCGCTATCAAGAATCCATTTTTGAGATGAACCCTTTCCTTGAAACATACATGTCAAGAAAAGATATTTCATCCTTTTAGTACCCACATCTTTTTGGGTCCTTTAGTGTTACTTGCAAGTAAATCACCCTTTTTAATCCATACCTTTTTAATCTTGTTTTTCTTAAAACAATATATATCCAAGTGACCTTTAATACCATAATTTCTACATGTTGTGAAAGGAGAACAATAATTTAATTTAAAACATGATTTAGATTTTAGCATTTCATATCTCCCTTTTTATGCATAGGGTTATAATCAATTCCCTGTCTTTTAAAACTAGGTTTTTGTTTACCTAATATGACATTTAAGTTTTCTTCTCCTTGAACAAATTTAGCAATAGATAATTTTAACGAATCTATTTCCTTTTGAAGTTCATTAGTAGGAACAATTTTGCAAAGAGATTCATCACTAAATGCATCAATAAATGCATCTCTCATTTTTAGTTCATTAGTCAATTTTTGAACTTCATTATTCAGATAATTTACCTTATTAAAAAGTATTTTTTTATAATTATCAAGATAATCATTCTTAGCAATCAAAATCTTTTCTTCTTTGCATGATGTCTCTTTTTCAATTTCTTTCTTTTCATCTATCAAAGAATCAACCTCACTCATTAATGTATTTACCAAATCTTTCAAATAGGCATTCTTTTCTTTTAATTTTTTATTTACTTGTTTCAAAGAATTAAACTCATAAATAGATACCTTATTTGATTCACCTTCTATTCCCATGAAGCATACTTGAGCTATTTCATCATTGGCATCAACCTCAACTTCGGACTCCTCATCATCACTCCAAGTAACAAGGACTTTGTTTCTTTTATTATCTTTGAAGCTCGTTTTTTCTTTGTTATTTAGTTGAAAGCAGACCTTCTTAAAGTGCCCCGGACGTCCACATTCAAAACATGTCTCCTCGGTTTGTTTTCCTTTGAATTTATTTGAGTTGAAAGTATTTTTCCTTTTGTTCTTCCTTTGTAGTAGTCCTTTGAGTCTTCTTGACATCATGACTATCTCTTCATCGAAGTCATCATCAAGCTCTTCTTTATTTCCTACATTAAGAGCTAGAACTTTTCTTCGAGGAGTTTCCTCCTCATCATCATATCTCTTTAATTGATGTTCATATTCCTCAAGTTCACCGAAAAGAGTTAGAGTATCCATAGTAGAAATAGTAGCAGAATCTTGAAGAGTAGTAATTTTAGAAGCAAACCTCTTGGGCATAACCCGTAGTAACTTATGGTTAATCTCACTTTGTGGAATGGATTTGTCAAGTAGCTTTAAAGAATTTAGGAGAACTAGGAACCTTGCTTGGGCCATTTTTATGGTTTCGTCTTTCTCAAGTTTGAACATTTCATTGTCATGCATGAGCATGCTTAGTTTAACTTCTCGTACTTTGGATGTACCTTCATGACTTAGTACTAGAGTGTCCCAAATTTCCTTAGTTGTGTTGCATGGGGAAACTTTGTCGATCTCAAATTGTACCATGCCGCTAAGTAATGTGTTCATATCCTTGAATCATAGGTGACCATGAAAGTTTCAATTGAGTCCATTTCTTGTAAAGTCTTTGGAGTATCGTCGTCTTTCCTTGGAATAACCGGTTCATTCTCCACAACCCACCATTCACAAGGATATCTTTTAAGGTAGATCCTCATTCAAAATTTTCAGAAGTTGTAGTTTTCTGTTCCATGCAACAGAGGAGGTCTATTTGTTGATTGAGCTTCTTAATTGTTGTTTCTGAACTGTGTCATGTTAGAATCTTTCCCTACAAGTCACCTTTAAGACCAAGATAAGTAGTTCCAAGCTCTGATACCAAATGAAATTCAGATAAGGCACACTTATAGGGGGGTTGAATAAGTGTGGGAACAAACTATGACCAATTTTTATTTTAAACCAAACCATAGAATTTAGCCTGATATATTATTGAATGCAGCTTGTTGGATAAATACAGTCTACTGGATTGGGTCTTTGATTTTATAGTTGAATGAAAATAACTTGTTGAATTTATATCCTTGTAAAAATACAAGGTGTTAATAAATTTTCTTAAGATATCCAAATTTTAATTATCAAAACAATTAAATAACTTTTTTGGGCAAATAAGGTAAAACAAGTAATAAGATGAACACCAAGATTTTTTAGGTAAATCGACTCCTTTTACAAAATAGATTCTTTCAAAACTTGAATTACAAAATTCTCTTGAGCACTTTTGTTTATTGTGCACCAATGCACTCCTTAAGCACAAATATAGAGGTCTAATGATTAAAACAAATAATTAATTTAATAATGTAAGGCTCAATTAATGAATACAATGATCAAAGAGTAATGAGATATCACCAATTTAGAGCTCACAAAAATTCGCTGAAAATAATCTGGATTTTAATTGCAGCAGTCAAGTAATTGCACCAAAACAATTTTATAGTTTTTCAATGTATAATAGCGCAATATTAATTCGTGTCCATGACCTGATATCTCAATTAAATTTATAGTCTTTAAAAAATATTACCGTTGCAAATAAATCTAAACAAATTCTGTTTCAAAGTATATCTCTTAAACACTCAAAATTTATATCTGTTATAGACAATCCACTAAAGTGATATGAATTAGAAATAGATCCGTAATAATCACCGCATGTAAACATATCACACTGTTTTGAAATAATCCACTTAGAAGATATGTCAGTTCCGTAATAAATGATTTCCAGGATAATCATTATCAAGACTTTAGCATTCAAATGGCATTATATATTTAACCTCCTTCCACGTGTATCAGGATCCCTTATAACAAATAATATACTTCTTAGGTAATCACAGAAGTAAGAAACCCACTGATCTTGGACTTCCTTCCATCAAATAATCTTTTAAGCAATTACTCGAATTTATTTTGATAGCACAAACCAGTACTCCAAAAAATTATGCTCAGTTTATTTTATATGAAAATTATATTGTAAACTTAAAATAAATTATTTTAGGCAACATGATACTGCCAGTTTACCCTTTCAATTTTTAAGCTACCATTTTATTTAACCACTTAACATAAATTAAATGCATAAAAAATGTCCTAGAACCTTGAATTAAAAAATCAAATATTTGCAATGACCTTACATTAAATCCTTGGACTCAAATATCTTCAATCTCTTTGAGACAATCCACCAAAAATCCTCTTGTCAGTTTCCTGAAATTTCATAGTAAAGAATTTTGTATAAAGATTAAGTCATCATCAAAACACCAGGTTAGAATATGACCGAGTCAACAAATGCCAACGATATCAAATACGAAATGTTATTCACCGCCTAAACATGTTCACCTCAAATTAAATATAATCCAAAGTAATAATTTCAAAATAATTCGTAATCCATTTAAGATACATTTAATTATCGCTTGAAAAACAATAACAAAACCCAATATGACAAATTATTCTTAAAACGTCAGTTCACTATTTTGGTCTTTTCACCATTAGTTAAAATGCAACTAAAATCCAATTGCGCTACTCAAAACAATTACAAAACCAAATGAATAATGTTACTATTATAAAACCTCAATAAAATTTTCATCGAATAACAAGTCTTGAGCCTAAAACAATACCAACAGAGGTACTACAACTCCTCTAAATCAAAGTCCAACAAAATTATACCATAATACTCAACCGAAACTTAAATTAATCATCTCATGTTTATCCTTGACTTGACCCATGATGTCTTAGCTCTCGAAACAAGATAACCTGTAATATTGTAAGGGGTGAGCGATGAAGCACATCAAGTAGCAATCCTTACTATTTAAGTGGATCAAGTATAATTTGCAAAACACATTTTCGAAATAACTTTTGTTCGATAAAATAGTTAGTATGCTTTCAAAACTAAAACAATTCATAACGAAACAAATTCACATTAAAAAATGTTTTCAATGTATTTAATATATTTTTTAATCCACAACCTTATTGACTAAGGTTATAATATCCCTGTAACACGACCCAAAAATTCAATAACGTTAATGATTACGAACCCTACTAAGGTATCTAATATGCATGCTCCCCGAAGGACATCTAAAAGGGGTGCGCCTTAGTAGGTATTATATTAGCTCTGGAACTAAACCTAATCAATAACGGGTTCTATACATAGTCAAATTGAGGATTTCAAAATCTTTTCTTAATATTATCGATATTTTAAACAATACTTTTTCACAATTCAAAATCATATAATCTCATTTCACAGTTCAAAAATAAATACTTGATCCAAAGTTTGAAATAAAAGAACATAACATTTTAATTTAAATGGAAGCCTTAAATAAAAAATAACAAATTTTGAAACCATACATTTAGGCATCCGAGTAATTACTAAGGTATACATAAAAGTAAACGATAATTTAAAAGTACTAAATAGTTCGAAAAGCCACTTACCGTACAAGTACCCAAAAGATTAATCTCATGATACAAAACGTCGTCTCAACTAGAGAATCAACTACCATTTCACCTCATAACACTCCTCTGCATAATTAGAGTTTTAATAATTAATCATAAATCCTAAACATCCAATTTTCAAATTTGTCCAAATATAATCAAGGCCTCAGGTCACTATTTATACCAAAAATCCCTCAGATTTAACTTATTTTCTAAATATAAAATTATAAATAGAAACAAGAATTCAAATACTCCAATTTAGACTTAAGAATCACCTAAATCGGATTTAAAATCATTAAGTTATATATTTTTAAACATTATAACTTGTTGCTGAAAATTTTGATACAAAAATTTCAAAGTAGCACTTTCTTAAAATTCATAACAAATCATATGTTAATCTTTAACCGTTCAAAATTGGTGAACATATTCTCAACTTATATATGTATAACATATCCAAAACTTATAACGACCCAACGGTCGAATTAAGAAATATAACCCACACAATACACCTTAAAATATCGAAACTGATTTTCATATTTTAATGTTTACATTCAATCAAATTATATTGCTAAATATAAATTTATCTCCTCTTTTCAATTATCATGATATCTAATTCCATATCTATATTTTATTTAAAAACAATCTCTAATTTAAAAACCCTCATAACTAAACTTAAAATCAAAATATAAAATAATATTTACATTTCTTGTTCGTCTTTCCTCAATACGTAGTAGTAAATAAATTTAACGTTCGGGTCTTCTAGATTTTTCAAAATCTCTTTACGTCTTCACAAAAATTGTAGCTCTAGAAAAGATACACGAAATAGACTCAAGAATCACTCAATTTGAAGTTAATATGACTAAGTTATGAATTTTTAAAAGTAGGGCTAAAAATAGTAACAAGAATCGAGATAGGTTACGGTTTTCAGTAATTTAAGGCGTGTAGATGACGTCAAATAACTTCTCTCCTTCTTCAAAATTGTAGAGGACAAAAAATTGAAGAAACATGCTTTGAATTCACTCAATTCTGACATCGGATGAATTAATTATGATTTTTCTAATGGACTGCAATACACATAAGAATTCTACCCGGGAATTCAACTAATCAAATTAGAATATGATTAGGGTTACATGTCTACTCTTTAAATATAACAAGGAAACAATAGGAGTTACCAAAATCCTAATGGACTCTTCAATTTTAATCAATTCAATTATTTAATTAGCTACTAAAAGAATTTAATTTCCCAAGAAAGAAAAAAAATAACATACCTTTTTAAATTCAATTATGCTTTTAAAAAATTTCAAATTATTAACAAAAATTCGGGTCATTTCAAATATAGTATTGGAATTTGTTTGTAATACATTTTAAAAACTTACCCCTTCATCAAGTATAACCAAGTTGTGTTTAACAACATTTCAATTTTTGGATTGATTGCATCCCATTTTCTAGTATGTTTGGATTTCCCCATCGAGTTCAGATAGTAAAGAATAGTAAAAAAAATAGGGAACTGATATTTTTACATAAAAAAGTAATATTTTCACATGATCCTTTTAGATTAATAGTAAGCGTGTTCACATCTCCATGCGAAAGAGATTTATATGAAAATATCATTTTAATGTGTGAAAGTATCAATTTTCTAAAAAATATGCTTCAATCATGAGTAGTGATTATTTGACTCTAAGAAATATTGAAATTTGTTAATGTAGTGGAAATTATTTATAGGTGAATTTGGGTGATATTAAATTTGATATATTCTGAACTGAATATTAGCAAAAATATATTCTCTCATTTATATGAAGATAAATTAGCAAAAATATATTCTCTCATTTATACAGTTGAAGATAAATTATTTGTATTCACAAAACTTGAAAAAAATTAAAAATTGAACCACCTAAACATTGAATATTTTTGTAACACTCCAGTCCCACATCGAAAGATAGGGGAAATAGGGGAAAAATTTATCTGCATATAAGAAAATAAGTTACTACCAATAGTACCTTCAAGTCATGACCTTTTGGGAGCCTGTGGTAGGCTAAGATGACCCAAGAAGATACTATTGAGCCAGTAGTTGAGGCTTTATTTTGATGGATTTGATTCGATTCGGGCTTGGAATTTGACTCGAGATTTATTCCGGACTAGAGATTTGACCCGGGTTGTTTCTTGTGGTATTAAAGCCGACTCTCGAAAGCTCGAGTCGGGTCATCTGATCGGGTTGTCGGAGCTGGGGACATGAATGCTGGTTGTATTATCCCACAATGGAGAGATGGAGGTCCGGAGGTGGGGACACGAAGCCAGCCGGTATTATCCCACAATGGCTAGAGGCAAAGATCTTTGGGTTGTGTGTGTGATCGGATTTTAACGGGAACGTCAGAAATGTAAGTGGTGGGGGGGGGGGTTTATAACCACCCCAGTCTCACATCGAAGTTATGACCTTTTAGGAGCCTGTGGTGGGCTAAGATGACCCAAGAAAATACTATTGGGCCAGTAGTTCAGGCTTTATTTTGATGAATTTAATTCGATTAGGACTTGAGATTTGACCCGAGATTTGTTCCGAACTCGAGATTTGACCCGGATTATTTCAATCCAGTTGACCGATCCTTTAATTAATTGAAAAGTAAAGCTCAAGTCGTACATAGGTATTTATTTAAAGTGTTTGTTGTTTGTTTTTGTTGTTGTTGTTAATTGAGAAAATTTATCTATTTAAATTTAGTTTCTACAACACTTATGTTCTTTTTATCGATGTTTTTTAGTAATTTTTATATATATTTTTTAATTTATTAATTATTATCAACCGAAAACTTTTATGACTTAATTTTTAACTTATAAGTCAGATCGGTGTCTAATGTTTTTATCATACCTTAGGTGCTGTTTGATAAGGTCTTAATACCTCTTAATAGCTTTGCCTCTGATTCGGTCAAAGGAAAAACTTGTTTGTTAAAAAATTTATTGCCTCTTAATGCCTCTTAATTGTTAAGATTCAAAAATAATTATATACCATTCAGATTCTCCTCTTACCGAATTTACATTTTTTTAGGACAAAAATAACATCAGCTCCACAATAGTACTTTCATGTTCCCCCCTCTTTCCTTCCTCTCGTCGCACTGTCGGCAACGGCTATTCCGGCTGCTCCGGCGAAGCCTCGGCTGGATTCACACTTGTAGACTTTGTACTCTTGAGGATTATCAAATGAGCTCCACGACTGATTTCTTCTGGGCCTGACGATCGCCGGAGTAGTAGTGTCGTTGCTGGAATCTTTGGTCTCCGGTACATTTCGTGATAAAGCTGTTTCGCATGATCTGAAGGTGGAAGACGATGGAAGAATTTTTGTTCCTTTGAGGACGTATTCATCTTTGCCGTTGGTCGGATGAATGAGGTCGTTTTCCGACAGATCTTGCCACACGTATCCATTTTTATAGCTCCTGAATTAATTGTCAAATAGTCCACTTAGTTGCAAAGATGATTTATTACAATAATGGGGGAAATGGGGACCATATAGGAGGAGTTAGAGCGGAGAATAAGAATCCGGTTGAGGAAGTTAAGTAAGATGGCCAAAATATTATAAGAATAATGCTAGAGACACAAATTATTTTATAAATATTTTACAAACTACTGATGTGGCATACTCCACATCAGCAGTTTGTGTGGGATCGAAGACTACATTAAATAATTTGTTGATCAATAAGCTGACGTGGAGTATGCCACATCAACAGTTTGTAAAATGTTTATAAAATAGTTTGTGTCTCTAGCACCACTCATATTATAAATATGTATTTAAAATACTATTCAGACCTTCTGATTATCAAACAAGTTTTATTTAAACTGTTCAGAAGGTTAAAATGGTAAAATACTGTTATTCAGATATTTTGGAAAAATTAATTATCAAATAATATTTTTTCATTCAGACACAATTCTATTCAGATACTCTATATTATTCAGACTTCTAAACTGTTCAGATCTTAACGTTCAGTCAAACAACAATGACTTTTAATTTTAACTTTTAAGTCGTTTTAAAATTGCCGAACGGATAATTCAATCGATCTCAAAAATTGGCCGACTCCAGAGTCCATAGCTCAATTGCAACCTAGAGCTACGATCTGTACACACAGACTACACAGAGTGAGTTTAAATGGAGAAAGGGAAAGGATTAATGGTGGCGGGACGAAAATGGGCCGTCGATTTCACTGACAATTCCACCACTCCTTCCTCTCGTGACATCCCCGATCCTCCTGGTTTCTCTCGTGCTTCTCAAGATCAGGTTTCTCCCTTTCTAATACATATATTTTTATGCATTTTTTTTTATAGATTTTGATGTAATCATAATATTTGTTTTGTAGGATGATTCGACTCTGAGCCGCCAAAAGAAGGATGCAGAAGCTAATTGGAAAGCTCAGGTGAATATCGATTCTCTTCAGTTTCCCTTGAAATATTTATCAGTGCTTTTTATCTTTTATTGAAATATTTATCAGTTTTTTTATCTTTTATTTAATTGGTGAGCCCGTTCGGGAACCAACTTATAAGTCATTTGTCACCTTTTTCGGAAATGTCTTATTTTTCTATTTATAAGTCGAGTTTAAAGTCAAAAAAAGAAGAGAAAAGAGTAAGTATTTGTAACTTATTTTAAAATAACTTATAAATCATTTTAAATAAGTTAGTTTGATCAAATGTAATGTCTATTTTGCCCCTCTTTATTAATGTTCTTTTTTGTAATCTTATATTTATTATAACTTATAAATCATTATGAGCCGAATACCTTCATAACTTGTTTTAACTTAATTTTTAACTTATAAGTCAAATTGATTCTGAAAGCTTTTACTTATAAATCACAACTTAAAGAACTTATAAGTCAATTTATATTTTAACTTATAAGTCATTTAAAATAAGTTATTCCCGAACAAGAAGGAAAATGTCGGATCCCAGAATATAAGATATTCCTTCTACAATAGGGTTTTTATTCTTGATATTTTTGTTTTGGTTCGTCTTTCGAACTGGAATTGAGCAATTTATTTTAGCTAAAATTATAATTATTTGGAATTGCAAATATGCTTTCAATTCAAATTTCAAAACTTGGTTGCCAAACATAGCATAGTGGTTTTTAACTTTGTATAGCTGATGGATACATCCAAAGTAGTAAGAACCCTAGCTAGTATATTGGCGGGTGAGTTGTGCTGTGTGATTGTCAGGCCACACTTTGGCCTTAACTTGAATTTGCGGAGATAGAACAGAAAATAGTGGGATAGATAGAAGAAATTTATGGAGGAAAGACAGAAACCGACAGATAGTTTCAATTTGGGGGTAGATAGGAGGAGGGAGGTTAGAAGGAGGGGGATAGGTGTGAGAGTAAACTTGCTTCTCAGATTTTCATATCATTCATTACTTGAAAAATAATAGTTACAAGACACTTGTGTATATAGACTACAAAAACTTACTGGAAAAGTAAAGTTTAAACCTACACCATATTCTCTTATCGTTCACCCATAACTCACTTACTTATAACATAGTTGTCACTAGAATATTCTATTAGATAGTAACTACCCAATATGCTCTTACTTGACATTCCCTCCCCCTTAAAAGCATCCATGTCCTCATGGATAATTGTTCTTCTCTACCTTTTGTTTTTGTAGCTCTCAACACTTTTCCAGCATCAAAAAACAAAACTCAGGAACTTGTTTACATGATCCTTTCCATAGCAAAAGCTTGCCTCAATATTAGTTTTAGCATGTCTTGGCACTAGTGTTTCTCAGTTTTCTGAATATTCAGCGCCTTAGTGACTTGTTCTTGAATGTTCTTTCATGGTTCTCTTGAACTTATCATAGTCTTCTGCAACCTTCTTTGTCTTTAGAGAGGTATTTTTCTGCACTATGGGAATAGGAGCCCTTCCCAAGACGCCATATTCTTTAATGAACTGCTTGCAACACCTTCCCATCACGGCATCACTAGAGAATACCCCAAGCACCTAGCAGAAAAGGGCCTTGGTTCCTTTAAATTTATTTCTTCGCTTCTTTGATCACCTGCTTCCATCCTAGTCTTTTTCACCAAATGTAGAGACATAGGGATTTTGATCACCTGCTTCCATCCTAGTCTTTTTCACCAAATGTAGAGACATAGGGATTTGATTGATACACAACTTATTGAAAAAAATAGAGATTTCCTTACGCAACGATGGGTATAGTAGAGAGAGCATTTTGGCTAATCTAAATGCAATCCGGGCCTATCTATTTTATCTTGAAGGGGTGCCCCTCAAAAACAACACCTTAACTCATCATCTGCGAGAAATGCAGAGCTAGGAATGGAGGGAGCAGCATTCCATGGATTGTAACAGGCTTAAGCATAACCCAAGAGCTACTTTGGAGCTCTTCAAAGGCCTCATCATATGCTTCCTTCCATTGGAGATCATTTTTCTACATATATTGGACTAGGAGACATCCAAATTCCTTTGGAACTGGCTGCTTAACAACAAGAAGAAAGAGCTCAAATGATACACTGAAAAAGAGTTTTTCTATGTAGAAATACTTGGCCTTCTCCATGAATGATTTATTTTCTGGTGGCTTCAAGTGTGTAGGTTTGTAGCAATTTGCAGCCAATGATTTGGCAACAAGAGTCCCTTCACCATCCTTTACACAAACAGCACAAGTACCCTTTAGTGCAGATTCATCTCTATAGTGGTGAACAATCACATTAGTACAGTTTGCATTTACTTTCATCTCCTTGCCAAACATTTCCCTTCCAATGCATCCAATGTAACTGATTGCTCTAGGAACTTGAAGCATCCTTTTACCAATCCTGATTGTTTTTTGTTCAGCATGTCCAACAAGGGTTCCCATAGTGTTTAGAATGAGGGACTTGGGAATCAGAAAATGAATTATAAGTTTCATTCTCCTACTGGTTGTTTCTGCCATAATAGCAGCAGGGAAGAGTGATTTTTTTTTTTTGGGGGGGGGGTCAAAAAGTGCCATGATATCTTGAGAATATAACAGGTTGCTCATTAGTAAAGATTCTCCATTGAAAATCTGCTTGGTGTAGCTCCTTGTTATTTGCGAGTTTACTAACCTCCCTCTTAGAAAGCCTCCCCCAATCTTGGTCACCCGTTAACACTAATGCAGATGGTTTTACTAGGACTGCCTCAGTATCCTTTAAAGGCCACAAATTGTATCAATTGCAAACTTTTCTCTCCTCATTTTTCATTTGACTTGTGACCACTTTAAATCATTAAAGGGGTTGTTCCCTCTATCCAAACTAGTGAGTATTCTGCAGTTTGGTACTTGGACATTTTGTTCTTTCCACAACTCCTTATAACAAAACTCTTGGGCTCTTCTTCCACGTATTTGGTCTTTGGTAGTGGCTTTGGGTGTTAACAAACTGAATTTGTAGGCAGCTGGTTTGGTGTGGGTTTGGATGAACCTGGTAAAGTAGTGGGATTGATTTGTATAAGAATGGAAGTTGGGTTGGTTGACAAGATCTCCAATGGTCTTAGTAGGGTCAAAGGAAGGAAGGAGTAGGCCAATGGCCTCATCAACATACCTATGACAGATATATGGGGAGGAGTTTGATTTACTAGTTTCTGAGTGTAAGTTTTGCATGGAGACAACTACTTTATCTCTCCAAGGATCTGGAGTTGCCGACCATTCCTTCTTGGACTGCTTTGGATGGCAATCAACTCTTGGAATGAATTCCATTTTCTCAATCAAAATCTTGGGACCCTGTGGACCTGGAACTTCATCATTTCCTAACCTGGTTTGTAGCATATGAGGTTGTTTTGACAGTTTCCTTACCAAGGAAACTTCCTATTGCTGTTCAGAAAGTGCTAAAACTACCTTCTTCTTCATGAATCCTTGCTACACTTTAGGATCCTCATCAAATATAAGTTCCTCATTATATCAGAAGTTTTCATCGCATTTAGTTTGTTTATTATTGCCATTGAATTCAGCATTTTCATTAAACAAATGATTCCCTTCTTATTGTAGTGCTGCATCAAAGGTGGGTGGACAATCATAAACTGGAGCCACCTCATTCTCAACATAATCTTCATATATAGGGGTTCCCTCTAGTTGTGGCTCCTCATCATAATTAGGAGCTCCTTCATACATTGAATCTTCATAAACATTCACCCTTTCTACATCTTCATCATCTTGACTATAGGCTGAAAAAGATAGTTTCAGATACTTGAGCTCAGCTCCCACATTTTTGTCTCTTCCCTACTTTTCAAAGCTAAATTCATGCCCTCTCCTCCTTGGCATCTCATCCTCTTCTTGTTCTAGTACGTCAATGATTTTATTCATAAACAAATCCATAGTTTCATCCATCATTTGGAACCTCTTGGTGAAAACTTTCCCAAGGCTGATGAAGTTAGGTTGTATTATGCTTGGGAGGTTATGTTTGATGGACTATTCCTGGACTGGCTAAAACTAAGAAACAGACAATGAAACCTAAAACAATAGGCCTCCTGAATTCAAGGATATTATTAGACTAGTGATAACACTATTCCAATATTAGAGTAGATAAGCTCGAGTAGCCTTTTGATGGTGAAATGGGCTTTCTCCAAGGACAATTTGAGTACCTGAGTGTTAAAATGCACAATTCTGTCTAGTACTATGACTTAGAGAGAATTGTGGTAGTAAGCAAGCTATGAAATAAGCTAAGGCAGTCAATGATGAATATCAGTCCCAAAACAAGCATTAACTAGGTATTAATCAAGTGCTAGAACTATAAAAATGGCAGACCAATGTATATAATGGAAATTGAATAACAAATTTGGGAATAAATGATGTAATTCAATGCCGGATGAATAGAGAGATGATGATTAATGATGAGTAAGAAAACAATAACCCATCACTACAGAATATATCTAATAAGCAGACTAAATCAAGGAATTTAAAGTGCCAACAGAGAATAAATTGTAATTTTTGGGTCAAAATATGATGGAATGAAGTTTTTAATTGAAATTGATTTTTGCAAATGCTGTGAAATGTGATATGTGAATGAATTAACATCAAACAACCATGAATGATCAGATTTAACTGTGTAATTGAAGAATTTGTTTGAAAAAATTTCTTATTATGAACTGGAAATGATTTTCGAAATAATCTATGATGTAGATGTTTTTTAGGAACTTAAATTGATAGTTGGGGAGACTGAGAGTGATTGAAACGAGTGTGTGGAAATTGTTTTTACCCAATTTGATCGAGTTAGTGAAGATTTGAATGCAGTTGCATGCCTGATTGCAAAACAGAGCATGAATATGTTGATTGTGGCTGCTTCTGAGCTGCAGTTTGTGTATGGGTCCTTCTAGGCTTGCTTGAGATATATTTGGGAGGTGAATTGTGATGTAGATCTATGGTTTTTGTGTGGCTGAAATTGATGATTTATGGAGTGAAAATTTGGTTATGAACAGTAACGGGAACAGTGTGCGAAGAGTGTTTTGATGCTGATCTGAACTATTTGATTGAAGTTTTGTGATCTTTTTGAGTTGTTTTTGGTATATATATGATCAAAACTAACAGAAAAATGAGGGTTTTTTGGTGTAACAGTTGATGAAAATGGAAGAAATTGACTTGAATTTACAGAGATAGAACAGAAAATAAAGGGATACATAGAAGAAATTTAGGGAGCAAAGAGAGAAACAGACAGGTAGATTCAATTTGGGGGAGATAGGAGGGAGGTAGAAAGAGGGAGATAGGTGCGAGGGAAAACTTGCTTCTCAGATTTTCATATCATTCATTACTTGAAAAATAATAGTTAACAAGACACTTGTATTTATAGACTACATAAACTTGCTGGAAAAGTAAAGTCTAAACCTACACCATATTCTCTTATCCTTCACCAGGGGCGGATCCAACCTCGCTGTTCAGTGGGGTCAAATTCGGAAAAAAATTCCCTTAAGAATAAAAATTTAATAAAATGAATCACAAAACTAAATAATCCTCAAATATTATTTACAATAACATTTTTCGATGTTTTATTGTTTGAAATTGTTGCATGATAGCCTCATTTTTAATAGTTCTAAAAATATCACACACAATGTAAGTTATTAAACTGTCATTCATCCATTTCATCTCCTATTTGGTTACGGAGTTCATTCTTCACGCTATTATACGTTTAGTTGTTGTAACCCAATTACGTATGTCTATGCCCGACAATCAATAAATATTTAAAAACTAATTCAACATCAAAACAAATCTATACAATATGAATAGTCAAGTGTAATTAGCACCAATAATAAACAATCTTAATTAAACCATTAACAAGTAACAAATAACATTACAAAATCAATTACAAAATTTAAAGAAAATAAAAATAGAATAGAACACGTACTTGAAGAACTTTTATTTGATGGAGTCCTCTTCATTGTTGCAGTGTTGCTTTAAGAAGTAAAAAGCCTTAAAAGTACAAAAAAGAAGAATCCATAAACAATTATCAAAATGGAGGATTAAAGCAGTAGCAATAGAGATGAAACATTTTATAGTGAATACATCCATCTGATATCATTTGTAATCTGGAAGACTGGAACTCAAAAAAACTCTATAATTATATATCTTTGCCATCTCAGAATTTAACAGACGGAAAAGGAAAAGGAAAAAATAGGGAGAAGAAATGAGTTGTTTACAATTGAAGAACAGAGTACTAAGACTACTAGTGGGATTGGTATTTGGTCCAATGGATTTAAACTTTAGGAGTTCTAATAGTTTTTTAAGAATTTCATTTAGCGTCCTCCTCAAATAATATTTTTTTAATTTGACCCCCTGAAAATTAAGTGGGGTCAGATGCCCCCCGTCCCAGGCATGGATCCGCCCCTGTCCTTCACCCATTACTAACTCACTCACTTATTACATAGTTGTCACTAGAATATTCTATTAGATACTAACTACCCAATATGCCCTTGCCTAACAGTTATGTTATGTCGCGACAAAATGGATACAGACTTAACACGAGGTATGTTCCATAGTGGTTGGGCTTGGGCATACATAAACTTGCATTCTTGTGCCGAAAAGTCAGAGCAATTTCCTTGTAGATTAATTGGTGCGGTACGGAAGACAAAATTCAATAAGTTTGTTATTAATTTTGTATTGTTATTTAGAGATAAATGTTGAGTTATTAATGAAATTATTTATTAGGATATTATAGTAGTAGCTTTTCATTAGGAGAATTTTAATTGTAGTAGTAGATTTCAATTAGGAGAGTTTATTATAGTAGTAAATTTTAGTTAGGAGATTATTTTAGGGTTTTTACTTGGTCCCCAAGTATTGAGTTTTCTATTTAAGCATTGTAATACTTCATTATTTTTAGATTATTGAATATATTGATTTGAGATTAATGCTTTGTTAATTTGTGTGTTTCTTTAGCAATTCTCTGTGGAGATATGTACTCTTATTCCTTCTTCCCAACTGTTCTACATCATAATGGTATCAGAGCCACAATTTCTTATATATTTTGATTTCACCCAATTCCTTCTTATCCTATTTTTCTAGCCTCCATCAAATTATCAAAGTTTGTTAGAGAATCAACAACTTTCTTAGACGAAAGCACGATTTGCAGCAGGAATAGTTGTCGCCGTAATCTCCATCTATCCGGACAAAAGAAAAAAAGATTTAACGCCACTGCTCATCGCTCATCACTACAGTTCCATCTCCTTATGCCAAATTACAGCTTGGTACCCCTAAGTTTCTGAAATTTTCAATCCATCCCCCAAAATTTATAAAACTTTCAATTCAACCCCTAAAGTTTCAGAAATATTCAATTTAGCCCCAAAGTTTTTGAGTTTTCAATTTAACCCCCAAAGTTTTTGAAATTTTCAATCCAGCCCCTCTACATATATATAATGTCTTCCAAGTTTAACAATCCAGAATTTTTTTGGGCTAAGATAAAGCAACTCGAGCATCGAACTTTGGTCATGTACGAGCACCTTACAAGGTCTTGTGTCCCGTATGGTGCTTAGTATCGGAAGTTATGCGATGAACTTGCACTTTCTGAAACAAGTTTTGCAAATTTAAAGGCACATTACGAGTACATAACCACATGCTATGCTCGTCCATATTTTGTTCAAGCACAAAAAAATGTTCATCCTAATCGTGTTTGTTCAACTAAAGCGATGCGTTCACAAGAGGACACCCGCAAAGTAAATTCTTACATGATAATTGATGAATGTCTCACAATACTTAAACGTATCAATAGCCAATATGAAATTGATTGGGATAAAGAAGAGCAAGTACTCTCACATATTGATTGATGCTTGTGAGAAACATGAAGCGGAAGTTAAGTGTGTTGACCAACTTTCAGATATGGTTTGCAGTGAAAAAATTGAAGTTAAGTTTGACCTCAAATGCGAAAACATCAAGGAAGATAAAGATGAGGTCAACCATGTTGATTCCCGAAAATTGTGCTCATTAAAACATCGGATGCAAATGTTTTGTTGGAAGGCATCTCTCGGACTGTGGTTTATTATTCTGCGATATTTCAAAACTTGAGTACGAGTTTTTTTCAAGAAGTTTGTTATTAATTTTGTATTGTTATTTAGAGATAAATGTTGAGTTATTAATGAAATTATTTAGTAGGATATTATAGTAGTAGCTTTGCATTAGGAGAGTTTTAATTGTAGTAGTAGATTTTAGGAGAGTTTATTATAGTAGTAGATTTTAGTTAGGAGATTGTTTCCTTTCTAAATTAGGGTTTTTATTTAAATATTTTAAAAATAATATTTTTAATACTTTATTATTTTTAGATTATTGAATCTATTGATCTGAGATTAAAGCTGTGTGCATTGCGATTTGTGTGTTTCTTTACCAATTCTCTGCGGAGATAGGTACTCTTATTCCTTCTTCTCACCTTGTTCTACATCATTAATGTTAAACCATTGATTCAAGAACTTATTTAGAGTTTTGGGATGAGAATTAGGGCTGAAAGGGATATTTAGTCTTAATTTGATGATTGAGTTAAATCAAGGAACTTGTATATATAATAAAATTGAGTTAAATTTTGGATCTGCAGTTGGGTTCAGGAATAGGAAAGAGATAAAAAGATGTATATGGAGGACAAAAGGAGCAACTATAATAGCTCAGACTAAAACTTTAAGTTCTTATAGTTATCATTTCTAGGAATTACGTGAACTACTCTAAATTTAAACTAAAACCTTAGTGATTGAAATAAGAGACTTTGATTGCTAGGGAGACCAACAATAGCTTACTGCAAATATAAGATCTGGTATTATCATGTACACATACACAAACTAGTTGTTGCTGAATGTAAAATGCTCTCTAAAGAATGCCTTGGAATCTGATCACATGCAAATCGAATGAAGGTTTTCTATGCTTTCGTCACGTCTTTGAAAGTATCTTGAGTATATAAAAAAAATCTAATTTGAAGCACAATTTTTGTATAAGATTCTCTGTAGTTGGAAGCTTTTGATTGGATTTGGCTTCTAGAGACACGCTTTTGGGGGATGGGGAAACATATTGGCTCAAAGTGTAGCCTTTTGATTGGGTCATGTAATCATGTTATTTAGAATTATTATACGCTTTAGGCTACTTTCTAACTCCCTCTGTTCTAAAATTAGTATCGTCTCGAAAATCATTCTTTTGGCATGCACGTAATGATGTTAAGAAAACACATTTAGCTATCATAATTTAATGTAGTTTTCCAAATACGCTAATTCTTAAGCAAATAAGTCTAATATTGAGGAAAAAGAGTATTAATATCTAAGCAGTCGGTATGTCCATAAAAATGAAACATGATACATTTTGGTTAGAATGAGTGAACTTTTCCTTTCTGTTATTAGTTTCTGAGGGTCGAGTAAATAATGAAAAATCGAATCATTCAATCTTCTACCAGCTGAAGACTGAAGGAGACTCTAACTGAAAACAATATTGGGGTAGATAGTTGATCAGAATTGAAATTGCAAACCTAAAATACCAATTCTCTGACACTTGAAAGTACTGCACAGTTGGCATTATAATTCTACAACTAGTTTTGTACTTATAGTTTTTGGTTCAACTAACTGAAATATACTTTTAGGTCTAAGGTCCTGAATTGAAATTTTAAACAGATGAAATACTTGAATTAAATTCACCTGTCCCAAAATGTATGTCATACTTATCTTGGTATATAGTTTTAAATATAAGGTGGACCAACTTATTCCATTGATTCCATTCCCTTTAAGTTTGAAAATAAATCAAGTGACATGGTCCACAAACTTTTTCTAATTGTAGAAAGATAACCTTAGTGTGGTATGTTAGTATATTGGAATTTTAAAAGTGACATATTTTTGAGACATCCTGAAATGGGAAATACTGATAAAGTTCAAACTTTAAGTCTTCAACTCAATTCTAAACTCTAATTTTGATTCTGCATGTCAATTAGAGCCTAATATTTAATAGCTCTCTATTTTTATGTCATGAAAATTGATGATAATGATTGGCATAAGATACAATTTTATTTTTATTTTTTTAAAAAAATTCCCTACTAGAGTCCAAACCTTCTGCCGTCTACCTATTATATCATATACTCACTAAAGCACAAATAAAAACACTGTGTGTGTAATTGATAATTGGATTATCGTATGGCATCTTGTTCATTTTGCCCATTAAGCATATTTAGAATTAATGTTGCCACATTTAATTGTTTGCTTGCACATTAGAAAGAAATTTGAAACTTTATCTTGAGAGAAGAATGTTTATATATCATTGCAATGACTCTTAAAACAAAGATATTCTTTAAGAAAGACCCTCTTATAAATACGTAACGAAGAACAAATATCTATATGCCCTCTGAGAGAAGTGCTTATGGGGATCAATCTC
Source organism: Panax japonicus (assembly GCA_020205505.1). NCBI lineage: Eukaryota > Viridiplantae > Streptophyta > Magnoliopsida > Apiales > Araliaceae > Panax > Panax japonicus. The sequence continues at coordinate 75,947,562 of CM035092.1, read as the reverse complement.
TTAATGTTAGTCAAAGAAAGTTAATAAAGATTTAACGATTTTCAGCAGCTGTTCTAAAGTGCGCTTTAATTTATCAAAAAGAGTTGGCTGAAATTATAAGCAATTTGAGCTAACTAGAGAACAAAAACTAGAGAAAACATAATAATCTTAGTATAATTGCGAGTTGTTGTAAAGAATCGCCGCTCAGGCTGATTAATATTCGAATTTAGATGCAACCATTTTGTTTAAATGGTGCTAGCATCCCCAATATCCATTATCCCCTATTAATTAGGACCAACTGTGTATGTTCTTGTCTGAGGATAATAAGATATGTAGTACATGATGGTTTCTTTTGAACATTTGTCTTTTGAAAATCAAGTTGACTTATTACTTACTAAGAATGGATGAAAACTATTTTACCTGAATCACTTAAATTTTAGAACTCGTCTCTTATGTTTACTATTCTACATGTGCATGTGTGTGTGCGCATGTAGATTTCATGCTAAGAGAAACTTATCGAAACTTTATATAACTTGAGATGTCTGTTTAATGTGTTTGCATTTTGGTATATTGGTTAGCTCTCAATTCTTTTGATAACTGAAACTTTTTATATATCTACACTTTTTTGGTACTTTGAGGAAATCTGACACCTGACGATGCTTAATAGTTAGTATTACTAACCTCAAGAACTATTATTTCTCCTGAGCAGAAAGCATGGGAAGTGGCACAAGCCCCTTTCAAGAATTTGTTAATGATGGGCTTCATGATGTGGATGGCTGGAAGCACAGTGCATTTGTTTAGCATTGGTATCACATTTTCAGCTCTTTGGCAGCCCATAAGTGCACTTCAAGGGGTTGGGAAAGGTGCGAATAAGAGTGACATGAACTTCTCATTTGCAACTACTATACTTTTTTCTTCTTTATCTCTATGTGATTATAATAAGACGGAGGAGAACAAGGTCAGAAAACATGGTTCCTTGGTTGTGGGTGGGAGTATCTCATAATATCTTGATAATCATACATTAGGTATCCAATGGAAAACAGATAGTAATCATTATATCAGAATAGTGTTGGATGTCAGCATGCGGTCATGCGGTCACACATTCACACTCACATTTTTCTCTCAGATTTGTTTTCCCATCTTTCAGAGCCTTTGACAAAGCTACTGTCTGCTGTCTTGCATGAAATGAACACCTCCTTTCTGAGCCTGGTGCTTTTACATCTCGTTGATATATCAAAAAAAATGTTTGATTATGAATTGTTACTATGGGGTAATCAATGTAGATTGAAAGTGGTCAAAATAGGAAGTTTACATAATAATCTTAATCTGTAGTATACGATATAGTTTTCACACGTTTAGCAATTGTAGATACCTTGCCATTTCCATGCATGTGTATGTTTCTTATACAACTCAAGCATGACATGATTAAACATTGTTTTACAGTTTTTGAGCCTTACAAGGATAGCAGAGTAGACCTCCTTGGACCGAAACTACTCTTCATTGCGCTTAACTTGGGGGGCCTAGCACTCGGTGTGTGGAAGGTGGGTAAATATTTGCCTTTGTATACAAGTTCTTTTTAAATATTAGGATCTATGACGAATGGTTTCTTCATTTCAAACTTTTTTTTGTGATGGCAGCTCAACACATTGGGTCTTCTTCCAACCCATGCATCAGATTGGGTGTCATCATTACCTCCTGCTCAGGTTTGTTTCTTGTACCAAACTGCCTTGCAACATTCTTTGTTTCTCTAATAATGTCTTTTTGCTCTTACAAAAAGAATAATGTAGCTGTGGATTGTATTTATTGAATTAAATGGATCCCAAGATGTAAATTGAGAGACTTTAAAGCTAACAGATTTTCTAGTTCAAGCTTCCTTGCAGGAGGTTTAAGCTCCGTTCTCCTTTTTAATAAATTGACACATTTGTACTGGTAGGATGTTCTTTTATCTTGGGACACCACATCGATTAAATAAGCATAAGTGAAAATCTAGAGTTCGTATTTTTTTTGACAAAGTGATCATTAGTCTCATAAATCTTTAATGGAATCGTTCTCATCTCATTAAATTCAAAAGTTTTAAAAAGTTATTTGAAAAGCTTGAAAGTTTCAAAACTGGCTAGACACCTAGATTTCGAGGTGGTGCCTACTTTGGATCTTTCATAATCTTCTCTGTCTTTGTTTAACCTATTTTAATAAATTGCTGACCACCTTTATATGGTTTTCTTGTCATTTTGGAGGTTGGACGCCTCGTGGTGAATTTCATTTACTTGACATGTAGTTTTGGTGAATTTTGATTTTGCTAGACAAGTCGTAGGTGTTTTATTTTTCTTTTGATTAGTCACGAGTTACTAGTATCGAGTATAGTGACTTGTGGGTATATTTATTATTTTATGCATTTTCAGGTCATTTAAAATGGTTTTATCGAGTATATGTTAGATCTTTAGGTAGAGTCAGTTGTTTCTGATTAGGAAGTCCGAGTCCCTAGTAGGTTTGGTGCAAGTGAATGTATCCATGTTGGACACCGATACTCCACGGATACTTCCGGATACATGATCGGTACTCTCGGATACTCCAACTTTATTATTTTTATTCCTTTTAATTTTGGACACTTCCAGACATTTTAAAGATACTTCTTCGAATCTTTAGGAATACTTCCGGATACTTAAGGATACAACATGATATGCAAGGGGATTTGGATGCCATGTTATGGCTTGTCCAATGATGATACTAGCTTGCTTCATCTTGTTTTTAGTTTACTATTGTGTCTAATGACTTGGAGATGATTATGGTTTTTTCATGTAATGTACTTCTTTCTTTTACCTATGTAATGATAAATTCGATGCTAGTAAATAAGTCTTCTGATTAGGAGAAATGATGATATTTGTTGCGAAATGTTAAGCTCCTACCTTTTGGTTATGTTATGTCATAATAGGCGGGTACTATTATGTTAAATGAACTAAAACTTTGAAGTTAACTACTTGCTTATATATGTAGCATAGTTTATTTGTTATAGAGATATCTGTATCTATTAATGTATATAAAATTCAATGTATCCCCAAAATATTGTATCCTATTTTTTTTTAAAATGCCGTATCACGTATCGTGTTTCGTTTCGTATCCATATCACGTATCCGTGTCGGTGCTTCATAAATGTCGATCTTCTCAAATCTTAGTTTATTAAGCCCAGTGGTTCTCTCAAATTCCTAGCAACCTTTAACATACACAAATGGCCAAGGGCACTATCCTGAGTACTGCCTTTTATGAAAGACTCGTATAATTCTTCTACTTTTGTAAGTTGGGTGAACTTTTCCACATTACTGTTTTTTCATTATCCTACTGTATTAGGCTTTAATGCCTTTATTTGCTAATTATCCAGATTCAGTTAAAACATTTCTCTGGTTAATCAATATTTTGCTGGCTGCTACGGTCCTGTGGAGCTATTTTCAAGAAAGAAACTAATGGCACTCTTTTCTTGCATATGCAAGTGGATTGTTGTGCTCTTTAGCGTTACTTGATATCTTGGTCCATCAGAAGTTGATATAGGCTGGAAAGGGCTCTATAGCCTCGTATGATTAAGTATCGGATCTGATATAGAGTTCATTTAAATTTTTGGATGTGCTGTGCCTTAAGGTAGCTTAAGCTTTCGTCTGCTTTATCTTTCTTGTTTTTAGTTTTGGGGATCTATATTCCAAAGGCGTTCCCTTGAATTTATTGTTGTTGAGAAGGAAAGAGAGTGAAATTATGTTGGTATAGAAGAATAGAAGAATTTTAAATAGATAGCTATTTAACCGTCACATACCCATGAAATCATTCCAATGAATGGCGGGACTATGGGACGTGTTGTCCAATAAAGTTATCATTTTAGTCCAAAATTTAATCTATTTTGTGATGCTAGTCTCTTACAATGTTATACACTTCACAAATCTTGCAGGACTAATTTTTTTTCTTCTCATTTTGTATCTCTGACTTTGTAACTTAAGAAAATAATTTTCCCATAAGCATGCCTGATTCATTTTATACTTGTTACTTCATGGCAATGCTAACAATCGGAACCTTATTCAATTTCAGGAAGTTGAGTATTCCGGTGGTGGTATTCCTCTGCACCAATTAATTTGATCTCCAGCAAATGAGTTTCTTGGACTTGGTGACGTTGATGTGACTTCCTGCAGTTGTTGAAGCTGATGACGATATTATGCACCGTTTGTGTTAAAGCAAACATTGATAGTAAAGATCTTCTTTAACTATATTTACTTGGGAACTAATGTGTTTTAATTTGTTCTGTTGCCCGCTACTATCAGTTTCACGAATATCATTTATCTATTAAGAGAATGTAGGTAACGAAAGATACTAGTATGCAGATTTGAGATACTAATGTAATATGTGATGTAAGGAAATGATTTAACATTGGAACCGAAGCACAAAAGGTTCGTAAGAACATATTTTGGTTACTTGTTGGGGGTCGCATCTTCTTCTTCAAATTTTTATATGATAGAACTTATCGAGTAAGAGATTTCCCTAAAAACAGAGATTTCATGAAAGGGTTTCTGCTTTATTATGCTGTAAGATGTTGGTTCACAAATTAAGGTGGTTTTTGATTACCTTTAAATACCTCTTAATAGATGTACATCTGATTCGGTCAGAGCTTATAGTTGTTTGATAATTTTTTTGCCTCTTATTGTTTCTTAATCGATAAGAGGGAAATATAATTCTAAACTATTTAAGAGGTACATTTAACCGAAAGTTATATTTTTTCTGGACAAAAATAACATCTTCAATATTACAAAATTTCTCTTTTATCCCCAATAAAATTTTAACTCTAATCTCTCATGTTTCTTTACTCCAGTCGCTTCAAAAGTTCCTGTATGTTGCTCTTCACCTTTGACTTGTTTTCCTTCGTTGCTCTCTTTCGCTGGTAAATTTTTTCTCTCTTCATCTATTATTCATTATTACTTGATTAAATGTGATTAATCTCGTTCTTATTAATCTTCTTCCTCTGTTGTTCTTTATTGCTCTGCTGGTATTTCTTTTTCAAACCCTTTTTTTGTTTGATTACTGTGAATTTCCGGTGATTTTGAAATATTAAATAAACCAAATTGGGTGAGAATGATATATTATTCTCTGTGTCTGTGTGTTTAGTCTTATGAAATTGCGTTGTTGTATCTTCTTAACCGGTTAAGAGTCAAAACTGGCATTGAGAGAAAATTGTCGCGCTTGACCTTTGAACAATTTAAGAAGATAGGTTTAAAGCTATACCTTTTTCTTTTTTTCTTTTTTCAAAAATAAAATAATTTTCTCCCTATAGTTCGTATTGGTTCCTCCTCAACCTTATATTTTAAATTAGAGATATACTTTAAGAATGTCATAGACTAATAGTTGGATTTCTAAAATGCGTTGATTACTTTTTACCCCTCAATGGTAAGCTGGTTCTATTTACTCAATGTAGAAAGCCTAAGGTTTCCGGTTGTTGAGAAGAAGAACCAAGTATTGTCCTTGAAGAAATTAAGCAAACAAATATTTACCCATAATTAGTAGGGGAGATGATTGCAATAGTTGGCATGGCAGCATGCCTACTGTGGAACAACTATTTTATGTGATTGGAGGCATTGCTAAATGTTATGATCCTAATTGTAAGGTGTGTGACTTGTGTCCCACATCGATGGTATGAGACTTTGATGTGGGGTATTTATAAATTTTGGGTTCTCCAACTTTAATAGCTAGCTTTTAAGATGTGGTTCCCTCATAGTTTGTTACAATTAGTATCAAAGCCGTCCACTACCTTCCGGTTGCAATCGTGCGGCGAGGGTGGTGACGTCGGTATTGTAGTGTTCGCCCGGGGCTAGACTTGTCTAGCGCAAAGCTAGCCCGCGTGGGCGCCGGGACTGTGGAGCGTGGTGGAATGTTATGATCCTAATTGCAAGGTACGAGACTTGTGTCCCACATGGTATGAGACTTTGATGTGGGATATTTATAAATTTTGGGCTCTCCAACTTTAATAGCTAGCTTTTAAGGTGTGGCTCTCCCATGATTTGTTACACTAATATTAATACAATTAATAGTCAAATAGTTTTTTTTAATGTTTGTATTTAGATATTATTACCACTAGTCTATTTATTGATTGTATTTTTTTCAAATATTTGTTGTGGTTCATAAAGTTTAATTTGTTCTTTATTGTTCAAATTATTTAAATGTTTGTTTTTTATTGTTTACACATTTTATAATCTATGTACTTTAGGTATGGAACAAGACGGTGGAACTCAAAAACAAAAAAAAAAGACTAGAGTTAGTTGAAAGAATGAAACATTAGTGATTTTTTTTTTAAAAAATATGTATTCGTTAGGTTGTGGAAAATGGTAGGGAAGATGCAAGCCTCAAGTCACAATCATAATCATAGAGAAAGGTGGGAAAAATACAAAAAGATAACTACAACTTGATTGTGGATCAAAAACAAATGAAGAATCATTATGATTCCTTGAGAGGAAAATACAGTGCATGATGCAAACTTAAAAGTAAAACATGAAATGTGTATGACTTATCAACTAATAGGTTCAGCCTTTCGGATGAGGAATGGATACGAGAAAAATATGCTCGTTTTAACTTTTTTACATTTTAAGCTAATTAGTAATAGTCCTTAAAAATATTTTATAACTTGTTGAACTTACTGTTTGAATACATGCAAATAAAATGGTAGAAACTTTGAAGACCTCACTTCTAATCTTCCCCGATCTTTTTATTGCATTATTTGATGAAATCGCGACAACGGGACATGATAGATGGCGTCCTAGTTGTGAAAGAGCTAGGAATAAAGATACACACCTTTGAACTTGAAGGTTGTTAGTCTTTGAGGACATTCCTTTTAGCACCCAAAGTAAGGGTCTTTTATTCCATCTCCTAATTCATCAACTCCTGATATGTAATCTCATGCTTTCGCTCCTAGTTTTGAAGAAGAATGTCCAAAGAAAAAAGTTAGACGTTCATAAAAACAAACCTACAACACTAACCTAGATGAAGAGATGTCCAGTAGAAAATTCACTACACAAGATGGTTCTTGGAATATTTTGTGAGAAACCAAGTTATAAAGAAGCATGGATGATCCTAAAAGAGGATGAGGTTAAAAGTTAGGTTATGATGGTTTCACGCAAGTTAGGATATATTGCTTAGTTTGTTGGATATTATTTAAATACACACATGATATTATATTGGTGGATATATTTGGGTCATATTTTTTGGTACAAACTTCTTATCTTTGGGGTTAACTAATTTAATATTTTTGGGATACAAACTTGTATATGTGGGGGCTTAATAAATATTACATAGTCATCATAACATGATATGAAAATAATCACCACTTGAAATAATCATCATAACATCCATTATAAATTTAGGCAAGCGATATTTTCACAATAATTTTTGATATTTTCACACGCAAAGTGTCGCTGTAGATATAAAAATCGTCGCTATAGGATCTATAGGGACACTTTTCGTGTGGAAATAACAAAAACTGTTGTGGAAATATCATTTCCCTAAATTTAACATAACAAGTTCGTTCAAAAGCATCTGTAACAAATACACATCCATAATTAGCAAAAACAAATATTACATCCATAATTAGCAAAAGCAAATATCACATCCATAATAGCAAATAAGTGCCAACATAGACAAGTTTGTATCCTAAAAATATCAAATTAGCTAGCCCCAAAGATAAGAAGTTTTGAATCCAAACTTATCTAATTGCATAGCCCCAAATATATCCACCAACATAGTATCAAGTTTGTAATTAAATAATATCTAACAAACTAAGCAATATATCCTAACTTGCGTGAAACCATCATAACCTAATTTTCAACCTCATTTGCTTCTAAAATCATCCATGCTTCTCTTTAGCTTGATTTTCACAAAATATTCCAATAGCCATCTTGTGTAGTGGATTTTCTACTCCATCCAAGTTCTTCGAACTTATCTTTGCATTCTTTCACGAATGGTCCACTATTCTTTTCAATAATGAATTTCAAGGCCTTGGACATCTCTTTATCTAGGTTAGTGTTGTAAGTTTGTTTTTATGAACGTCAACTTTTTTCTTTGGTCTTTCTTCTTCAAAGCTAGGAGCGGAAGCATGAGATTGCGTATCGGGAGTTGATGAATTAGGAGATGGAATAGAAGACCCTTGACTTTGGGTGCTAAAAGGAATGTCCTCAAAGACTAACAACCTTCAAGTTCAAAGGGGTGTATCTTTATTCCTAGCTCTTTCACAACTAGGACCCCAACTATCTTGTCTCGTTGCCGTGGTTTCATCAAATAATGCAATACAAAGATCGGAGAAAATTAGAGGTGAGGTCTTCAAAGTTTCTACCATTTTAGTTGCCTATATTCAAACAGTAAGTTCAACATGTTATAAAATATTTTCAAGACTATTACTAATTAGCTTAAAAGTTAAAAAGAGCATATTTTTCTCTTGTTTCCATTCCTCATCTAAAAGGATGAACCTATTAGTTAACAGGTCATACACATTTCATGTTTTACTTTTAAGTTTGCTCCATTCACTATATTTTCCTCTCAAGTAGTCATAATGATTTTTCATTTATTTTTGATCCACAATCAAGTTGTAGTTGTCTTTATGTATTTTTCTCACCTCTCTATGATTGTGACTTAGGTTTGAACCTTCCCTACCATTTTCCACAACTTTACGAATACATGTTTTTTAAAAAAATTGACTAATGTTTCATTCTTTCAACTAACTGTATTCTTTTTTTTGTTTTTGAGTTTCACCATCTTGTTCCATACCTAAAGTACATAGATTATAAAAGGGGTAAACAATAAAGAACAAACATTTAAATAATTTGAATAATAAAAAACAAATTAATCTTTATGGACCACAACAAATATTTCAAGAAAATACAATCATTAAATAGACTAGTGGTAATAATATTTAAATACAAACATTAAAAAAACTATCGACTTTTAATTGTATTAATATTAGCAATGCCTCCAATCACATAATGGCAATTGTTGCAATCATTTTCCATATTAATTAGGGTTAAATATTTGTTTGCTCTAGTTCTTCTCAACAACCGGAACCTTGGGCTTTCTACAGATCGGATAAATAGAACCAAGCTTACCACTTTTAGATATCAGGTTGAGGAATCAATTCCATTTATGCTTCCAAAACTAAGGGGAGAAAATTCATTTATCTTTACACGAAAGAAAAAGGAATAATTTTAAATCTATCTTCTTAAATTGTTTAAAGGTCAAGCGCGACAATTTCCCCCTCATGTAGGCTCTTAACCAGGTAAGAAGATACAATGAAGCAATTTTATGAGCCTAAACTCACAGAGTAGTATATAATTCTCACTTAAATTGGTCTATTTAATATTTTGAGATCACCAAAAATTCACAGTAATCAAACAAAAAAGGGGTTTGAAAAAGAAATACCAGCAGAGCAATAATAAACAATAGATGAAGAAGGCAGAGATAAGATTTACAGACGAAAGAGAGCAGCAAAGGAAAGCAAATCAGAGGTGAAGGAGCAACATAAAGGAACTTTTGGAGCGGTTGTGGTGAAGAAACATAAGGGATTAGGGTTAACATTTTATTGAGGATATAAAAGGAATTTTGTAACATTGAAGATGTTATTTTTGTCTAGAAAAAATATAACTTTCGGTCAGATGTACCTCTGAATGGTTTAGAATTATATTTATCGATTAAGGGACAAAAAAATATCAAACAACTATAACCTCTGACCGAATCAGATGTACATCTATTTAGAGGTAATCAAACATCGCCTTAGATAATATAATTAAAATCAACACTGATTAATTAATTTATAATATTAAGTAGTATAATTATTTAAAAAAAGATAATTCTACACTTTTTCACCATTTGATGAACATGTGAATTTTTCATCAAAATTTTAATGGTAGAAAATTCTTTTAAATTTTTAACCGTAAAAATATTTTTATTGATTCTAATTTTAGGTAGAATCGATCTTAATATCATCAATTATTTATTAACATATTTTGATCATTACTAGTAAAGTTATTAATATCAAATAATTAGCTTATTGAAAAGAATTAAAGGGCAGATGTACTAAAGTGTCCTCGAGTAATAAAACAATATCGAATGAGGGGATTCTTGTTCAAATGTAAAAATATTTATAATTGTTATAAAACTTTAGCAAAGTGTAGAAATATATTCTTATAATTGTTGCTTAAATTTAGAGAGAATAAGTAAGAGAAAAACAGAGAGAAATTATTCAGAGAAATTCTCTAAATCTTTCCTTCAGTATGAATTCCTTATATAGGAAATTTTGAGGAGTCACGGGGGAGGGGAAGGCTTCACGGGTGAGGAAAAGAACAAAGGAAAAGAAAAAGAAAGGAAAGCACGGGGGAAAAGAAGAAGAGGAAGGCAAGCATATACATGTACCCTCAGGAAGAGGGAATCATGATTATAACACTTCCCCTGATTTCCTCCGATAGAAGATTATGTCTCATTAAAAACCTTGTTAAAAAAACCCAGTGGGAAAAACTTAACGAAGGGAAAAAGAGTACATATCTTTTACATAAATATCTTAATTGACTGCCTCGTTAAAACCTTGTCAGGAAAAACTAATTGGGATAAAAATCGTGACTAAGGAAAAAGAGTACAGTCTTCCCCTCAAAAGAAATTCATTACTTCTTGATGAAATGTTGTCATAAGTCTTTCAGTCAACATATTCTGATCCTTTTCCGAAGTTTTGCAAACGTTGCATTTGGTAGCGATTTTGTGAATAAGTCGGCTAGATTATCACATGATCGAATTTGATGCACATCTATATCACCCTTCTTTTGTAGCTCATGTGTGAAGTTGAATTTAGGTGAAATGTGTTTTGTTCTATCTTCCTTGATGTGCCCTCCTCTAAGTTGAGCAATGCATGTATCATTATCTTCATACAGAATTGTAGGAATGTCTTTGATTGATGGTAATCCACATGATTTTTGAATATGCTGAATAATTGATCTCAACCAAACATATTCTCTGCTTGCTTCATGTATAGCGAGAATCTCTGAGTGATTTGAAGATGTAGCTGTCATGTTTTGCTTTGTGGATTTCCAGGATATAGCTGTATCACAATATGTAAATACAGAACCTGTTTGTGATCTTCCATTGTGTGGATCTGATAAATATCATGTATCGGCATATCCAACCAATCGCAACGTTGAATCTCTTGGATAAAATAACCCAAGATCAATACTTCAACGGAGGTATCTCAAAATGTGTTTAATCCCATCCCAATGTCTCTTAGTCGGAGAAGAACTGTATCTTGCTAACAAGTTGACAGTAAAAGTAATATCACGTCGTGTATAGTTTGCAAGATACATAAGAGCACCTATTGCACTTAGGTATAAAACTTCAGGTCCAAGAATTTCTTCCATTGCACTTAGGTATGGAACTTCAGGTCCAAGAACTTTTTCCCCACTTTCTAGAGGCCGAAATGGATCTTTATCAACTTCTAAAGATCGAACTACCATCGGGGTAGTCAAAGGATGAGTTTTATCCATATAAAAACGACTGAGAATCTTTTCAGCATATGTGGATTGATGAACAAAAAAATTCCAGATGCTAAATGCTCCACTTGTATTCCCAAATAGAATTTTGTCTTTCCAAGATCTTTCATTTCAAATTCATCTTTTAAATAAGTAGCAGTTCTTGTGAGTTCTTCAGGAGTACCTACAAAATTCAAATCATCCATATATACTGCAATGATAGAAAATCCATTTTGTGATTTCTTAATAAAAATACATGGACATACATGATCATTTATATATCCATCTTTTATTAAATAATCACTAAGTCGATTATACCACATACGACTAGACTGTTTCAACCCATATAATGAGCGTTGTAACTTGATTGAATATATGTGACTAGGCCTTTTTGATTCAACCATTTTCAATCATTCAGGGATTCTCATATAAATCTCAATGTCAAGTGCGCCATATAGGTATGTTGTTACAACATCCATCAGACGTGTTTCCAAACCTTCCATGGTTGCCATACCTATCAGAAAATGAAAAGTGACTCCATCCTGATAATCAATACCAGGTTTTTGTGAAAAACCCTTGAGCTATAAGTCGGGCTCTATATCTCACAATTTTATTTTTCTCATTTCGCTTTCGTACAAATACCCATTTGTTTCCAACCGGGATTACACTCAGCGGTGTTTGGACTACTAGTTCAAATACTTCTATTTTCAATAGAGATTATAGCTCAATTTGAATAGCATCTTTCTATTTTGGCCAATCTTTTCTTTTCTTTTCTTACATTCTTTCACGTTTTGTGGTTCAGGATCCGTGTCAGGAATCAAAGTGATATCTGATGCTATAGAGAAAACAAATATATCGTCAATCATGACTTTGCTTCAATCTCATATTTTCTCATAATGTACATAATTTATTGAGATCTCTTGGTATTCATCTCTTATCCCTTCACTGAGATTTTGTACCTCTTCTGGGGCTATTCCCACTCTTGGAATATGTGCTACTTCTGGAGCGGGTATTCCTTCTGGAATTCCCTTATTTACTTTTGATTTTCGTGGTACAGTAACTTTTGCATCAACCGGTCTTCCACGCTTCTGGTGTGGTTTAGATTCTTATATTACCTTATTTGTCAATTCCCTAGGAATTAATTTTTCAATAGGTATTTCTATCTCTACTGGAGTATTCACTACAGTTGTATATGACTTTATCATTTTTTTAGCATCATTAAATGCATCTGGCATTTGATTTGCAATATTTTATAAATAAATAATTCTTTGAACTTCAATTTCACATTGTCCTGTACGATGATCAAGTGAATTTAATTCTGATGCATTCCATGATATCTGAGAGGGATTTTTATTTAAAACTTTCCCTCCTCCTAAAGGTGGAAATACAAATTCATCAAAATAACATGCAGTAAAAACATCTCCAGTTAAAGGCTCAAGATATCTGATAATAGAAGGAGAACCAAAACCAACATAAATACCTATTTTTCGTTGGGCTCCCATTTTAGTTCTTTGTAGAGGTGCAATTAGTTGAAGTCCTTTTATTAAAGATTCAGCTAAATCATTTTGTGTATGAATATGAGGAACAGAATGCTCAATAGAGATTCCAATAGTCATACAAAAATCATTAAAAGTCATTGATGAAAATTCAGTCGCGTTATCAAGTTGAATTGACTTGATTGGATGATCCGAGAACTGAGCACGTAACTTGATTATTTGAGCAAGAAGTTTTGAGAAGGCAAAATTTCGAAAAGAGAGAAGACAAACATGAGACCCTCTAGTTGAAGCATCTATTAAAACCATGAAATATTGAAATGTGCCAGACAATGGGTGAATAGGTCCACAAATGTCTCCTTGAATTCTCTCTAGGAATTTTGGGGCTTCTTTATAAACTTTTACTGGTGATGGTCGAACAATTAATTTTTCTCGAGAACACGCAGCACAAGGAAATTCACTATAAGGAAAAACCTTTTTTTTGAGAGGATGACCAATAGAATTTTCAATAATACGACGCATCATAGAAGTACCTGGATGACCAAGTCTTTCATGCCAAAACATAAAGAATTCGGGATCTAGGATTTTTGGAATCATAACAGTATGAGACTCAATTGCTCTAATTTTCATAGTATATAATCCAAAAGAAATTGAATGAAGTTTTTCTAGGATATTCTAATTTTCAGAAATAGTAGAAGTGATGAGAAGATATTCTTTAAAAATTGTCTGACACATGTAAAAACATAAATAAGAAAAGTTACATTTCATATATAATTTTATTCATGATAAACACATACCACTTATAAAATGAAAACTAATAATATTATACATGCATGGTGTTTAATTAAAACAAAAATTAAATGATATCCCAAAAGATACTTTCAGAAGGTTCAGTAATATCAACAACATTTTCCTCAATGTTGGTCATTGGTGGAACATCAACAATATCCAATTGATGATTAACAAAGTTTGTTTCTTCCTCCATTACTTTGTTCTTTTGAGACTCTTGGAATAAATTAACCATATGCCTCGGCGTACGACATGTATGTGACCAATGCCCATTCATCCCATACCTAAAATAAACATCTGGTTTGTTCTTTATCTGTGTTACATTTTCTTTATTTTTACCCGACTCAGACACTTGCCACTTCTGGTGGCCAGAATTGTCGCGATTTTGGAATTTGTTGTTATGATGGCCTCATTTATTCTTTCGCCCTAAGGCTTCTTATTATATGGCCATCTATTGTCACGTTTATTCTGCTGGAATGACGTGCTGTTAATATCCGGTAATGGAGTAGCACCTGTTGGCTGTACTTGATGGTTTTTCAACAACAATTCATTATTTTTTCTGCAACAAGGAGGATAGACAATAAGTCATCGAATTTTGTGAACTTACTCTGTCTATATTGTTGTGACAGAATCATGTTGGTGGGATGAAAAGTTGAGAGCGTTTTCTCTAACATTTAGGTTTCAGAAACTGGATCTCCGCACAAAGCCAAAGTAGAGGTTATTCTATAAACATTGGAACTATATTTCGTAATTGATTTGTAATCTTGTAGCCTTAAATTAAGCCACTCAAATTTGGCATTAGGGAGAACAACCAAATTTTGGTGGTCAAATCTTTCCTTCAGTTGTGTCCATAAAGACAAAGGATCTTTGACTGTTATATATTCAGTCTTTAATCCTTCATCAATATGGCGACGAAGAAAAATTATGGCTTTTGCATTTTGTGCCGAAGTTGCTGTATTTCCTGATTCAATGGTTTTTTCTAATTCATTTGCACTAAGGTGCAATTCTGCATCAAGTGCCCAAGCCAAATAGTTGTCTCCATAGATTTTCAAAATAGAAAAATCTATTTTTGCCAAGTTTACCATCTATTCTGGGTTAAAACATAATTTTATTATTTATTAAAACAATAAATAATTGCATGTATGATATAGAAAAAATAAACTATACCACAACCTCAAATGGTGATAAAATACAAATATAAATAATCTTATATTTACGTTATTAGCATATTATTTTAGTAAAAAGAATATGCAATCGTTAATGTATATATATAAGTATTACAGTTCAACAATATATATATATATATATATATATATATATATATATATATATATATATATATATATATAAATGCAAATGGATCTTCACCCGGCATGCGGTAGTTCACATAGACATGTTATTCCAACAGAATAATAAATAATAAAATAATAGAAGAATTTCACCATGCATGCGGTAGTTCGCGTAGACAGGTTATTCCAACAGAATAATAAAGAATGGAATAATAAAAGAATTTCACCAGGTATGCGGTATTCCACATATACAGGTTATTCCAACAGAATAATAAAGAATGAAATAACTGAAGAATTTCACCAGGTATGCGGTATTCCGTATATACAGGTTATTCCAACAGAATAATAAAGAATGAAATAACTGAAGAATTTCACCAGGTATGCGGTATTCCGTATATACATGTTATTCCCATAATTTAATAAGCGGTAAAAATGTTTCCACCAAGTCTTGTAAGATCAACAAGGATAGATGGTACTTCTGTAAATAACATAATTTAAAAATGGACAAAAAACATAAATATAACTCGACAGTTAAAGAATATAATAGGCGGCAAAGTTAGGCCAATTGTAAGAATAACATTATACTATTGGTGGCATAGCCAAACCGGTAGTATAATAATAAATTACAAGAATTTAAAGGCAATTATAAGAATAAAATTATATTATTGGTGGCATAGCCACCGGTAGTATAATAATAAATTGCAAGAATTTAATTTTACCGTCTCAATTGGTTAGAGTTTCGTGCTGATAACGTGTTATAAAACTTTAGCAAAGTGTAGAAATATATATTCTTATAATTGTTGCATAAATTTAGAGAGAATAAGTAAGAGAAAAGGAGAGAGAAATCATTCAGAGAAATTCTCTAAATCTTTCCTTCAGTATGAATTTTCCTTATATAGGAAATTCTGAGGAGTCACGGGGGAGGGGAAGGCTTTACGGGTGAGGAAAAGAAACAAAGGAGAAGGAAGAGAAAGGAAAACACGGGGAAAAGAAGAAGAGGAAGGCAAGCATATACATGTACCCTCAGGAGGAGGGAATCATGATTATAACAATAATAAGCATTAAAAAAAAGTGGAGTTGTTTTGATTGCGCTATTTTATTGGCCGTTTTTTTATTTATTATTAAGTGTATTTATGTCATTTCATTATAAAAGAAAGTAGTTTTACAATGTGTGGCCTACTACACAAAAATTTATTGAAAGAAAAAAAATGTGACCTTGTTATAAAAGTGATTCCCTCCTCCTCAGGTACTGCTCTCCCCTTTCTTCTTCTCTTCTTCCGTGAACCATTCCTTCCTCTGTAAACTTCAGCTTTGCCTATATAAAGCAATGATACTGAAGAAAATAATATAACTTTTCTTGATTGTTTCTCTCTATTTATCTCTTAATTATTCTCTCTAAATTTATGCAATAATAAGAGTATCTTTCTACACATTGCTAAAATTTTATAACACGTTATCAGCACGAAGCTCTAACCAACTGAGACGATAACATTAAATTCTTGCAATTTATTATTATATCGGTTTGGCTATACCGCTAATAATATAATTTTATTCTTACAATTGGCTCGACTTTGTCGCCAATTATATTATTTAACTGTCAAATTATATTTATGTTTTATTGTCCATTTTTAAATTATGTTATTTACAGTAGTACCATCTATCCTTGTTAATCTTACAAGACTTGGTGGGAACTTTTTTTTATCACTTATTAAATTGTGGGAATATCCTGTCTATGCGGAATACCGCATGCTTGGTGAATAATCCATTGTATTCATTTCTTATTAACTTGTGGAATAACCTGTCTATGCGGAATACCGCATGCCTGGTGAATAATCCTTTGTATTCATTTCTTATTAATTTGTGGGAATAACCTAACTATGCGAACTATCGCATGCTCGGTGAATATCCTTTCGTATTAATTCCTTATTAGCATTTTGTGGAAATAATGTCTATGAGAACTACCGCATGCCGGGTGAAGATCCATTTGCAGTTTTGTATATATATATATATATATATATATATATATATATATTTTCCTGAACAATAATACTTGTATATACATTAACGATTGCATATTTTTTTACTAAAATAATATGCTAATAACATAAATATAAGAATATTTATATTATTTATATTTGCATTTTATCACCACTTGAGGTTGTGGCTTAGTTTATTTTTTCTATATCATATATGCAATTATTTATTGTTTTAATAAATAATAAAATTGTGTTTTAACCCAGAATAGATGGCAAACTTAGCAAAAATAGATTTTTTAAATTTAAAAATCTCTGGAGACAACTATTTGTCTTGAGCACTTGATGCAGAATTACACCTTAGTGCAAATGAGTTAGAAAAGACTATTGAATCAGGAAATACAACAACTTCGACACAAAATGCAAAAGCCATAACTTTTCTTCGTCACCATATTGATAAAGGATTAAAGATCGAGTATTTGACAGTCAAAGATCCTTTGTCTTTATGGACACAACTAAAGGAAAGATTTGACCACCAAAAATTGGTTGTTCTCCTTAATGCCAAATTTGAGTGGCTTAATTTAAGGTTACAAAATTACAAATCAATTACGGAGTATAGTTCCAATGTTTATAAAATAACCTCTACTTTGGCTTTGTACGGAGATCCAGTTTCTGAAACCCTAATGTTAGAAAAAACGCTCTCAACTTTTCATCCCACCAACATGATTCTGTCACAACAATATAGACAAGAGTAAGTTCACAAAATTCAGTAACTTATTGTCTATCATCCTTGTTGCAGAAAAGAATAATGAATTGTTGTTGAAAAACCATCAAGTACGGCCAACGAGTGCTACCCCATTGCCAGATATTAACAGCACGTCATTCCAACCGAATAAACGTGACAATAGATGACCATATAATAAGAAGCCTTGGGGACGAAAGAATAAACGAGGCCATCATAACAACAAATTCTAGAACCGCGACAATTCAGGCCACCAGAAGTGGCAAGTGTCTGGGTCAAGTAAAAATAAAGAAAATGCAGCACAAATAAAGAACAAACCAGATGCTTGTTTTAGGTGTGGGATGAAAGGGCATTGGTCACGTACCTGTCGTACGCCGAGGCATCTGGTTAATTTATTCCAAGAGTCTCAAAAGAACAAAGTAATGGAAGCAGAAACAAACTTTGTTAATCATCAATTGAATATTGTTGATGTTCCACCAATGACCAACAATGAGAAAAAAGTTGTTAATATTATTGAACCTTCTGAAAGTATCTTTTGGGATATCGTTTAATTTTTTTTGTTTTAATTAAACACCCTGCATGTATAATATTATTAGTTTTCATTCTATATGTGGTATGTGTTTCTCATGAATAAAATTATAAATGAAATTTAACTTTTTTTATTTATGTTTTTATATGTGTCAGACCATCTTTAATGGATATGGAAGATATATGTTTAGCAGACAGTGCAACAACTCATACAATCCTTCAAAGTGAGAATTTTTTTTCACAACTAATCAAAGCTAAGGGAAATGTAGAAACTATCTCTGGCACATCAAATTTAATCGAGGGATTTGGAAAAGCTAGTTTCATGCGACCAAATGAGACCCAAGTTTTTATCAAAAATGCTCTATATTATAGTAAATCAAAAAAATTTTTGCTTAGTTTTAAAGATATTCGACTAAATGGTTTTCACATTGAAACAACCAATGAAAATGATAATGAATATCTTCTCATCACCTCTATTATTTTTGGAAAAAAAGAATATCCTAAAAAAACTTCTTTCTATTTCTTCTAGATTATATACTATGAAAATTAGAGCAATTGAGTCTCATACTGTTATGATTCCAAAAATCATAGATCCCAAATCTTTTATGCTTTAGCATGAAAGACTCGGTCATCCAGTCACTTCTATGATGCGTCGTATTATAGAAAATTCTACTGGTCATCCTCTCAAAAATAAGAAGGTTTTTCCTAGTAGTGATTTTCTTTGCGCTGCGTGTTCTCGGAGAAAATTAATTGTTCGACCATCACCAGTAAAATTTTATAAAGAAGCCCCAAAATTCCTAGAGAGAATTCAAGGAGACATTTGTGGACCCATTCACCCAGTCTGGCCCAATTTGATATTTCATAGTTTTAATAGATGCTTCAACTAGATGGTCTCATGTTTGTCTTCTCTTTTCTCGAAATTTTGCCTTCTCAAAACTTCTTGCTCAAATAATCAAGTTACGAGATCAGTTCTTGTATCATCCAATCAAAGTCAATTCGACTTGATAACGCAACTGAATTTTCATTAATGATTTTTAATGATTTTTGTATGACTATTGGAATCCCCATTGAGCATTCTGTTCCTCATATACATACACAAAATGGTTTAGCTGAATCACTAATAAAAAGACCTTCAACTAATTGCACGCCCATTAATGTTAAGAGCTGACTTACCTACCTCAGTTTGGGGTCATGCAATTCTTCACGCTGCAGCTATCATTCGAGTAAGACCAACAACTTTTCATAAATTTTCTCCTCTACATTTAGTTTTTGGACAAATACCCAACATATCACACTTTCGAGTTTTTGGAAGTGTAGTATATGTTCTAATTGCACCTCCACAAAGAACTAAAATGAGAGCCTAACGAAGAATAAGTATTTATGTTGGTTTTGATTCTCCTTCTATTATCATATATCTTGAGCCTTTAACTAGAGATATTTTTACTGTACGTTATGTAGATTGTCATTTTGATGAATTTATATTTCTTCCATTAGGAGGAGGGAAAGTTTTAAATAAAAAACCCTCTGAAATATCATGGGATGCATAAGAATTAAATTCATTTGATTCTCGTATAGGACAATGTGAAATTGAAGTTCAAAGAATTATTTATTTACAAAATATTGGAAATCAAATGCCAGATGCATTTAATGATGCTAAAAAAATGATAAAGTCACTTACACCTGCAGTGAATACTCCAGCAAGGATAGAAATACCTATTGAAAAATTAATTCCTGAAGAATTGACAAATATGGTACTAAAAGAATCTAAACCACGCCAGAAACGTGGAAGACCGGTTGGTGAAAAAGACATTGTACCACGAAAATCAAAAGCAAATATGCGAATCTCAGAAGGAATTCCCGCTCTAAAAGTAGCACTTATTCCAAGAGTGGGAATAACCCCAGAAGAGGTATAAAATCTTAGTGAAGGGATAAGAGATGAACACCAAGAGATCTCAATAAATTATGTACATGATGAGAAAATATTGGATCGAAGCAAAGTCATGATTGATGATATATTTGTTTTCTCTATAACATCATATATTACTTTGATTCCTGACACGGATCCTGAACCACAAAACGTGGAAGAATGTCAGAAAAAAAAGATTGGCAAAAATAGAAAGATGTTATTCAAACTAAGCTACAATCATTATTGAAAATAGAAGTATTTGGACCAGTAGTCCAAACACCACTAGGTGTAATCCCGATTGGAAATAAATGGGTTTTTGTACGAAAGCGAAATGAGAAAATTGAAATTGTGAGATACAAAGCCCGACTTGCAGCTCAAGGGTTTTCATAAAAACCTGGTATTGATTATCAGGATACATACTCTCCAGTAATGGATGGAGTAACTTTTCACTTTCTGATAGGTATGGAAACCATAGAAGGTTTGGAAACACGTCTGATGGATGTTGTAACAGCAAACCTATATGGCTCACTTGACAGTGAGATTTACATGAGAATCCCTGAAGGATTGAAAATGGTTGAATCACAAAGGCCCCGTCACATATATTTAATCAAGTTACAACCCTCATTATATAGGTTGAAACAGTCTGGTCGTATGTGGTATAATCGACTTAGTGATTATTTAATAAAAGATGGATATATAAATAATCAAGTATGTCCATGTGTTTTTATTAAGAAATCACAAAGTGGATTTACTATCATTGATGTATATGTTGATGATTTGAATCTTGTAAGTATTCCTGAAGAACTCACAAGAACTGCTATTTATTTAAAAGATGAATTTGAAATGAAAGAGCTTGAAAAGACAAAATTCTGCTTGGGAATACAAGTGGAGCATTTAACATATGAAATTTTTGTTCATCAATCCACATATGCTGAAAAAATTCTCAGTCATTTTCATATGGATAAAGCTCATCGTTTGACTACCCCGATAGTTGTTCGATCTTTAGAAGTTAATAAAGATCCATTTCGACCTCTAAAAAGTGGGGAAGAAGTTCTTGAACCTGAAGTTTCATACTGATAAGTAGGTTTTATACCTATTTATCCGGTATCTATTACTTGAATTAGTTGTTTAAACCTATGTTTCTTAGTTACATTTCATACATGTTGTGTTATTTTGTAGGCTATGACACAAAATTGGCATGAGGAAAGCAAAGAAAAGCCATTCAAACATCTTTTGGACAAAAATACGCAAGTAAATGCAAGAAGGGAATATTGAAGAACTTTTAACACCAAGTGGGATGCATGTTCTTGGCTTGGAACTTAGATTTTATTGTAGATCTTCTTTTTAGCTTTTCGGAACATCTTGAATCGTCCCAATCGGAGTTCAGATGCGAGAGTTATGACCTTCTTATTAACGAAGATCAAAGTTAAGAGTTGTCATGATTGCCGTTTACATAGCATTTACTTTAAGCTCTATTTACGCCTTATTCTGAACGGATTCTGTCAATCCTCAAAGAATGAAAGTTATAGATCTCGTCGATATCTTCGATTTGATAGGTAGCAGGCCCCATAACTCCTAGCGGATCAAAAGTTATGTCTGTTTTACCAAAGGACATCGCAACAGAAAACAGGGTAGCGCGGACCGCGCTATACACAGAGCGCGGGGCGCGCTAGGCCACCAGAAAGTAGCGTGAGACGCGCTCTAGATGACCTAGGGACAGTGTGGGGCACGCTGATCGGCGGGGGGACAACTTATTTGTGTTATTTGATGTCCAATTTGAGCTAGAATAGGATTCTTAGTTGCCTAACTTGCTAGGATATCCATTAGAACTATAAATACATGAGGAGAGGCATAAAAGAGAGGATATATAGGCTAGTTTTGGAGGATTCCATTAGATTAGATTAGAGTAAATTAGATCAAAATACTAGTGCTTGTTAGATTTGGAGATTGAAGCAACTTGGAGACCATTGAAGATTCAAAGTAGGAGCAAGGAGGGAGCATCAAATCTACAGACAAGAGATTCTATCTTCTCATCTTCTTCTATGTGACGCCCCCAAAATAGGTCCATTCCATCCAACCCATTCTGAGTCGTCAAATACATGGTACAGAAATAACTACAACTTTATTATTACAACATATAAACTGTGAGTTTAAATACAGATATTGCCGTCTAGATAATATCCACACGCAAATAAATCCTCATCATAATTATTGATACATTATTTTACAAAAATGATGAGGACTACTAAATAACTCTCTCTAGAACCTTCATTCCATACCCCGACTAGTACTCGCTACATTCTCGCCTCCTGAGAAGAAAAATGGAACAAAAAGAAAAGGGGTGAGCTCAACTAGCCCAGTAAAGAATATTATGACTAAGATAATATACAATAAATTATCGTTAGTCTTCAACATAGAAAAATCTAATAAATATAATAGACAACCAGTTTTAAATCAACAACTGCAGCGGAAACAACAATTCATTAGAAGAGTTAAGTAGACAATGCGAACTACTATCTTCTATATATGAATTTAAAATTTCATCGTCGATATTTTATCCCTGTAACATCAATCAATATATATCTGGAATCAAATATTCATCTTTGCACTACAGGCCAAAGATATTCATCAGTCGGTGATGTTCATCTAAACACCTGTTCATCTTTGTACTACGGGCCAAAGATATTAATCAGTCGGTCATGTTCATCTCAACACCTGTTCATCTTTGCACTACGGTCCAAAGATATTCATAAAGAAATCATCCATTTTTGCACTATAGGCCAAAGATATTCAGTAATTTCATCATTTAGGACTGAGGATGATGAAAAATATTTTAAAGGAAACGAATCCAGTGAAACAAAAGAACAAATATTAAGGATTCGTATTTTAAACAATCCAAGTTCAAAAATACTTCATAAGTAATCAGAGTGGATTAAAATTCAAGAATGATCAAAACATGGATACAATCAAAGCTAGTATCCAGAATAGATATTTTGGACGAAAAGAAGAAATTTTATTTTTCGGTGAATAGTGCCGTATTCGTGAATAGTGTCGTATACGTGAATAGTGCCGTATACGTGAATAGTAACTCCGACACCAAAAGTTCCAAATTTGATAAAAACTTCAGATCAATATTTCAGCATAATGATATTGAAGAAATAATATCATTATGAAAAAAAATAATATCCCTTACCTCGAAAGACAGTACTTCTAGTTGAAACACCGGATATAGGCTATGACTTGAACTTGCACCGTATAGCAATACTCAAAGTATACTCAAACTACTCACAAGAATACGCTCGATAATATAGAGAGAAAAAACTTCAGTTTCTGGTGTGATTTTCAATTCTAACCTAAGCACCCTATTTATAGAAAAATGCTTAGAACACCAAAGTAGAAAATTTAATATAATAATAATATATATATACAAATTTGTCTACGCACCTAGAACCATCTGAATTCAGCAACTTGCATGTGTTTAATGAGGCTAACCAAACACAAAAAACGTTTTTGTTAATTAAAACACTTAAAACTTCCAAAAATTAATTATTTCGGAACTTTTGAACTTCAATACTTCACAATAAATAGCCCTTTTGTCCGAAAATTCAAATCTTGTGAATTTTTATAGGAAATTCAATTCTCTACAACTTTGCAGAAGAACATTTTTCCAAATTCCAAACAGAAATTAACCAAAATCCACAAACGTTCGATTTTACAAGCTATAATCAAATTTCAGTCAAGAAACGGGGTCCACCGACACATAAAACATGCTTTAAATATCTTTGGTAACAAAAATACTCCTCCTCCACATATACTCATATATCTCACATTCATCGTAAAAATATCATCATTATTATATTATTAAAATATAATAATATATTTAAATAAATTATTTTATCAGAAAAAGATAAAATATTAATTTTCAACAATTGTCACATTAAAAATTTTCTCCATCTATATCCACATAAAGTCAATATTTTCCTCATCATATAAATCAATAATTAATTATTCACAAATAATATTACAGAATCACAGTACTGGCAACCAGGCCGTTCCTAGGAAAGAGGGGGCTTTCCAATAAGGATCTCTCCTTACTAGCGCGCAATTAGGTGACCAAACCTCTCTTTAGACAGAACTTTCTAGACATTGCCAATAATGTTATCTAATAATATTATTTAGATAATATGAATTATTGCTACGATAATGAAAAATACTGTGTAGTGACAATTATTGAAATAACAGTAATATAAAAAAAATCAACGCAACAATTATTGAATCAATAAAATAAAATACTGAACAGTAATTACTGTAACCATTATTGAGTAGTGCCTTCTTACGTAAGAATCAATAATTGGTGCAATACCGTGTACTACTGTGTGTTAACCACCGAGTATTTTAACAGTATTAACGGTAACAACTACGCCGTTATTTTTAAACAATTTATATTTGTCGTTTTCTTCATCCAATCGCTTTCCGTTATGGGGCCCACAAAAGACTGCGCCGTCGTACGAATATTCCCCGACAGTACGAATATTCCCCGACAGTACGAATATTCCACGACCAAACGAATATTCCCCGATAATAATTAATATTTTATAACCACTTGTTTATTCGAAATATTTGCGTATTTTACCCATAACTATCCACATTAATCAAATCAACCCTTACTATTTCAAAATAATAAATAAAGGAAAATAAATTTCATTTATTAATAATTTGGGGTCTTACAAGACTCAAGATGGGTGATGTATACCTAATTTTGGGGGCGTCACAATAAAACTTTAGCAGTTACTTCCCATATCTTAACGCACTTTTTTTGACCTGTCATTTTCACTTGCTTCAACATTTGACTTTTCTCTTTCTCTGGTCAACATTGGTTAATAGAGCTCTTACTCGACGATTTTGGTTTTTCTTTTGTTTTTACTCTATGATCTTTGTATAAAGTGTCTCTATTCTACAATTTTGTTGCCTATAGTGTTAGTTATTTCAAGACAAATAAAAACTTACACACTTAAATTTAACATGTTTAATTCACTTATTAACTTATTAAATCTATATTCCTCTAACGGTTTTATGAACGCATTAGCCAGTTGATTTTCTGTAGGAGTGTAATGCAATGAAATATTACCATTTTGAACATGATCTCTAATAAAATGATGTCGTATTTTCATATGTTTAGTTCTAGAATGCAAGACATGATTATGAGTAATTGCAATTGCACTAGTATTATCACAGAAAATAGGAATATATTTTAATTCAAACCTGTAATCAGCTAGTTGGTTCTTCATCGATAAGATTTGAGCACAACATCTACTAGCAACAATGTACTCAACTTCTACAAAAGAAATTAATATTGAGTTTTACTTCTTACTGAGCCATAAGACTCATTTACTTTTAAGCAGTTAACATGTTCTACTGATACTTTTTTTTGTCTATTTTATATCTTGCAAAATTAGCATCTGAATATCCAATTAGATCAAGTGGAGACTTTTTGGGATATCAAAGCCCCACATTAGGAGTACCCTTGAGAAATAAGAAAATCCTTTTAATTGACATTAAATGAGATTATTTAGGATTAGCTTGAAATCTATCACAAATGTATGTAGTAAACATAATATCAGGTCTACTGACAGTTAAAAAAAGAAGAGAGCCAATCAGGCCTCTATATTGGGTAATATCAATATTTTTATATTACTCATCTTTATCTAGTTTAGTTGCAGTAGCCATAGAGGTCTTCATGGGGGTAGTTGAATCCATGCCAAATTTCTTAAGAAGATTTTTGATGTACTTGATTTGGTTGATGAAAATTTCTTCTTTTGTTTGTTTCACTTATTTAAGAAAGAAGTTCAGTTCTCCCATCATGCTAATTTCAAATTTTCTCTACATAAGCTTGACAAATCTTTCATATAACTTTTTATCGGTAGAACCAAATATAATACTCCCTCCGTCCCAGGATAAAAGTCCTGGTGGACTTTTCACGCATATTAAGAAGAGGAATAAAATGACAAAATTGGCCATAATAATGTCATTAAATATAGAGAGAGAATTAGAATAAGAAAAGTATGAGATATTTAATGCTACGGGTATAATAGAAAAACATGTGTAAAAGTTTGGTTATTAAAAGAAAGAGGACATTTAACATGGGACATCCCAAAATAGTAATAAGGACTTTTATCCTGGGACGGAGGGAGTATCATTTACGTAAATTTGTACTAACAATGCTTTATCTTCGTGCTTTCTAAAAAATAGTGTTGTTTCTTGTAAGACCCCAACTTTTATGAATAAAGATGATTTTTCTATAAATATCATTTTTGAATATTATGGAGTTAATTTGATATAATGTTATAATTGTGGGTAATATTTATAAATTTTGCAAAGTACGTAAGTTGTTATATAATATTCGATTGGTCGGGGAATATTTGTTTTAACAGGGAATATTCGTACAACGGCACAATCATTGGTGGACCCCACAAACGGAATTATTGTCAAATTGAGAAAACGACAAAAATATTTTTTTATGAAAATAACGGCGAAAGTTTTATCGTTAACTGTTGAAACACCCGATGTTAAAAGTACAGTAATACGCGTTGTTGCATAGTAGCACACAGTATTGATTATTGATGCTTACGTGAGAAGTCACTCAGTTTTGTTCAATTATTGCTACAATAATTATTGCATAGTATCTCACGTTATTTGATTCAATTATTGTTGATATTTTATATATTATTAAATCAATAATAGAGACGACAAAGTTATTCATATTATTATTTTCAATATTAACAATGTCTAGAAGTTCTGTCAAGGAGAGGTATGGTCACCTAATTGCGCGCCAATAAGGAGAAATTCTTATTGGAAAGCCCCTTCTTTCCTGGGAACGATCTGGTTGTTAAATATTGCGAATAATAATAATGATTATAAATGTTATTAAAAATATTAAAAGGATTTTTATGATGTATTTATGATAAATTTTGCTTATTATTTTTATTCCCACTCACCCATTTTTCAAAATAATCGATAGAAAGTTATTCTATATAATAAAGGTGGGGCCACATGTGGGGCCCACGGAAGAAAAATGAAATGCAAATTGGGGGGGGGGGAATGATAACTTGGTCGGGAGGGATGTGATTATATAAGTATATATATATAAAGTCCAACATGGTTATATATATATATATATATTTATATATGTCGAGTCATGATATTTCCCCTCTTTGGGCCGAGTAAATTGGGCTTACTTATTTAATTAATCTATTTGGGCCTTCATTATTGAACCTTGAAAGTCACTGGGCCTAGTCACCATATTACTTCTATTTAACCCTATGAAACCGGGTCGGTTCATTGGACTAACCCATTGGATCTTTTAATATCTATTACTTTGACTTGCAATGATGAAAAAGCATGACAGTTGACTGAGACACCTGCCACACATTAATGTGGATGGGATTATAGCCGGCTGGCGGCATAAACAGTGACTAAAGGTAGTGGATAGACTGCATGCAGTCGGTAGAGCCCATCAGATCAGGGGGCTGTGTCAGTTAGTAGTAGGTGGCACGATAATCTAGGCAAAGAGAGTCTAACCTATCAACCAAGTCTTCACAAACACGTACGTACACATTCATATTCACATACACACAACTGAGAATTATTATCTCTCTCAATACACTAGACATTACATCCTCCATTGTTAACCTTGTGAACACGTATACTGACTCTCACGCCTGAGCTATCCCCTGACGGTCCAGCCGTCAAGCTTTTGGTGTCTTATCGTGTTTACTATGAAGGATCAAGGCGTCTTGCGTGATTGGGATGTTGGAGAAGATCTTGGAGTTAACATTGGCACTAGAAGGAGGGCTCAGTTCTAGTGTAGTTGAATTTTTCAATCACATCCATTTAATCTACTTCGGAAGATGGTGAGGAGTAGAGATTATATACCAGAAGGGCAGGCGATGGCTGTTAGCTCGTCACTGCCTCGTGTTTCGGTAAAGGATCGTCTGGGTCCTTCTAAAAGTGCTCACGAGAGAACGACCTCTAAGCATAATTCGGGTGATCTCCATCCGAAGATCCATGGTGGAGCCAGACGGAGGTTGGTCTTCGATGCAGATAAGGGGCATGATCGTGGTCGGGAGCGAGCAGAGGGCTCACCGACTCAGACTCACCGCCGAAGTGGTCAGGAGGACAGAGCTGCCAAGTTGGCGAAGATGGCAGACAAAGCAGATAAAGCCTTAGAGGTCCTGTTAAAGCAGAGGGAAGATATAGCCGAGCAGATGCTTCGGGTGGCGGAGTTAAGGGATGAAGCATCTAGCCATGTTCAGTCCGAAAGACGGAGTAAGCATAAGGAGGTGCATCGAAGAGAGGGGAAAGAGCCGGAGCATTCCATACATGTGTCTAGGGATCGCTCTCATGGTAGAAGAAGATCGAGGAGCAGAACTCCCGTGGCCTCGAAGAAGGCACTGGTGGTCGTTGGTTCTTAACCTTGAGATGACAATAGGAGAAGAAGCAGGTCGAGGGAGATCGTGCCAGAAATCAGAAGAAGAGAGCATCAGCATGACTATTCTCATCATGAGGATAGAGTTATACGTCAGAGTAGATCCAAGAGCCCAACAAAGGCAGTGGGGTCGGTAGGAGGAGGTCGATCCACTCATAGACAAAATGTCATTCAGGAGAAAGAGGTCTCCTCGTAGCCCGAAGGTGTTGATTTCCTAGTGAAGGAACTGAAAGAGCTCCGGAAGCAGTTGGCTGAGGTTCAACAGATGAAGGACACGCCGGGAAAGAAGGCATCACCTTTTTCCTCTGATATTCTTAAGGAGAAGGCAGATATCACCAAGAAGTTGCCTCACATGGAGAGTTACGATGGGTCCGGGGATCCTTACCACCATAGCCAGGCGTTCGACCTGCTGATGGACTATTACGATTTCACCGATGCTGCCATGTGCCACACATTTATCACGACGCTGAGGAAAGATACGAGGCAATGGATGGGGACCTTATCGTCAGATTTAATTTCCTCCTGGACCAAGCTTTGTGATAAGTTCTTATGCCCGCTTTGGGATCAACTGAAGGAGAGGGAAGCCCACTGGTTCATTAGCACAGGTCCGATAGTTCACCAACGAGTCTTTGGGTCAATATGTGAAGAGGTTCAGAGAAGTAGTTGGTCAGGTGTTCGACCTCAATGATCTCCAGGCTGTAGGTTTGTTTCAGAACGGGCTAGACCTGGTAAAGTCTAAAAAGTTGGTGAAGAAGTTGATGTTCCACCATCCGAAGAGCCTGGCAGAAGCTTTTGATAAGGCAGAAGGTTATATTGTTGTGGAGAAGGCTATGAACAGTCTAAAGCGTCCCTCTTCGGACCAGTTAAAGGAGGCAGATGCTCCTAAGATAGATGGCGATCAGAGAAAGGGGGAGGATATAACGATCGACAAGAGGGCAGTTCGAAGAAGTTTAATAACTCATGGCGACAGGGGAGTAGTCGTCCACCTGCATCAGCCTCGAAGGTGAATAAGGTTTACACCAAGCTGAACACGGATAGGTCGGTGATTTTGGACCAGATTAGGAACCAGCCATTCTATGAGCCGCCTCGTGACCACATCAAGCCAGGGTAGGGCAATACCCGAAAATATTGTGGCTACCATCAAGCCGCTGGTTACGATACTAATGAATGTTGTAATTTTAAAGATTTCATAGAGAGGAAGATTCAAAACGGTTTACTGATTCAGTACGTGGCCGGGAGGGACCAACAATGTCAGCAGAATGTCGATCGTACTGTTCAGACGGTTCAAATGGTGCCACCCGTTCAAAATGCTCTAATACCACCGCCAAGGCACGTCGTTGATATAATAACAGGCGGGACAGCAGGAAAGTTGGCAGGAAGAAGAGGAGAGGATACTTGGATTCAGTCATGTCCGTGGCGGGTGTTCCCCCGAAAACCCACAGACCATTTTCCGAAATTGTTATTTCTTTCACCGATGCAGATTATCCCTCGGAGCCTATTGAGCCGCATGAGGGAGCGTTGGTGATCACAGCGTAGGTGGGTTCGGTAGATGTGAAACGCATGATGATAGACAATGGGTTTTCTGTAGACATTTTATATGCCCATGCTTCTCAAAGGATGCATCTTGATGGGCGGAAGATGGAGGTCGGGCAGGAGGCTCCTTTATATGGCTTTAGCAACGATCCGGTCAGAGTTGCAGGCACCATCGAACTCCCACTAATCTTCAGCACAGCTCCTCAACAGGTAGAAATAATATGTAAATTTTATGTTGTGCATGTAGATTCGGCTTACAACGCCATATTGGGAAGGCCTACACTTACCGCTCTCCAAGCGGTAACTTCTATCCCTCACTTCAAAATCAAGTTCCCCATGGCACATGGAGTCGGAAAAGTGGCAGGGGGCTTAGATCTGGCTCGACGATGTTATAGAAATGCGGTTATTTCCTCCGGAGTGGGGGTTAACAAACAGAAACAAACCATGACAATTGAGATCGAGCCCTTCACTGAAAGCAGCTCGGAGCCATTGGTAATTCCTGCAGGAGAGACGGAAGAGATCGAGTTAGTCCTTGGAAAGCTAGAAAAGACAGTGAAAATTGGTTCGGGTCTGCCAGAATCTCTTCGGATAAACCTCATGGAGCTCCTTCGCTGCTATGTGGATATTTTTGCTTGGGAACCACAAGATATGCCAGGGATTAGCCGGAAGGTTGCTGAGCACAAACTGGAGGTGGACCCATCGAAGAATCCAGTTTAGCAAAAAAGGCGAACCTTTGCACCTGAGCGTCAGAGAATCATTGATGAGGAGATTGCTAAGCTGATATCCGCAGACTTTATCTTTGAGATTGACTACCCGCAGTGGATGGCTAATGTGGTGTTGGTGCAGAAGCAGAATGGAAAGTGGCGGGTTTGCATCGACTACACCGACCTGAATAAAGCTTGTCCGAAGGACTTTTATCCTTTGCCCTATATCGACCAGCTCATCGACGCCACTTCGGGGTATGCATTACTAAGCTTTATGGATGCTTTTTCAGGTTATCATCAAATATCCATGTGCGAGGAGGACATCCTGAAGACTACATTTATTACACACCGTTCGGTGTATGCCTACAAGAAGATGACCTTTGGCCTCATGAATGCTGGAGCCACCTACCAGAGAATGATGAACTTCATCTTCGAAAGGCAGTTGGGGAGGAACATGGAGGTTTATGTAGATGACATGATCATGAAGAGCATGCAGGTTCAGAAGCACTTGGACGATCTGGAGAAATGTTTTTATTAGACTGTCCGTCACCACAAGTTGAGGCTCAATCCAGCAAAGTGTACCTTTAGACTCGGTGCAGGAAAGTTCTTGGGGTATCTGGTCAGTCAGATGGGCATTGAAGCTAATCCGGAGAAGATCAAAGCCATTCTTGACATGAAGACTCCTCAGTCGTTCAAAGACGTCCAACATCTGACTGGCAGGATTGCAGCTCTGAGAAGGTTTATGTCAAAGTCTGCGGAGAGATGTTTGCCGTTCTTCGACACATTGAAGGGGCCGAAGAATGCAAAAACGTTCCAGTGGACTTCAGAGTGTGAAGACGCCTTTCAAGGTATAAAGACATATCTGTCTTCTGCTCCTTTATTGGTGAAACCTGCCCCAGCAGAGACCTTGTATTTGTACCTTGCAGTAAGTTCGTTGGTAGTTGGAGCAGTGCTGGTTTGGGAGGTCAGTGGGAAGCAGCATCTGGTTTATTTTGTCAGTTACGTCCTACGAGATGCTGAAACCAGGTACCTGAATATTGAAAAATTTGCTTTTACTTTGATAACTGCTAGTAGAAAGCTTCGGCAATATTTTCAAGGTCGGCTCCTGGTCGTCTACACGGATCAGCCATTGAAGAAGGTGATGAGCAAGCCGGAGGTCTCGAGGAGGTTGGCAGCATGGATGATGGAATTGTCCCAATTTTTTATCGAATAACATCCCCGAACCGCTATCAAAGGTCAGGCCTTGGCCGATTTTATGGTGGAATGTTCGTTCACCGAAGCAGATGCTGAGCTGCTAGAGGCTGAGACGTCCGATCGAGCAGTTGCTATTCTTCAGCATGGTCAGAATGCATGGACGCTGTATGCAGATTGGTCCTCTACTACGAATGTTAGTGGGGCATGGATTATCTTGACAAGTCCGGAGGGATTCAAGGTGCAACAAGCTATCAGATTTGGGTTCAAAGCAACAAACAACGAGGTCGAGTATGAAGCAGTGCTAGCAGGAGTTCGACTAGCAAAGAGTCTAGAATTTTAGAAGCTGATCATTTACAGTGACTCTTAGTTGGCCATCTAACAACTATCGGGAGATTATGAAGCTCGTGGGACCAGGATGATCAAGTATCTGGAAGAATTAAAAGACCGACTTCAATACTTCGCTTCTTATGAGTTTCAGGGCATAGAGCGTAACGACAACTCAATTTCCGATGCACTGTCGAAGTTGGTCACTACGGATGCAGATGTTTTCAACGGATCGTTTTATTTGGAAGTTTTGCAGCAGCCGAGTGTTCAGCATGAAGCGGTGATGTGTGCCGAGTGTTCAGATGCTAACAAAGAAGATCAAGTACAAGAGTGCCAACTTCGTTCTTATTGATGGGGATCTTTATCGAAGGGCATTTTTGTCGCCATTGTTGAAGTTTCTGGTTCCGTCTGAAGCTGAATATGCCCTTCGGGAAGTTCATGAAGGTATCTGCGGCGATCACATGGTTGCTAAGTCATTGGCATACAAGGTTCTTCGGTAAGGGTACTACTGGCCAACGATCTTCAAAGAGGCTATCGAGTATGTGAAGAAATGCAAGAAGTGTCAGCTCAACAGTCCGATCCCACATCATCCACCAGAAGAGCTATACTCGATTCTATCTCGTATACCATTTGCTGTCTGTGGGGTTGATATATTGAGTCTGTTGCCAAAAGCTAAGGGACAGGTTAGCTTCGTAATAGTCGCTATTGATTACATGACCAAGTGGGTAGAGGCGAGACCACTTCGGTTGATAACAGAGTAGGAATGCTTGAAGTTCATGAAAGAATCCATAATATTTCGCTTCAGAATTCCCAAAGTGGTGATATCAGACAATGGACGCCAGTTCGTGGGATCAAAATTTGAAGGATTTTTGAAGGAGCTGGGGGTTCAATATAAGAAGACTTCGGTGGCTCATCCACAGTCGAACGGGCAAGTCGAGGTGACCAACAGGACGCTGCTGAATAGGATCAAGCGCAGACTGAATGAAGCTAAAGGAAGATGGCCAGAAGAACTGCTCAGCATGCTGTGGGCTTACCAGACTACACCGAGGACCACCACAGGGGATTCACCTTTTCGATTGGCCTATGGTACTGATGCCTTAGTCCTAGTCAAAATTGGATCTCCAAGTCTTCGGGTCAGTCAATTCGAAGAGATCTACAATGACAAAGGACTGAAGGCCAACTTGGATCTACTAGAAGAAGTAAGAGAGGTAGCTTTGCTCAAATTGGCTGCTTATCAATGAAGAGGAGCCAAGCATTACAACAAAGGGGTCAAACTTCACAGATTTGAGGGAGGAGACTTCGTCATCAGAGAAGTCGAAACATCTACACCTCAGAACACAAGAAAGCTGATGCCGAACTGGGAAGGACCGTATAAGGTGATCGAAGTACCAAAGCCAGGGACTTATCATTTAAAAGCATTAGATGGATCCGAAATCAAGAACACTTGGCATGCAGGTAGGCTTTAAAAATATTTCCAGTAGAGATCGAGTCAGTTTACCAAGAAGTTTGTACATGATTGTTCACCATCTATAAAAGTTCACTTTTTCACAACTGATCCTCTTCTTATTTATCCTAAGTTCACAATGGAGTAAGGAGGTATGGTCGGACTCGCTGGCCATTCAATGGTAGCCTATCTATTTGTTGCCCAGCGTGGTAGACAAATCCTATGTTCCTTTATATTGCTTTTACCGAGGGCGGTAAATCAATAGTTCACCGAAGTAAGGAGGATGGGGTGGACTCGTTGACCATTCGATGGCAGCCTCTTCGGCAGGAGTGTCCTTATGGTTTTGTTATACCCTGCGTGGTAGACAAATTCCATGATCCTCTTAATTTTGATTTACCGCGAGTGGTAAACAAAATGCACTGGTGTAAGGAGGTATGGTCAGACTTGCTGGCCATTCGATGGCAGCCTTATTATCAGGAGTGTACTTTTGAATTTGTGACCCCGTGTGGTAGACAAATTCTATGATCCTTATATCTTGGTTCCTATATAATTGTTTCACCCGAGTGGTAAACAAAATTCCGATGATGCAAAGAGGATCTGTCGAATTCATCTGACACATGACCAATCTCACACTTTGGAAATGATAAGTATACATTACTTTATTTTATTTTTAAGTTCAGTTCATTCAATTCAGTTCATTAAATTCTATCCATTAAATTCAGTTCACTTCATTCCATTCTTAATTGTTATATGCCTTAACTAAATTCGCAATCTAAGCTCAGTTCATTCAAGTCCATTGGTACCGAATTATTGACAAGAAACGAAAAGTATTATGCCGAAGTCAGGACATAACCAATGAAAAATTCATTAATAAATATTAGTCTGATTCGTACATAACGATAAACCTATTGTGCAGAAACATAAATTCCAACATAATTTCAGAACAATAGAAGTCCTGATAAAAGTTTTTAAAACAAAATCCTTAAACAACTTCCAAAAAGACAAAAATTTTCACAAATATCCTCAAATAAAATCCAGGAAAGACAAGAGTATTCACTTCATGCATCATCCTCTCCATCTGAAGAGTCGAGCAACGTTGGGTCCACCTTAGCTGATATCAACTTTTCCTTGCCACGACTTCGACAGAACTCATAGCTTTCAAAATATATCTTCATGATCTCTCCGTTAATCTCATCTGATGTCTGATACTCTTCACAGATCTGCTTACGAAGGTCATCGGTTAGAGGAGGCCCAAGGTCCCGAAGAGCCTTGAGTTCTCGGATTTCTTCTTCAAGCTTCTAATGCTTGTTCAGATGGAGAGTTTCTGCTAGTTCTAGCTTTTGGATCATTTTAGTCAAGATCTTAGCATCAGCCTTTAGCTCTTTGATCTTCTCCATCCTTATTTTGCTCCTCTGAACCAAATCAACGTTCATGTTGACGATCTCCTCATATTGTTCTTTAGTTGACTTCAGTTCTTCATTGGATGTCTTCACATCTCCTCTGGCTTTGGCCAACTCTTTCCGAAGACCTTCATTCATGTGAAGAGCGCTCTCACGTTGAGTCCTTTCCTGAGCCAGAACAGACTTCAAGATGGCATTCTCCTTTTTCATTGCCTCTTCTTCGGCTTCAGCTTCGATAGACTTTGGATGCAGGCGTCCAAATACAACATTCACCTACGCATATTCAGCATTATTTGACCAATTTCAAATGTCTAAATATGAAGATAAGTACGGAAATTGCAAAGAAAACCACTTTACCTTCGCCAGATAACTCATGCCTTCTTTGAGCAGATCCATGTTTGAACTATTACCAAATCGATGGTCATCAGTGTCACGAACAAAAGCATCAAATAATTGGAAGGGGAAGTTGGCATTAAATCGAGGCCACATGGTTGGAGAGGCCATAACATCATGCTGAAATTTAGAGGTTGACTGTCTGGGAGGAGAGGGCATGGACTGATTGTGAACTGGCGAGGGATCCACATATATGTTTTCTGGAGAGGGGGATCGAACAGGGTTAGATTCATGGACTGGTGAAGGGATAGAAGCAGACCTTAGGTGACTATCAGATGGTTGTTTTCTCTTTCGAGGGTGCGTAGGAATGGATTCGAGTGCTTCACCCTTGTCTGGAACTTGAATTTCTGTGGGAACTTTTGGAGGGATGCCAGTCGAGAAGAGAGGAACTCGAAGTTCATTAGCAGTCAAAGGGGTAATTTTTGTCCTCAACTTCTTAACACAGAGGACCTTCGCCCGATCGTGTAGAGGTATGTCAAGTAGGCTTCTCTTAATTGGAACGAACTCAGAAGGTACGGAACTAGGATTGGATGAAGGGTTTGCTTGTGGGATTGCTTTTGGAATTATTTCCAGCTCATTTTCAATGGTTGTTTCTGGCTGAATGGGCTTAGATTTTTTGGTGGCTCTTTTTCTTTGACGGGGTCTGGGAGATTCTTCAGCGACAATGGGTTCATAAATTTGTGGTTCGTCATCCGGAAGAGAAACAATGGGTGGATCGGTAATGAGGGGATCAGCCCGGGGAGATTCTTCAGTTGTAGGTTCTTCACTTGCATCCTCGGTTTTCCCAGCCAAGAAATCTTCCAACTCTTTTACTTCCGAAGAAGTTGGTTTGATCAAAGACACTGCAAATAACCATGTATCAGAACCCATGTCACTTAAATATCTCAAAAAACTGTGTTACAAAGTTGTTCAAAACTTACACTTATGGTCATATAACCAGGCTTGCTTAGTCAGAAGTGCAAAACTCCATTCCTTCGGAGGAATCTTCTTCAAAAAATCTACCATTTCCTTCACACGCTCTTCGGGGATATCTCCAAAGTCAGCAGAGATCCGATCAGAGATAGTCCAATCAGGAAGAGAAGAGATTTCGGGTCCTGTAACAAAAAACCATTTTTCGTGCCAACCCTTGTTGTTTGAAGGGGTATCCATCAGGGGTCTCTTCTCAAATATGGTGTTAGGTCGAGGAGACTATTTGCTCAACATTTTGAAACCTTGTTCTTGGGATCTATCGGCTGAGAAAAGGGTGAAGAAGACGTCGACAGATGGAGGAATCCCTAGTTCGTGACAGAAGGCAATGAATGCCAGAATGTGGATATAGGAATTAGGAACCAACTGGGAAAATCCCACTTTAAACCCTAATTTATAGATTTGAAACCCTAATTTATAAATAGGGAAAAATCTAAAAGTTAATTAAATAATTTTAATGTTAATTAGGAAATATTAATCCTAATTTTAAAGTTAAGTAATTAGAAAACCCTAATCTAATTACGAAAATCTAATTTCTAAATTAGAAAATTATTTTTATTTTAGAAACCCTACTTTTTGGGTCGTAAACCCTAATCCGTGATTTTGACCCTAATTGCTAAATTAGTAATTTTAATTAGGAATTATTAATCCTAATTAGCAAGATTTAATTTATGATTAAGAAATTTTTATATAATTAGAAAATTATAATTTAGAAATATTAAATTTCTATTTTTAAAACCTAAATTAGAAATTTTAGAAAATCAAATTGCTAAACTTGAGGGTTCAAACCCTAAACCCTAGAGGGTTCAAACCCTAAACTTTAACCCAGACCCTAAAACCTAAGAGTTTAGCCATTTACTATAATGCCATTAAATGTATAAATCAAATGTTATTAATACCCTTTTTGCATTATTGTGACTTAGCTTGCAAATCTAGCCAAAGGAGACTTGGCCACCAACTCCAACCACTCCATGTGACTAATATATCCAGCAGATCAGCCCCATTTATCTCAGCCACATTATTGCATCAAGTTATATATAGATTTAGAGAGAGAAAAGTACATTAATATTGCTCAATTATTCATAAACACCCAACCAAGTCTCTATCTCTAGACCCACAAAATCCTTAAGTTATTCAGTACCTTGTATGATCCATAACAAGTCAAGAACATATCCAAGAGTCAGAATCAAGAATCAAAGTTAGAAAGAGGTATAAACCCTAAATTTTGAAATCATGTGATCTAATGTTATATGTTGTAATTGGTTGGTTAAAGAAGTGTTATAAGGTGTAAATTAGAGATATGGGTTATTTGATCATAGATCCATAACATCTAGAAGCTTGAATCTAAAGATTTCAAAAATCTGGAATAATTGAAAAAGTGGCCTGACAACCGAATATCAGCGGCCTTAGATTATTTTCTGTTTTTGATTTTTGTTGTTTTAAAGTTGAAATATGTAGCTTGTCATGTGGTCTTTGATCTGGAAGTGGAATCACAACCATTACAGGTCTAGATCGTGAGTTATTAACGGTCAAAGTGAGTTGACCGGATCATTTCTGGGTAACCCAGAAATCCTAAACCGGCGTCTAACAAGATTTTGTTAGCCCCAGATAAACGATATCGGTAACAAACCCTAATTATATATTAAGAACGTCAACGTTCGGTTAGAAAACCCTAGAGATTAACAAGAAACCCTAGAAACCGGTTCTGGAAACCCTAATTTCAGTTTCGGGAATCCAAAACCCTAATTCGGAAGTTCAAACCCTAATCTGGGAACTTAACAGAGAATTATATTGCTTAAGTGCGATTAATTATAATATTAATTATGGTAAAGCTTAATTATTTAGCAAACCCTAATTTCAAATTTTTAAACCCTAATTTATAAATAGGGAAAACCTAAGTGTTAATTAAATAATTTTAATGTTAATTAGGAAATATTAATCCAAATTTTAAAGTTAAGTAATTAGAAAATCCTAATCTAATTACGAAAATCTAATTTCTAAATTAGAAAATTATTTTTATTTTAGAAACCCTAATTTTTGGGTTGTAAACCCTAATCCGTGATTTTGACCCTAATTGCTAAATTAGTAATTTTAATTATGAATTATTAATCCCAATTAGCAAGATTTAATTTATGATTAAGAATTTTTTATATAATTAGAAAATTCTAATTATAATTTAGAAATATTAAATTTCTATTTTTAAAAGCTAAATTGGAAATTTTAGAAAATCAAATTGCTTATCCAGCAGATCAGCCCCATTTATCTCAGCCACATTATTGCATCAAGTTATATATAGATTTAGAGAGAGAAAAGTACATTAATATTGCTCAATTGTTCATAAACACCCAACCAAGTCTCTCTCTCTAGACCTACGAAATCCTTAAGTTATTCAGTCCCTTGTATGATCCATAACAAGCGAAGAACATATACAAGAGTCAGAATCAAGAATCAAAGTTAGAAAGAGGTATAAACCCTAAATTTTGAAATCATGTGATCTAATGTTATATGTTGTAATTAGTTGGTTAAAGAAGTGTTATAAGGTGTCAATTAGAGATCTGGGTTGTTGGATCATGGATCCATAACATCTAGAAGCTCAAATCTAAAGATTTCAAAAATCTGGAAATATTGAAAAAGTGGCCTAACAACCGAATGTCAGTGGCCTTAGATTATTTTATGTTTTTTATTTTTGTTGTTTTAAAGTTGAAATATGTAGCTTGTCATGTGGTCTTTGATCTGGAAGTGGAATCACAACCATTACAGGTCTAGATCGTGAGTTATTAACGGTCAAAGTGAGTTGACTGGATGATTTCTGGGTAACGCAGAAATCCTAAACCGGCTTCTGACAAGGTTTTGTTAGCCCCAAATCTGTCAGTTGTAAAGTGGTTTGATGTTGTGTTTATAACTAAGTTGTAGCCTCATAGATCTACTATAAATGTATTTCTTTAGATCCTTTATACCATCAACTGATAAAATCTAGTGGATGGTCAAACTAGACCAGTTGGTCATGATTGCAGTTTCTGGAATTTCCAGAAACAGGAAGAACAACTCCTCTGACAGGGTTTGACCATATCACAACTTACGACTCTG
Source organism: Panax japonicus (assembly GCA_020205505.1). NCBI lineage: Eukaryota > Viridiplantae > Streptophyta > Magnoliopsida > Apiales > Araliaceae > Panax > Panax japonicus. The sequence continues at coordinate 75,907,820 of CM035092.1, read as the reverse complement.
TTATATTTGGACTGAGCTCATGATATTTATGTGTTCTATTACATATGTACTACATTTATGAACTAAAAGATCGACAAGTTAATGAATAGAATATATATAAAAGCGAGCCACAAGGTGGTCACTCGAAACTGACTGGGAATCTGGGAAACCCAGAAATCCCAGCAGGCCTCTGACAATAACTTTGCAGCTTTAGATTTTGCGTATGATGCATTTTAACCTTGATGATTATTATATCGTGTAGTATTGCATCCATACTACAGGAGCTGGCCATTATCTAGGCCAGAAACACCTTGACCAAAGAATTATTGTTGGTCAAACGTAGCACCCTGCAAACAGACTATGAAGGCTCAAGAACACCTATAACGACGATTTTGTAGCTATAGAGCCATTTTAATGAATATTAAATTTCGAAAATTATTTATTTTAATTAAATAAATCGAATTAAATGATTTTTAATTATTAAAAATACAAAATAAATTCTAAAAAATTATTTTAAAGTCTTAAAAAAAGTTTTTAATTATTTAGAGTATATTTCATAAATATTTAATATTATTGGAATATAAATGGTATTTAATTTATTTAATTATAATATTAAATAAATTATTTAAAAATAATTTTAATACATGAAAAATAATATTATGGTAAAAAAATATTTTAAGTTATTTTTAGTGACTTATAAGATTTTGTGATAAATTTTATTAATTAATCAATATTAATGATAATTAGTTTATTTAATAAGTATATTAAATAAATTATGGAAAAATAGAATAAATGATTTAAAAATCATCTAAAAATGATTTAAGTGTTAGAAAAATATTTGAAGTTATAAAATATAACTTTTGTTATTTTTTCATGAAAATATTAATATTTTAATATTAATAGCAATTATCGGATAAAGAATTTAATTGTTTAAAAATCATATAAAGGTGATTTTAAAGTATTAAAAATACTTTGTGATATTATAAATATATTATAATATTATGACATGTATTTCATTAATATTTGATAATAAATAAATATTAATGATAAAAGAATTATGTGGTATTTAATTCATTTAAATACGATATTAATAATGGAAAATTCATGATAAATAGTAATTATAATTATTTAAAAATTATTACAACCTTATGAAAAAATATTTTGACTGTTATTAAAATTATCTGAGTTAATTGTTAAGTGTTTAGGCAGAGTTTAATTGAACTTAGACTCGATAAAAGTCCGACTAGACCGTTGGAATGTTAGATTTGTGTCGGGTTCAACTCATACTGCAATAGTTTGACTTGATACCGAGTCTTATGTGTGTTATAGACTGATAGGGTTATGTGTTATGTGTTTAGGTTATTCTATATATATATATAATAGTATTATATTGTGATGATATTATTCTAATATTGGATATCTATATTACTAATATTAGGTCTTCAGATAAAGCGATATAAATTGTGTAGCGGTAATCAACGGTTCATGTAAGTTTGTTTTTACTTAACTCTACTAAGAGTTGTTTTATTCGGACAAGCTTATGGTTAATCATTGCTGGTTGCCATGAATTGTACTATGTACATATTGCATGTATAAGTCAGGTATGAAAGGCTGATCACCTTCATTACCAGTTGGTTCAGATATATTTGTTCATGTTCAATACTTGTTCAGTCATAAATTTTTTCCTGCTAGTTCACAATAATATTGTTGAATTATAGCCAACTTATTATTCAGATTCTTTCAATCATGATATATCGTTATATTATGTAACTTAAACTTGTTGGGCAACTTTCATGCTCACCCTTGGTATATCATGATAAAACATTGCAGATTAAGGCAAATGCGTCAGATACAAGGAAAGGTTAAAGACAGTTCCAGCTCAAAGTTAATACGTGCGATTAGTTTTGTAATAGTGTTGTACGATAATAATGTTATGTGTAAGAAAATTTATGATTTGTGTATAAGTTAAGGTTACTCGACCTTGGGAAAAAGTATATAAGTCTAATGTATAAACAATTTATGTTTATACCTTCCACAAATATAGTAATAGTGTTAGAATGATCGAACCGGATCCGCGGTGATTCGGGACCTTGGATTCGGGGCCCACATTAACTGCTGCGGAACATGCAATCCTTTAGAAGAGTCAAGTAGAGCATGATATCTACTATCTTCTATGATTTAAAAAGTTTATCATCAATTGTATCGCTGAGATTCAACTTTAATAAATAAACCACATTATCGAATTATCCCTGCACTACGGCCAAGGATATTCATGTAATCATCAATGGTCATGATTATACCGAATAAGCCCTAGTCATAATCATACCTACAACTGTCCATCAATGCACTACAGGCCAATGATGATTTTTACCACATCATTTGTAACATTACAGTCATGATTATACCAAAAAATCCATAGTCATAATCATACCAATCAATAGTACATCTATGTACGTAAGCCACAGATGACTTTTATCACAATATAAGCATGAGGATGATGACAATGGAATAAGAATTCAATTAAAAGAAAGCAAATGATAAATTTTTAAAGATTTATAATTTAATTTATACATGATTCAATAATATCCAAATTATCAACACGATACTGCTTTATGGATTAAAATTCAAAAATAATATTGTATCAAAAATGATTTGGACAGCAAAGAAATCAATTTTTGTCATGAATAATTCCCCGGGTGAATAGTACCCGAGTGAATAGTACCCCGTGAATAGTACTTCGGGAATAGTACCCTATGAATAGTACTTTATGAATAGTACTCGTGAATAGTACTTTGTGAATAGTACCGTAAAAATGAATACTACTCATGGACAGTACTCCAGCATGAAAAACTTAAAATTTAACAAAAATGTGTAGAAAATATCCTTGTGAAACGATACTAGAGGAAGCGCAAATTTCAAGGATATTCTACTAATTTCACAAAGTATAGAAGCAATACTTTAACAAAATGATGGTATAATCAGGAATAAGAGATGAAATAATATTACTCATATACTACAGAGTATAGAAGAAAATATTATTCCTTATGAACACTGAAAAAAATAATATCCCTTACCTCAGAAGAAGACTAGATACTGGAATAGTGAGGTAGCAGACTTTTCTTCTACTTTCTCTCTAAAGCTTCTCTCTCTATAACTTCTCTTTCTATAATTGCTCTTGTGAGTCTTAGTGAACTGGTGAGAATGAAAGAAGAATGAGCTTCTATTTATAGGAAGATATAGTTTTGATAATTGCACGTTTTGGTCCTTCATCTTTTATTTCATTTTTAATTTAGTCCTTCAAGTATTATCAAACTTGCACCACCCCCCCTTAATAGTACATCATGTGAATCAATAGTTCTATACATGTGAAAAAAATAATTACAGTATAGTACATTCATCTATACCTCCATTTTAAATTTAGTCATGCAAGTATTATCAATCTTGCACCACCTCCCCTAATAGTACATGCATGTGAATCAATAGTACACACATGTGAACAAATAGTTATAAGGATTTGAATTAATAGCAATTAATTACTTATTTATCCGATTAATTACCCGATTGGTCAATATAACCTCCAGACATCAATTATTATTGGAATAGATGTCGATTTCCACTAACACTAATAATCCCAACACAATGGAAATATAAATTTCATCTTTAATCAACACGAACATATTCATCATTAATATTATAACTCACAATATTTAACAATCAGATCATTCCCAAGAAAGAGGGGGCTTTCCGATAAGGATTTCTCCTTATTGGCACGCAATTAGGTGACCAAACCTCTCCTTGACAGAACTTTTTAGACATTGTCAATATTGCAACTAATAATATGAATAACTTTGTCGTCTCAATTATTGATTTAATAATAATAAATATTATGCAGATGATACTGTGATAATAATTGAATCAATAATATGAGAGATATTATTGTTGGTCGGATAACCGATCACTAAACACACGCAAGTATACGCGGTCTAACAAGTAATACAGTGATAAGTAGAGTGTTGTACCCACGAGGAACTATCACTAATATTTACCAAATACCGACTTTATCTCGCTAAAGTCTTATTCGAACAGTAATAAATGAAAGAGTGATTAATCTAAGCATAACTAATTATCAAAGCAAGTAAATGGATAACGAATGGTAATCTAAAGAATAACATACTAAGGTTACAACTTCGCCCCACTCAGGCATTTTATCGAACACTTGGCGTGCTATGTTTCATCAAACTAGCTACCCTTCTCTCTATGGCCTAAATGGTCACGACAATTTGTCGACCGAGAACGCACAAGTGCTCATACACCTCTGTCGAAGTATGTACGAACATATCCTTTCCAGATCCAGCCGATAGGGAATAGAACAGAAAAGAACGCCCAAGCTAGATACAATCCTACATATGTTTATGCGAATTGATCAAAACAAGGATTTAAGTTTAAGCTCTCAATTAGGTCGCACGCGGTGCACAGATATATGTTTATTCTACGCACAACTTATACAGTCGAAACCCACAATAACATGTCAATATATTCAGGTGTAAATCTACAATTCTTCTGCCGATATCATGTAAATTACCAAAATCATCACTAATGTCTTAGTGAAAATCATTAAGCATAAATATATTGAACCAAATCATATGGTGCCAACCAAAGAGATAAGACAATCAATTTAAATAACAAATGGTTCAATTATAACCTTAGAGCGAATATTCAGTTCATAGCTATTGAACAAAATACAAGTAGCAATAAAGACAACATTTATGGATTACAAAATCAGAGAAAATAAATAGATAAGAAGAAACTCTGTCAAGGCCCTTCAATCTCTAACCATTCTGCTCAAATCAAGCTCTCCAATCCGTGTAGCTCATTGCTCTTGATGCTCCAAAGAAAATACCAAAACTTCTCCCTAATCTAAGCCAACTATATTTATAAACATTTATCTAAGAGAAGAAGAGAAATTACAGAGAAAACTAATCTACGCCCTCTTTCTATCTCAGATCTCCTGAGTGTGTGTTATGCAGAACCTCCCTTTTTCTTATATCAGTATCCTTTCTTTTCTAGGTCAAAAATCACTTCTCTCTGCCTGGGCACCGGAGGTGGCACCGCGACGCGGGACACCAAGCATTAGATGGCGCTGCAGCGCCACATTAGTGCCATGGACACGGAGCTCGCGTTGCGGCGTGAGCCAAAGAAGAAGTAGTGGCGCCGCGGCGCGATGCTGATGTCATCAAGGTTCAGGAGGTGGCGTCGCGGCGCGGCTTTTAAGCTGGACTTTGGCGCCGCAACGCAGCTATGCATAAATTGTCTATTTTGCCCCTTTAAAGTTGGAAAATCACTGTAAAGCTCTGCAATGTAACGATTAAGCACAATAACACTATATTTATATAAAACTACATAAAAACTATGAATTCAGGCAATTATTTAAGTCATAAAGTATCTGATTCGCGGGTATAAATCACACTCCTCAATTATGCAGTAATTACTGTAGCAATAATTGAGTATAACTGAGTGACTTCTCACGTAAGCATCAATAATCAATACCGTGTGCTATTATGCAACCACGTGTATTATTGTACTTTTACCACCGGATAGTTCAACAGTTTAACGGTAAAACTTTTGCCGTTATTTTTATAAAAAGATAATTCTGTCGTTTTCTAACTACGACAATACTTCCGTTGTGGGGACCACCAATGATTGTGTCGTCTTACAAATATTCCCTGTTAAAACGAATATTCCCCGACCAATCAAATATTATATAACGACTTGCTTATTTTGCAAAATTTTTAAATAATACCCACAACTATAACATTATATCAAATCCACACCATAATATTTAAAAATATATTTCGAGAAAAGTTAATCTTTATTCATAAAAGTTTGGTTCTTACAGTACACGTCCTGACATAGCACAAGTTGTCAATAAATTGAGTAGATTTACAAGCAATCCAGGACAAGATCACTAGAAAACGATTATAAGAGTTTTAATGTATTTAAAATACACTTAAATTTTTGGATTGCACTACTCAAGATATTCACCAGTACTTGAAGGATACTATGATGTGAATTGGATATCGGATACAAAAGACTCTAAATCCATAAGTGGTTTTGTGTTTAAACTAGGTGGAGGAGCAGTATTATGGAAATCTTCTAAACAAAAACATGCATTGCTCGATCAACGATGGAATCTGAGTTTATTGCATTGGATAAAGCTGGAGAAGAAGCTGAATGGCTTCGTAATTTTTTAGAAGATATTCCTATGTGGCCTAAACCCGTGTTGCCTATTTGTATCCATTGTGATAGTCAATCAGCAATTGGAAGGGCACAAAGTCACATGTATAATGGTAAGTCTAAACATATTCGTTGTAGACACAATACCATAAAACAATTTCTCTCTAAAGGCATTATGTCTATTGAGTACATAAAGTCGAAAGAAAATATAGCAGATCCATTTACTAAAGTTTTGACTAGAGAGCAAGTAAAAATAATTTCGAGAGGAATGGGTTTAAAGCCTATAAACAATGATCGTCATGATGAAAACCCAACCTAGTTGACTAGAGATCCCAAGATCTAGGTTCAAAGGGATAACTAAATTGTGAACGATTCAACCAAATCACTATGAAGAAATTAATTTCTTTTGCTCATTCCTATGATACGAGATAGTGATACCTGCAGCGGTTACAAGATAAGTTATGATTTTAATTATTTCTAAATCTTGATAAACATGTGGACTATGGCAGGATACCCTTATTAAGAATCACCTATGTGAGTGTGAACTGGATCAACTCTATGAGAAGGATAAGACTATACTTCTCTAAAGCACTCATAAATCCGGGATTGTTCGGGGCCAAAATAAAAAAAAAAATCATGATAACCAAATAATGTCTGAAAAGATTCTATATGAATTACTATTGTCTCGATTTACACAATCGATTGGATAATTCAAGATATCATGTTCACTGGACAACCAGTAAACCCGATAGTCTTTGACAAGGGAAGGTTCAAAGCCAAAAGCTACCTCTCTCGATACAGATGATTTCTAATTTTGTCACTCTCTCTCAAAGTCTAAATAACAATTGCATAAGGCTGGCAGTCAATATCATTCATATGGGGGATTGTTAAAATTTGAGCCTAAATTAATGTGAGTGTCATTAATTATTTTTAATGATTTCATATATTAATGTGTTCTACTCCATGAGTAGATTAAATTAAGGATTTAGAAGCTCAAATCCATGGAGTAATGAATGAGATATTAACTCCCAAAGATCACACTTGGAAATGATAAATGATAATAAATACATGTGGGAAAAAGCCAAGTCCCACATAGGTTAAGAACTAAACTTTTAATGTGTTTATATACAAGGAAATTGCTCTTGGGTTTGGGCCCCAAGGGGCACCCCACTTTTGTGGAAGGGAGATAACCTAGACAAGACTTGGTTCGAACCCACACACGCGCGCCGCCGACCAGCCGGCCTGGCTCTGGCTCAGGCTTGTGGGTCTGGGTCCTTGTATATAATTTTTTAGACAAAATTTATTTAAATTTTATTTATTTAATTCTATTATCAAAACTATGTCGTTTTAATAAACGTTATTTATTATATTATCAAAATTGTGTCGTTTTGAGAAGCGATATCTGCTGAAAGGGTCTGAGTGGACGGCCCAAAACAACGTCATTTTGTCGTGTCTTTTCTACTAAGCCTAAAACTACGTAGTTTTGGTTCTGCTAATGCTAAAACTACATCGTTTATGGGTTCGAATAAATGCGTCCATTTTGTAAATGATCAAAACTACGTCGTTCTGAGCAAATGATACGATGTCATGTCTTTTCAGAAGCATCCCATGCCTTTTCAAGGGTTAAGTGCCCATCCGAAGGGTCACCAAGCCCTCCTATAAATAGATAGGAGGGGACAACCTTCTCATTCACTCATTTACAAGCAATTAAGCATTATTAGTCATTCTAGTCTTCAGTTTTTCCACCAGTTTCATAATTATTTTGAGAGAGAGTTAGAGCATTTATTTTTGTTTCGTAGAGTATACTTTTTGTAGTGTTGTTAAAGTATATGGTGTCATTGTATCCTGAGAGACAAGTGCTATCAACTCTGAGCACTATACAGAGGGTATAATTATCTTAAGGATATAATATCAAGTACTAACCTTGACAAATCTGCCAGCAATATGCATGATAATGTTATTCCTTATTTATATAATTTGATGATGAAGATGATGAAGTCAATGAATGAATATGCATATATGTATGCATTAATAAAAGTTGTAAAGTCCTTACTAGATCTATATTTACACCTTGTACTTCTTCTGAATGTTCTTTCTATTGTTGCTACTCATCTGCTTGTTCTCCTGGTTCCTGTTCCCGCTTAGATGATGGCTTTATTGCTTCATCTTCTTTTGGCTCCCCCTCAGATGATTGGTCCTCTTCTTTCTGCTTTGTCTTCAGTTTTTCATCCTTTTTTCTGGATTTTTCTCATATATCTCCATTTGTCTCTTCTTATGTCTCTTTGAGTGTCTCTTTTTCTTCCCTATTTTTGTCATCAATCACTTGAGAGAGATGATGGACATTAGACATGAGTTGCTCAATCAGGTAGGATGAGTTTCCAACTTCAATCTTTAGATCCTGTCGGCAGAGCTCTAGCTGTTGGGAAAAAGACTGACTGAGGGTATCAATTTTCTCTGAGAGAGTCAGAACAAATTCTTTATTTTTCTTCTGAAGTTGCAGGGCTTCTTTCCTCTGTTGCTCTATATATTTCAAATAGATTTGATCTCTTTACTGAAGCTTGATGGATATATTTGAGATGGTTACTTGAAGCTTCCTATGGAACTCACTGTCTTCTCCTTCTGGTATTGTCTTTGTTTCCTCAGTAATATATAATATGCAAATATGTCTGCATTAAACTTTTTTCCCTCAACGTTAGTGTTCCCATACCCACTGACTCAAATTAAACTCCCCCTCGCCCATTCACCCACTCACTACCACTCTTGCTAACATCCCTACTCCCATATAAACCCTAACCAATCAATTCCACATTCACAACCCTTGTTCACAACAGAGAGAAAGTAAAAAAAAGTTAGAGCTATAAGAAGTTGTACAAAACCCTTTCGATACAAGGTCTGGGTGAGTTTTGGGGTTCAATTGAGCAAGTTTGGGGGTAGCATGGTGTGGGCCCATGTGCAAAATTAGGGGTCACATGACCTAATTAAATTAAATGCACAATTAGGGTTCCATGACCTCATTAAATGTGCAATTTAGGGTTCGCATAACCTAATGGAATGAAGATGGAAAAGTCAGAAATAAATGTGCCAGACCGGGAGAAGCCTCCACGTGTCCCGAGGCGGAAGACTCGTGGAGGAGGCTCATTTTGGGAATTGATTGAGGGATTGGATTGGTGGCTAGAAGAACAGGGCAATATGGGCATTACTTTAATGATTGAAGGGTATTTTTGAAATTTCATTGAGAACACGTGCCTAACATGTGATAACTTAAGTTCATGGAACTCTTTAAATACCCCTTCCATTCTAGGAAGGAGGAGGACTCTTTTTGGTAGCTTAAGGCTTGGATATTCCACCTAAAAGCACTAACAAGATTCGAACACTCTCAACTCGAAGAACTGAAGAAGGCTCTTGGGATCCTAATAACCCTAACACGGTTTTCGGATTCTAGGGGTTCTGCCACGCATCGTTGGAGTAATCGCCCACCTGTCGTTCTCCCCTCTACAATCAATCAATCAATTCCGTATTCTTCATGAATATCTCTCCTCCTCAACCAACACGAAATCCTAACACTAGCAAGGCGTGATTTCCTTGCCCACATTTATTTGGCGACTCTGCTGGGGAGGTGTAGGATTCGTGAAGGGTATGCCCACAACTCGAAGTGGGAGAAGTACAGGAAGAGCTGCTTCACCAACAAATAGCATTACCTCACCGAATCCAGTTCCAAGGCAAGCAACTCAAGCTTTGCAAGGCGCAAATCTGGATTTCGACTAACCAATTATTGAAAACGCTTAAGAAGGAAGTTCGACATCACCACATATGGCTAATCAACAACAAACCAACGCAGGAAGGCAAGGCGAAGATGCAGGTGGAGACCAGAAGAATGTTGTGCAACTGGAGATGCTCAAAGCATTGAAGGAAGCACGAGAAGGGCAAGGGATGATGATGGCCATGATGTTGGAAATACAGAGGAAGTAAGAGGAGATGGGGAATTTCCGCCATCAGTTGATGCAGATTCCCACTTTCAAGGCCATGTTCCCAGGAAGTTTGCATGGGGAACAAGTAGGGGTGGAAGACAACAACAATGGTAGCAACAACAAAGAGAACCAGATTGTACCTCCATTGACAGAAAGTTAATCGGTTCCCATAATCAACTTGGAGGCCCAGCACAGCGGTGATGTGCCACAACTTAGGTTGGAAGCAAGCCAACCTCAGACAAACATCATCCCAACTGCTCTCCCATCAATTTCACAGGTGCAAATGCCAACCATTCCAGGCAATGTCCATCGAGTGAGCCAGCAACTGCCACCAGTGCCAACTTTGCATGATGCAAGTGTGCATCAACCAATCTCTCTACCATACACACCATCGATACAACAGTATATCTCAACACCCCAGAGAGTTCACGCCACGAGCCAGTATGTGACAAAGGATGATATGATCGATGTGATCAATCAACTTCGTAGGCAGACATCTCGACCCTCAGAGTTGGACTTTACTCCGCCTTACCCGGCACACATTCGGAGGCAACCTTACCCGATAGGGTATATCGAGCATCCCCCGCAATTTCTAAAATACAACGGGGAGAAAGGAAATGTCAGGGAACATATTGCCAGGTTTGTAGAGTCGATGTCTCCGTGGCTAGGATATGACGAAGTGAACAACCACAACTTGTTGATGCGGGAATTCAACAAAACTTTGATAGATAGTGCCTTCAGTTGGTACTACAATTTGGAGAAGGGGCCAGTCCATGATTAGGATGACCTAAAATTACAATTTTTTAAGAAATTTTTCTATGTGCAGAAACAAGTAACCATTGTAGAACTCATGCGGTTCAAACAGAAACCGAATGAGGAGCTATCAGATTACGTTGACAGGTTCAGGGCTCAGGCACAGAAGTGTGCAGAGTCGATTGAAGAAAAGAACCTGGTCAGTATTTGCAACAATGGTGCCTTAGATTCCTTCAAGCCCCACCTCATTACCAAGGCTTGTGATTCCTTCGCGACCCTCTCAGCTTTCGCACAAGACTTGGGAGGAATCATGACACTGCCCACTAGCCATGCGACGGTTACATGGAGGGGAAAGAGGACAACAACTGTGCATTTGGCTGACTCTCAGTCGAAACCACAAGGGGGTAAGAGGGAGAAGCATGAGAAAAAATTTGATTGAAGCAAAGGAAGGCATGGAGATAAATATGCAAGAAAGTCGGTCCCGGAGGCTATCACATGCAGTGAGAAAGCATTCAGGGGTCTATACGAGCAATGGATTGAACATGGGGTGGTGAAACCCCGAAGGCCTAGATTTGCAGTGACGGGGGAGATGAAGAGAAGGCCAGACTTTTGTGTATTCCACCAATACGCGGGACACTCAACTATGGATTGCTATAGCCTGCGTAGGATATTCCATGAGAAGCTAGCAAATAGGGAGATTGAACTGGGAAAGGAAAGCAGTGTTCATGACAAGCCACTGCCAAATCACAAGGGGAAAGAAACATGCAACACTGTTATCCACAACACAATCCCAAAAGTGGAGATGATGGTGGAAGAAAAGGAGGAGTGTGACCCAGGCCTGCAGGTGACGGCGTTGATGAATGGGGCCAAATTCAGAAATTTTTTCGATCAGATAGGGTTGGCCAAGGAAGCAAGGATTGAGGCAACCAGGGGAATCATTAAGGCCGCCGAGACATAGGAGACTTGCATGGCCATAAGCAAAGGATTTGTGAAGACGATGGAGGAAGAAGCAAATAAGATATCTTTCTCTAAAGCTGATAGAGAGATAAGATACCAACACAACAGACCGTTGTATGTGACAACGGTAATCAATGGCATCGAAGTACGGAGGGCGTTCATTGACAATTGAGCATCTGTAAATATTATGCCCTACACCATGTTAAAACGGTTAGGCCTGCCAGAGAAGAAGATAGTGAAGGAACAAACAAATATTACAGGATTCGCTAACCAGAGCACAAGAACCCTGGGACACATCAAGGTAGATATGCAAGTTGGAAAGATTTAAGGGCCTGTAATGTTCAATGTTGCAGAGGTAGATGCGGCATACCATGTCTTGCTGGGAAGGGCTTGGCAAAATGACTATGGGGTGGTACCCTCTGTGTAAGACCCCAAATAATTAATAAACGAAATTTAAATTCCTTTAATTATTATTTTGAATAGTAAGGGTTGATTTGATTAATGTGGATAGTTATGGGTAAAATACGCAAATGTTTCAAAATAAGCAAGTGGTTATAAAATATTCATTGTTGTCGGGGAATATTCGTTTGGTCGTGGAATATTCGTACTGTCGGGGAATATTCGTAAGACGGCGCAACCATGTGTGGGCCCCATAACGGAAAGCGATTGGAGGAAGAAAACAACAAATATAAGTTTTTTAAAAATAACGGCGTAGTTGTTACCGTTTACACTGTTGGAATACCCGGTGGTTAAAATACAGTAATACGCGTTGTTGCACAGTAGCACACGGTATTGCACAGTATTTTGAATTATTGATCCTTACGTAAGAAGGCACTACTCAATAATTGCTACATGAGTTACTGTTCATTACTTTATTGATTCAATAATTGCTGCATTGATATTTATATTATTATTGTTTCAATAATTGTCATTGCACAGTATTTTCCATTATCAGATCAATAATTCATATTATTTGAATAATATTATCAGATAACATTATTGGCAATGTCTAGAAAGTTCTGTCAAGGAGAGGTTTGGTCATCTAATTGCGCGCCAGTAAGGAGAAATCCTTATTGGAAAGCCCCCTCTATCCTGGGAACGGCCTGGTTGTCAGTACTGTGATTCTGTAATATTATTTTTAATAATTAATTATTGATTATTATGATAAAGAAAATATTTATTTTATGTGGATATAGATGGAGAAAATTTTTAATGTGACAATTGTTGAAAATTAATATTTTATCTTTTTCTGATAAAATAATTCATTTAAATATATTATTTTAATAATATATTAACGATGATATTTTTACAATGAATGCGGGATATATGAGTATATGAGGAGGTAGAGTATTTTTGTGGCATTAAATGTTTAACACATGTTTTGTGTGTCGGTGGACATAATTTTTGACCGAAAATTGAGTATAGACTGTAAAATCGCCCGTTTGTAGATTTTGGTCAATTTCTATTTGGAATTTGGAAAAAATTTCTTCTGTAAAGTTGTAGAGAATTGAAATTCCTATAAAAAGTTGCGAGATTTGAATTTTCTAATAAAAGGGCTATTTATTGTGAATTATTGAAGTTCCGGAGTTCCGAAATAATTAATTTTTGGAAGTTTTAATTATTATTTTCAACAAAAACGTTTTTCAAAGGTTGGTGGACATCTTTAACATGTGTTTGATGGCTAAAATCAGATTCCTTGGTGGTTGGCTTGAATGTTTTGTAAATATTAATATTATATTAATTTAGTCTCCTTTGGCGTTCTAACATTTTCCTATAAATAGAGGGCTAAGTTAGAATTGAAAATCACACCAGAAACAAAGTTTTCTCTCTTTCTCTCTCTATATTATCGAGCGTATTCTTGTGAGTATACTTTGAGTGTTGCTATACGGTGCGAGTTTCTGTCAGCACTATACCGAAATTCAGTCAGAAGTACGGCTATTTTGAGGTAAGGGATGTTATTTTCTTCTCAAATGATATTTTTTCTTCAATATCATTATGCCGGAATATTGGTGAACTTTTTTTTTTATCAAATTTGGAACTTTTTGTGCCGAAGTTACTATTCACATATACGGTACTATTCACGTATACGGCACTATTCACGAATACGGCACTATTCACAGAAAAATTATTTTTTTTCCTTTTCGTCCAAAATATCTATTGTGGATACTAGCTTTGATTGTATCCATGTTTTGATCATTCTTGAATTTTACACCACTATGATTATTTTTGAGGTATTTTTGGACATGGATAAAACAAAGTACGAATCCTTAATCCTTAATCCTTGTCATTTTGTTTCACTGGATTCGTTTCTTTAAAAATATTTTTTATCATCTTCAGTCTTAAAGGATGTTATTATTGAATATCTTTGGCCTGTAGTGCAAAGATGAATGATTTCTGATGAATATCTTTGGCCCGTAGTGCAAAGATGAACAGGTGTTTAGATGAACATGACCAACAGATGAATATCCTTGGCCTGTAGTGCAAGGATGAATATATAATTCAAGATGTGCATTGATTGATGTTACATGGATAAAAATACTGTTGATGGACTGTTAAATTCATAGACATTAGTAGATTTCATCCTCTACGTAACTCTTCTATGAATTAATATTTTTCGCTGCGAATATTGATTTAAAACTTGTTGTCTATTGTATTCTATTAGATTTTTTCCCTGTTGAAGGCTAACGATAATTTGTTGTATATTATCTTAGTCATAATATTCTTTACTGAGCTAGTTGAGCTCACCCTTTTCCTTTTTGTTCCATTTTTCTTCTCAGGAGACGAGAATATAGCGAGTACGAGTCGGGGTATGAATTGATGGTCCTTGAGAGAGTTGTTTAGTAGTCCTCACTATTTTTGTAAAATAATATATCAATAATTGTATTGAGGACATAGTTGGGTATGTATATTGTCTAGATGACAATGTTTGTATTCAAACTCACAGTTTATGGGTTGTAAAGTGGTAGTTGTTTCTGTACCATGTATTTGGCGACTCAAAATGGGTTGGATGGAATGGACCTATTTTGGGGGCGTCATAGTTGGTATCAGAGCTTAGGGATATGATCTCTGGCGGAGATCAGGGAATAGAACTAGGAGGGGAGAGACGAGTAAATCCTTCGCTAGTGTGTCCTACCTAAGCTTATTTGTTAGTTGGTCAGTATATAGGGATATTATGTGATATATTAATTTCCTTAATTAACCCTTGTTTTATGACAGTATTTGAGAATGTCGACTGAGAATATTAACAATGGAAATGAGACCGTGGAGACGCCTGTACTCACCAACGAGGAGAACGTGCAACAGGCTGGCAATGTTCCTCCTGTGAACAACACCACTGATCAGACAATGAACGACGCAATGTTTAGAAGCTTTTTGCAGTTCATGCAAAATCAGACGAGGGAGACTAGTGTTCAAAATACAGGAGGAAATGATAACAATTCACGGTTTGTCACAGCCAAGCAGTTCAAAGAGCTGGGACCACCAGAATTTAAGGGAAAGCCAGACCCGATCATGGCGGAGACATGGGTCAAGCAAATTACCAAGATATTCGATGTCTTGGGATGCACGGAGGAACAGAAGGTTCCATTCGCCACCTTTATGTTCCGTGGCGAGGCAGACTACTGGTGGGAGTCTGTGAAGCGTACCCATCCAGCCGCACTCAGCATGTCTTGGGAGACGTTTCAGAAACTATTTAATGACAAATACTTTCCTGAAAGTGTTCGTCATATGAAGGAAGTGGAGTTCATCAGATTAGAATAAAATAACATGACGGTGTCTCAGTACGAGGCAAAGTTTGCAGAGTTATCCAGGTTTGCACCTCATTTGGTGGAGAATGAGGAACGTATGACGCGGATGTTTCTGAGAGGTTTGAAACCCGGCATACGATAATATCTCATCTCTCATAAATTTTCTCTCTATTCAGATGTTGTTAACAGGGCTCAATTGTTGGAGCGAGATAACGAGTACGGTCAACCGAGGTACCACAATCAGGATCATACCGGAGATAGCAGTCAACAAAATAACGATAACCAGTGGAGAAAGAAAAAGACGGACAAAAATGGTAACCACTTTGGTGGTAATCATGGCCATGAAAATAGAAGAAGCGAGTCAGGAGGAGATTTTAAAAAGAGGAGATTTAACAACGACCATGTGAAGACGATAGTGCCAGCAGCAACTGGTTCTAAGGGAGGAGAAAGACCACCGGTTATATGCTATAAGTGCGGGAAAGAGGGACATATCAGTCCAAACTGCCCACAACAGTTCAAGGTATGCTATAATTGTGGAAAGGAAGGACATATCGCTCGAGATTGTACGGTAGCGAAACCTAGTTCAGCGGGGACGGTGACTCAAAAGACTGTCCCAGAAAAGCCAAAGTCAATGGTTCCTGGAAGAGCGTTTGTTGTGACTGGTCAACATGCGAGGAACCCAAACAAGGTGATCACGGGTAAGCTATTTATAAATTCTTGCGAAGTTTATACCTTACTTGATACCGGTGCTACCCATTCATTTATCTCTCCTGCTTGCGCTCAACGTTTAAACTTGACTCCGGAGAAATTAGACTTTGACCTATCTGTGGAAACTCCGTTAGGAGAAACTTTTATCACATCCACTGTTTATAAATCTTGTTTGATTCAAGTTGGCACCATCACCTTACCTGTTGACCTGATCTCTTTAAAGATACTTGCTTTTGATGTGATTTTAGGGATTGATTGGTTAACTACTCATCATGCCAAAATTGATTGTTTTCGTAAGGTTGTTAGTTTTCATATTCCTAATCAACCTGTTGTTCAAATTCAGGCAACTAAACCATTAAAATCAATCACTGTCATATCTAATCATAAAGCTATTCGTTTATTGAAAAACGGATGTCAAGCTTTCTTAGCCCATGTTATGGATTTGAATAAAGACACGTCAAAATTGAATAATATTCCTGTTGTTATTGACTTTCCTGACGTATTTCCTAAAGAACTTCCCGGTCTACCCCCAGAACGTGAAGTTGAATTCTTTATTGATCTTGAACCTGGTACAAAGCCCATTTCTAAAACCCCGTATCGAATGGCTCCTATTGAACTTCAGGAGTTAAAAGTCCAACTACAGGAGTTATTGGACATTGGTTTCATTCGTCCTAGTACATCTCCTTGGGGTGCTCCTGTTTTATTCGTAAAGAAGAAAGACGGGAGTATGCGACTTTGTATTGACTATCGAGAATTGAACCATGTCACCATCAAGAATAGGTATCCCCTACCTCGTATTGATGACTTGTTTGACCAGTTGCAAGGAGCACAATTCTTTTCAAAAATCGATCTTCGTTCTGGATATCATCAGCTGAAAATTAAAACTGAGGATATTCCAAAGACTGCCTTCAGAACTCGGTATGAGCACTATGAATTCTTAGTCATGTCTTTTAGATTGACTAATGCTCCTGCTGCTTTCATGGATATGATGAACCGAGTATTCAAGGATTATTTGGATCAATTCGTTGTTGTCTTTATTGATGACATCCTCATATATTCCAAAAGCCGTGAAGATCATGAGCACCATTTGAAGCTGGTACTCCAAAGGCTTCGTGAAAACAAGTTATATGCTAAGTTGAAGAAATGCGAGTTCTGGCTTGAGGAAGTAGCATTCCTTGGGCACGTGGTGTCAAAAAATGGAGTATCTATTGACCCGACGAAGATTGAAGCAATACAAAGTTGGGAGCAACCGAAGTCGGTCACTGAAGTACGTAGCTTTTTGGGCTTAGTTGGTTATTATCGTAGATTCGTGGAAGGGTTTTCTCGAATTGCTACTCCATTAACTCAGCTAACTCAGAAGGATACAAAATTCGTATGGAGCGAGGAATGCGAGAAGAGTTTCCAAGAGCTTAAGAGGAGACTTATTTCGGCACCTGTTCTAACAATACCATCTGGTTCGGATGGATTTGTTATCTACAGCGATGCTTCAGGCAAAGGGTTAGGATGTGTTCTCATGCAACGTGGGAAAGTCATAGCCTATGCCTCGCGACAACTTAAAGAGTATGAGAGGAATTATCCTACTCATGATCTAGAGTTGGCAGCAGTCGTTTTCGCACTAAAGATTTGGAGGCACTATCTATACGGGGAGAAAGTGGAGATATATTCAGATCATAAAAGCCTCAAATATTTCTTCACTCAAAAAGAACTCAACATGCGGCAACGACGTTGGCTCGAGTTGTTGAAAGATTACGACCACACTATTCAATACCATCCTGGAAAAGCGAACGTGGTAGCTGACGCACTGAGTAGAAGATCATATGCCGGAATGAGTGCAATGATGTCAAGTATACGCATAGAGCCAACTTTAATAGAAAAAGTTAAGGTTGCTCAAGCCACCGATCCGGAGCTGATGCATATGAAGACGAAAGTACAAGAAGGTGCCATTCCAAAAGCGAGAATTGATGAAGAAGGAATACTTCGAGTCCACTCCAGACTTTGTGTTCCTAACGATTCTGATTTGAAGTACAAGATCATGATGGAGGCACACAATACATCGTTTGCAATTCATCCTGGAAGTACCAAAATGTATCGTGATCTTCGACATACATTTTGGTGGAACAATATGAAGAGAGAGATTGCAAAGTTTATTTCAACGTGTTTAACTTGTCAACGTGTAAAGGCGGAGCATCAAGTGCCAAAGGGTCCATTGCAACCACTTGAGATTCCGAAATGGAAGTGGGAACACATTACTATGGATTTCGTTACGGGTCTTCCTACGGTTTCTCAAGGCATCAATGCTATTTGGGTTATTGTTGATAGATTAACCAAGTCTGCTCATTTCTTGTCGATACGGGAGACTTATTCCCTTGAACGTCTTGCTCAAATGTACGTAAATGAGATTGTAAGATTGTATGGCATGCCAGTATCCATAGTTTCGGATCGTGACCCAAGATTTACTTCAAGATTTTGGGTTAGCTTACAAAAAGCTATGGGTATGGAGTTACGATTCAGTTCAGCATACCATCCTCAAACGGACGGACAATCAGAGAGGACTATTCAAACTCTTGAAGATTTATTAAGACTCTGTGTCCTAGACTTCAAGGGCAGTTGGGATAAATATTTACCATTGGTGGAATTCTCCTACAACAACAGTTATCAGGCAAGCATTGGTGTGGCCCCATTTGAAGCATTGTATGGACGAAAGTGTCGCTCTCCAGTATATTGGGACGAGGTGGGTGAAGCAACATTGTTGGGACCCGAGTTAGTACGTATGACTACGGAGAAGATCCAAACGATTCGACAACGTATACAAACGGCACAAGATCGACAAAAGAGTTATGCGGATCTTCATCGAAAGGACGTAGAATTTAGTGTTGGGGAATCATGTATTGTTGCGTGTTGCCCCATGGAAGGGAGTTACAAGATTCGGGAAGAGAGGAAAGCTTAATCCACGATTTATTGGTCCGTTTCAAATTCTT
This sequence comes from Panax japonicus, assembly GCA_020205505.1. Lineage (NCBI taxonomy): Eukaryota > Viridiplantae > Streptophyta > Magnoliopsida > Apiales > Araliaceae > Panax > Panax japonicus. The sequence continues at coordinate 75,888,497 of CM035092.1, read as the reverse complement.
GATCAAGTAGGTAATGTAGCCTATAGACTCGCATTACCTCCAAGTATGTCTCGTGTTCATAATGTTTTTCATATATCTGTGCTTCGTAAATATGTGAAAGACCCGAACCACGTCATTGAGTTAGAACCGGACGAGATAGCCGAAGATTTAACGTATGAGGAGGTACCTGTCAAGATCTTGGATAGGAAGGAGCATGTCCTACGCACGAAGGTAATACCACAAGTTAAAGTTTTGTGGAGGAATCATGCTATAGAGGAAATGACCTTGGGAGTTGGAAACGGAAATGAAAGCGAGGTATCCTCACCTTTTCGAAACACCAGGTACAGTATGTCAATTTCGAGGACGAAATTTCATAAGGAGGGGAGGTTGTAAGACCCCAAATAATTAATAAATGAAATTTAAATTCCTTTAATTATTATTTTGAATAGTAAGGGTTGATTTGATTAATGTGGATAGTTATGGGTAAAATACGCAAATGTTTCAAAATAAGCAAGTGGTTATAAAATATTCATTGTTGTCGGGGAATATTCGTTTGGTCGTGGAATATTCGTACTGTCGGGGAATATTCGTACGACGGCGCAGCCATGTGTGGGCCCCATAACGAAAAGCGATTGGAGGAAGAAAACGACAAATATAAGTTGTTTAAAAATAACGGCGTAGTTGTTACCGTTTACACTGTTGGAATACCCGGTGGTTAAAATACAGTAATACGCGTTGTTGCACAGTAGCACACGGTATTGCACAGTATTTTGAATTATTGATCCTTACGTAAGAAGGCACTACTCAATAATTTCTACAGGAGTTACTGTTCATTACTTTATTGATTCAATAATTGCTTGCGTTGATATTTATATTATTATTGTTTCAATAATTGTCATTGCACAGTATTTTCCATTATCAGATCAATAATTCATATTATTTGAATAATATTATCAGATAACATTATTGGCAATGTCTAGAAAGTTCTGTCAAGGAGAGGTTTGGTCATATAATTGCGCGCCAGTAAGGAGAAATCCTTATTGGAAAGCCCCCTCTATCCTGGGAACGGCCTGGTTGTCAGTACTGTGATTCTGTAATATTATTTTTAATAATTAATTATTGATTATTATGATAAAGAAAATATTTATTTTATGTGGATATAGATGGAGAAAATTTTTAATGTGACAATTGTTGAAAATTAATATTTTATCTTTTTCTAATAAAATAATTCATTTAAATATATTATTTTAATAATATATTAACGATGATATTTTTACAATGAATGCGGGATATATGAGTATATGAGGAGGTAGAGTATTTTTGTGGCATTAAATGTTTTAACACATGTTTTGTGTGTCGGTGGACATAATTTTTGACCGAAAATTGAGTATAGACTGTAAAATCGCCCGTTTGTAGATTTCGGTCAATTTCTATTTGGAATTTGGAAAAACTTTCTTCTGCAAAGTTGTAGAGAATTGAAATTCCTATAAAAAGTCGCGAGATTCGAATTTTCTAATAAAAGAGCTATTTATTGTGAATTATTGAAGTTCCGGAGTTCCGAAATAATTGATTTTTGGAAGTTTTAATTATTATTTTCAACAAAAACATTTTTCAAAGGTTGGTGGACATCTTTAACATGTGTTTGATGGCTAAAATCAGATTCCTTGGTGGTTGGCTTGAATGTTTTGTAAATATTAATATTATATTAATTTAGTCTCCTTTAGGCGTTCTAACATTTTCCTATAAATAGAGGGCTAAGTTAGAATTGAAAATCACACCAGAAACAAAGTTTTCGCTCTTTCTCTTTCTATATTATCGAGCGTATCCTTGTGAGTATACTTTGAGTGTCGCTATACGGTGCGAGTTTCTGTCAGCACTATACCGAAATTCAGTCAGAAGTACGGCTATTTTGAGGTAAGGGGTGTTATTTTCTTCTTAAATGATATTATTTTCTTCAATATCATTATGCCGAAATATTGGTGAACGTTTTTATCAAATTTGGAACTTTTGTGCCGGAGTTACTATTCACAGAAAAATTATTTTTTTTCTTTTCGTCCAAAATATCTATTGTGGATACTAGCTTTGATTGTATCCATGTTTTGATCATTCTTGAATTTTACAGCGGTATGATTATTTTTGAGGTATTTTTGGACATGGATAAAACAAAGTACGAATCCTTAATCCTTAATCCTTGTCATTTTGTTTCACTGGATTCGCTTCTTTAAAAATATTTTTTTAACATCTTCAGTCTTAAATGATGTTACTATTGAATATCTTTGGCCTGTAGTGCAAAGATGAATGATTTCTGATGAATATCTTTGGCCCGTAGTGCAAAGATGAACAGGTGTTTAGATGAACATGACCAACAGATGAATATCATTGGCCTGTAGTGCAAGGATGAATATATGATTCAAGATGTGCATTGATTGATGTTACAGGGATAAAAATACTGTTGATGGACTGTTAAATTCATAGACATTAGTAGATTTCATCCTCTACGTAACTCTTCTATGAATTAATATTTTCCGCTGCGAATATTGATTTAAAACTTGTTGTCTATTGTATTCTATTAGATTTTTTCCCTGTTGAAGGCTAACGATAATTTGTTGTGTATTATCTTAGTCATAATATTCTTTACTGAGCTAGTTGAGCACACCCTTTTCCTTTTTGTTCCATTTTTCTTCTCAGGAGACGAGAATATAGCGAGTACGAGTCGTGGTATGAATTGATGGTCCTTGAGAAAGTTGTTTAGTAGTCCTCACCATTTTTGTAAAATAATATATCAATAATTGTATTGAGGACATATTTGGATATGTATATTGTCTAGATGACAATGTTTGTATTCAAACTCATAGTTTATAGGTTGTAAAAGTTGTAGTTGTTTCTGTACCATGTATTTGGCGACTCAAAATGGGTTGGATGGAATGGACCTATTTTGGGGGCGTCACAGACTTGGTATGATTATGACCAGGGATTATTCGGTATAATCATGACCGTAATGTTATAAATGATGTGAAAAAATTCCTCATTGGCCCGTAGTGCGTTGATGGACAGTTGTTGGCATGATCATGACCATTGATGAAAACACGAATGTCCTTAGCCCATAGTGCATGGATAATTGTGGTCGTGATACTAAAGAATATCCTTGGCAGTAGTGCAGGGGTGATTCGATGATGTGGATTATTTATTAAGCTGAGTGCCAGTGATAAAAGTGATGAAAAACCTTTTAAATCGTAAAAGATAGTAGATTTTATTCTCTACTTGACTCTTTTAATGGATTGCTTGTTCCGCTGCAGTTAAACTTGATGTCTATTGTATTTTATCAGTTTAACATTGTTGAAGACTAATGATAATTTATTCTGCATTATCTTAGTCATAATATTTCTTACTGGGCTAGTTGAGCTCATCCTTTTGATTTCATTGTTTTCTTCAGGAAATGAGAACGTAGCGGAGACTAGTCGGGGAATGGAGTGACGGTCCAGAGGATAACATTAGTAGTCCTCACTATTCTGTTAAATAGTGTGATAATAAATGTAATAAGTACTTATTCAGAGATTGGATATCGTCTAGAAGACTAATAACTCACAGCTCTTTTGTTGTATATTAAAGATTGTATTTGCATTCTGTACCATGTATTTGGCGTTTCAGGATAGGTGATGTATACCTATTTTGGGGGCGTCACACAACCTTTAAGACTTGAGGTAGTTATCCTCAGTTATAACTATCATTAGAAAATTACTCAATAACAGTCACAAGGACTGATTTTGGTTCCTTGTATTATAACAAGATTAAGCTTCATAATTATAAGCATTAGTGGGTTGGAGTGATAGAAATCATGTTATAGTATACTAACCATATTAGAAGCAAATGATAGACATTACCTTTGTTTTGGTCTAAAATAACAGTCATTAGGGAGCTTACTATTTCAGTTCATTCTTACTTGCTTTGTCCAAGTTTTTTAAACTACCCAAGATTACAAGTCATAATGAACTATGATGAGGTCAAGCATAGAGTATTCTTGAGGTATTACCCCCATTACAAGAGCATTTTTACTTTAATTAGACTCCATATAATAGTTAGTATACACAGATACTAATTAAATCAGTCCTTAACTTAACAATTTATCAAACATATAGAGGGAAGTTTATATACTTACACATAATACATAATTCTTAGCTTATTGACCCCAGCCTTATGGCATAAAACAACAACAAGCACAGAACCATACTAAATAGTCCCAATCACAGCAGTTCACATAGCAATTAAAATAGTCATATATTATATTAATTCCAATACATCAGCCATTTATGCTACTTAGTCCGTAACAGTTCAATTGCTATCATTTAAAGGAACAGGAACGAAGGATTAGGACGGCCAGAATGAACTTACTTGATGATTCAAAGGTCACAAGTGGTTTGAGGAGAGGCGGTGGCCGGTGGCAGAGTGGGCGATGGCGGTGGCGGAGTGAGGCGGTGGCGGTGGCAGTGGTTGGCTTCTCCTTCTTCTCCTTCTTCTCCTCTCCACCTTTCTCTCTCTTTTCTCTATTCTGCTCCCTCGTTTTTTTTCTTCTTCGCCTGTGTCGAGCGAATGACTGAAACTGATAAATGTTAATATGATCATCGACCACCATCAGCGACCGCACACGGTCGCTGTTTTTTAATGACGTGGACACATCAGCGACCGTCTAGTGGTCGCTGATAGAGATTGGTCGCAAAAACTAAACGCGCCAACATTTGGCACCAATTTTTGGGAGGGAAAATTAATCCAGCGACCGCTCAACGACCGCATGCGGTCGTTGATAATGATTAGCGACTAGAAGCAAGTCCGATCGCAAATGGCCGTCGCTAAAAGGTTTGGTCGCATATAGAGAATTTTCTTGTAGTATTTAGGTCACAACATTAATTTCATTTGTATTTTGCTCAAACCACCTTTCTCCATAAATCCTCATAGTTTGCATAGAACTTCCACCACTATTTATATAACAGGGAAATGTTCGTTGTTTTTAAAGAAACAATGTCAAGACCTCTTTTCTTACTTTTTGCAAACATTCTTCCAACTCATTTTCACCATTTTCCTCTCTTAACATTCTCACTCCACGAAAAGTTCCTCATGAACATTTCTAACTGCTTGATCATTGTAGATGGAGTTTTAAAAAAGGTCATGTAGTGTAATGATATGGCAAGCTAGAGAGTACAAATTAAATTTATTAAAATAATCCAGCTCTCCATTGATAAATATTGTCCAAAATAGGCTCCCATGTTACCATCCTCTTTGGATTACTGGCAATATGAATCCTCAAATAAACAAGAGGCAATTTACCCTTCTCACACCCAAAAAATAAAAGTATATAACTTGTATTTCTTTTCATTAATCTTCAACCCAGACGCCTCTTGGAAAGTTCATAACAAAACTTTAAAATTAACTACTTCTTAATTTCATACTCCCTTCCTCAAACAAAATGGTGTCATCTGCGAATTGTGTATAGGTTAAACTTGTTTCAAGATTACTTGTTACTCATTTAATTCTCCCCACCTTCTTACTTCTCACAATTGATCATCCTATGTAATATGATTAAAAATATAAAAGGGATAATGGTGTTGGTTTGCAAAAACAAGAACAAACATATATACAATCATATTGTAATAACAACTGAAACATGAAATAAATATAATTTAAAATTTTTCTGCAATCACAGAAATCACCTTATGCAATATTATTAATCAAGGAAAGATAAAAGAAATACTTTGTGAAAATGATATTGCTCTGATCTTCAAGTTTAAATCCTCTGATCTTCCGTGCTTCTCCAATTCCTCGGATCAAACGTTCGCTACCCAAGTGTGCAACGCTCTAAATGTGATCCACCAAGAATATATAGATTGAAAAAGTGATTTTAGGTTTCTCCAAATATTGGGTAACTAGCCATAATTCACTCTTTTAATTTTTTAGGTTTTGAGAATACTGATGATTATATTAATTAGTTTTTAATTCAAATAAGACCCTCTTATTTATATACCAACCTTTCATCCTAAACCTTTTAGGACTTAGAGTTTTAATCCAATTCTTACACTATTTAGGAACTAAATAATAATAATAATAATAATAATAATAATAAGATCGACTTCTCTTATTAATTTATAATTAGTATTTCTTCAAATACTTAATTATAAATATTGAGTAATTTAATTTATTCAACCAATAAATTAAATATGCTCAATAATTATTATTATTAAGCCAATTTAATTTATAATAATAATAATAATAATAATGAGACTTCTCTTATTAATTTATAATTTAGTATTTCTAAAATACTTAATTATAAATATTAATCTATTTAATTTACTCCACCAATAAATTAAATGTACTTAATTTATAATTATTAAGTCAAATACTTCTAAAATTATATTTCTTATATGACCATTTAGGTTCAATATTAAGTTGGTAGTAGAATAAATAAATTAGAACCGTTCTAACATTATTTATAATTAATTAAACTTCTTTAATTTAAATAATATTTATTCTACATCATGCATGAGTGACACCTTACAATAATGTATCATGACTATCCGGATAATATGAAATCAACATTTATATGTATTTTGATTATAAAATGTACAATTCTAGTTAATGAAAATTATCTAATCACATAGAACATTATCTCCCTTTTACTGGAAGTGGTAGATCATTTGTTGATCATTCACCTACCTCCATATATACTTTATTATAGTCGAACATACTCTTGTATATTCTAAAATTATTAAGGAATATGTCAAAATAGAACTCAGAATACAAAAGATATATATTATGCGATCTAAACTCTAATGATCACTTAATTATACTGTTATCACTATAAGAGTTTCTATTGACAGACAAGTAAAACTTCATTAAGGTTCTTTTAAGCGAGTCATGTTCAGTGAATTTATTCTCCAATAAACACATACATACTTATTTTAGTGTCTCTACACAAATAATTATGAGATCAATCATCCTCTTCAATAGAGCAAATATAGTATGTAATAATTTATCCAGAATCAGTAACCCCCATTAGTGATCCAACGATTATGAACATTTTAGTTTTGAGCTATCTTGAATTTAGATCTCATTAGCATGATTATCATCATGATTCTAAAACCATTGTCTACGAATTTATCATATTTATTTAATTAAACATGGATAAAGAATGTCTTTAAATAAATAACTTTTTTATTAATAAATGAATATATAAAATTACAAAGTAAATTTTCTTATCATCACAACCTATGTGATTTGTTTGAATGCACACTACTTTCAAATGGACCCCTTGTCTAAACCCCCTAAAAACCTGAAATTCTTTTGTAGGAGATCCATTAATCAAAATTGATGTTCTAGCTATCTGAATTTAAGAGCAAGAATGACCGATCTACCTTATCATAAGATTTCTCGAAATTCAGCTTTAATACTATCCCTACTTAGTTTTTTATTTTTCTCAATCACATCAAAAACTTTATTAACTAACAAAACGTCATCTATCATTTGTCTCCCACCGATGAAGACATCTTAAGTTTTGGGTTGAGGGGGCGTCCGCTACAAAATGTACCGGACATGTTTTTTTTAATCACAATTATCAGAATAAAAAATAAAAAATAATAGAGTAAATTTGAACAAAAACCTATAAAAAAATATATATTTTTTATTGAAAAAATATAGTAAACAGTTTTACACTATTTTTTTCAATAAAAAATATTTTTTTTTACAATTTTTTATTCAAACTTGCTCAATTATTTTTTATTTTTTATTCTTATAATTATAGTTAAAAAAATTAACATTGTACCGGACGCCGTCCGGTTATTTTATACATAGAATTAATCAATCACATCCTTCTAATTTGTATTTATTGGAAAGCTTCATATCCATATTTTTATTAAAGTTAAAATTTATTCGTTTGTCAAATCACTAAAAAACAAACAAAAACTTACACAGGGAACAAGCAGCGAACACATCAAAAATTTGACAAATTAGGCCGTCGGGAGAATAGTTTCGATGTGAGAATCATGAGTACACATCAAAAACGTCAACAAATTGAGATATTAATTTGCTCTAATGATGAGAATAATAAATTATTTGTACCTTGATCTTGATATATGATAGTATTTATAATTGCTCACACCCATTACACATCTCTCTAAATAATTAATTACTAACACTCATTCTTATAATTAACAATCAAATAATCAGTACTCCCTCCATCCCATTATATCTGACATTTTAGAGAGTTTTTTTCTTCCCAAAATATTTGATATTTTACAAAACTAAGAATATTTTACCTACTTGTTTCCTTTTCTACCCTTCTTTCTCCACCACCATTAATGGCTATTTTCTCTGTTTTCAAAAAATAATTCAAATTCTATTCTTTAATTAGGTGAGAAAATTAGTAGAGATGGTGTGAAATCAAGTTTGGTGTTAATAGAGAATTAAATGAGATTAAAGTATTAATTAAGGGTAAAATAATAAAACTATATCTATTCTTAATATATATGAAAATTTCTAGAACGTCAGATATAATAAAATGGAGGGAGTATAAAACATTCATAATATATACCATTATTCTTGTCCGAACATGGATAGCCGCAAATTGTTCATCTTTGGATATATATATATATAGAGAGAGAGAGAGAGCCCGGATCAGGTCCGGACTCCCGCATTTTAATAAAATTCGGATTTTTTTTTATTTTTTTTTAAAACAACTAAAAAAAATAAAATAAAATTATGGAACTTGAATTTTTACATAATACAGTGTTTTGGGTGTGATTTGGATACGTATAACAAAACATGTCTGTACAGTCTGTGCAGATTGTACATATATTTTTTGGTATAGGTATCCAAATCACGCCCAAAATATTATATTATGGAAAAATTTCAGTTCCATAAAATATTAAATTTTTTTTTAGTTGTTTTAAAAAAAAGCAAAAAAAACAAAAAAAAAAAGTCCGTCTTTTAGTAAAATCCGAAATTCCTGATAGGATCCTGGTTGTGTATATATATATATATATATATCAAAATACCACCTGAATATCTTTAAGGAAAAGAAATTGAAAGATGGTGATGGAATGAGTACTTTAATTTTGTCGTTTTTTTTGGATAAATCAGCAATTATATTAGTTAAATATGCTGTCAAATTAAACCACCATTACTTTTGCCAAAAATAAAAAATAGAAAAATTCGAATACTGCAGCAACTTGCACATTGTTTAGTTTTCTTCTCCGATTGACGAAAGTTTTTTTATTTTTAATTAATAAAATCTTAGGTAATGAACTAAAAATAATTAAATAGATATTTCTCGCTATATAAGGCCAACCGACTTCACCAGAAAAAAACTACCAACTGTCAGATGTAATGAACCTAAAGAGAACCACCAAAATTAATTAATCAGTATGTAACACTGGTTTAATATTGTTAGGCTAACTACATTAAACTTTCTGACAAATATATATATATATATATATATATATATATATATATATATATATATATATATATTAGTAATGATTCATTGTTATGTATTTATTAATTATGAATTAAAAATAAATATACATTATTTTTATTGTTCAATATATGAACCAACCGCCGATATTAAAACTTAAAAATTTACGCCCGCTACTATTAATAGCGGACGACGAGTTACGTCTGCTATTAATAATAGCAAACGATAATATTATTTTCAGCGTTATCCGCTATTATTAGTAATGGACATAATTCGTCATCCGATACTAATAATAGCGATTGTGAATTTTTCAATTAATCTTGATCGTTAATTTTTATATTGAACAATAAAGATGATTATGTACATGTATGCATTTAATAAACTGCTGATGTGACATATTTTATCTCAGTATATTGATCAACAAATTATATCAGTGTAGTTTTCGACCCCGTACAATATATACTGAGATAGAGTATACAATATTAATCGTTTATAAAATGAGTTCTTCTAGGGGGACATTTTTTGGGGACATTTCTAGCAATTTTTTTTTTGTTTTTTTGGTTTTTTTGTAGTACCTCTTAAAAATGTGTAGTATTTATTTTAACTGAAATTTTTGTTTAAAATAGTGTTTTAGGTGTAAATTAGATACATACAAGAAATAGGGTTGTACAGACTGTACAGACCCTTTTTCTTGTATGTATCCAAATTATCCATAAAATACTATTTTTTATAAAAATTTCAGTTGAAATAAATATTTTACATTTTTTAAGAGGCACTACAAAAAAATATCGTCAGAAAATGTCGCCCTAGAATTTCTGTTATAAAATAGTTTGTGTGTCTAATATTATTCTTAAATATAATCTGTCAGTTTCGTGCATGCCACGTGTAGGATCGTATTCTTATGGAAGGAGAAATGTGATCAATAATAGAATGTTAAGTGCATGATTGTTATCTACTTGTTCAAAAAGTTTAGTCCATGTTGTCAGTACTCCCATGGTAAAGGAAACATGCATGTCCCCTCTTTCTGTTTTTTCCTCCAATGATTAAGTTTTGCGTGTTAGACAACAGTTCTTCTAGGGAGACCGGCGGGTACCGACTGGTCTAGCCACCGATGCAATTTTTTTATGACTCTCAAATAATTAATATAATTTATTAAAATTAAAATTAAAATTTTTATAAAATTTAATAATTTAAGTGTTATTTGGATATATATAAAAAAATAGGGTTATACGGACTCTATAACCTTATTTTTTTAATGATATAAAAATTTCGATTCTAATAAATCAAATTAATTATTCGGGAGTCATAAAAAAAAATATCTGTCGCAAGACCGGTCCCCAAAGTCCGGTCGCCCAAGACTTATTGTTGGGAGAAACATATACTACTACATTATTATAAGAGTAATGTTACGGACACAAACTATTCTACAAATATTTTATAAACTGCTGATGTGGCATATTCCACCTCAATATATATATATCAACAAATTACTTCAATGTAATATTCGATCCCACACAATATGTTGAGGTGGAATATGCCACATCAGCAGTTTATAAAATATTTGTAGAATAGTTTGTGTCTGTAACATTACTCTTATTATAATGTTCCCAATTCATATGATATTTTTATACGTATAACCCACATATTAACTAATAAAAATTTAACATATCAATTAATATATGGATTCTACATATAAAAATATCAAAAAATTATATAAAAATATCATTTTACTTCATATATGCTTGGAGTTTTTTTTAGGAGTTTAATTACGAAATTAAATCAAATACCGTGACTTCATGCATGCATTCCACGTACAAAATCCTTTTCTTTTGGATGCAGAAATGTGGTCAATAATATGCCCTCCCTTCGGTTCTATTTGTCTTAATTGACTTTTTGTAATTAAATTAATCATATTTAAAATTAAAAATAAATTTTAATTATTTATTAATATAGATACAAAATTATTATCATCAAAAAGTATATCAAAATAATACTATATCAAAGTTAACTTATTTGATTTCAAAAATTTTAATATATTTGTTTAATTATTAATCTTTAATTAATTTAATCTTAAAAAATTAATTAAAACGAGTAAAGTCAGACGAAAAGTCTAGAATGTTAAATAAATTGTTGCTGTCTACTTGTACAAAATATTTAGTCCATGTCCACTCCATGGTCAAGGAAACATGCCTGGCCCTTTTTCTGTTTTTTACTCCAACGATGGTTAGTTTGCAATGTTAGAGGTGATCATGAATTATACCAGAAGAGAATTGATTTTTTATAAATAAATTTGATAATTTTATAAATTATTTTTTATATAAATAGTAAGTGGAGTCTACCTCATATGAAAAAATATTTTATAAAATGATTAAATTTACTTGTAAAAACATCATTTCTCTTGATCAAATACCATACAATATACATATTATAATTTACATTTTAACAAGCAAGCGAGAGGTTTATTCAATTTGAAATCCAATAAGTCTATTGTTCTCACATACACATTTTGATGACCCACGTACAGAACAAGTCAAGTGAGTCATCAAAATATATATATTAATGTATGTGAGCGGTTGTATATGATATTAGACTTATTCCTTGTAATCAAAGTTTGTGTACGAAATAAAAAATTTTGTTTGCGTTTCGAATCCACATTATTACTACTATGGGGCAAAGATGCAGAAAAGTCCTTGTGCTTTTACCTGAAATTTCACTCTTAGTCTATAAAATTTTTTTTTTGAAAGTATCGTTAACGTTATAAAACATTGCTCAAATATACTTCTCCCGTTAAAAAATATTAGCTTGACAAATAGATATTAGTTTATTTATGAGCAAATGATACGTGGATAAAAGTGTGACATGGCAAATTAAGCTGACTGTCTCTTCTCTCTCTACATAGGGTTTCGTTCCTCTCTTTAAGACGAGAGCAGATCCTCTGTCTATAATTTTTCTATCCCTCTACTTAAATTGTAACACCTAGTCTCTTACTTAACACTAATTAATTTTAAAATTAAATAAAAGGACATGTGTCAAAATTTAAGTAGGGGGACACAAGAGAAACATATCTGCTATTCTTTAAGACATTTTCTCTCTCTAAACCTTTCACATCATCGTATCTGAGTCCCCAAAATTTAAAACCCTTCTCCCACATATGAATGAGCATATTTGACATAGAAAAGATGACCAAGTATGCTTATTTCTAACTGGATTAGTTATCTTTTTGTGTTTATATTTGGGAATACTAGTTTTCTTTCTTATTAATGGAGAAATTTGTGAGAATCTGTACTATGGGTCCTCTGTTTCTTTGAAACTCAGAGATCTGGTTACCTTCCTAATAACCAGAGAATCAAATGGAGGGCTCATTCTGATATATATATATATATATATATATATATATATATATATATACAAGATGGATCAGGTCCGGACTCCCGGACGGGAGAAAATCCGGACCTGAAATTTTTTTTTTTTTTTTTTTTTTTTTTTTTGTAGAACAACTAAAAAAAAAAAAAAAAAATTTATGGAACTGAAATTTTTCAAAAAAACAGTGTTTTGGGTGTGTTTTTAATACCTACACCAACCAATGTATGTACAGTCTGCCCAGACTGTACAGACATGTTTCGTTATAGGCATCCAAATCACACCCAAAACACTGTATAATGTAAAAATTCCAATTCCATAAATTTTTTTTTTTTTTTTTTTAAGTTGTTTCAAAAAAAAAAAGCAAAAAAAAAAAAAAAAAAAAAGGTCCGGATTTTAAACCTGTCCGGGAGTCCGGACAGGATCCGGCCTCTATATATATATATATATATATATATATATAAAATATTGGATCTTAATTCGGATTAATCTGATTCAGATTCCTGATTATACTTTTTTTCGAAACTTATGTAAGTAACATCAATTTTAAATTTTTGAGTCGAGTCGAGTCCGCAGCTGGGACCCACTCACAAGTTACTACTATCTCCGTTCCTTAGTATAGGCCGTTTCAGAGTTGTACACAATTATTAAAAAATGATTGTATAGCATTAACTATAATATTAATTGTCTATTTTGCCTCTGTATTGAAAGAATAGATTGTTATTTATTGGATAGAAAATAGTGAGAAAATCAAAGTTATATTTAATATTTTGGGTAATATTAAAAATTAAGTAATTAATATTTATTTAAAATTCTAAAATAACTTATATTAAAAAACAAAAATATTTTTTTAAAACAACTTATATTAAAAAACGGAGGGTGTTCCATGTAGTAATAAAAGACGAGGGAGAGAGATGAAAAGAAAAGAACATGAGCATTATCATTATAAGAAATTGAAATTTTGCAAAGTGGAATATATTATTGGAACTTCCAAAAAAGACATGCAAACATCAGTCACGGCAATTATAATTACAAAAATGCTAGGAGGACCGGATTTTTTTTTAATGACTCCCAAATAATTTATAAAATTTATTAAAATTAAAATTTTTATAAAATTTAATAATTTGGGTATCATTTAAATACATATAAAAAAATAGGACTATAGTCCCAAAAGGACTGTTATAATTATAGGAAGGCTTGCATCAATAATTGGTTGGAATTCACTCCTGTAATTGCTAATTAAATTTGTGGAAATTTATATATATATATATTCATCTCCCCTTTTAGGCATTTATATATTGGTGAAAGCTTACTTATATACTCCCTTCATCCCAAATTATATTTAAAAAAATTATTATACTAAAATAACTGCATTTTTTTTAAACAATTAAAGTGGTTATTTTATAAGTTTATCCTATTTATTTTTTTTCTCCTTATAATCCCCAAATTATAAAATTATGGATATAATTATATTTTTAATAATAAATTTGACATGATAATTATAATTCTTAATATATAAATGTGATAATTTAGGATGGAGGGAGTATAATAATGGAGTGACAAAAAATCACCAACATTATCCTTCAGGAACTTTAATGATTGAGTATGAAAATATCAAATAATTTTGATGCCATTCTAATCACAAAAACAAGAAACCAAACTAAAAATCCTTTATGTTTTAAAATAATGATACTGTTACATAAAAATGAATCACATAATACTCACACACACACACACACATATATATATATATATATATATATATATATTTATTGTGTATGTAAATTATATATACGATAAAATAAAAAATAATAAAATTAAATAATAAATGTAAAAAGGAAAATAAAATAAAAATTATCTTAAAAGTTACTTTACATTTTCGGAGGCTAAAAATGCTTAATTTTGTTAACACCAAAAGCCGCCTCTAGCTTTATGTAAGAAATATCTTGTGTTACGCAATGAATCAGCACCTCCAATTATTTAAAAACATGTAGCATACCCAACACCCTTTAACAAATCTAATTTTATCAAATAAAAGTGAGTATTAAATTGATATTTTTATATTATTTTTTAATATTTTTATACGTTTAATTCATCACATATTAGTCAATAAAAATTTGACATATCAATTAATATATAGATCATATCGTATAAAAATATTAAAATAAAATATGAAAATGTCATTTTCCAACTTGATATTCTTCAAGATTTATGCTGTCCTTATCTTCTTTGTAACCTTAATTAGTTTAAACCTTTTTTGACTTTTAGAGTTTTAGTCTTTTTATATATTAGGACAAATAAATATGTCTACTTTAGTTATGAGTAGACAAAATAATAAGTCTTTAAATTGATACAAATATATAAATAGTTGATTAATGAGTCTAGTTATAATAAAAATCGACATGTTTTGTTGTAATATAACCTTTTCCGTTATTAAAATTGAAGAATTTTCGCATACTTAATGGAGCTAATCTTTTATAATATATAAAGTCGGAGGCCCATGTGGTGTAAACAAATTTTTTAAAAGATTATAAAATTATAAAAGAGTTTGTTAGGAATACTATTCACATGCTTATTTTTAATAAGTTTGTTAGGAATAAGCATGTGAATGATATTCCTATTTACATATGATTTGATTATGATATATATATATATATGAATGAATATGCAAGTATGTTTGCATTAAGAAAAGTTGTAAAGTTCTCTGATAGATTATAAAAACATATGTACAAGGACTTAAAATGAATTGATCAAATATGTTAGGATGATCCTACATAAGCTAAACAGCTTTGTAAAGTCTTTAAAAAGAAATGATGTACAATGACTATAAATATAGAAAGATCAAGCATGTTAGGTTGATCTTATGATGTAATAGATAGGCTTGTCTGATCGTCGAGCACTGCACCAGAAATCGTAGTCTGCCAAGAGAGTCAAGGAAAACTCGAAAGCTATTAAGGCAGAATCGTAGTCTGCAAGATAGTAGATCTCGGAGTTCGTAGACTGTCATGAGAGACGAGGAAGGATCGTAGTGTGTCGAGTAGCACTTCCTCGGAGCCGTAGTCTACTGAGGAAGTCACGTTCAGAATCGTAGAAACAGCCTACCTACGAGCCGACCGAGCATCTGCCGAAGCCAAGTCAAGAATCGTAAACTACACTCTTAGTCGTAAAGTCTACTGATCGTATCAAAGACAGAGATCATAGTCGAGCAAGATCAGATGAAGACAACAAGCATAACGACAGAAATCGTAGAGTGTCAAGATTTGATCTCAGATTCGTAGTGTCTACACAGCCGAAGCTAAATCGCAGAGTGTCAAGATCTGATCTCAGAGTCGTAGTGTCTGCACAGCCGAAGTTAAATCGTAGAGTGTAAAACTGAGACTTCAACAGATATGCTCACAACGCCAAGGCAGAATCGTAGAGTTAATACGATTCTCAACAAATGAGCACTCCCAGAATATTCAAAGGGATGAAGCCTCTGGTTGGTACTGCAAATATACATTCCACCTGAAGGAAACTAGAACACTCAACAAATAGCATGCAAGCTAACAGAAGATCTAAGCATCAACTCAATCAGCATCCAGATTAAGTTGTGAAGTCATTCGAGATGAAGTCTTCCACAAGTTGATCATAAGAAGAGTTCAATAACTGACTAAGGAAAGTCAGCTAGTGCAGTTGCTGTCCAGTAAATAGAAAACATCGATCTTGGAAGTACCTGGATCATAGTGTTTTCCAAACAAAGAAAGAACTGATGGAGTGTACACAGAGATATTGGTTAGCCTCTGAAGAACAAGGCTAAATTGATTAAGCATTGGGTCAGTCCATTGATGATAAGTGAACGGGAGATCACAAGGAAAAAACGACCTGGACACGCCACAAATCTGAAGTGTCTTGTTACTCAGAAAGGTCCAGAGTAAAGAGTCAAGCCATCAGTATTTGAGAACAGTCGAGGCAAACAAAAGTGTTAAGGCACTGCATAAGAGAAGGAAGAAGTGTTCTACATTGAAGATCCAATTAACATTCTTCAAAGATCGTAGTGTTGTCTCTACATGTCAAATGAGCAAGTCAATAAGACACTACGATCAGGTCCAAGAAAGAAAGCATCAGAATCGTAGAGTTCGGTCATCCGAAGATTGAAGCATTGACAATGGTTCAATTTGAAGGTTGGTATTCGGACAAGAGTTTATTGAGAGCATCGATGCAAAAGGACAATCTCTGATCGAGAAATCAGAAGGAGGTAATAAAGTTGACTACCTGCCCAAGATATAAAAGTAACATCTCTGATGGGGTAGATGAAACAGTAGACTGCAGTGTCAGAAAGTCATGTCATGTCACATCTGCAGTCTACACCAAATAACTTGAGATCTATGAGGCAATTCAAAAAGATTTTAACGGCTACTTTCCAACAGGAAGATTGGGAAGTAGTATAAATCAACAGAGCTTCAAAAATCAAGAGTCGCTGATGATTGCCAAGTTGCAGAATCGTTAAGTTGTTGGAATGCTACTGTTGACTCTACGAGTTCCATCAGAGATTAACAGAACAAATCTCAGTGACAGTGAGACTACATAGATAGAAGTGAAGCAGCTTTGAAGAAGGACTTAAACAGACTAGAGCTTCACTCAACAAAGATGAGAACGCCATTGAAGATGGCAGCCAAGCTGAGAGACGAGAAGGCCAAGAAGATAGCATTCAGAAAAGTGAAAAAATACAAAGAAGATCAAGAGAGCCACTCTGCAGATCACCATGAACCAAAAACTGAAAAAGAACAGAAGCAGAATCATGTCTGCAAAACATTCAAAAAGGTTTCAGGGTTTGCTAAGTGCCAGACGAAGTTTACCAAAAGATCAAAGACTTAGTAAATCCAGATGGTGATGGTGCACAGCTGACATCAGATGAAGATGAGCAGAAAGGAGTAAAGATCAGCTGCACCAAAGAAGATGTGGTCCAGACTCAAAGAAGAATACAAAGAGGACCACACCAAGCTGCTAAGTACATAAGATGTTCAAGCTTAAAGACATCTTAGCAGCTCAACACCAATAACAACAACAACAAGCCAAGGCCTGAGGGGTCCTTGTCCAGAGTGACTAAATGAAGTTCCAAGCCTGCTGGACTTGAAGAGTTCCTAGGGAACTAGAGAAGTTCCAAGGCTACTGGCCTTGAATAGTTCTTAGTGAACTGAACTGAAGTTCCAAGGCTGCTAGTCTTGAAGGAATCTTAGTGATTCAGGGTGCTGCCCTTCCTTAGTGGAAATTCTGCTCTTTGAAAGTAGAAGAGTGGATAAGGAGCTTGAGTCTCTGAACCACTTAAAATCCCTTGTGTCATTTATATTATATATATTAACTGCTATGTATGTTTTAACTGCTTATTACTGAATTAGCTCTACGAACAATGCATGTCTGATTATGAATATATCAATGAAAGGGATCTTTTATTTATTCCGCTGAGCGAGACAAAATAAACGAGAAAAATATTAGAAATTAAAAAGGATCTATTCAACCCCCCCTTCTAGATCTATATTGTGCCTATTAGGAACTAACAAAGTTTAGATTTATAGTTATTTAGGGAATTATAAATCTAAAAAATTAAGAGAATGACATTATGCTATTAACTGTTTAGATTTGTAGTGATTTAGAAGATTATAAATCCAAAAAATTAATTAATAGCATTAAGTAGTGATTTTATTAAATAATAATTAAATTACAAAGAATAATATCAAAACCGTTGATATAATCTATGACGCCCCCAAAATAGGTATGCATCACCTATTCTGAGTCGCCAAATACATGGTACAGAATACAAATACAGCTTAATTATACAACAGTCATATAAAATACGACATAACATAATCTAAGAGTTTTAAGAAGAATATTGTCATCTAGACAATATCCACACTCGATGGAGTCCTCATTACATTTATTGTCACACTATTTAACAAAATAGTGATGACTACTAATACTATCATCTGGATCGTCACTCCGTTCTCCGACTATTCCCGGCTACGTTCTCATTTCCTGAAGAGAACAATGAAAGAAAGGGGTGAGCTCAACTAGTCCAGTAAGAAATATTATGACTAAGATAATGCTGAATAAATTATCGTTAGCCTTCAACAGTGTTAAACTGATACAATATAACAAACATCAAGTTTAACTACAGCGGAACAAGCAATCCATTAAAAGAGTCAAGTAGAGAATAAAATCTACTATGTTTTATGATTTAAAATGGTTTTTCATCACTTTTATCGCTGAGACTCAGCTTAATAAATAATCCACATCATCCCTGCATTACGGCCAAGGATATTCATTAGTATCACAACCATAAATTATCCATGCACTACGGGCCAAGGATATTCTTGTATTCATCAATGGTCATAATCATGCCAACAACTGTCCATCAATGGACTATGGCCAATGAGGACTTTTACCACATCATTTGTAACATTACGGTCATGATTATACCGAATAATCCCTGGTCATAATCATACCAAGTCTATCTATGCACAACATGCCACAAATGACTTTCAACATAATATAAGCATGAAGATGATGACAATAATATAAGAATCCAATAAAACAAGTTCAAGAATTAATTTATCCAGGAACCAATAACGTCCAAATTGTCAACATGTTACTGCTTTGTAGAGTAAAATTCAAGAATGCTTAGAAGAATATTTCCACAAAAAGATACCGGATGAAACGCAAATATCCAGAATATTCTACTAATTTCATAGAGTATAGAAGCCAAAACTTTAATCCACTGAGTATAATAGAGAATGGAATAACAAAAGAAATCATCAAGCATGTAATAGACCGCACAGACAGGTTATTCCAACAGAATAATAAATAATTGAACCATGTCAAGCGTAATACGCATCGACAGGATATTCCAACAGAATAATAAATAACGGAACCAGGTCATGCGTAAACGCACAGACAGGATGTTGCAACAGAGTAATAAAGAATGGAATAACAGAAGAATTTCACCATGTATGTGGTACTTCGCATAGACAGGTTATTCCAACATAATGATAAAGAATGGAATAACAGAAGAATTTCACCAAGCATATGGTAGCCCGTGTATACAGGTTATTCCAACAGAATAATAAATAATAGAATAACAGAAGTTCTCTTTATGAATACGAAAGAAATAATACCCCTTACGAGTACAACAAATAATAGCCCTTACCTTAGAAGAAACTAGATATAGGAGTAGTGAAGTAGCAGAATACTTTTCTTCTTTCTCTCTATAGTTTCTCTCTCTAGAGTTTCA
This sequence comes from Panax japonicus, assembly GCA_020205505.1. Classification (NCBI taxonomy): domain Eukaryota; kingdom Viridiplantae; phylum Streptophyta; class Magnoliopsida; order Apiales; family Araliaceae; genus Panax; species Panax japonicus. The sequence continues at coordinate 75,868,437 of CM035092.1, read as the reverse complement.
GTGAATTCGTAAAAAAATAATGAAGGAATGAGCTTCTATTTATAGGAGAATGGACTGAATAGTAACTAATTTATGAACGGTCCAGATTGATTTACTTTTGAACGGACGGTCCATATTGATTTACTATGCAGTATTAATAAAATATTCTAATAAAATAAAATCTTTTAAATAAAATATAATATATTCTATTTATAATCTAATAAAACGAATAAGTTTATAAAAGTATTCTGTTTTATATAAAAAAAATTACTATGCAAAATACTATGCAGGCACTATGCATAATAAAATATAATATATTCTAATTATTGTCTAATAAAACAAATAACTTTATAAAAGTATTCTGTTTTATATAAAAATATTTTATTATGCAAAATACTATGCAGATACTATGCAATACTATGCATAATAAAATATAATATATTCTAATTATTGTCTAATAAAATAAATAATTTTATTAAAGTATTCTGTTTTATATAAAAAGATTTTACTATGCAAAACATTATGCATAATAGAATATAATATATTCTAATTATTGTCTAATAAAATAAATAATTTTATAAAAGTATTCTGTTTTTATAAAAAGCTTTTTCGTTTTATTACATTAATAATACTAATAAAACAAAATTTATATATAATATATATATATACAAACTTCCGTGACTTCATAAAAAGACATCTCAATATATTTAATAATATTTATTATCATTATTATAATTCAAAATATTAATCGACCAGATCGTTACCAGAAAAGAGGAGGATTTTCAATAAAAAAATTTCCTTATTGACGTATAATTAAATGACCAAACCTCTCATTGGTTGAATTTTTAGGCATCGTTAATGTGAGACTAATTAAAATATCACACAAAAACATCATATATAAATTTTACATTTCTAAGTTTATTAGTATTTTACACGTGTTATATCCATTTAAAATCTGACTGATAAATCAGCCGTCAAATTGGAGCCACGTAGAAGCAAAAGTAGAATCTGAGTAGACAGTACGATGTGACAACGTCATTCATGAAATTAACTAATCTGCCCTTTTAGTGCCACGTGAACGACGTTGTTTTGGTCAATGTAAATACCCAGTTACCGACCGCCAAAAGCCAATTCTCATTTAATGATTTATACCCAACAAATATCTTTTCATATCAATTACTAGTCTAGTACTACCTTTTTAGTTTTAGAGTTATATTAGGTTTGGATCAAAGGAATATAATAAAAAAATAAAATAATTTATTTTATTTTAATTGGAATAAATTATTTTATATGTTTTTATTTCAATCGCAATCAAACGCAATTTTTTTCATTCTATATGAATTAGTTATTATATTCTCACATTCATTACTTCAATCTAAACGTAGTATTAGAGTTTGATACTGACTGTGCTCAATCATATATTTTTTACACAAATTAAAATAAAAATTATTTTAAATTTATTCTTAATAGTTTTATAAAGTGACGATTTTTTTTATATTAATGAACCTCGCTAAATAAACATTAGACCATACTTTTGAAGACGGAGGAAGTATATAGATAGTGTACACAATTCCCATTTATAAATATCTTTTTGGCGCATAATTATAGAAAAATTTTAAAATACCAAAATTTAAAGATAATTATGTTCACAAAATATTACACCTAGTATCAGCTAAGAATTTTTAATAATAATGGTGTCATTACGATATACTCCCCCCGTCTCAAATTAATTGTTTAGTTTTAATTTTTTTTAAGTTAAATTGATTATTTTTAGAATTAATAATTAAGCATATATAAATAAATTTCTAAAATTATAAAAATTGGGGTTAGTGATAAATTATATATATTTTCTTTTGGTTATAATCTTTTCACCTATATTTTAGCAAAAATAATAAAAAGATTAATTTTAAAAATGGTCAATTTGACTTTAAAAAGTTAAAATTGAGCAATTAATTTGGGACGGAGGGAGTATTTTGTAATGGGTTAATTATGCATTTTTTGTTTCACATTAATTTTCAAAAATAGATAATAAAAAAGGATAGTTTAATAGTGATGAAATGATAAATAAATTACTAAGACAAATTTAAGGACGTTGCATAAAGAAAAGCCCAATACTCAAGGTCAAAAATGGGCTCTACTAAGGCCTACTTCTCCGGAAAAGCCCGATTTGTCATTTATAAGCCCATCACAACTCTATTGATTGCTGGTTGAATTACCTTCTCTCGATTCGCAGATCAAGGATGCCAGTAGCCCTTCAATTTATAAACAACATTTTAGATCAATCCATCCAGCTGATTATCGGAACAAAGCAGAGTGACCCATTTGACGTGATAGCATTTACCTTAGGCTCATTTCAGTTATTTTAAGATGTATACTATACTATGTTGGTCGCTAAAAATTTACTTACTCTGATCTTTCTAATTAAATTGACTAATTTTAAAATTAAAAAAATAAGCATATCTCTTTATATTTTAAAAGAAATTGATATTTTCACAATATTTTTTGATATTTCAACATAAAAATGTAGTTATAGATGTAACGAGTACTCATTTTTTATGGTGACATGGTTCAACTCCTGATAGTCAATGCAGAATCGCATACTCCTGTCTTTCTTCTTTACGAATAAATTAGGAGCACTCCAAGGTGATGTACTAGGACGTATGAAGTCGATGTCTAACAATTCTTAAAATTGTGCTTTTAACTCCTGAAGTTCAATACGAGTCATTCGATATGGGGTTTTGAAAATAAGTTTTGTACCGGGTTCAAGGTCAATACAAAATTCGATTTCACGCTCTGGGATAGGCCAGGAAGTTCTTCGAGAAATACATCAGGAAATTTATTAACAACAAAAATTTCATTCAAATCTGAAGTATTTTTATTTAAATTGGTGACATGGGCTAAGAAAGCTTGACATCCGTTTTTCAATAAACAAATGGCTTTATCGCTAAAGATGACAACGATTGATTTCAACTGTTTGGTTGCTTGAATTCTCATAACAGGTTGATTAGGAATATGAAAACTAATGACCTTACGAAAATAATCAATTTTAGCATGATGGGTAGTTAACCAGTCAATTTCTAAAATCACATCAAGTATTTTCAAAGAGATGAGATCAATAGGTAATGTGAGGGTGCAAATTTGAATCAAACAAAATTTGTAAACTATGAATGAAATGAAGGTTTCTCCTAACAGAGTTTCAACAGATAAATCAAAGTCTAATTTATCAGGATTCAAGTTTAAAATTTGAGCACAAAAAGGTGAAATAAAAGAATGCATGTGTTGAATTGGTATCTAGTAAGGTATAAACTTCGTAAGAGTTTATGATTAGTTTACCCGTGATAACTTCGTTTAGGTTCCTCGCTTTTTGGGAAGTCACGACAAAAGCTCCTTCCTGAACCATCTTTGACTTCTCCGGGGCAGCCTTTAGTGTGACACCCCCAAAATAGGTATACATCACTCATCTTGGGTCGTCAGATACAAGTTACTGAATGCAAATACAAACTAATTATACAACAGTCGTGTAAAATACGACAAAACATAAATTGAGAGTTTTAATAAGAATATTGTCATCTAGACAATATCCACACTCAAAGGAGTTTTCAATACATTTATTATCACACTATTTAACAGAATAGTGAGGACTATTAATACTATCATCTGGACCGTCACTCTGTTCCCCAACTAGCCCCGGCTACGTTCTCATTTCCTGAAAAAAACAGTGAAAAAAGGGGTGAGCTCAACTGGCCTAGTAAAAAATATTATAACTAAGATAATGCAAAATAAATTATCATTAGTCTTCAACAATGTTAAACTGATAAAATACAATAGACATCAAGTTTAACTGCAGCGGAATAAGCAATCCATTAGAAGAGTCAAGTAGAGCATGATATCTACTATCTTCTATGATTTAAAATGTTTTCATCAATTTTTATCGTTGAAACTCAGCTTAATAAATAAATCACATCATCGAATCATCCCTACTTTACGGGCCAAGGATATTCATTAAATCATCAATGGTCATGACTATACCGAATAATCCCTGGTCATAATCATACCAAAAACTGTTCGTCAATACAGTACAGGCCACTAAGGACTTTTACCACATCATTTATAACATTACAGATCATGATTATACCGAATAATCCCTAGCATAATCATACCAAGTCTATTTATGCACGTAAGCCAAAGATGACTTTCATCACAATATAAGCATGAGGATGATGACAATAACATAATAATTCAATAAAACAAGTTCAAGAATAAATTTTAAAGATTTATAAGTTAATTTATCCTGAACTCAATAATGTCCAAATTGCCAACATGATACTGCTTTGTGGAGTAAAATTCAAGAAAGCTCAAAAGAATATTTCCATTAAAAGATATTGGATGAAGCTCAAATATCAAGGATATTCCACTAATTTTATGGAGTATAGAAGCCAAAATTTTAACCAAATGAGTATTATAGAATATATGAAACTGCAATGGATTTTCACCCGCCATCCGGTAATCCACGTAGACAGATCATTTCCACAATTTAATAAGAAATGAATACGAAGGGTCATTCACCATGCATGTGGTAATCCACATAGACATGTTATTCTAACAGAATAATAAAAAATGAAATAACAGAAGAATTCACCATGCATGCGATAGACCGCACAGACAGGTTATTCCAACAGAATAATAAATAATGGAACCAGGTCATGCGTAAACGCACAGACAAGATATTCCAACAGAATAATAAATAATAGAACCAGGTCATGCGTAAACGCATAGACATGATATTCCTACAGAATAATAAAGAACGGAACCAGGTCAAGCGAAATTCGCACCGACAGGATATTCCAACAGAATAATAAAGAATAGAATAACAGAAGAATTTCGCCATGTATGCAGTACTTCGCATAGACAGGTTATTCCAACATAATGATAAAGAATGGAATAACAGAAGAATTTTACCATGTATGCGTTACTTCGCATAGACATGTTATTCCAACATAATGATAAAGAATGGAATAACAGAAGAATTTTACCAAGTATAAGGAAGCCCGCGTATACAGGTTATTCCAACAGAATAATAAAGAATGGAATAACAGAAGTTCTCTTCATGAATACGAAAGAAATAATACCCTTTACCTTATAAAGAAGAGTACTCCGACGAGTAGGGTGGGGATATACTTGAAGAAAACTTGCAATATGCTCAAAACTTCTTAAAACTCTAAAAAAATACACTCAAGAATAAAAAAGAGAATTCTCTGAATTTCTGGTGTGATTTCAATTCTAACTAAGCATTCTATTTATAGGAAAATAGAAAGGATACTATGCAATATAATATAATATATATATATATATTATTAAAATTTTAATAAAACAATTAACTTTATAAAAGTATTCTATTTTATATAAAAAAATTTTACTATGCAAACACTATGCATAATAAAATATATTATATTCTAATTATTGTCTAATAAAATAAATAACTTTATAAAAGTATTTTATTTTATATAAAAAGATTTTACTATACAAAATACTATGCAGACACTATGCAGATACTATGCATAATAAAATTTAATATATTATAATTATTGTCTAATAAAACAAATAACTTTATAAAAGTATTCTATTTTATATAAAAAGCTTTTCTGTTTATTATATTAATAATACTAATAAAATAATATATATATATATATATATATATATAAACTTTCGTGCCTTCATAAAAAGACATCTCAATATATTTAACAATATTTATCATCATTATTAGAATTCACAATATTAATCGACCAGGTCGTTCTCGGGAAAGAGGGGGCTTTCCAATAAGAATTTCTCCCTTTTGGCGAGCAATTAGGTGACCAAACCTCTCATTTGTAGAACTTATAGACATCGTTAATATTGCAAATGATAATATTAATAACTTTGTTATCTCAATTATTGATTTATTAATATAATAAATATCGACAATAATTGAATCAAATAACGTGAGATACTATGCAACAATTACTGTAGAAATAATTGAATAAAACTGATTGACTTCTCACGTAAGCATCAATAATCAATACCGTGTGCTACTATGCAACCACGCGTATTACTATACTTTTAACACCGGTTGTTTCAACAGTTAATGATAAAACTTTCGCCGTTATTTTTCTAAAAATATTTTTGTCGTTTTCTCAATTCGACAATAATTCTGTTGTGGGGTCCACCAATGATTGTGCCGTCATACGAATATTCCTTGACCAATCAAATATTATATAACAACTTGCATACTTTTTAAAATTTCTAAATATTACCCACAACTATAACATTATATCAAATTTACTCCATACTATTAAAAAATGATAGTTATTGAAAATTCATTTTTATTCATAAAAGTTGGGGTATTACATTTAGTGTCACCATCCCAACTGAACTCAGCTTTGCTATAGGGTACACGCGAGCTATGTGACCTTTTTTGTGACGCCCCCGAAATAGGTATACATCACTCATCTTGAGTCGCCAAATACATGGTATATAATTCAAATACAAACTTAATTATACAACTGTCGTGTAAAATACGACAAAACATAACTGAGAGTTTTAATACGAATATTGTCTTCTAGACAATATCCAAACTCAAATAGAGTCCTCATTATAATTATTATCACACTATTTTATAATATAGCGAGGACTACTATAACACCATCTCGGACCATCACTTCGTTTCCCGAATAGTCTCGACTACGTTCTCATTTCCTAAAGAGAATAATGAAAGCAAAAGGGTTAGCTCAACTAGCCCAGTAAGAAATATTATAACTAAAATAAAAGCAGAATAATTTATCGTTAGCCTTCAACAGTGTTAAACTGATAAAATACAATAAACATCAAGTTTAACTGCAGCGAAACAAGTAATCCATTAGAAGAGTCAAGTAGAGGATTATATCTACTATCTTTTATGATTTAAAAAGGTTGTCATCATTTTTATCGCTTAGGCTCAGCTTAATAATTAATTCACATCATCGAATCATTCCTGCATTACAGGCCAAAGATATTTATTAGTATCACGTCCAAGAATTATCCATGCACTACGGGCCAAGGATATTCGTGTAATCACCAATTGTCATGATCATGCCAGCAACTATCCATCAATGCACTACGGGCCAATGATGACTTTTACCACATCATTTGTAACATTACAGGTCATGATTATACCGAATGATCCCTGGTCATAATCATACTGATCAACAGTCTATTTATGCATTACGGGCCAAATATGACTTTCATAACAATATAAGCATGAGGATGATGACAATGACATACGAATTCAATTAAATGAAAGTAAAGGATAAATTTTTAAAGATTTATAATTTAATTTATCCGAAATTCAAAAAACATCAAAATTGTCAACATGATACTGCTTTGTGGAGTAAAATTCAAGAATAATATTGTATCAAAAATGATTCGGACCGAAAAGAAATTAATTTTTATCATGAATAGTACTTTGGGTGAATAGTACCTGAGTGAATAGTATCCCGTAAATAGTACCCCGTGAATAGTTCTCTGGCATAAAAAGGTTAAACTTATCAAAAATACTCAGAATAATATTTCCATGAAAAGGTACTAGATAAAGCGCAAATTTCAAATATATTCTACTAATTTCATGAAGTATAGAAGCCAAAACTTGACAAAATGAGTGTAGAATTCAGAATCTAAAATGAAATAATATTACTTACATACTACAGAGTATGGAAGAAAATATTATTTCATACGAATATTGAACAAAAATAATATCCTTTACCTTAAAAAGGATAGTATTCCAACTGGTATAACGAGGATATTTTTAAAGAAAACTTACACTATTTTCTACACTCAAAGCTTCCTAAAACTTGAAAGAAATACGCTCAATATTACAGAAAAAGAATTCTCTGATTCTGGTGTGACTTTCAATTCTAAACTAAGCATTCTATTTATTGGAGAATGGAAGGATACTATTTGAAAATAAAAAGCACGGACGCACAGTGTTAAAAACTCATGGGCAACGAATTCAGTCGAAAGTTTTTTTAAAAAAATTTGATTTTACTATTCAAACATCATGCATAATAAAATATAATATATTCTATTTTTATATAAAACAAAATTTATATATATGTATATATATATATATAATCAACTCTCTCGTGAACTTACCAAAATAATTCCCCCCAAGACTTTTCCCCCACTCGTGGCCCCCACCTCTTATAATATATATATATATATATACTGAATAATTTTTTACTGATTTTTTTGAAAATGAGGGTCCATATAATAAGCAAAATTTACAACAAATACTTCATAAAAAATCCCTCAATATTTTTAACAACATTTATTCATTATTATTATTATAAGTCGCAATATTAACAATCAGATCGTTACCAGGAAAGAGGGGGCTTTTCGATAAGGATTTCTCCCTATTGGCGAGCAATTACGTGACCAAACTCCTTTTCTCGACAGAACTTTTTAGACATTCTTAATTATGCAAATAATAATATGAACAACTTGTCATCTCAATTATTGATTTAATAATATAAAATATTGTAACAATAATTAAATCAAATAACGTGAGATACTATGCAGCAATTACTGTAGCAATAATTGAATAAAACTGAGTGACTTCTCACGTAAGCATCAATAATCAATATATATGCAACCACGTGTATTACTGTACTTTTATCACCGGGTATTTCAACAGTTAACGATAAAACTTTCGCCGTTATTTTTATAAAAAGATATTTCTGTCGTTTTCTAACTCCGACAATAATTATGTTGTGGGATCCACCAATGATTGTCTCGTCGTACGAATATTTTCTGTTAAAACGAATATTCCCCGACCAATCGAATATTTTATAACAACTTGCATACTTTGCAAAATTTATTAATTTTACCCACAACTATAACATTATATCAAATCCACACCATAATATTCAAAAATATATTTCGAGAAAAATTAATCTTTATTTATGAAAGTTGAGGTCTTAAATTTTTTTCTGTAATTGTAACACACTTTACGTTGATGTGTGCAGTTTGGACTAATGTATCCCTCTTGTTCGCATTTGTAACATAAGACTGGTGGTCATTCTCCTTCCCTAAAAACGGGTGTTGGTGCTGTTGTCGATGTATTTTCGTCATTGTTGAATCTCATCTTTTTAAAGTTGTTTCCACTTGATTCACTTCTCCTATTATGTGGGTCAGGATTACCACCGAAGTAGTTACTATTTATGGCATGATAATTTCGTCCACACTGGTTATCATTATTTCGATAAATGTTGTTGTTAGTACGACTATTATCGTGTTGTCGGTTGTTGTCTTTTGGTTGAATTGTCTCATTACCTCGTTCCAATAATTGAGCCCTATTCACCAAATATGAATACAAACAAAGTTTATGAGAAATGAGGTATTGACGAATTTTAGGTTTCAAACCTCTCAAAAACATTCGTGTCATTCGCTCCTCATTATCCACAAAATGGGATGCAAACCGGGATAATTCAGCAAACTTGGGTTCGTATTGTGATACAGTCATATTATTTTGTTCCAATTTGATGAATTCCACATCTTTTATATGACGAATACTTTCCAAAAAATACGTCTCATCTGCATTTAAACATGAGTCTCTTTCGTCTTATTTTGCATGAATTGTAGAAAGCTCCTAAACATCCCATCGTTCATCATTTGGTTAATAGTGTTATTTACAGGAGGATTATTGCCTTCTTGATGCACATTATCTTGGTTATTGATTGGCGGTGTCTCAATGGTCTCATATGCTCCATTGTTTATCTCCTGGTTTTTAGATGTCATTCTCAAATATTGCTACAAAACAATGGTTAATTAAAGAAATTGACATGTCACTTACTATCCCTATATTCTGACCGACTAATTAAATAACGAATAAGCTTAGGTATGACACACTAGCGAATGTTTTATTTGTCTCTCCCCTCCTAGTTCTAATCCTAGATCTCCACTAGAGATCATATCCCTAAGCTCTGATACAAACTGTGACGCCCCCAAAAATATGTCCACACAACCCATTTTGAGTCGCCAATTACATACTACAAAATTCCAATACAAACTTCCCTATTTATAACTATTAAAATGTCGTTCAAAATACGACTACACATACTGTGAGTCTGAATACAAATAATGAATCGTACATAATACGACAATACCAAACTCAAATTAAGTATTCATTACAGTTATTATCACACTATTTCATAACATAGTGAAGACTTCTACAGTAACTAACTCGAACCATTAATTACTCCACTCTCCGACTAGTCACAACTACACTTTTATTTCTTGAGAAGAACAATGGAATAAAAAGGAAAATAGCGATCTTAACTAGCCCAATAAAAAATATTATGACTAAGATAATGAGGAATATATTATTATTTAGCCTTCAACAATGATAAGTCAGATAAAATATAATGGACAATAAGTTTTAGATCAACAACTACAGTGGAAATAACAATCCATTAGAAGAGTCAAGTAAAGCATGATGTCTACTATCTTCATAATTTAAAAGGTCATCATCAATATTTTATCCCTTGTAACAACAATCAATAATTATTTCAAACTAATTAATTATCTATGCATTACGGGCTAAATATATTCGTATGTATCACCAGTGGTCATGATCATGTCAAACACCTATCCATCTATGCACTACGGGCTAAAGAGGACTTTCACCATAAACTTTTATCTGTAACGTTAAAGGTCATAATTATACCTGTGACGCCCCCAAAATAGGTATACATCACCCATTTTGAGTCACCAAATACATGGTACAAAAATACAAATACAACTTAATTATACAACAGTCGTGTAATATACGACAATACATAAACTGAGAGTTTTAATAGGAATATTGTCATCTAGACAATATCCACACTCAAAAGAGTCCTCATTACATTTATTGTCACAATATTTAACAGAATAGTGAGGACTACTAATGCTATCATCTGGACCGTCACTCCTTTCCCCGACTCATCCCAGCTATATTCTCATTTTCTGAAGATAACAGTGAAAGAAGGGTGAGCTCAACTAGCCCAGTAAGAAATATTATGACTAAGATAATGCAAAATAAATTATCATTAGTCTTTAACAATGTTAAATTGATAAAATACAATAGACATCAAGTTTAACTGTAGCGGAATAAGCAATCCATTAGAAGAGTCAAGCAGAGAATAAAATCTACTATCTTCTATGGTTTAAAATGTTTTCATCAATTTTTATCCCTGAGACTCAGCTTAATAAATAAAAACACATCATCTAATCATCCCTGTACTACGGGCCAAGGATATTCATTAAATTATCAATGGTCATAACTATACCGAACAATCCTTGGCCATAATCATACCAAAAACTGTTCATCAACGCATTACAGGTCACTGAGGACTTTTACCATATCATTTATAACATTACAGGTCATGATTATACCGAATGATCCATGGTCATAATCATACTAAGTCCATCTATGCACGTAAGCCAAAGATGACTTTCATTACAATATAAGCATGAGGATGATGACAATGATATAATAATTCAATAAAACAAGTTCAAGAATTAATTTATCCAGGAACCAACAACGTCCAAATTGTCAACATGATACTGCTATGTGGAGAAAAATTCAAGAATGCTCAGAAGAATATTTTCATGAAAAGATATTGGATGAAGCGTAAATATCCAGGATATTCTACTAATTTCATGGAGTATAGAAGCCAAAACTTTAACCAACTGAGTATAATAGAATATATGAAACTACAAAATGGATTTTCGCCCGCCATGCGATAATCCACGTATACAGATCATTTTCATAATTTAATAAGGAATGAATTCAAAGGATCATTCACCATGCATGTGGTAATCCACATAGACAAGTTATTCCAACATAATAATAAAGAATGGAATAACTGAAGAATTCACCATGCATGTGGTAATTCACATAGACATGTTATTCCAAAAGAATAATAAAGAATGGAATAATTGAAGAATTCACCATGCATGCGGTACTCCACATAGACAGGTTATTCCAACAGAATAATAAAGAATGAAATAACAGAAGGATTCACCATGCGTGCGATAGATTGCACAGACAGGTTATTCCCAACAGAATAATAAAGAATCGAATAAGGTCATGCGTAAACGTACAAACAGGATATTCCGACAGAATAATAAATAAATGGAATCAGGTCATGCGTAAACGCATAGACAGTATATTCGGATAGAATAATAAAGAACGGAACCAGGTCAGGCAAAATTCGCACCGACAGGATATTCCAACAGAATAATAAAGAATGGAATAACAACAGAAATCACCATGCATGCGATAGACCGCACAGACAGGTTATTCCAACAGAATAATAATTAATGGAACCAGGTCAGGCGTAATACGCATCGACAGGATATTCCAACAGAATAATAAAGAATGGAATAACAACAGAAATCACCATACATGTGATAGATCGCACAGACAGGTTATTCCAACAGAATAATAATTAATGGAACCAGGTCAGGCGTAATACGCACCGACAGGATATTCCAACAGAATGATAAAGAATGGAATAACAGAAGAATTTCACCATGTATGCGGTACTTCGCATAGACAGGTTATTCCAACATAATAATAAAGAATGGAATAACAGAAGTTCTCTTTATGAATACAAAAAAATAATACCCCTTACGAGTACAACAAATAATATCCCTTACCTTAGATGAAATTGGATATTGGAAAAGTGAGGTAGCAGACTTCTCTTCTTCTTTCTCTCTATAATTTCTCTCTCTAGAGTTTCAGTGAATTCGTAAGAAATAATGAAGAAATGAGCTTCTATTTATAGAAGAACTAAAAGTGGCTCTTGGTCTTAACGAAGGGTCAAAATAACTCTTGGAAATATTGAAGAGATAACTACTATTTGCGAAGGGGCAATTAACTCTTTGAACACCGAAGAGACAAGTAACTCTTGAAAAACTGAAGGGACAAATCACTCTTGGAAAACCGAAAAGACAAATAACTCTTGGAAAACCGGAAGGACAAGTTATTATTAAAACTTTAAACCAACGATCCATATTAATTTACTATTATAATTTCAACCAACAGTCTGAAAAATTAGCACATCTCCTCATGGAATAAAATTGTACCCAAAAATAATTTGGACTGAAAATAAATATATTTTTCGGGTGAATAGTACCCTGTGAATAGTACTTCGGGATTAGTAACCCTGTGAATAGTATCCCGACACGAAAAGTGTCCCAAATACCCGAGTGAATAATACTAGAGTGAATAGTAATCGGGTAAATAGTAACTCGTGAATAGTAACTCATGAATAGTAACTCGTGAATAGTATTCTAACATAAAAAGTGCCCTGAATACCCGATTGAACAATATAACCTCCAGACATCAATTATTATCGAAATAAATGTCGATTTCCACTAACACAAATAATTCAACACAATGGAACTATCAAATTCATATATAATCAACACGAACTTATTCATCATTAATATTATAACTCATAATATTTAACAATCAGGTCGTTCCCAGGAAAGAAGGGGCTTTCTAATAAGGATTTCTCCTTATTGGCACGCAATTAGGTGATTAAACCGCTCCTTAACAGAACTTCTAGATATTGTAAATATTACAATTTAATAATATGAACAACTTTGTCGTCTCAATTATTGATTTAAAAATATATCATATTATGTAGAGGATACTGTGACAATAATCGAATCAATAATATGAGAGATATGACGCAGCAATTACTGCAGCAATAATTGAGTATAACTGAGTGACTTATTACGTAAGCATCAATAACCAATACAGTGTGCTACTATGCAACCACGCGTATTACTGTACTTTTACTACTGGGTAGTTCAACATTTTAACGGTAACACTTCCGCCGTTATTTTTAATAAAAGATAATTCTTTCATTTTCTTACTACGATAATACTTCCGTTGTGGGGTCCATCAATGATTGTGCCGTCGTACGAATATTCCCTGTTAAAACGAATATTCCCCGACCAATCGAATATTATATAACCACTTGCTTACTTTGTAAATTTTGTAAATATTACCCACAACTATAACATTATAAAATATCCACACCATAATATTCAAAAATATATTTCAAAAAATTAATCTTTATTCATAAAATTTGGGGTCTTACAATACCAATACACAATTCCTTGTCATAATCATACTAATCAACAATCCATCTTTGCACTACGGACCAAAGATGACTTTCACCATAACATAAGCATGAGGATGATAACAATGATATAAACAATGAATCAAGTAAGATCAAGGAAAATATTAGAGATTTATAATTTAATTTATCCAAAATTTAAAAATATCCAAATTGTCAACATGATCACTAATTGTGGAGTAAAAATTCAAGAATGATATTTAAGATTCATATTTCAAAGATAATTTGGACAAAGAAAAAAAAACTAAATTTCATCGTGAATAGTACTTTAGCATAGATAGTACCCCGAATGAATAGTACTCCATCATGAATAGTACCCCTGATGAATAGTACTCTGGTATGAATAGGACCACAGATGAATATTACCCCGAAATGAAATAATTAAAATTTAATAAGAAAGTTTAGACCAATATTCTAGTGAAATGATATTAGATAAAGTGCAAATCTCAAGGAATTTTTAATCATTTCAGGAATTATAGAAGCAATACTTATCATAGTAAGTTTAAATTTAGGAATATGAAATGAAATAATATCACTTACATAATATGTAGTATGAAATAAAATGATGTCTCTTTCAAGTATTGAATGAAAATAACATCTTTTACCTTAGTAGAAAACTATATCTGACTGGTATAACGGGTATTATCCTGAGAACATCTTGCACTATAAGCTACAATCAAAGTATTCTTATACTTAAAAGAAATACTCACAATATTGCAGTAGGAACACTTATAATTTTTAATGTGTTTAGGATGAAGGTACTTACCTACCCTTTTATAGTGCATCGCGGAAGAAAAAAATAAGCAAACCTGCCTAATTTTTTCTGCTTAATTTCTTGCGTAACACATGCCTAAATTTATTCTTTCTTTTTATTGGTTGAAGGCCCACACTTTGGAAAATAATTTGTAAGAGAAATGTTATCATTCAAAAAGGAAAAATGTGACGCCCCCAAAATAGGTATACATCACCCATCTTGAGTCGCCAAAAACATGGTACAAAATTCAAATACAACTTAATTATACAATAGTCATGTAAAATACGACGAAACATAATCTAAGAGTTTTAAATACACCTTAATTATACAACAGTCGTGTAAAATACGACAAAACATAATCTAAGAGTTTTAATAAGAATATTGTAATCTAGACAATATCCACACTCAATGGAGTCCTCGTTACATTTATTGTCACACTATTTAATAGAATAGTGAGGACTACTAATGTTATCATCTAGACTGTCACTCCGTTCCCCGACTCATCCAGCTATATTCTCATTTCCTGAAGAGAACAGTGAAAGAAAGGGTGAGCTCAACTAGCCCAGTAAGAAATATTATGACTAAGATAATGCAGAATAAATTATCATTAGCCTTCAACAATGTTAAACTGATAAAATACAATAGGCATCAAGTTTAACTGCAACGGAATATGCAATCCATTAGAAGAGTCAAGTAGAGCATGATATCTACTATCTTCTATGATTTAAAATGTTTTCATCCATTTTTATTGCTGAGACTCAGCTTAATAAATAAACCATATCATCGAATCTTCCCTGCACTATGGGCCAATTGTATTCATTAAATCATTAATGGTCATGACTATACCGAATAATCATTGGTCATAATCATACCAAAAACTGTCTATCAATGCACTACAGGCCACTGAGGACTTTCACCACATCATTCGTCACATTACGGTCATGATTATACCGAATAATTCCTGGTCATAATCATACCAAGTCCATCTATGATTACAGGCCAAAGATGACTTTCATCACAATATAAACATGAGGATGATGACAATGACATAGTAATTCAATAAAACAAGTTTAAGGATAAATTTTAAAGATTTATAATTTAATTTTTCCAGAAATCAATAACGTCCAAATTGTCAACATAATATTGCTTTGTGGAGTAAAATTCAAGAATGCTCAGAAGAATATTTCCATGAAAAGATACTGGATGAAGCGCAAATATCCAGGATATCCTGCTAATTTCATGGAGTATAGAAGCCAAAACTTTAACCAACTGAGTATAATAGAATATATGAAACTAAAAATGGATTTTTTTCCCGCCATGCGGTAATCCACGTAGACAGATCATTTCCACAATTTAATAAGGAATGAATACGAAGGATCATTCACCATGCATGCAGTAATCTACATAGGTAGGTTGTTCCAACATAATAATAAAGAATGGAATAATAGAAGAATTCACCAGGCATGTGATAGACCACACAGACAGGTTATTCCCAATAGAATAATAAAAAATGGAACCAGGTCATGCGTAATCCGCACAGATAGGATATTCTAACAGAATAATAAAGAATGGAACTAGGTCATGCATAATCCGCACAGACAGGATATTCTAACATAATAATAAAGAATGAAATAACAACAGAATTCACCATGCATGCGATAGACTGCACATACAGATTATTCCAACAGAATAATAGAGAATAAAACCAGGTCATGCGTAACCCACACAAACAGGATATTCTAATAGAAAAATAAAGAATGGAACCAGGTCATGCGTAATCCGCACAGACAGGATATTCCAACAAAATAATAAAGAATGGAACCTTACGAGTATTAAAAGAAAATAACTCTCTTCATGAATATGAAAGAATAATACCCCTTACGAGTATTGAAAAAAAATATTTCTCTTCATGAATACGAAAGAAATAACACCCCTTACCTTAGAAGAAACTGGATATTAGAATAGTTAGGTAACAGACTTCTCTTCTTCTTTCTCTCTATAATTTTTTTCTATAATAATTGCTCTAAAGCTTTAGTGAATTGGTGAGAAAGGAAGGAAGAATGAACTTCTATTTATAGGAAAATATAGTTTCGATAATTGCACGTTTTGGGGCTCAAAATATTACAGTATAATACCTTCCTCTTTATCTTCATTTTTAATTTAGTCCTGCAAGTATTATCAAACTTGCACCACCTCCACAATAGTAAATAATGTGAATCAATATTTTAATCATGTGAATCAATAGTTATAATCATGTGAAAATACGAATTACAGTATAGTAACTCCATCTATACCTCCATTTTTAACTTAGTCATGCAAGTATTATTAATCTTGCACCAACTCCTTTAATTGTACAAGAATGTGAATCAATAGTACACACATGTGAACAAATAGTTATAATCATGTGAATTAATAGCAATTAATTGCTCATTTATCCGATTAATTACCCGACTGGTCAATATAACCTCCAGATATCAATTATTATCAAAATAAATATCGATTTCCACTAACACTAATAATTCTAATACAATGGAACTATCAATTTCATCTATAATCAACACGAACTTATTCATCATTAATATTATAACTCACAATATTTAACAACTAGGTCGTTCCCAAGAAAGATGGGGCTTTCTGATAAGGATTTCTCTTTATTGGCGCGCAATTAGATGACCAAACCTCTCCTTGATAGAACTTCTAGACATTATAAATATTGCAATTTAATAATATGAATAACTTTGTCGTCTCAATTATTGATTTAATAATATATCATATTATGCAGATGATACTGTGACAATAATTGAATCAATAATATGAGAAATATGATGCAGCAATTACTGTAGCAATAATTGAGTATAACTGAGTGACTTCTCACGTAAGCATCAATAATCAATACCGTGTGCTGCTATGCAACCACGCGAATTACTGTACTTTTACTATCAGGTAGTTCAACAGTTTTAACGGTAACACTTTTGCCGTTATTTTTAATAAAAGATAATTCTGTGTTTTTCTTACTACGACAATACTTCCGTTGTGGGGTCCACCAATTATTGTGTCATCGTACGAATATTCCCTGTTAAAACGAATATTCCCCGACCAATCGAATATTATATAACCACTTGCTTACTTTGCAAAATTTGTAAATATTACCCACAACTATAACATTATATCAAATCTACACCATAATATCCAAAAAAAATATTTCGAGAAATTTAAATATTTATTCATAAAATCTGGGGCTCACAATCTCCCCTCCTAATAAAATTTCGCCCTCGAAATTTACATACGTTCCTGGTATGTCAAAGAGGTGAGGATACCTTGAATACCTTTATCGTCGAAAATATTACACGTATACGTGCATGCCTGATGTCCTCCGATTGCCTCTGAATGCACACTAGCCCCTAAAATAGTCATTTTAGGCCTTGATACTGACATCAAATCTCATAATATAAAGAATAAAAGTTTTAGGTCTACTCGTTATCTTTCCGAATCATCCTGAATCACCTCAATCGAAGTTTGTATGAAAAAGTTATGCTTAATTTACTAAAGGATGTCCGAACATATTTTAGCTTAACACTTGAACAGCGCCTAGGCGCCCAAATTTGGCATTGGGCAAGTGCCTAGGCACCCAAAAATAGATTCTAAAAGCCGGTCCTAGTGCCTAGGTACTCGACCTTTGGCACTTAACTCTAATTTTCTAGATTTTGCAACTTTTGATACACATACTTCAAATCTTCATAACTTCTTCATCTGTTATCGGAATTAGTCCGTTTTCGAGGCTATGGAAAGCTTATAACATGCTCTATAAAACTCCTATGATTTCATAATTTTTTATATTCATTAATTATTCCAAAATTTGGCTCCAAAGTCCCCCAAGACTAAGTTTTTACTAATAACGATACGTGAAAAACGTTATGAACACGCAACATACTTGGCGGGAAAATGAGTCTATAGGCCATAGTTCCTACTAGATCAAGGATTTCAAATGGGCTAATTTAATCGAGGGTTGAGATTTCCTCTCTTCGTCGATTCTTGCTTCTAGAATAACGCCTTCTTGAACCTTCTTCTTCACATTCATCAGATTCGGGTGTGTAGCTTGAGCGGCTTTAACTTTATCGATTAAAGTCGATTCTACTCATATATTTGATATTACCACGTGAGTCTCTAGAGTCTTTAACTCTATCTTCATCATTTGTAAGTTATACGAAATGGGTTTTTGTGTTAACAACATCGCACTCGTAAACGCATACAATCTTTTACTCAACGCGTCAGCTACCACATTCATTCCTAGAGACCGAAACTATTGACTTTGTTTTGTCCGTATCCGCCTTTGGTGCCACCGTCCCAGCTAGACTTGACTTTGGTGTATGACAAAATCGGGCTAGGTGACCTTCTTTTCCATAATTATAATATGCTTTGGACTGCATCACCCAGTTTGGACTGATATGTCCATTCCCTCCGCATTTGAAGCATACAATTGGTGGTCGTTCTCCTTCCTTGAAAACGGGTGTTGGTGCTGCTGTCTTTCCATCGTTGTTGAACCTTCTTTTCTTAAAATTTTCACTCCTATTATCTTGGCCATGATTACCACCGAAGTGGTTACCATTCTTGGCATGATAATTTCCCCCATGATGGTTATCATTATTTCGATGGCCGTTGCCACTAGTACGATTATTATCGTGTTGTTGCTCGTTATCCTTTGGTTGGACTGACTTATTATCGTGCTCCAATAACTGAGCCCTATTCACTACATCTGAATACAAACACAATTTGTGAGAAATGAGGTATTGACGTATATCTAGTTTCAAACCTCTTAGAAACATTCGCGTCATTCGCTCCTCATTATCGACCAAATGGGATGCAAACCGGGATAACTCCGCAAAATTAGCCTCGTATTGCGACATGGTCATATTGTTTTGCTCCAACTTGATAAACTCCACCTCCTTCATGTGACGAATACTTTCGGGAAAGTACTTGTCACTGAACAACTCTTGGAACTTCTCCCAAGACATCTTGAGTACGTCAGGCTGGGTACGTTTTACAGATTTCCACCAGTAATCTGCCTCTTCACGCAACATAAAGGTGGCAAAGGGAACATTTTGTGTGACGCCCCCAAAATAGGTATACATCACCCATCTTGGGTCGCCAGATACATGGTACAAAATTCAAATACAATCTTAAATATACAACAGTCGTGTGAAATACGACAAAACATAATCTAGGAGTTTTAATAAGAATATTGTCTTCTAGACAATATCCACAATCAAAGGAGTCCTCAATACATTTATTATCACACTATTTAACATAATAGTGCGGACTACTAATGCTATCATCTGGACCGTCACTCCGTTTCCCGACTAGTCCCAACTATATTCTCATTTCCTGAAAAGAACAATAAAAGAAAGGGCGAGCTCAACTAGCCCAGTAAGAAATAAAGTTTAACTGCAACGGAACAAGCAATCCATTAGAAGAGTCAAGTAGAGTATAAATCTACTGTAAGACCCCAACTTTTATGAATAAAGATTAATTTCTATCGAAATATATTTTTGAATATTATGGTGTGGATATGATATAATGTTATAGTTGTGGGCAATATTTATAGAATTTGCAAAGTAAGTGGTTATATAATATTCGATTAGTCGGGGAATATTTGTTTTTACAGAAAATATTCGTACGACGACACAATCATTGGTGGAACCCACAACGGAAGTATTGTCGTAGTAAGAAAATGACAGAATTATCTTTTATTACAAATAACGGCGGAAGTGTTACCGTTAAATCTGTTGAACTATCCAGTAGTAAAAGTACAGTAATACGCGTGGTTGCATAGTAGCACACGATATTGGTTATTGATGTTTACGTAAGAAGTCACTCAGTTATACTCAATTATTGCGACAGATCTGATGGTCTGTGTTATCATTTTGTTTGCAGACTGTAGCATACATCAAGATATGATGGATGGTTTCAAAAATTTGATATTCTGTTTTACCATTGATATTCCATTCATAGATGGTCTTACCATGATAAGACTTCTGGGAATGAAAAAAGTCTTCTTCATACAGAATATCTGAGGAGTAGGTCTGGGGTAGTAGTACCTACTAGGTCCAGATAAAGCCATTCTATTAATAGGCTTTTAGCTATAAGTAGTTTTATTAATATTTTGCATTTCTTAAAAATTATTCTGGATTTCAAAAATATTAATAGGGGAAATATCGGAATCTTCTTATTCATTATCAGTATTATCATTACTGGTATGAAGGAAGGTTGTCCAGACATCATATTGATGTGGGACGAGGATGTAGGTGTGAGTTTTAAATCTTTCATTTTATTTAAAAGATTTTCAATAAAATTATCACTGGTTTTAGAAGATTTCATTTTAAAATTATTAACTTCTAAAGGTGGCTTAATAGTTGCAGGTTGAAGGTCAATTTTTTGAGGAACAATTTGGCAATTATCATTAATATGATTTATTTGCTCTTCAATCCTGGTTAACTATTTTCCTACAGTTTGAAGGAATAGATTAGTATAATTATTCTGTTTACACAAGGGCAAAATGTCTTTTATCTTTACTTCTTCTTTTTGATGAGAAACTTCAGAAATATCAACATACGGATTAATAACTAAGGGCTTTAAATTTTTATTTCCAGAGCTAAGTTCAAGAGACTTAGGAGGGGGATGAATAGACTGAATAATATTACCATTTGTGGTAATCCAATCTTTTTGAATTTCAGTTAATACATTTAGTTGATTTTCAGTATAAAAATCTGATTTTAAAACAAAATCATAATACCATTTAACAAATGATAATATATACTGGTTACTATTCAGATAAGCATAATAATTAGTTTTAATTTCTGCTAACTTATCATTATCATGATTTTTAAAATACCAATTTCTAAAATTCTGGTATTTATCCTGCATGAACTCCTGGTTTAAACATTGGCGAATTTTACTATTTGGAGAAAAATCCATTTAACACTAAAAATTCATATCACTAGCAGTTGGACTGTAAGGTCTTCTGTTTTGAGGAGTAGCCTCATAAATACCATGAGGTATTTGATTTTCAGAAATATGAATTCCTCTAACTATGTCTTCATTTTTGACAGACTCATTGCTTGGATTTTTAAACTCTGGATAAACAGATTCTAAAGGGTCAGACACAGATTGTCTAGATGATTCAGGAAAATCAATGTTATAAGAAATATTATTAATAGATCGACTTCTGGTAAAAAGTCTTTGAACTTTTAGATAAACATTTCCATTACTGGTTTAAATAACATCTTCAATGTTTTGTCTAATTATAGGTCTGGTAGGAACGACATTAGTAATTTGCCATTGTTTTGGGAAAGTAATTTCTTCCCAAGTGATCATTCTGGGAATAGCCACTTGACTACTAAAGAGGTTAGTGTCAATAAGGACAGTATGTCCTTGTTGGTTTTGCTTTCTGATATAGGGATTTAAAGTCGTTAAAACTTTAAGGTGTATACAGAATAATATGGCAAAAGGAGGGGATCCGGGTAGGTATTCATAACCATGAGATATGATTCTCATTTCTAAGACTTTTGACAAATTATTATCAGTTAGGGCAACACTTAAATTCGGGTAGATATTAAAATATACTGGTCCATGGGCAAGGCTAGTTTCAATAGCTCCCATGAGAGAGGCTTTCCAGTTAAGACACCTACCATCTCTAAGTGTGCACTGAATACTGGTATTTTGGCCAAGTAAAGTTTAAGGTTTGAAGGCTACTTGGACAAGTCCTATGTAAACATATTTATATTTTTGCAAAAAGGGGTACAAGTCTTCAACATGCAATAAATATAAAATTTCATCATTATTCTTTAACGGAACAACATGTTCAAAGGTTTTAATTATTCTTTTACTGATAAAATCAAAGGTTCCAATTTTATAAATTATTTCTAGGTCTGATTTTAGGAATGGTCCATTTATCTAAGACTTCCTTTACATCCTGATAGGCTATCAGTTTGGTTGCTTCAACTGTAGAAGTCGAGACATTAACTACGGTTGAAAGAGAAGTTGAAAAATCAGTCATTTTTCAAAGGTGACCATATATGTGTAATTTATAAGTAATATATTCATTAATATGTTAATAAACTAACATGGATTTGATACTAATTACGGAAGGATCGGAGGAAAGGGTTGATCAAGCACGTCTGTCAACGATTTACAAGAAAAAACAGCCACACTCCATAAGAATAAAGGCAAAGATTCAAAACGCGACTTTGGTGACGTCCCACTTAATCAAGAATTAACCCTGATCTATCTTAATTAATTCATGGCATGAAATTTTAAAAACATATTAAATATATATTTACAGATAAATTACCACATATATGATCTCATGAAATTACTGTTGATTAGGGGTAGGGGTTCCACCCAAATCTATGAGCCGACAGGTTTCTTCCTGTATGGCGGTTTTTGCTAAATTAATATAATGTTCTGTTGTGTAAAACTATTCTAAGAAATAAGAACGATTATAATTTTCTGTTGCAGATTGATATGCTGTTTTGTATCGATTACTATTCTCAGTATGATAATTTAAAAGCTCAAGTAAGGAAACATAATAATTAATGAAAGCAATAATTAAAACTTACAGATGAGTCTTGGATATCTTCAAACTCCAAATTTATATATTTATCAAGTATTTTACAGAGAGAGGTACAAAGAGAATTTAAAAGAAAATTCTAAAGAAAGTTCTGCCTCAACAAGGGTGAGGTCTCCCTTATTTATACAAAAGAGAAGGAGAGAAAGGATTAGACGTGTCCTAGATAGTGGAGTCGAGCAGTAATCCTTATCTTTTCTTCTTTATCTCTTAGCCGTAGGAAGTGGAGGATAAGAGACAAGCTGTCAGCAAAGTGGGAATACTGTAGTGGACAGGTGGCTGTCAGCTTCTGATAATTGAGAGGTAACTGGATATGCATAGTTGGTGGTGGGAACATTATACTTATTTTTTTCTGATTATTGATGCTATAGTGGAATGATTTTATGACTTTCCTTTTACTTTTTTGTCCTGTGCCATTTTCTCAAAAATCATTGAAGTGAGAGAATCCCAAAAGTCTCCCATGGTAGGCTTCGGTTCTTGACTTTCTCCTGATAACACATTGAATTGATTGTCATCCTGTTCAGATTCTTCATTACTGTTAACAGTCTTCATAGAGGCATCATCCGGGACTAAGGATTATAAGAATTATGTTTTCATATAATCCATAGTTTTGACTAATAGTTCAGTTTTAGTAAGGTTTGGAAATTTTTGTTTTAATTCTATTTGGATTTTAACAAAGGGATTAACTGGCGTTGATACTGGAAGGCTCTGAGGTATAACATCTAAACAGGCCTGGGTATGACCTTTTATGGTCTTGAGGAGTTCTGGTATAGTGGGATTAAGCCCTTTATCCCGCCACTTGGTAAAAAATACTCTTTTTAGGCGAGGGATTTTATTTTGATAATCGCACTGAAAATCCCACTTCCAAATCCAAGGAATTCCAAAACGGATTATGAAATGGGCAAATAGTTTTTGCATAGATAATTCTTTATTTACTGGTATATGGGCATAGGCAACTTGTCATTCCTTGAATGCTGTTTGAACTGATTCTGGTAGGGTGTCAATAGTGATACCTATTTTATCCCACCAAACGAAAAACCAGTTAGGAATTTCGTTTCTTAAAACTTCGGGACAGATATGGATGAACCAAGAGTGGTTATGGATGGGATTCTGGTAATAAAATACTTGTGTAAAGGAATCAATATAATCCCAATAACTGTATCTGGTTTCTGTTAAATATGTGGATTCAATGGTACGGTTGGTATGAGGATTAATACCCCAATTGACAAGAGGCATGATGCTCTTGATAGTGGTTTTGCTGTATTGGATTGGAATGGTCTGTTTAGATGGATCATGAAGCGTGTGCTTTATATCCATAGATGTTGTTTCTAAAATGATTTGCTCATATCTCTGATAACTAAAGAACTGAAATCCTTCAATCCTATAAGAATGATACTGACCCTATTACTAAACTTGAAACTAGAAGAGAAGATGCTTGCTACACTTTAGTTCAAGCTATCGTTCATCATTTTGTAGGACCATGACAGATAAATACCGATAGAAGTAGAGAACTCTTACAGAACCTTCGTTATCCATCCTTAACCCATTTAGATGGTATAAAGATGTTTTTTTAATGAAAGTTATGCAAAGAGCAGATGCTAACAGTGAACATTGGAAAGCCAAATTTGTAGATGGACTTCTACTTTCTTTGCAAAAAAAGTTCGAAAAAAACTTAGAGATAACCATGACCGTATGAGTATATCTTATGACCAGTATTCTTATGGCCATCTTATTTCAGTAATTATCGAAAAAGGATTATCATTATGTAATGATATGAAACTTCAACAATTAATGAAAAAACAGAATCTTACTAAAAGACATGAAATAGGAGAATTTTGCGATCAATTCTCTTATGACACAAAATTACAGTATCCTCATAAAGCTAAAAAACAGCAAAGTTCTAAACCTTTTAGATCTTATCAGAAACGTTCTTCTAAGAAATCTTCGAAAACCAAAACCCCTGAAAAATCTTCCAGGAAAAGAAAGAGTAGCAGAAAAAAAGATAAATATAAAATTCAATGCTATAAATGTGGAAAAACAGGACACTTTGCTAATAAGTGCAATTCAAAATTAAAACAAAAACTTAATGAATTATCCCTTGATGAGGAAATCTAACAGCAAATTCTTAATTGTTTGTCTAATAAAAATTTCGAGTCCAGCTCAGAAAATGATTTAGCAGAAGTCTATTCAGAATCTGACAATAATTCTAACAATGAACAATGTCAAACCTGTACTATTAATAACTGTAATACAACTACTGAAGTGAATTACTGGAAAGCTATCGTCGAGATGAATGGTTTAGATATTGGAGGTCTCAGTATTAATGTCTTAACTGACCACTAGAAATCCCTTCTCGACCTAGCCGAACAAATTAAAGATCTAGAGATTAAATTAAAATTTTTAGAAATCTGTTATAAAACACAAAAGGCTGAAGAGACCATTCCTATTAATCAGTACAGTATGAAGGATGTTATGACGCGTATTAAGGGCGTTTCTACCATTGAAAAGCCTACTACTATTCAGGATCTAAAAAATGAAATAAATATTTTAAAATCTGAAATAAAACAATTACAGAATAATAATATTATTATCTTTCAAGATTTAAACAATATTAAAAATCAGTTAAATCACAAACAGGATAATATAGAATCCTCCAAACAACCAGAATCTTTTGATAAACCAGAATCTTCTGAACAATATTTAATGCTTATAAATTAAGTAGTCTTCCAAAAATGGTATATTAGAATTACTTTTATTATTAAACCAGATTTTATTATCAAAAACGCTATTGCCCTTGTTGATAGTGGTGCTGATATGAACTGTATCCAGGAAGGACTTATCCCTACCAAATACTTCCAAAAGACCACTCAATCTTTAACCAGTGCAAGCGAAAATACTATGAATATTAAGTATAAAATTCCTGAAGCCTTAATCTATAATCAAGGTCTTTGTTTACCTACTTCTTTTGTTCTTATCCGTAATATGAATCAAAGTATCATTCTAGGCACCCCCTTTTTATGCCTTTTAATGCCTATTTCAAAAATTGATACTTTAAGAATTCATACAACTCTTAATAACAGACATATTATTTTTGAATTTATTACAGAACCCTACACTAAAGAATTAAATCAAGTCAAAAACATGATTTATTCTAAAGAAAATTAAATCAATTTTATTCAAAAAGAAATAAAATTTCTTACTATAGAACAGAGAATTTTACAACCTTCTTTACAGGAAAAAATAAGATTAATCCACAAAACTCTTCAAATAGAAATCTGTAGTGATATCCCAAATGCTTTCTGGGACAGGAAGAAACATATTATTTCTCTTCCTTATATCCCTAATTTTAATGAGAAAAATATTCCTACTAAATCTCGACCCAGCCATATGAAGAAAGAATATTTACTCCTGTGCAAAACTGAAATTAAGTCCCTTTAACATAAAAAATTAATAAAACCCAGTACCTCTCCCTGGAGCTGTACTGCCTTTTATGTCAATAAAAATTTAAAAATTGAATGAGGAACTCCACGACTCGTTATCAACTATAAACCTCTTAATGAAGCCCTTCAATGGATTAGATATCCAATTCCGAATAAGAAGGATCTTCTTGACCGACTTCATAATGCCACTATTTTCTCAAAATTTGATATGAAATCAGGATTTTGGCAAATTAAAATTAGACAACATGATACTTATAAAACTGCTTTTACAGTACCTTTTGGTCACTATGAATGGAATGTTCTTCCATTTGGAGTAAAAAACGGACCTTCAGAATTCCAGCACATCATGAATGATATTTTTAATCCTTTTACTGAATTTATTATCTGTTATATTGATGATATTTTAATCTTCTCTTCATCTATTGAACAACACATAAAACATTTAAATATTTTTAAAAATGTTATCATAAAAAATGGTTTGGTAGTTTCTACCCCTAAAATTAAACTTTTCCAAATAAAAATCAGATTTCTCGGACATAATATTTCCAATGGAACTATTATTCCAATTGATAGATGTATTGAATTTGCATCTAAATTTTCGGATGAAATCAAAGACATTAATCAACTGCAAAGGTTTTTGGGAAGTTTAAATTATATTCGTGAATATTATCCTAATCTTTCCCAAGATGCTTCTATTCTGTATACTCGTCTTCGAAAAAATCCTTTACCCTGGACTGAAGAACATACTGATGCAGTAAGAAAAGTTAAATCTAGAGTTAAACAATTACCTTGTCCTGAATGGAAAAAAATCGTTCAGACCGGTGCTTCTAATACATGATATGGTGGTATTTTAAAATAATTTAATCTTAACAGTAATAAAGAATATCTTATTCGCTTTACTTCAGGAACTTGGAAAGGACCATCTTTAAATTATCCTACTATTAGAAAAGAATGTCTTTCAATTGTCAAATGTGTTTTAAAATTTCAAGATGATCTTTTAAATCAACACTTCTTAATTAGAGTTGATTGTTCAGCTGCAAAACAAATCTTTAAAAAGGACGTTCAGAATTTAGCATCCAAACAAATATTTGCTACTTGGCAAAGTATTTTATCAGTATTTGACTTTGATATAGAATATATCAAAGGAAACCATAATTCTTTACCAGATTTTCTAACCAGAGAATATTTGCACGAATGACCAGTAGAGGTCGTGGCCGCGGCCAAAAAGATCGAGACAGAACTAATCTATATTATATAGAATTTCCTAGCTTGAACACTCAGTCCAGTAATTCTTCGGCTTCTTCTAGCCAACCTACAGTAAAAGATGTTCTTCTTTTACCCGAACAGTATATTCCAAATACTTATGTAGAAGAAACAGTATTGTTTATTGAATAGAATGATGAGAAATGGATGAAAGATCCATGGGAGATCAAGCGACGTTATTTAACGACTCAACAGTCTCCTCCTCGTTTAAATTAATTTATATTAAAACTGAAATATATTTTAAAATTAAACATAATTAAAACTAAATAATGTATTAAGACTAAATAACGTTAGAGTTAAAGCTAATTGTGATAAAATTAAAAATTACAAAGAACTAAAATAAAGGGCTTCATTTTGGTTTTATGTTCATATGATTAAGTTTAAGAGTAATGCTACGGATACAAACTATTTTATAAATATTTTATAAATTGCTGATATGACATACTCCACCTCAGCATATTGATCAACAAATTGATTTAATGTAGTATTCAGCCCCATATAAAAGCTGAAATGAAGTATGCCACATCAGCCAGTTTATAAAATATTTGTAGAATAGTTTATGTCTCTAACATTATTCTTAAGTTTAAAGTGAATTTTGAAACATTAACTAATCAACTTGAATTGAATTATTAAATTTTATTTTGACAATTAATTAAAGGCCTAATAAATCATTAATACTAGACATAGTCATTGGTACAAAGATAAATATGAAAAAGTTTAAAAACATTTCCTCTTGAGACTCATAAAATCCATATCATCATTTTTATTTTTTATTTTTTATTTTTTTTTTATTTTTTAATTTTAATGCCAAATCAGTTTTTTAATCCCATGTGGCAATTCCTTAGGATTACATTGTATATTTATGAAAAAAAACAATGTACAAGGACGAAATTGAAGCTAATCATAAAGTATAAGGCCTATTTTGGTTATTTAGCCTCACCAGACATTTCAGCTACATATATCGTCAGCTTTCCCATCATTCAACAAAATAATCAAATCCTCCTCCTAGGCTCCTATTACATTGTTAATTCCATGATGTGGTATTTCCTTGTAAATCCTCTTCAGCTGATATAGATGGATAGATATCAAACTTGAAGGATTGCCGGAAATTGATGAATCAAGTGGAGCTCCGATCAGTCTCTGTTTCTCTCTCTACTCCTTTCATTTAGATTAGAGAGAAACAGAGAAAACTCCACTTGTATGGTCAAAATTAGGGTACTCTTTTGATTTCATTTATTTACTATGTTTATGCAATTTCAATTTTCTGACTTGTTTGTCTGAGGAGCTTTTATTTCGTTTTTAAGTGGTGTTTTGACTTGTAAGCATAATTTTTTGTTTTTTTTATTTTCTATTTTATGTTTTGATGCTGAATTATAGGTTTTACTTTGGTTTACTTATCTAATTGTTGTTTAGGTTATTCAGTATCTATGGAGTGGTGTGCAAGTACATGATTTTAGGGTGCAGTGTTAGTGTATACACTGGCTTTTGAAGTCAATTTGAGAAATCTGTAAAATTCAAAATCTACGAATTTAGTGCAAATAACTATATTGTAAACCAACTAAAAGAATAATTTTCTTTAAACTAAAAAACAAATTCATATCAATTTTGAATTCTAGGATTTTGCAAATTGACTTCAAAAAATTCAAATTTATCTCTATTTTGGAAGGGAGGGAGTATATATGCTGGAAAGGATGAATATTTATAATGCAAGGTTACTGAAAATGTCTGTTTTTCTTTGTTTTCACTATCTAATGTGCTCTTCTATGCATCTTTGTGTCTTGAACTTGGGTTTGGATGACTGCGGATGTATAGGAGATGATGCAGGGAATTTTAGGACATGTTGCTACCATTTTTGAGTTTTGGAGATTATACCAAATTTCTGGGTTGCAGCTTAGGATTCTCTGAGTCTGCACTGTTTGTGTTGTTACTGATTGCACATGTCACAGCAATAATGGATCATCCAAGATTTATTTTTTTAGTTTAAATTTTGTGGGGTTTCATTGTAATAGTTTTGGTATACGTACTTGTCAATAGTAATAATAATTTTTTTAGACATTAACTTGATGGAGTCCATTATCACTCGTCCAGTCATTGATGAACTTCCGTGCATGGTGTTTTCCAGGTATGTGAACGAGAAAGTATTGGCTGAAGTGGT
This sequence comes from Panax japonicus, assembly GCA_020205505.1. Classification (NCBI taxonomy): domain Eukaryota; kingdom Viridiplantae; phylum Streptophyta; class Magnoliopsida; order Apiales; family Araliaceae; genus Panax; species Panax japonicus. The sequence goes on along the minus strand of CM035092.1, from coordinate 75,838,016 downwards.
TTACTTACAATGGAGTCGTGCAATTGTGTTGAGCCTCAATGGTCAGCGGATGAATTGTTGATGAAATATCAATACATTTCTGATTTCTTTATTGCACTTGCTTATTTCTCCATCCCGTTAGAGCTGATTTACTTTGTTAAGAAATCTGCAGTATTTCCATATAAGTGGGTTTTTGTCCAGTTCGGTGCTTTTATAGTTCTTTGTGGTGCAACACATCTTATTAGCTTATGGACTTTTACCATCCATACAAAAACAGTGGCTGCTGTCATGGCCACTGCAAAGATTTTGACAGCTGCAGTGTCATGTGCAACAGCTATTACTCTAGTGCACATCATTCCTGATCTCTTAAGTGTTAAAACTAGGGAGTTATTTTTGAAAAAAAAAGCCGCACAGCTTGATCGAGAAATGGGTCTGATCCTTACACAAGAAGAAACGGGGCGACATGTTAGAATGCTAACTCATGAAATCAGAAGTACTCTTGACAGACATACTATATTAAGAACTACGCTCATTGAGTTGGGTAGGACTTTGGAAGTGGAAGAGTGTGCGCTATGGATGCCTACTCAAACTGGGCTAGAGCTTCAACTTTCATACACTCTTCATTATCGAAGCCCTGTTGGATTTACCGTACCTATACAACTTCCTGTAGTCAATCAAGTATTCAGTACCAATCGCGCAATCAAAATATCTCCTAGTAGTCCACTAGCAAGATTACGACCTCTTGGTAGGAATTACATGCCCGGGGAGGTTGTTGCTGTGCGTGTCCCACTTCTGCATCTATCTAATTTCCAGATAAATAATTGGCCGGAACTTTCAACAAAACGTTATGCTTTGATGGTTTTAATGCTTCCATCAGATAGTGCAAGGCAATGGCATGTTCATGAGATCGAGCTTGTTGAAGTAGTCGCGGATCAGGTTTGGATTTAACTTGCATCTATTTTACATTACTTTGTCTAATTGTATATTATGAGTTTTCCTAGCTTTGATACCCTTGGGTATTAATATTTTATAAAATTGGTAATGTCGGAAGGTTATATCTAGTAAGTTATCAATCAAGGGAGGATGTTTTTGATTGTGATATATGCTATAAAGATATGGGATGCTACAGAAGTAGAGTAGCACAATGAACATTTCCTTCCTCCAATGTTTGCTCTGCTTTGTTGGTCTTCTCTCATTTATTTTATGTTTTTTGGTTGCGAAAATTTTAAAGGATTTTTAAAATTTATTTATTTTTATTAACTATAGATTTTATGAAATTCAAAACTGTTAGAGGTATGTGAACGATGTGATGCATGGCGAATTTTGAATATTTCTGTATATATTGAGTAGACATTTTGTTGCTAATTTTTAAGATAAAGATTTGCTTAAGAAAACAGGATGGCTTGCAAACATACTCGCAAAACTACTAATATTATAGCAGATGTGGTTGATTTTACACTATAATATTGAGAAATAGCCTTTGGGAGTGCACGTATCAGGTTGATGATGATATTGGACTTCATCTGCTTCAATCTTATATGAAAATATATGCATGCACATTTGCTTGATGCTACTGTATTGATAGTTCTTAGATTGGAACTGAAAAATGGTTTTGACTATTAGTATTTTCTGGGGGTGATAATATGTTACTCCTTCCTTGTTTACCCAGGTGGCTGTAGCACTTTCACATGCTGCAATCTTAGAAGAGTCAATGAGGGCTAGGGATCTTCTTATAGAACAGAATGTTTCACTTGATCTGGCGCGAAGAGAAGCGGAAACAGCTATACGTGCTCGGAATAATTTCTTAGCTGTTATGAACCATGAGATGAGAACTCCTATGCATGCAATTATTGCACTCTCATCTTTGCTACAGGAAACTGAGCTGACACCTGAGCAACGTCTGATGGTTGAAACTATACTCAAGAGCAGTAACCTTTTGTCAACACTCATAAATGATGTCTTAGATCTTTCCAGGCTTGAAGACGGTAGCCTTCAACTTGACATTGAAAGTTTTAATCTTCATACACTCTTCAGGGAGGTAAAACATTTCCGTTGATTATTATTTGTACAATTTTTGTGTTATGTATAATGTGCACATCATGGACATGCCCATGCCCTGAGATTGCGTCATCTTGTTTCAGGTCTTTAACTTGATAAAGCCTGTTGCAACTGTCAAGAAGTTATTCATTTCCCTAAGTTTGGCATCAGATTTGCCAGAGTATGCCGTTGGTGATGAAAAGCGTCTTATGCAAATTATGTTAAATGTTGTTGGGAATGCTGTTAAATTCTCAAAAGAGGGCAGCATCTTAATATCTGGATTTCTCTCAAAATCGGAGTCTTTAAGAGAGCCTCAATCTCCTGATTTTTTCCCTGTGCCTACTGATAATAATCACTTTCATTTGCATGTACAGGTTTGATTCATCTTTACTTGGTTTATATATTTTTCTGCCCGTGAGTGCTTAATGCTTGATTCTTATCTTAATTATTTACTTAGGTTTTTCCTCTCGTGTAGGTAAAAGATTCAGGATCTGGAATTGACCCCCAAGATATTCCCAAGCTATTCACTAAATTTGCACAAGGCCAAGCACTAGAAACTAAAAACTCTGATGGTAGCGGACTTGGACTTGCAATCTGTAAAAGGTATATATATATATATGTATATGTATATATATATAGAGTCCGGATCCAGTCCGGGATCCCGGACTCTACTAAAATACGGACCATTTTTTTTTTTTTTTTTTTTGGCTTTTTTTTTTTTGAAACAACAAAAAAAAAAAAAAAAAATTTATGGAATTGAAATTTTTCCAAAATAAAGTGTTTGGGCGTGATTTGGATGCCTATAACGAAATATGTCTGTACAGTCTGGGCAGACTGTACATACATTGGTTGGGGTAGGTGTTAAAAACACACCCAAAACACTTTATTTTGGAAAAATTTCAGTTCCATAATTTTTTTTTTTTTTTTTTTAGTTGTTCTACCAAAAAAAAAAAAAAAAAAAAACAAAAAATCAGGTCCGGATTTTTTCCCCGTCCGGGAGTCCGGACCTGATCCTTTGTCTATATATATATATGTTTATATAACCTCTGTATTTTATTTGTGCAATACTCATTTTTGTTTGTCATTGATGCATCCTATTTAAAATGGAAATCTGAAATATCCATTGCTTAATTTTTTTTGGCCGAAGAAGCATTGGACAAGTTGGAGTTATTACAATTTTTATTTTGCATTATTATTTTTCCAGGACTCAGTCATCAGATTCATCTCCACCAAAATAGTGTTGGTGGATATATTACTATTGATTAATCTGCATTTGTATTATACTCCCTTCGTTCCACAAAAAGAGTTCCCTTTGTTAAAAAAAATGTTCCATAAAAAAGATCCTTTTTTTATTGATAGTACTATGAAATGGCACAATATCCTCAAATTTGCTATCGTAATTTCATTATCATTCCACCGTTCCGAAATTAGTAAGTTATTATTTTTAGGGGTAAACAAAGTACAAATATGTGTCCTTAATATTTGCAAAATTTGTTAATTAGACTCTTTTGTGGAAAGGAGGGTTCTTTTAACATTTTTTTTAAATGTGCCATCAGATTTGTAAACATCATGGGAGGTGACATTTGGATCAAAAGCGAAGGTCTTGGAAAGGGATCTACTGCTATTTTCATTGTGAAACTTGGAATTGCCGAGCGGTTGAGTGCATCTAAAAAAACTTTGGTACCTTAACTGCAAGCATCTCACAGGCGGACAAATTTTCCAGGACTCAAAGTTCTAGTCATCGATGATAATGGGTTAGTAATGCATCTCAATTCTGATCTTCCCCTTTCTTTCCTGTCTTAAGGTGTGATGTCAGCATCTCAACTGTCCACTTATTTGTGTTATAAGCTATCTAGGTTAAGACAAAGTTCAACCCATAACGTTGGCAAAAAAAGGTGGGGATGTTGTAAAACATGTTGATATTATGGGAACTGTTATGAATCAGAAACTAAATTAACAATGAATAGTAGATTGTGGTGATAGTGGAGAGGGAGGAGGTTTGACTAACGAGACTCTTTGGCAACACGATGAAGTTTCTTTAGTTTATAGAGTAATTTTTTCCTAGAACAATCGGATTACCTGGTTGAACAAATCTGTATGAAGAAATTGAGATCATAATTGGGTTACCCAGTGTCAGGTGACCATCACAGAGGTTTTGGACCTGTGACCCACTAGTTCACGCTCCCTCACGTGCCACCTCATTTGCGGTGTGCCGACTCCACGCGCCACCTTCAGCAGGCGTGTGGGACTTTTCCGACGAGCTTCTGCCGACGCAACCACTTTCATGGTGTTCGTCTCTCTCTCCTCATGTTGTCTACAGTAGTTTTGAGGTGTTTGGTTCTAGTTTATCCAATTTTCCCCTTTCAGTTGTGTTGAGGCTTGATTTTTAGGCCATGTCGATTCGAAGGGGCCTAGTCCACGTGGAGGGTTTCCCCATGTAGGAGTATATTTTTATTGAAAGTTGTAAGAATCTCAGTTTTATTCTATTTTATTTCTTATTTTTATGGGAACAGTTAGGATTGAATCCGACTTCCCATCTTTGAGGAGATTGACTTTCATACTAGTATGGTAACTACCATGCTAAGGAGTTCTATTCCAATTCGGGGACGACTTATGTGAGGTGTGATCACTATAAATACAAGACTATACTATTATTAAGCACTAAATCTATAAGCCTCCATTGTTAACATAACATGTACTTATTCACACCGTAGCTATCCCACGGCGGCCCAGGCCGTCAAGCTCCTATGCGTGACTTCGTTTTTGTGCAGGATTTGACGCGTTGTTGGTGATTGGACGCATGGACGTATCTTAGCATTAACATTAGCCTTAGGAGGGCCTTTGGTGCTAAACAATTCTCTCAATCACCTAAAGTTTTAACAGGAGTTATGGCGACAAGTAAGGCAAACACAGTTTCAGGATGGGAGAAATTCTCGGCCGGGGTTCGGTCAAAGACTAGTTGGGACCCTCCGATCGTCTCATATAGGTTCAGGCCTAACAGTCACTATGTGGGTGCTATGACGACCCCAATCTGACGACAATTGTTCTCTGCCTGTCAGAAAGCCCCAGGTTCCCACAAACATGTTGAGGATACTCAGTCCTGGACACACATTCTGGGAGATCAAAATTTAAAGAAAGATGGCCGAGACAAAAGAGCTGATCTTGTCCAAAAAGATGTAGGAGAACAAGGATCGACAAAAGGAGCTGGACGCCCAATTAGCTGCGTTGGTGGGCGAAGAAGAAGTTTCTTCAAGTCATCATCGTCGTCGGGAAGCCACGCCAGAGGGCCGGTTCAGACACATCGTTTGGACGGCTCTTGACGCAACAAGAGCAGACGAAGAAGCCGTTCTCGGGAAGGCAACAACGAGGATCGAGCGAGGTCAGGGCGCACATCGGATGGCTTCTTCGGAACACACTTGGGATCGGCGAAAGCCATTTTCCCGGAAGGAGGAATCCGACCCCCTCGTACGGAGAGTAGCCGAGTTGGAGCAGAAGCTTGTGGCGATCAACAGGAAAAGGAGGCACCGGTTGACCTGACATCACCATTTATCCTAGAAATTGATTGAGTTCGGGCCGATCCCACCAAGAAGGTTCGGCATCTGGAGAGTTACGATGGCACTGGCGATCCTTATGACCATACCCAAGCATATGATCGGCTTATGTGGTTTTATGATCATCCCGATGTTGCTAAGAGCTAGATGTTCGTTACCACGCTGAAGAAGGAAAAGCCTGATAATAGATGATGTTGCAATCGCCAAACTCTATCGCGTCGTGTAAAGAACTCTGTGATAGTTCCATAGTCGGTCCGGGAATAACAAGAGGAAGGGAAGCCAACAGCTTCCCTGCTTCATATAAAATAGTATTCGAATGAGACCCTGAGCCAGTATGTGAAAAGGTTCCGAGAAGCGGTTGGTAGGGTGACAGATTTGAAAGTCCCACATGCCCTCAGATATTTTACCACTAGGTTGGACGTAGTGAGGTCGAAGAAACTGGTGAAAGATATGATGTTTGATTCCTTCGACTTATTTGAGGCATATGATCGACGTAGAACTTTATCGCCATTGAGGAGGCTATTGGGAGTTTGAAGTCAGGTGCACATGCCCAAGACAAATCAAGGGATCGAGACAAAAATAACAATAACAAATCAGAGGCACCGTTGAAGAAATTTTTTAATAATGGAGGGTCGAGAGGAGGTAGACCACCTTTCCCGAATCGGAGCGTCAACAAAGTCTTAACTCCCCTCAACACAGATCGAGCAAAGATATTAGCCTATATGGGAAAACTATACTTTGAACCGCGCCCGACCGACGCTCGACAATGGAGAGGAAACCACAATCGGTATTGTGACTATCATTACTTGTCAGGCCACTCCACGGAAGACTGTCGACATATGAAGAATCTGATTTAATAGAACGTACAGAATGGCGAGATGATCCAATACGTTGCATGCAGAGGGAATTCGAGGAAGGAGCCAGAGGCAGCTAACTAGGAGCAACCAAGGAATCAACAGTCTAAGCCGAACTCACCCCCTCGGAATGTTGTAGATGTCATCATTGGGGGTGGGGGTGGGGGTGGGGGTGGGGGTGGGGGTGGGGTTCGGTTGGACGGGTAACTGGGAAGAAACGTCGAGGGTCGCTAGATTCAGTGTTGACGGTGTCTACACAACCTGCAAGGAAAGATCGGGCTTATCCTGACACAGTTATCTCTTTTATAGATAATGACTATCCAACCGAGGCAGTAGATCCGCATGAGGCGCACTAGTGATCACGGCCCAGGTCGGGTCGACATACGTAAGGAGAATGATGATTGACAACGGGTCCTCGGTTGACATCCTTTATAGTCATGCATATCAGAGACTAGATTTAGAGGGACAAAAAATGGAAGTGGGCCAGGAGGCCCCTCTGTATAGTTTTAGCAACGACAATGTGATTGGGACCATAGAGCTGCCTGTTGTCTTCAGCACGGCTCCCCAACAAGTAGAGGTGAATGTCAGATTTTTTGTGGTGCAACTGGACTCTGCATACAATGCCATCTTGGGTTGACCGACGCTAGCAGCTTTACAAGCGGTAACTTTTATTATTCACTTCAAGTTGAAATTCTCTACCCCCGAACGGAGTTGGAGAGGTTAAGGGAGATCTGGATATTACTCGGAGATGCTATTGTAACACTCTGATCTCTTCGGGGGTCGGGGTCAGTAAGCAGAGGCAGACGATGGCGATCGAGGTTGAGTCGTTCACTGAATGTAGTATTGAACCCCTTGCCTTGCCAGCCGAAGAGACGGAAGATGTAAAGTTGATACCGGTAATAAGGATAAGGCTGTAAAGATTGGTTCAGGCTTGGGAGAAACCCTTCGGACGTGGCTGATTGAGTTGCTGCGGGTATATGCATACATTTTTGCATGGGTGCCAAGTGATATGCCAGATGAGTCTGTAGCTGTGCATAAGTTGTGTGGATCCTACTCAGAAACCTGTTCGGCAGAAGAGGAGGATTTTTGCTCCCGAGCGGCAGAAAATTATTGATAATGACGTGGCCAAACTATTGACGACTGACTTTATATTTGAAATTGATTATCCAGAGTGGTTGGCTAACGCGGTGTTGGTCAGAAAGCAGAACGGGAAGCGGAGGATCTGTATTGACTATACAGATTTGAATAAAGCGTGTCCGAAAGACTTCTACCCACTTCTACATATTGATTAGTTAATTGACGCTACTTTAGGGTTCGTTCTGCTAAGTTTTCTGATGACGTTCGGGCTGCTTAATGTAGAGCCAACTTACCAACGGATGATGAATTATGTGTTCAGGAGGCAGCTTGGGCAAGTATGGAGGTCTATGTAGATGACATACTCGTCAAGAGTATGTCGGGTCGGGATCATTTGGACGACTTAGAGGACTGCTTCCAGACTTCGAAACCACAACATCCGCATGAATCCTACCAAGTGCACTTTCGACCTCGGTTCGGGAAAGTTTCTAGGATATTTAGTGAGCGAGGGATTGAGGCTAATCCGGAGAAGATCAAGGCCATGCTAGACATGAAGTCTCCCCAAACTTTCAAGGATGTAAATCGTTTGACGGGTCGGATTGTAGCATTAAAGAGATTTATGTCTAAATCGGCAGACCGATGCCTACCGTTCTTTGACACTTTAAAGGGGCAGAAAAATGAAAAGACGTTTCAATGGACTTTAAAGTGTGAAGATGCGTTCCGAGGAATTAAAGGATTCTTTAGCACCGTTGCTGATGAAGCCGATTCCTTCTGAACCCTTATATCTCTATTTGGCAGCTAGTTCGTTTGCAGTGGGGGCGGTTTTGGTGCGAGAGGCGGGAGGGAAACAGTTCCCCATCTATTATGTCAGTTGTGACGCCCCCAAAATAGGTATACATCACCTATTTTGAGTCGTCAATAACATGGTACAGAAACAACTACAACTTTATTAATACAACATATAAACTGTGAGTTTAAATACAAATATTGCCATTTAGACAATATTCACACCCAAATAAGTCCTCATTACAATTATTGGTACATTATTTTACAAAAATGGTAAGGACTACTAAGACAACTTTCTAGATCCATCATTCCACACCCCGACTAGAACTCGCTACATTCTCGCCTCCTGAGAAGAAAAATGGAACAAAAAGGAAAAGGGTGAGCTCAACTAGCCCAGTAAAGAATATTATGACTAAGATAATATAGAACAAATTATCGTTAGTCTTCAACAGAGAAAAATCTGATAAAATACAATAGACAACAAGTTTCAGATCAATATTCGCACCGGAAATAATAATTCATAGAAGAGTTACGTAGAAAATGTAATTTACTATTAACTATGAATTTAAAAGTCCATCATCAATATTTTATCCCTGTAACCTCAATCAATATACATCTTGAATCAAATATTCATCTTTGCACTACAGGCCAAAGATATTCATCAGTTGGTCATGTTCATCTCAACACCTGTACATCTTTGCACTACGGGCCAAAGATATTCATAAGAAAATCAACCATCTTTGCATTACAAGCCAAAGATATTCAATATCATCATTTAGGACTGAGGATGATGAAAAATATTTTAAAGAAAACGAATCCAGTGAAACAAAAGAACAAATATTAAGGATTCGCACTTTAAGCAGTCCAAGTTCAAAAATATTTCATAAATAATCGTAGTGAAGTAAAATTCAAGAATGGTCAAAACATGGATACAATCAAAGCTAGTATCCATAATAGATATTTTGGACAAAAAATGAAAATTTAATTTTTCTATGAATAGTGCCGTATTCGTGAATAGTGCCGTATACGTGAATAGTAACCCCGACACTAAAAGACAAGAATTTCACAAGAAAAATCTTACCAATAATCCGGCATAATGATATTAGAAGAAATAATATCATTTTAAAAAAATAACATCCCTTACCTTGAAAAGACTGTACTTCTAGCTGGAATCCCGGATATAGTGCTGAAGAGAACTTGCACCGTATAACAACACTCAAAGTATCAAAATACTCACAAGAATACGCTCGATAATATAGAGAGAGAAAGGGAGAGAAAACTTCAGTTTCTGGTGTGATTTTTAATTATAACCTAAACACCCTATTTATAGGAAAATGTTTAGAACACCAAAGCAGAAAATTTAATAAAATATTAATATATATTTATTAAATTCTTACGCACACATAATCTGATTCAAAACATCAGCCACCAAGAGTGACCCACCTCACCTAAATAAAAAAATGTTTTTCTTATTAAAAATATTTAAAACTTCAAAAATCAATTATTCTGGAATTTCGGAATTTCAATAATTCATAATAAATAGCCCTTTCATCAGAAAAATTCGAACCTTATGTCCTTTCCATAGGAAATTTCATTCTCTACAACTTTGCAAAAGAAAGTTTTTCCAAATTCCAAACAAAAAGTGACCGAAATCCACAAACGGGCGATTTTACTGGCTATAATCAAATTTCAGTCAAGAAATGGGGTCCACAAACATGAAAAACATGTTTTAAATATTTTTAGTAACAAAAATACTTTTCCTCGTATATTCATATATCCCACATTCATTGTAAAAATATCACCATTATTATATTATTAAAATATAATAATATATTTAAATGAATTATTTTATCAGAAAAAAATAAAATATTAATTTTTCAACAATTGTCACATTAAAATTTTCTCCACCTATATCCACATAAAATGAATATTTTTCATTATCATATAAATCAATAATTAATTATTCACAAATAATATTACAGAATCACAATACTGGCAACCAGGCTGTTCCCACGAAAGAGGGGGCTTTCCAATAAGGATTTCTCCTTACTGACGCGTAATTAGGTGACCAAACCTCTCCTTAGACAGAACTTTCTAGACATTGTCAATAATGTTATCTAATAATATTATTCAAATAATATGAATTATTGATCCGATAATGGAAAATACTGTGTAATGACAATTATTGAAACAACAATAATATAAAATATCAACATAACAATTATTGAACAGTAATTACTGTAACAATTATTGAGTAGTGCCTTCTTACGTAAAAATCAATAATTGGTGCAATATCGTGTGCTACTGTGTTTTAACCACCAGATATTCCAACAGTATTAACGGTAACAACTACGCCGTTATTTATAAACAACTTATACTTGTCGTTTTCTTCATCCAATCGCTTTCCGTTATGGGGCCCACACAAGGTTGCGCCGTCGTACGAATATTCCCCGACAGTAAGAATATTCCACGACCAAACGAATATTCTCCGATAAAAATGAATATTTTATAACCACTTGCTTATTTGGAATATTTGCGCATTTTATCCATAACTAATCACATTAATCAAATCAACCCTTACTATTTCAAAATAATAAATAGAGGAAATTTAATTTCATTTATAATAAGTTGGGGTCTTACATCAGTCATGCACTTCGGCGGGATGCAGAGACAAGGTACTCAAACCTAGAAAAGTTTGCCTATGCATTGATAGTAGCTAGCACGAAGCTTTGGCACCATGTCTAGGGTCGGTTGGTGGTGGTGTACACGGATCAACCTTTGAAGAAGGTTTTGCATAAGCTTGATGTCTTGGGACGACTAACTGCTTGGGCAATGGAGCTGATTCAATTCGCTTTAAAGTATCATCCCCGAACGACTATAAAGGGTCAGGCTTTAGCCAACTTTGTCGTGAAGTGTTTGTTCTTAGAGCCGGACTCTTCGGATAAGCCAATTGCAATTGTGGGATCAGTCACGAACGTCAAACTTCGTGGACACTTTATGTGGATGGATCTTCAACTTTGGACGTTAGTGGGGTTGGTGTAATTTTGACGAGTCCAAACGGGTTTAAGGTTCAGCAGGCTATTCGCTTTCTATTCAAGACTACCAACAATGAAGCGGAATATGAGGCGTTATTGCCATATTGGCCGGGTTGAGATTGGCTCGAAGCTTGGAGGTTCAACGCCTGATCATCTTTAGTGATTCCCAGTTGGTAGTCAAGCATATTTCTGGAGAATATGAGGCTCGGGGGCCAAGGATGATAAAGTACTTAGCCAAGGTCAAGGATCGGCTCCACTATTTTAGCTCTGTTACTTTTCAAGGGGTAGATCGTTCGGAAAACACAGTGGTCGATGCTTTAGCCAGGTTGGCCACGACAGATGCAAGCTCTTTTAGTGGATCGGTGTACTTGGAGGTCTTGGATGCCCCAAGTGTTCAGAGGACAAAGGTACTTGTGATAGAAAGATCGGACTGTTGGCTCACACCTTATATAGAATATTTAAGTGATGGGGTTCTACTTTCAGATCGGACGTTGGCGAAAAAGATAAAACACAGGAGTTAGAATTTTATCTTAATTGATGGTGATTTGTATCGTTGTGCATTCTCTTCACCTTTACTGAAGTGTTTGGTGCCTTCCGAAGCGACTTACGTACCGAAGGATGTGCATGATGGGATTTGCGGCGATCACATGGGAGCTAAGGCGTTGTCGTATAAGGTGATCCAACAAGGGTATTATTGGCCAATGATGTTTCAAGAAGCTAAAGAGTATGTTAAGAAGTGTCCAAAGTGTCAGTTGAACAAACCCTGTCCCACATCAGCCACCCGAGGAGTTGTCCTCGATCTTCCCGATTCCATTCGCTGTTTGGGGAATTGACGTCTTGGGGCCATTATCGAAGGCCAAAGGTCATGTAAGCTTTGTGATAGTGGCTATTGACTATATGATCAAGTGGGTGGAGGCTAAACCTCTTCGGGTTATTACAGAGCAGGAATGTTTGAAGTTTCTTAAGGAGTCTGTGGTATTTCAGTTTGGCCCAGGGTTTTGGTTTCTGATAACGGGTGACAGTTTGTGGACGCCAAGTTTGAGAGGTTCTTAACAGACTTAAATATACAATACCGAAGAACGTCAATGTCACAGTCTCAGTCAAATGGGTAAGTTGAGGTAACGAGTCGAACCCTGTTTAATGACATTAAATGGAGGTTGGACTAAGCTAAAGGTTGATGGCCGGAAGAGTTTCCTAGTGTTTTATGGGCCTATCAGACTACTCCGAGAACAACGACGGGAGACTCACCGTTCAGATTAGCTTATGGGACTGATGCTTAGTTTCAGTGGAAATTGGGTCGCCTTCTCTTCTCAGTCAGTTCAAAGAGTTATACAATGATGAAGGGCTTCGGCTTAACCTTGATTTGTTAGAGAAGGTTCGGGAGTCAACATTGGTAAGGTTGGCAGTTTACCAGTGAAGAATAGCTTGACATTACAATCGAGGAGTCGAGCAAAGTAGATTTGAGGTTGGAGACTTAGTTCTTCGAGAGGTAGAGGCATCTGCGCCCCTAAACGTTGGGAAGTTAGTGCCTAATTGGGAAGACCCTTACGAAGTGATCGAGGTCCCGAAGCCAGATACTTATCGATTTTGAGCGATGGATGGAAATGAGATTAAAAATACTTAGCATGTCGGTCGGCTTAGAAGATATTATCGGTGATTTGTATGTTTTCTTTTTGCAATTATGTAATTAAATCAGTTTATCAATAAAGTGGAATTCGGTTCGGTGACTTTATTTGCAAAGAATAAATGTCATTCATTTTTCATTATTTGTACAAGGATAGTTCTTTACATCGAAAAAAAAATAACAAAAAACGGCGAGGGTCGGGTTGGTCTTTAGGGCGCCATCCTCTTCATTGTCGGAGTCAAGAATTTTTGGGTCGAGGCCGGATGCCCACACCCTCTCCTTCATCTGCTCCTTTGCATCTTAGTAGCCCTCGTCGAACTGACAGACGATGTCTTCGGTTAGCTTAGGGGACTTTTTGTATTCAGAAATAATCTAGTGGCGAAGGGCTTCTGTCAGATGGCCCTCCCGTATGAGTCGGTCGTACTCCATTTCCAACCTATTGCCCGCCTCCACCAGGTTCCTTAGTTTGTTAGGTTCCTTAGTTTGTTGTACATGTCCTTGGCATGACTCTAAAAGTAGTCCGCAGCCTTCTAGAGAGCTTCAACCCGTCCCTTTCAGCTAGAAGGAGCTTCCTTTGCCCATCAAGTTTGGAGTACTCGTCCTTGATGGTGGTTAACTACATGAGCTCTTTGGCGTGAAAAACAGAGTTGGCGTGTTGACTCTGCTCGGATACCAGATCGGCTCGGGCTCACTTAAGCAGGGATTGGAGGTGTTTGATCTCATTCTTAAGCTCCTTCTCCTTAGCGTGAGTTTCGGCCAGATGACGCTTTGGGTAGTCCTCAAATTTCTCTTCATCCAGGGGAAGGGAGAAGACATGGAGAGCGAAAGGATAATTTTCACGTTCTTTTGGCCATAAGGTCATGGTGAAGAAGACGTCGGTGGATGGCTACTGCGATGTGAATGAGGAGGGGACGGATTCTGGAGGTGGGCTTTGTTGGGGTTCGATGCAGGGGCCTTTTTTGAAGTGGTTCGGGCTGATGGGGTTGTTCAATTCCTGTTCGTTAGGGGGGTCTGGGGAAAACTTGTTGTGGCTGTTCGGTGTCGATTGTTGGGTTGGTTTGGTGGGGACTGCGTAGCTAGGGTTTTTCTTTTCCTCAAGTTGTTTTTTTTAACAAGGTTCTTCGTTATTTGGCGTCTTTATCGGTTAGGGGTCTGGAGGGCATCGGTATGGATGAAATTGGTTCTGCTAGTATAGGGCTTCGAGTTCTGAGGGAAGTTGGGACGAGATGTCGGGGAGGGGTTCGGGTGATCGATCCTTTTGAGAGGAGGTTTTGTTGAGGGTTTCAGTGGTTGGATGAGAGGGGGTTTCAGTTATCGAAGCTTCTTGGGATGGTTGGCCGACCTCAGTGACGACCACAAGTTTGATGAGGGCCACTGCGAAATTAACAAAAGGTTGGTGAATATGATGAGATATTATAAATATACATATATATTTGTTTGTTATGCGCAAAGTATGGATGTTGGGAGGGAGACTTGCATTTGTGGTCGTAAAGCCAAGTTTGGTCAGAAAGTAAATACATCGACCGTTCTGTTTTTGGTAGCCGACTACGGAAGGCTTGGAAGTCGTTTACCCAGTCTTTGGGGAAGGCTTCGACCCCAATAATAGGTGTGATGGGGTCAAATTAACTTGGAAGTTGGGCGTGTTTGGGCCCTTTGACAAAGACCCATTGGGATTGCTAACCTTTGTTGCTGGAAGGAGGCTTCATCCAAACACGAGAGCCGGCATGTTTGTTCAACTGTCGGAAGTCAAGCTCTTTTGATCGCCATATGCTGAATATTGCAAGAGAGAAGTCAAGTGTGGATTTGACCCCACACTCGTGGTAGAAGGCGATGAAACAAATCAGATGGATGTCCTAAAGGATGCGGAGGTCGGTCTGGTAGTGGTCGTGGTTCTTAGGCCTATGTCCACCACAATCTCCTGTTTATATTTCCAGTACTTCAGAAGTTACTACTGCACTCACTTTTGAGGAAATTTTAGCTTTCCAGAAATTCTGTTCCAAATCTATGTATTCTAATTATGCACAATCAGATATACATTCTTGTGCTTTTTATGTTTCAGCCTGTGTTACTCGGACACGGATGGAGTGTCCGGTTGGACACGGTATCCGACACGGGTACTTCTCAATTTTGTCAATTTTTTACACTAAAGTGAAGTATCCAATTTTTGGACAAGGTGTCGGACACGGGTACTTCAGGGCAAAGTGAAGAGTCCGAGTAACACAGGTTTCAGCATCTTGTCCTAGTTGGATCATAGACACATGTGCTTCTGAGCATATTACAGGGTCCTTCCATCTCTTTACCTCATACACAGGTCCTTCCGAGCATATGACTGGGTCCATCCATCTCTTTTACCTCATACACGCCTTGTTCTGACAAAGACAAGGTTCAATAGCTGATGGTTCCCTTTCTTCTATCATTGGGAGTGGTTCAGTAGTTTGTACTCCTTCATTAACATTAGCATCTGTTCTTCATATTACTTCATTTATCGCAAAATTATTATTTGTCTAACGTCTTGTTGAATCCTTACACTGCTCAATCACTTTTTTTCCAACTCATTATGTTTTTCAGGACTTGGTGACGGGGCAAAAAATTGGCAGTGATAGTGCAGTTTGTGGTCTATATTATTTAGATGTTCCCTCATCTAACATGCCTCTAATTATAGCTGGGACTGCTACTCAGGCTCTTCAGTCTACTTCTGATCGTAGTCTGACTTATCTTTATCAATGGCATCGACGTTTGAGACATTCCCCTTTATCAGTATTAGTCTTTATTTCCATCTTTAGTTAAACAGTGTAATAAAACTCTGTTTTTGTGTGAACCATGTGAATTGGGTAAACACAAACATTCTAACATTCTGAATCTTTTGTTGTTATACATTCTGATGTGTGGGGACCTTCTCGGGTTGTTTCCCGTTTTTTATTGATTGCTATTTTCGTTTAACTTGGATTTATCTTCTTCGTTCCAAAAATGAGGGGTTTGATTGTTTCAGGAATTTCATAAAATGATTTAAACCCAATTTGAAGCTAAGGGCAAAATTCTCCATAGTCATAATGATCATGAATATAGTAATAATAATGTTTTTACATTCTATCTCTCTCAGTATGACATCATACTTCAAACCTCCTGTGTCAAAACCCCAAAGCAAAATGGAGTTGCGGAAAGAAAAAACCGACACTTAATAGAGGTAGTCCACTCTTATGATAATTATGAATACACCTAAATTTTTATTTGGAGATGATGTTCTACTGCATTTCTTATAAACCGGCTTCCTTCTAGAATTCTTAGAAACAGAAGTCCCATCCCTTTCCTTCACCACACGACAAGTCATTCTCCTTCACCTCGAGTTTTTGGTTGTGTGTTATGTTCATAATAAATCTCCCACTCGGGGCAAATTAGATCCCAAGGCTCTTAGGTGTGTTTTCATTAGGTATTCTCCGACCAAAAAAGGTTACAAATGTTTTCATCCTCCTTCAAACAAAGTATTTGTCACTCGTGATGTAACCTTTTGGGAATTGAAACCTTTTTATTCTTTCTTACATTTTTCTCTGGGGGAGGATGTTATTGATGAGGAAAAGGTTCCTCCTGAGGTTGGTATTACAAGTAGTATTATACCACCTTATCCTATAAATTCTTCTCCTGTTCCCGTTGTTGTCTCTGATAAATCTACACAGGGGGAGTTACAGGAATCGTATGACATAACGAGCCTGTGTTAAGGACCTAAGTTCGAAGAAGCAAGAATAAGGTCACCATTTTTGCACCACTACACCAACCCTGCTCAGAATCTAGTCCTGAAAATACTAATGGTGAGAATCCTAATTCTACCTGTTGATGATCCAGACCTTCCTATTGCTCTTAGGAAATGGGTTAGATCTTGTACTCAACATCTTATCTCTAATTTTTTAGCCTATAATAAATTATATGCATCCTACCATTCATTCGTTTCTTCCTTGTCTTAGATATCTGTTCCTCAATGGTGGAGAGAAGCAATTAGCGATGAGAACTGGAAATCGGCTATGTTAAAAGAGATGAATGCTCTGAAAAAGAATGATGCATGGTAATTACTCACTCTTCCTTATAAAAAAAACAGTTGATTGAAAATGGGTATATACAGTCAAATAGAAGCCGGATGAGACAGTTGAGAGACTTAAAGTCAGACTAGTTGTAAAAGGGTATACTCAACCGGTCAAACCCATGAGATTGATTACCAAGCGACATTTGCACTTGTGGCAAAGATGAACTCTGTTCGTACTATAATCTCATGTGCAGTTAATTTTGGTTGGGATCTTCAACAATTTGATATAAAAAATGCGTTCCTTCATGGTGACTTGGAGGAGGAAGTATACGTGGAAATACCCTCTGGTTTTGCTTCATCTGCAACTAAGGGAAAAGTTTGTAAGCTGCGAAAGGCTCTGTATGGTCTGAAGAAATCTCCCAGAGTCTGGTTTGGTAGATTTCACAAAGCAATGATAAGATTTGGGTACAAGCAGAGTTGAGAAGATCATACTCTATTTGTCAAACAAATAAAAGGTAAGACTTTCATTCTTATTGTTTATGTTGATGACATTGTGGTGACAAGAGATATTAGAGAAGAGATAGTTAATCTCAATGCAAGATTGACCAAAGAGTTTGAGATCAAAGATCTTGATCCTTTGAAATATTTCCTTAGTATTGAAGTTGTGAGATCTTCCAATTGAATTTTTCTATCTCAAAGGAAATATGTACTTGATCTTCTAACAGAAACCGACATGTTGGGATGTAAGCATGTTGATTCTCCTATTGAAGTTAATCATCATCTAGTAGGTGGACCTACGATTGATAAAGAAAGATATCAACGGTCGGTGGGACAATTGATATATCTTTTTCATAATAGACCTGATATATCTTACGCTGTGGGAGTAGTGAGTTAGTAAATGCATGATCCTCGACACTGTCACATGAAGGTTGTTTACAGAATTCTGAGGTATCTCAAGTCTGTTGGGAAATGTTTATTGTTCGCACCACATGGTCATATGAGAGTTGAAGTATTCTCCGACTCAGATTGGGTTGGCTCTATAAATGATCGTCGTTCTACATCTGGATACTGTTCATTTGTGGAGGTAATTTTGTTACTTTGCTCAGTAAGAAACAATCCGCGGTGGCAAGATATAGTGCTTAGGCAAAATATCGAGCTATTGCCTTGGGTATATGCGAACTATTGTGGATTCGAACCTTGCTAGAAGATTAGGGTGTTACAACTAAAAGGCCTATGCAATTATTTTGTGATAATAAGACAACCATTAGTATTGCAAACGACCCGATACACCATGATAAAACGAAGCACATTGAGATTGACAAACACTTAATTAAAGAAAAGTTAACTAATGGTCTTATTTGCTTACATTTCTTCAAAACAGGACATCAGTTTGCTCATATTTTGACCAAGGGTCTTAGTAGTAAGATGTTTAATCCATTATGCTTCAAGTTGGGTATGCGAGACATCTATACACCAACTTGAGGGGGGAGTGTTAGAAGATATGGTTCCCATAATTGTAGTTAATCTTATCCCATAATTAGTGTGTAAACATTACTGTAAATTAGGGATATCCATAATTGTAAATTAGGGATTGCTATACTTATGTATATATAAACCAATGTAATTGAGTGGAAATTAAAAAGGAATTATAATCCAAAACCTCTGTTTCTTCTACAGGGTTTTATGTTAAGTCCTTCTGCCTGAATTTTTACTTATTAAAGTATTCATTGTTCAGCATCGTCAGCTTATCTAGGTTAGGAATTCTATCAATCTTGAGCTTTTAGCGCAGTTTGTTTCCGTAGTTTTTACTCCAGTTCTCATTCTGTGTAATACAGCCTAAATTGAAATGTATCAAATTAACTAAGGTCTTTTAGCTGAAATCTGGCTATGCTACTTTTTTTGTATTTTGGTGGTAACGACTCTTGTTTGGGTGGCATGTTCAATATTAATGAACATAGGATACGAGAAGATTCTCTAGCCAGAGTGGAAATTGGAAAACCTAGGTCTTTTCAAGGGATTTGCAAATGACTTAAATAGCTACTTGGTTTGAAGAGGTGGATGAGGACTCGCACATATTTACTTGATCAAAATTTAAGGAATTTTCCATGTCATAAATATGGATTGGCTGGAACATTAAATGAGAGATTTATGACTCATACACGATCAAGATTGGAAGAGAAAATGCATTTATATACCTCACTCGTGTTGCATAAATTGAGTGTACGAAAGTGAAGTATAAGAAGTGTTAGTCGTTGGACTTCAAGTTTGGCTTCCCTTTAACAAAAATTCAATTTGGAATTTCCTTGTCCAGTTTGCTTTCTTTCTTCTCTTATTAATGTACCAGTTCTAACATGGGGAATAAATATGGGAGTGGCCTGTAATTTTTCTGTTGCATAGTTTTGTTTCAGTATTTTATTTAAAATTGTCAATTTGGATAAGATAACCTTTCTTTTCCCCTTTTAGAAGCTAATTTTTTTTTGCTTTACTGTCATTTGAACTTGTATCTCTGAAATTATGGAAGTTTTTATTTTGGTAATGCAGGGTTAGCAGGACGGTAACCAAGGGACTGCTCGTGCACCTAGGCTGTGATTTGACAGTTGTTAGTTCAGGAGACAAGTGCTTGCGCGATATTACTCCAGAGAGCACAAGGTGATATTTTTAGACCCGGTACAGATGGTTATAAGGTTGCTGTCCAAATATGTGAAAATTTTTCTGAAGGCCACATGTAGAAAGTGTTTTATTAGATAAGAACATGGGGTTGTATCGACTGCACCGGAAAGTGAATTCCCTGTTGTTGAAGTAGAAGCTGTAGAGTGCTCATGTAATAGCTTCTTCTAGCCTATTTAAGT
Source organism: Panax japonicus (assembly GCA_020205505.1). Lineage (NCBI taxonomy): Eukaryota > Viridiplantae > Streptophyta > Magnoliopsida > Apiales > Araliaceae > Panax > Panax japonicus. The sequence continues at coordinate 75,818,215 of CM035092.1, read as the reverse complement.
CATTTCTAATATTAATGAAGAAGGTTGTGAGTTTTAATATTGACAGGTTTATTAGAGAGAGAGCGAGCCACTCGTGTAACTAAGTCTAGAATGGAAATGGTTGGAAAGTAAGTGCCCTCCGATATTATTATGTGGTGGTAAAGAAATAAAGAAGGAATTTATCTGTAGCTTTCAAATCTCACCCCCATATTCTTTTTTGGTATATATTCATTTTAACACAAGATGAAAGGATGATTGGCTTGCCTTTTCTTTTACGTGTAAAATGTTCTTTGTATACTTGTGCTTATATTAATTTGACAAATTTGCATTAAATAATATAACAGATTTTGGGTTTCCTTTCTGCCGATTAAGGCAGTCCAACAATATGGAGGAGCATCATGACCTACCAACCAAAAGTCTAATAAAACCATTGTGCAATTTTTATTTTTAAAAATAAAGTATCATGGACAGAACATTATAAAAATATTAATTTATTTTGTGAAAATATTAATACCTTTTTTTTATAGTATTAACTTTATTCTTCTGATGAAGGTCATGGCTACATCTAGATAAGTAGATAACTGGCCCATCACAAAGTATTCCTCAATCCTCATAGGAGTGGGATCATATAATCTCAAAAATGTTCCATCTCCGTCAGCTTCCTCCAAATACTTTTACTCACCAAGTTGAAGCTACATTTTTTTTTTGTTTTTTAATTTTAATTTCTTAGACATTTCCCTAAGGACCACCAATAATGTAAAGCAGAAAATACATTTATAGTAACTACACATCCCAAGGGACAACAAATGAAAATATTATCTATCAATAAAGATAGGAGATAGAAAAGAAAAAGTGTTTATTAAGATAAAAAAACTTAATACAAAAATGGTTTTTTCAAAAAGATTTAAAAACAATATCAAAAATAATACTCCCTCCTCCGTTCCTAAAAGATTAACGTTTTAGAAAAAAAAATTGTTCTAATTTATTTGTCGTTTACAACTTTTTAGGAGAATAAATTATTTATTTTCCTATATCACCCTTACCTTCTCTCATTGTCCCACAAAATTCTCTCTCTTGTATTAATAGTTTTCAACTTTTCATAAATGGGTAGTGATGAAATTTCAAATAAATTTTAATTGTTAATTGATAGTATTAAATAATTTTCTTAATCCACGTGCAAAAACTTTAAATGACAATCTTTTAAGATCAGGAGGTCATTTAACAATCTTTTGCCAAATGCCCTCCGATCAAAAACATAATTTTTTTTCTTTTAAAAGTACTATTTTTTAGACAAAATCTCTACTCGTTAAAAATATTTTTGCCGGTCGGTCATCAAACATTAATATTTTCAAATTTAATTTAAAAAATCGGTTTTGCAACGTACTGCTCCGCCAAAGGGGATTCTATATGGTAAATACTAGTATTTAAAACTGCTTTCATTTACTTTTTTAGAATTTCTATCCATGGCTTCGCTGTAGTTTTATCCAAATATTATATTTAATTTGTTTTAAAATATAAGATTATTATTAATTTTTTAAAATTAAGTTAAAATATTTTTAAATTTAAAATTAATATAAATTTATTTAATTTTTAATTCGTACAATAATGATATTATAAATTATTTAAAAAATAAAATTATTTAATTCGATAATATAATATTTTAATTTGAAATCGAGGAACTAGTCTTTGGAGTAATTATTTTGAAAAAGATTAGTGTTGAGGAAATAAAATTACAATCCCAACAAACTCAAAAGAAAACAGTTATGGATGACATATCTTGATATCCATATATAATTAATATTTACAGAAAGTAACAAAAGCTTTGGCTCAAGTCATCTTACGTTTGCTATTATTATTAGATGCCCCACCCCCACCCCCACCCCCACCCCCGTACTAACGTTCCTCACTTTAATACAGATTCTCTCTGAAACAACAAATAAAGAAGGGGTAGAGAAATCCAAACTCAAAGCCACTTGCTGTTTCCACATAAACCACCTCCAAAAACCACCACAATCTTCTGGTCAATTTGTTGAAAAACCCTTTATTTAATTTTGTCTCTCATCGTCTCTTCCATTTTGGGGGTCCAATTTCAACCTTCTTTAATCAAATGGCAATGGGTATGTGTCAATAGAGTTTTTATAAATATATATTTGTACAGAGAGAATTCTTTCAGATTATACCCAAAGATCACCCCCAAATTTGAATAAATTTTTGTCTTTCATATCTATTTAAAGATTTTAATATAAAGATAGCTGCTTTATATCATCAGGGGTTAGTTTTATTTATAAAAAATCAGTGTTTTTGTGTTGGGTTTGGGGGTTTGATTCCATGGCCGCTGGTGTAGAAATGACTGGTGAGGCAGTTGTGGCAGCTACTTTAGCTGTTCATTCTTCTTCACCAAACACCGAAACTGCTAATAATTCTGCTAAAAATGGTATACCTGTGTCTAATGATGCTAAGGAATCCGATTCCAAATCGGAATTTCAAATGCAAGACATAGTTGATATGTTATCCAAGTTGAAGCTGAATCCGATGGCGAAAGAATTCTTTCCTTCGTCCTACTCAAATGATCTCAATCATGATCAGTTTGCAGTGAGCTATTTTGTGCCAATTGATAAGAATTTGGGTAGTGAAGGTTACCCAAATAGAAGGGTATGATTTTATAATACATTTTATTCAATTTTACCATGTTTATTATGGGTTTGGGTTATCTTGTCATTTTACATGTCACCATTCGGCTAGCCCTTTGTTTAGGATTGTGGTTTTTAAAGGTTATATAATCTCAGTAATTCCATATTTGATGCTATTAAATTGAATTGATATTGAATTGTCATGTTTCTGTTGTAGATTAATGTGGGTTTTGATTCCTTTTTGTGGTTGGATTAATTTTGTTGAGGTCCTAATCTGGCATTCACATTGTACTAATTGTTCAATGTGATAGGAAATGTAGTTTTAAACTGAGGTATTTGTATCCTGGAAAAGAAAGGATTTTTGACATTTAGTTTGTCCACTCGAGAATTTTAATTTGCTTCCTTGTACAGGTTCAGCTTTAGAAAATTGGTGTTGTTTTTTAATTTATTTTTGTAAGGTTTTGATTTCAAAAAGGGTACTTCAAAATGAAAAGATTTAGAGTTTGTCCAAAAAAGATGTGTCCTGTCGATTTGTTATTAACAAATATAATTCCACTTGATTTTTAAAGATGGCACTTATGTTCCTCTTAGTCCTTTATTAACAGGAAATCATGATGAAGTTACCATTTCATAGTAATCCAATTGAGATTTTTTATTTGCTTCTGGGTATACATTTGGGTTTAGAATTTGGTTTGTTGTGTCGTCCTTAAGTTTTCCAAAGTGCATTTTGTTGTTTTTCGATTTCGTTGGTGTAGGGTTTTAATCTATGCTGCATCACCATTTTCTGGTACCATTGCCATTCCTTAAAGATTGGATTTTGATTCTGCAATTGTAGCTTATTTAGGATGTTTAAATTGAGGTAATATTGTTTTCATCTGTGATTTGAACTTTTGTACATGGTGATTCAATGTTCATATTCAATTTTTCACTGCAAGTGTCTCTTATTGTCATTTGAATTAGATTTTTCGACTGCCGTTATGCTTTTGTGGCAGAACATTCACTTTTGGAAGACTTTTGTCGTTTTATCGATTTTCTGCATAACTAATACTTAATACTTAGTTTGATTCTTTATCTAACCGCATGCATTTATATTGTCAGTAGATTGCTTTCCACATTCATTTTGTTGGTTTCGCTGGATTTCACCTTTGAATTGATCATCAATTCCTTTGTACTTATCTTTATAATGATTAAATTTCAGGTTTTGATTTCTGTTGTTCTAAGTTATGCATAAGTGGGCTTTTTGGATTACGAGTTCATCTTTCTGAATTGGTCTTTCTGCTCTGCTCCCCTCTTCCCTCAAACCCCCCCCCCCCCCCCCCCCCCCGGTTTGTATTATACATATCTTTGTTGAAACAACGAGTTCTGTAAAGATTAATTTTCCCTTTCTTTCTTAACAAATGCCTTCAGAAAAATAAAGATTTAGTTTTTGTGTTTGTGTCACGCTAGACTGTAATTTTGTGTCTTTGTGCTCTCTCTTCCTTTTTTTGATGTAACCTGTTTCTTGGTAATAAAATGACTACTGAAAACAAAATAGATACCTTCATATAGTATATTTAATCTTATGGTTGACAATGTGATTATCTTATATATTCTGTTTATTCATACTTTCTGAAATTTGAATTTTCTTTCCTTGACAGAGGAGAAATAACCTTAACCAGGGGAGGAGGCGGTTGAATGGGAGAGCTTTTAGAGCTCAAAGAGAAGATAGTATTCGACGAACAGTTTATGTTTCTGACATCGATCATAATGTAAGTAAGAATAAACAGATCATTAGCATTGATTAGTCCTTTTAATTTTGTGGCCTTTGAGAATTTGCATTAATATTACCCTTTGACCTCTCCATATTAGGTGACTGAAGAGCAGCTTGCTGCTTTATTTAGTGGATATGGACAAGTAAGTCATTTTGGTTATTTTGAAATTAGTTTGATTCATTCTGCTGGATGCTCAAGTTATTATTTAGTTTTTGGGTAGGTCAAAACCTGCTACTTTATTTTCACTTGGACAAGTAAAAGGTGTACACTATCTGTTCGTAGTATTTATTCTTCATAAATGAAATTGATAGAGTAGCCTTCTCTATTTAGTCGTATGTTGCTCCGTAACCAAACAAATAAAAGGGGTATATATGACTATAAGATATATTTTAAGGTTTATCGAAGAGTTCTCACATGTAAGAGGATATATATATATATAACTATGGGATATATTGTAGAGGCAAAGTGACAGGAAGGATGAGCATGAGAGCATTAATTCTTGTAGAAGTGGAGCATCTATAGATTGGATTCTTATCCACTGTGCAACTCTATCTAGCTATACAAATGATACGATATCACATGTATGTCACACTCAGGTGTGCTTAATGCCAGGGGATATATAATATAACAAGCATTCTGCTTCACTCACCTATGTTTGATTCAACCCCATGGGAACCACCCTGTATTCATTTGAGTGTGGGACTGTAGGCTGAGAGATTAGCCAACATAAAATGCAAATGAATGAACTTAATTAGCAGGGTACTTGGCTCTTCAGGATTGGCCAAGGCTAGATGAGCTTGGCTTGATCTTGTTCTTGGCTTGCCCTTGTTAATTTGAGCTTCAGTTAAAAGCCTGTACTATAAATACTTACCCATATTGCAGATGACATATAAGATCAACAATTTAATATTATTTGTAGTAACCTCTAGAAAAGATTTAATGACCGGATGAGTGTTCTTCTTGGTTTTTTGCAGAAGAAGAATATAAAAGGATCCGATATACATTTGGAGGAACACATTAATACTCTAACCATGAGGAATAAATATTTGGAGGAACACATTAATATTCTAATTATAAGTAATAAATAAAATTGAACAAGGTTTTGGAGCATAAAGTATGAAAGTTAGCATCAACTAGATCATTATGCAAAAGAAGGATACTCGAAAAAAAATGCTGCTCTGCTCTGTCTCCCTCGATTTTCTAGGCATCCAGAAGTACTAGTTTTCCTAATTGCTGCAATGGGAGACTAAATCTACCCAGTTAAAGTCTTTAATTAGTTTGAAGTTACCCGGATAAGTTACATATTGAAACCAAAGAACTAAAGTATATTTCATATATGCGATGCCAATTCCTTAAATTTGTATATAAATGAAAAACCTCACTGGAGGCATAAATATTTTTCAGTTGGTAATCAATTTGCACGTTTCACAGTGGAGATTGAGACGAGTCTCCAGGTTTTCTTGTTTCACCTAAATGGATGAGTCCGAACAAGTTTTGAGCATGCTAAGCTCCTCTTGTGTGAATGGTTTTCTTCATAAGTATCAAATATGGTTTTAAGGCTTAGATTGACCATATGGGAAAATTCCTAGAGAGCTCTGTATTTGGAGATGTATTCTACTGATCTACATCATAAGATGATAAACTATCCTGAGCTAGACTTATTACTTAACTTGGGAATCATTGGATTTTTTCATGGTTAAAAGAACTCCTGATTGGACACAAAACATGTTTGGAGTCTGGGGAGTCCATAATGAGCCTTTTCAAAATTTAGAATCATTGCTTTCATACCAATTTCTTGGGGAACCTGGGGAGTCAATAATAAAGGCCCTAATACACCTGGTGAACTTAACTTAGACCCAAAAGATTAATCTCATATGTCGTTTGCTCAACGTTGTATATTAAATCTTAAACATCACACTCGAACATTGAGGTGCGATTATGCCAACTCACATGTTACCTTAGAAAAACTATTACTAGCATGGTTGGGTCTATTTTCGGTTTAGGCAATCAGATGCAACTCAATCTCCTACACTTTTAAGCTTGTGTCTTTCCTAAAAAATTTCTTTCGCATGGTTGGGGCTTTTGTAGGTTTAGGCAACTCGACTTACCTCAAACTTCTACACTTTTGAGCGTGTCTTCTCTACAAATTTCTTTGGAAATGGTTTATATGAATATCTATCTGTTTGGATGCAAATACTTAGGTTAATGGTATGGTTTATAACTGTACTCTGTTAATTTGTTTTTTTCTTACAGGAGCAATGTAGTTTATTGAGACCATGTCATATTTTTGGACATAACATATTTATAATAGAATTTACAGTGAAAAAAGTCATAATGAGTTCGCTTTTACACGAGAGTCAAAGACAATGGAGGAGAGAAGTTGAATAGTTTGCATACTGGGCAAAATTGTTTCGAATTGTGGTACGAGAACTAAGTTGCCTTGTACATTCTACATAAGTAGCGTTCCTCGTACCCTATTTCGTTCCATGTACCTAGTTGATTAGCTTTCTTGGTAACCATAGTTCCAATTAAGCGTGCATAATTGTGAAAGAAGAAATTTCTTCATAAGGGAATATGTTTGCTAAAAGAATTTCACAAGGCTATAAGCCCTAAATACTTTTATGCCCTTAAAATTTTATATACTTATTTTCAATTTTATATTATTTTAGATAGATGTGATAAAAATATATGTACTTGTGGTGCTGATCTAAATATCATTTTTGGTTACTCTGAAGGTTGTTGATTGTCGAGTTTGTGGTGATCCGCATTCACGTCTTCGCTTTGCTTTTGTGGAGTTTGCTGATGAGTGTAAGTTAGATGTTTTAGCTAAAGCTTTGTACATAATTGGGACATATGCGGCTGATTATAATGTATTACATGTTATCTGGAATCAATGTTGGCAGACTCTGCAAGAGCAGCTCTTGCCCTTGCTGGGACACTGCTAGGTTTTTCTCCAGTTAGGGTCTTACCTTCAAAAACTGCTATCCTTCCCGTGAATCCTACATTTCTTCCCAGGGTATGAATTATTTCCTATTCTTATATGTTGTTTTAATATCTGTATGATGCTCACAACATACTTTCTTTCTTTTTTAATTTGATAAATACAGTCAGAGGATGAACGGGAGATGTGCGCAAGGACAGTCTATTGCACAAATATTGATAAGAAGGTACACATATTTTATCACTTTTTCTGTGGTACTTCTGTGGAAGCAGCTTTATGTTTAATTTAATATGTATTGTACAAGTAACTGCTACGAGAATTTTCAATTGTGGTTGAGGAGTTGCATCTTTTGTTTATATGAGGAAACTAATAGGTGTTTTTATGCAGGTTTCTCAAGCTGATGTCAAGGCATTCTTTGAAACAAGATGTGGCGAGGTGTGAAAGGGTCTAAAGTGTAAAACCATTTAGCTGGTTCTTTTTTCAGCAAATGACAAATTTGTTGCATGCAGGTTTCTCGCCTGAGGCTTTTGGGGGATCATGTGCATTCAACTCGTATTGCTTTCGTTGAATTTGTTATGGTAAGTTCATACTTAAAACTGCAAGGGCTACCACAATACTATCTGCATGCACCATTTTCTCAGTTCTCATTTTCTTCAGAGTATCAATGTTTCATCTAGGGACCTACATTTTTTAGTCATTGTCCTAATTATGGTTATCTTTACAATCTAATAATAACCTGATTTGTCATAACATCTAAGAAACTACTGGAGTTCTGGTAGCAAGGATGCCCTTAGTATGAATGTTAAATGTTCTCCTCAGAATACTTACTAGAAAAATGAATAAATAATTTTCTCTCCTCCGAAGGAACTGAAACTCTGTTGCTTTTAAGTGTTACGAATCTTGTTTACATAGGTATAAGATCTCATTTTCCTGGGGAGTCAGAAGGTCTCAACAATATAGGGAACTGCATCCAAAGTGTCTTTCAGGGTGGTATTTCAACTTAACAGCACAGTGATTGACATAATCCTGAGTTGTTTGTTGGATCTGCTTACAAAGACGGCCTTTTTAAAATAACTTTGAATGTTACTACAGAAATCATTTGATGTGAATTTTACAAGCTTTTCATATAATTAACTTTATGAGAATAATTTGAACACTTGACAAAGGTGAAAGAGTGAAAGTGCTTAGAAGTGAAACCATCAATAGAAACTTTGTTCAATTATCATGGAAGTAAGAGAACTTGAAACTCGTCTTTTATTTCGGAACTGAAGTCTGTGAGAGTGCTCATGATACTATCAGAAAATGCATATGAGTTGTTGAGGTAATCTGTCTAGAATATTAAAAGGTCACATCAGGAGAAAAGAGTCTTGAATGTTGTGAGAGCTTGTTTCCTAAGGTATGCGTAAGATCATCTTAGTTCCACACTTGCTAAAATGCCATGCATCATCTAGTAGGTATGCGTAGGATCATCTAGTGCAGTTTTGTGGGACAAGCAGATGATTGTAAGTGGCTTAAAAGAGTCCTGTAATTGATTAACAATGTAGTCAATAATTACCCTCTAAACCTTAATGCAGGTGGAATCATTTTTTGGCTCTTAACCTGGTTTAATCTCTTGGTTTGCAGGCTGAGAGTGCTATTCTGGCACTGGATTGTTGCGGGCAGGTATTGGGATCCCAACCCGTCAGGTGAAGTACCTGAACAGTAGTAAAAACAAAGCATTTGCTACTTTCTTCTTGACAAGTAAATTATTTTGATAATTTTGTAGGGTGAGTCCTTCGAAGACACCTGTGAGGCCACGACTTCCTCGCCCTGGTATGAACTAACTAGTTATCAGAGTATGAGATCCATGGAAGGAATGTGGTAGAGGTGCATCATTAAGAGAGAGACGAGAGAAACTTTGTTGTGACGAGTGGTGGTGAAGAAACTTTTTATGTTTCAGTTATTTCCATCTTTTCCATAACAGCAAGTCTTCCTACAGCTGAACATCTCGTGTGTAACCCTGCTTCAACTGAAGTTTTTAAGGGGACCATCCCGATGTTAAGAATTTTTTAAACTATATTCCGTCCGATTGCAGAATGCGATGATGCTAGTAATTTCAGTAAGTATTTTGTGATGGTTGTTACTTGTTAGTCTGCCTCATGCTTATGTTTACTTGTCAAAAAGAAAAGAAAAGTCTAGCTCATGTTATGTAGGAGCTTTGAAATTTACAGCCCTTCGATGTTGATTACTGTTAAACTTACTGTTATTCCCTTTTTAAAATTAGATATATATTTTTCTTTTTAGTCCGTTTCAATATATGTTTAGGGATCCCTAGTTAGATTGGTTTATAGGCAGGTCATCCTGGCTATATTGACAGCCTCTTCCCACTCATTCTAGGCTTATACACGTAGAGAAAAGGTGCAAACATTTAGCCAAAAAAGAAAAGGTGCAAACCTTTAGCCTATCTTTATCTATAAAAAAAATGTTTGGAATTGGACTATTTATTTTAATTTAACATTATTTTAGATTATTTAATCCATGATAGGAGATTAATAGTCTTTTAAATAGTTCTATGAATTATTATTTATGATGAATTATATAATCACATGATAAATATGAGATTAATAGTCTCCATATTTTCAGGTATTAAATGACTTTTATGGGACTATTAGTTTCATATTAAAGGACTAATAGTCCCTTGTTAAAAGATTAAATAGCCTGAAATAGTACTAAATTAAGATAAATAATTTAATTTTAAACATATTTTTTTATAAACAAACATAGCTCTAATAAGATGCATGTAGTTGTAATTTTTTAGTCATAAATAAGTGGAGGGCAAGGTAGAATGTATTTTTATACAGCTGACACGGGTTTTGGTAATTGGTGATTCTAGGCGGGTTGGGAGCCGACTGTCTGAGAAGGGATTCATATCCAACCGGAAATTGATTTATGTCGACACATTTGATTACCAATTTAGATAGTGACTAAAGGCGGAACTTAAATGACAAGGTAAAATAATAATGTGTAGATTTTTTTTATTATATATTATTTTTTATTACCTATTATTTTATGTATATATCAATATACGTCGGTATTACACTTGGCAAACGGACGGGCGCAGGTTGGGCCGGACTATGGTCGGGCCGGGCTAAACACAGCTCGGATTTTGGGGGGCCGTAAAATATAAGTTCAAAGTCTGCGGGTTTACGGGCGGGTCGGGCCGGCCTACGGGCTGAGGTTGTTTTATCTCTATTTTTTTGATATTTTTGGGCCCAAAGTGAACGGGCCGGGCCGGGCCAAAAAAGTCCAAATTTTTATGGGCAAAAAATGCACCCCAAAGCCCGCTTTTTGATGAGTGAACCGGGTCGGCCCACGAGTTTTGGACCCGTTTATTAGGTCTAGTCGGTATAAGATAACTAATAACGTGTGAATCTCTTTTTTATTATATATATTCACATGTCAATTTTTAATAGTGTCGATATATAACACCTTTTAATTTAAAAAATAACATTTCACTAATAAGTTTGTCCTTCAAATGTAATTTTTAGAAAATATGGTTGAAAAATATTATTTCAAGTGACTTATCTTAAAGAAAAAAGTGAAATCCAGTGTCCTAGGCAAGCAATAATATAAAAAAAAAAAAAAAACGACCCCCCCCCCCCCCCCCCAAAAAAAAAAAAAAAACTCCATTCCACAAAATAATTTCATTTTTTTCACAAAATGAATCTAATTTTTTTTGTTGATAGTATAAAATGACGTATTATTCTCAAATTTATCATTAGAATTATTATTACATAATATTATCATTTATACTGTTGGGGTATGATTATTTGGGTCCGGATGATTTGGTGGGTCCGTAGTCAGGTGGAGAAAATCTTCCCATGTAGGAGTCTGTTTTGGGCAATTGGAGAATTTTAAAGAATTAAAATTTTTAACTGTATTTAATTTTTCAACTCCTAAGGAAGTGTCAGGATATAATCTAAATTCTTTTTTTAAGGAGATTTTATTCAATCCCATTATGGAATAACATCTAATGAGGAATTCTATTTCTATACGGGGAGATGGTGTGATCATTATAAATACAAGTTTATACCCGATTTTATTTACAACACCCTTACATAAAGCCTCCATTATACAACCTTATTTAGCCCGTACTTATTCTCACAACGAATTATCCCTCGACGGAATAAGTCATCAACCCAGTTTCAACCGCATGACGGTGACGTCTCTCAACAATACCATTTTGAATTGAAATGTGTGGACAGGAAAGACGATGAATAATACCTTTGTGAGAAAAAAGAGTTTTAAGTGGTGAGAAAAATGAGATTTAAGTGGTAAAAAATTATTTGCACAGTCAATTTGAAAATATTTAATTTTGAAAATATTTAATTTCACCATAGATTGAAATTTCAAAAATTTAGAGGCAAACTCACTGCGAAGCTTAATAAAATAGATCCATGAAAATTTTGTGTAAGCATCTATAAAAAGAATATAATATTTATTTTCATGCAGGGAAGTCAAAGGAGCAGGACCCCAAACATCACATATTATTAGCTCAAGAACATGTTTTGTAGAAAAAGAATTACTATCAAGAGGAAATCCATAGGCCTTGCCCATATGACATGTCGTACATACAGGAATGGCTTTATTGGAGGAGACACATAAGTTATTTTTAGAAATAATATGACGGATGACACGTTCAGGATGACCTAGGCGACGATGCCAATCAGACAAGGAGACTCTGGAAACAGAAAGAGCAGTGAAGGAAGGTGCAACTGGCAAGGTGTAGAGGCCATCCTTAATTGGTCCGCTGAGAAGAGTTTGTTGAGAGACGGGATCCTTAACATGAAAACAGAATGGGTGAAATTCAAAATAGACATTATTATCTCGACAAAATTTATTAACAGATAACAATCTTTTTGAAGCAGATGAAACATGTAAGATTTGAGAGAGTTGAAATTTTTATTGTTAGAATTAAAGGTGGTGGAGTAGAGATGATTTATAGAAGAAACATTACCATTGGCCACTTGAAGATGATCCGAGCCATTATACTCATCAACATGATTGATACCTGCTAAGTTTGGAGTAACATGATAGTTAACACCTGTATCAGGGTACCATTGTAGAGAAGACATAGATGGTGACATGTTGGTCGGGGTAATGGGTGTGGGTGGTCGCAACAAAGTTAGCAGCCAAGAAGGATTACCAGGATGTGGATCAAGGAGACCATCAGAAGGGTTTATTTGAGGACGAAAGTAATATATATTGGTACGAATTGTGATTGGAACCACCACAGAATACACATCGTGTGTGAGATCCCGAATTTTATGAAATAAAAGTATTCAATTTTTCTATTTTGGTAAATGGTTAAATTGATAAAAGGTTAGAGTTAAGGGTGATATTTGAAAATTTTTCAAAGTAAGAAAGTTTTCATAAAATAATCGGTAGTAAAAGAACAGTAATACGCGTGGTTGCATAGTAGCACACGATATTGATTATTGATACTTATGTGAGAAGTCACTCAATTATACTTAATTATTGCTACAATAATTTTTGCATTATATCTCTCATATTATTGATTCAATTATTGTCACAGTATCATCGGTATAATATGTTATATTATTAAATCAATAATTGAGACATCAAAGTTATTCATATTATTATTTGCAATATTGACAATATCTAGAAGTTTTGTCAAGGAGAGGTTTAGTCATCTAATTGCGCGCCAATAAGGAGAAATCCTTATCGGAAAGCCCCCTCTTTCTTGGGAACGACCTTGGTTGTTAAATATTGTGAGTTATAATATTAATGATGAATGTTATTAAAAATCGAAGTTGAGTTCAGAGTTGAATTTGGAGATGCGGACGTGATATTTGAGTCCAGAACGATAAAATTACTAGAAATAGACTATAAACACAAAATTTACAGGGGCTGACTTTTTTGTCAAAAAAGTCAACAGTTGACTTTTTTGGAAAAAGTCAACAGTTGACTTTTTTAGAAAAAGTCAAACTTCAAAATTTCAAAAATAAAATTTTTGAGAAAAATATTTCCATTGTGTTGGGATTGTTAGTGTTAGTGAAAATCAATATTTATTTCGATAATAATTGATGTCTGGAGGTTATATTTACTAATCGGGTAATTAATCGAATAAATGAGTAATTAATTGCTATTAATTCACATGATTATAACTATTTGTTCAAATGTGTGTACTATTGATTCACATTCATTTATTATTAAGGGAGTTGGTGCAAGATTGATAATACTTGCATGACTAAGTTAAAAATGGAGGTATAAATGGAGGTATTATACAGTAATTCGTATTTTCACATGTCTAGAACTATTGATTCACATGATTTACTATTAGGGGATGTGGTACAAGTTTGATAATACTTGCAGGACTAAATTAAAAATGAGGGAAAAGATTAAGGTATTATATGGTAATATTTCGAGCCCCAAAATGTGCAATTATTGAAACTATATTTTCCTATAAATAGAAGCTCATTCTTCCTTCATTTCTCATCAATTAGCTATAGAGCAATTATTATAGAGAGAAATAAGAAGAGAAGTCTGCTACCTCACTATTCCAGTATCCAGTTTTCTTTTAAGGTAAGAGATATTATTATTATAGTAAGGGGTATTATTTCTTTCGTATTCATGAAGAGAATTATTTTCTTTCAATACTCGTAAGAGCTGTTATTCCATTCTTTATTATTATGTTGGAATAACATGTCTATGCGAAGTACCGCATACATAGTAAAATTCTTCTGTTATTCCATTCTTTATTATTCTGTTGGAATATCATGTCTGCGTATTACGCATGACCTGGTTCCATTATTTATTATTCTGTTGGAATAACCTGTCTGTGCGGTCTATCGCATGCCTGGTGAATTATGTTGTTATTCCATTCTTTATTATTCTGTTGGAATATCCTGTCTGTGCGGATTACGCATGACCTAGTTCCATTATTTATTATTCTATTGGAATAACCTGTCTGTGCGGTCTATCGCATGCCTGATGAATTCTTTTGTTATTTCATTCTTTATTATCCTGTCTGTTCGGATTACGCATGACCTGGTTCTATTTTTTATTATTCTGTTGGAATATCCTATCTGTGCGGATTACGTATGACCTGGTTCCATTATTTATTATTCTGTTGGGAATAACCTGTCTGTGCGGTCTATCGCATGCATGGTGAATTCTTATGTTATTTCATTCTTTATTATTCTGTTGGAATATCTATGTGGATTACCGCGTACATGGTGAATGATCATTTGTATTAACTCCTTATTAAATTGTGAAAATGATCTGTTTACGTGGATTACCGCATGGCGGGTTAAAATTCATTTGCAGTTTCGTAATTTTTCGGACATTCAAAAATTTTGGAAAAATTTGGGAGGATATTATGATAAGTTTTCTAACATCTCAAACTGGAATCACTGTAAGAGGAGTTGTAAATTTTTGTATGGACTATTTTTAACAAAGCACGAAAAAGTGAAAAAGGAGAAAAAGCTACTGCCCAAAATTTTGTAAGGGCTGTTTCAGCCACTTAATATATGAGGAAAATTCCGGCTTTTTGGGACATGAAAATATATGGTATAAAGTACCTCCTGTCCAAAAATGAGTTCATTCCGACTTAAAATGAGCAAGTTATGACTATTTTAATATTTAGATTTTTCTGACGAAAAATGCTATAACCGGAGTTCTATAACTCCGATGAACATGAAATTTAAACTGGAAGCTCACGTTAACATGTGTAAGATCCTGCCAAGATTTGAGAATTTCTAGAGTTAAACTTGAGGTAGCTAATTTCTTAAGGAATTAATTATAAATTGATTTTTAAAAAATACTTAAGGGAGTTGAAAAATTATAAAAAAAATACTTGTTGTGTATGAAATATATGTATATATGTTTGGACAAAGGATAAAAAAATAATAAGTTGATTTGGTAATTTTTCATGAAAATGGTTTAGTTACGAACATATGAGTTAAATATATTATGTGAAGTTGAAAAATTGATAAATAGGATTTTATGGCTTTGAAAATCCTATATAAGGTATATGCAGATTTTTGATGAGGAATTTGATCATTGGTGATGAAATCTTATGAGTATGACATTTTTGAATGATTAAATGCATTATTTGGTAAAGTGTAAACAATTAAAATAAATTTTTTATAAGTTTAAGAAATGATTAAAATATTATTATAATATTAATGATATTAGATTATGAGATTATTAAGTGATTGATAACATTGAGATATTCTTGAACCCTGGATAAATTATATTATAAATGTTTAATATTTATCCTTTATCTCATTTGATTGATTCTTTATATCATTGTCATGATCCTCATGCTTATATTGTGTTGAAAGTCATCTGTGGCTTACAGTGCATAGATAGACTTGGTATGATTATGACCAGGGATTATTCGGTATAATCATGATCGTAATGTTACAAATGATGTGGTAAAAGTTATCTTTGGCCCGTAGTGCATAGATGGACTTGGTATGATTATGACCAGAGATTATTCGGTATAATCATGATCGTAATTGAAAACACGAATATCCTTGGCCCGTAGTGCATGGATAATTCGTGGTCATAATACTAATGAATATCTTTGGCCGTAGTGTAGGGATGATTCGATGATGTGGATTAATTATTAAGCTGAGTCTCAGCGATAACATATTGATAATACACTCTTAATTCGTAAAAGATAGTAGATATCATGCTCTTCTTGACTCTTCTATATACAGTTGTATGTCTTTGGCTTGTAGAACAAAGATGAATTGTTGATGAATATCTTTGGTCCGTAGTGCAAAGATAAATTTATTAGTATGATTATGAACAAGAATTGTGATTTGGTATAACCATGATTTTTGATGTTTCAGGTGAAGATAGACGATGAAAATTATCTTCGTCCTGGGTGCGAAGAGGAATTTAGAATCACAATTATGATTATGAGTTATTCATATGATTGTTGACAGAAATTGTTGATTGATGTTACAAGGATAAAACATTATTGATGAACTTTTAACATGGAGAAGATAATAGACCTAATGGTCTATTTGACTCTTTTAATGGATTGCTCGTTCCGCTGCAACTATGGTTGAAAAGTTTTATTATCTACTATATGTTCTAAATCTCTGATTTATTACTGATAAAGGCTATTGATGATGTAAATGATATTCTTTACTGGGCTAGTTGTGCTCACCCTTTTTTTCTTCACAACTCCTTTCTGGTAATAAGAGTGTAGCTGGGTCGAGTGGGGGTAACAGGAGAATAGAACGGTGGTCTATAGCTGTTGAGGTTCTCCCTAAATAGTATGAAAATAATTTTATTGAGAACTTTAGATAAGTGTATCGTATTATATATGTCATTTGATATTTAATTTTGGTGAACCGAATAGGGTGACGTGAACCCAACTTTAGAAAGGTGTTTTGCCACTATTATACAAGATGTTTAATGACATACAACCTCGTGTTATCATAAGACAGGGTTGTGCACATCCATTTTTTGAGTATATCTACGAGCACTACCTATATAATCTTGGAGTTTATTTGAAATATAATTCTCACTTGGAGACAACAGAGATAATTATATGTCAAGAGAAGACTCACCATTGGAAAGAAGATGATAGCAATCTTCTTGTTTTTCTTTGGGGACTATTGAGTCAACCAAGGATAATTCTGTGGACATATGATATCTATCATAACCTAGACGCATGGCCTCCCTATGTACGAAGGTTTCCTTGAGCACTTCCCAAAGATTTTAATTTCTAAAATAGTTATTGACTGTACTTTTATATAAGGTATCATTATAAGGTTGTGGTCAGGCAACCATGAGAGTTATATACATTTATATTAAAACTTACGGTTTAACTGTGGTCGTATTCTGCACGACAGTTAAACAGTTGTATAAATAAAGTTTGTATTTAATTTTTATAGTATGATATCTGGCGACTCAGAATGGGTCGTGTGGATCTATTTTGGGGGTGTCACGTCGTGGGAGCTGGAAATTGGATGGAAACTAAGAATTAGGCAGGCGAAAATTGCCTCGCCCACGACCACGAGTACCCCGACCATGACCACGGTGGTTATTGAAGCGGTGAGCATTATTGGGGAAGTGTTAAACATTATTTGTCGATGGTGGTGGAGTAAGAGAAGAGTCAACCAAAATAGATGGTTCAGTAATGAACTCATTACTAAGACATTTTCTAAGTAGCACATAGAATGGTAGAGGAGTATCAAACATAGATAGGGCTGATTTGAGAGACAAAAATTCAGCACTAAAGACCCTTTAAAACAGCGACTCCTGAAATCAGATTGAGAGATGGGTCGTGCAGAGGCTGAAAGTTCATCGGAAATTCATTTCAGACGGTGAAGATAAGCAGTTAGAGTTTCATCATATTTTTTTTGGAGAATGGAGTTCTATAGATAGGTGTAACACACATGTATTAGAGGGACTAGAAAACACATCAGAAAGAGTAGACCAGATTTCGCAGATGATGTGAGTCCGATTATAAGAGGTATCAAATCTTCACTAAGAGAGGATATAAGTAGACTCATAAGAAGTTTGTCTTGGGTATCCCAGGTTTGTGCCACTGAATTAGGAGTAGATGAGGTAACAGAATTGATGGAGGAAGAACTAGATGGTAGAAAGGATGGAGGTCGTGCAAATTCGCCATTAACTATAGCCAAACATATATGTGACCTTGCAAGTATGGGTTAATTTGTGTACGCTATAGAAGATAATTAGAGAAAGTTAATTTCAGTGTAATATAGTGATGGGCTTGAGAGAGAAGAACAGATGATGAAGGAGGACTAAATATTGCATTAGAAGAGGTAGAACCAGAATCTATGAAAGACATTTAAAGAGAAAGTAAAGTAGTGCTCGGGTGTATGGCTCTGATACCAGAATAAAGCTAAAGGTGAATCAAGCTTTTGTATTATATTTTTCACACATTACAAAACAGAGTTGTTCTATAGGCTTAAATATAATTTACTACCTTAAACTATATGTCATATTCCACTTCGGTGATCCACCTTTTAATTTTGTCAATTAGATGATTGAACTATTAATTTTTTTAATTTCATTCAATTGAGTCTGCCACATCATAAATTGTTGACGTGGCTTAATACATGGAAAAAAATTACAAACAAAAAGTTTACGTGGAAAATGAAGGGGCGGAGAAGTCTTTAACATTTTAGCTCTCATTCTTCCCCAAATTAAAAATCAATTATATTTAGCCTATCCCTATTCTTAGTATAAGCAACCACCGACGTCCTCTGCCCTTCCGCATTTGCCACAACCATGGCTTCCCATGCCTTCCATCGCCCCCACAATAGAGTTAGTCATCCCAAGGTCAATCCCCACCACTTTCTCTACCACAACTCGAGCATTCTTCCAACTATTCCTCCTACTTTTCTTCAATTTCTGGAAAGAGAACTTAGGGTTTATGAAAGAAATAATATTATTTGACTTCTGACCCAAAAACGCATTCTTTAAGGGTTTTTGGGTTAGATTTTTTGACTGAGAAGAGATGGGATTCGCTCCTGGAGTGTGAATTTGAGTTGCTGCTGAAGCCATTTCTGGTTATCAAATATAAATAAAACCCTAATTGGTCTTTGTATATATGATCAAAATCAATCTATAGAGAGAGAAAATTGGGAATTTATAGATTTTGAGCTTCAATCTTCATTGTCCTCTGTCCATCTTTCTCTGTGTAATAACAAAAAATTGTTAAAACTTAACAAATAAACATAAAAAAAAATAGAAACTCAAAGATCAAATTAGAACTGAAGAAACCAAGTGAATCTCTTACACGAGACACTCTGAGCCTCGAATGACCCCGGGCCGAACAACCCACAAGAATTTTTGCATACTATTGACTAACCCCCAAGCCATTTCCAAGAACTCACCTTTATCAATAGCTAAAATGCTCCCAAAACTTGCGTACAAAACGGACTCGGGCTTTTGCAAGGCTAGCAAAGAAATGGAGGTCCGGTCTTGAGTATTAAAAACTAACTTCAATCACTAACTTCAATCTCTTACACTATTATTTCTGTCTAGCTTCTCTGTATCTTCTCTGCTTCTCTCACTCTCGTTCTTCTATGCTCATCTTTTCTCTTTCTCTAGATCTATCCTTGTTACTTTCATTTTGATTTTCATATTTTATAATTTTTTGTTTGATTGTTGTTTTGTTTTGTTTAAATATTATTATTTGATTTTTAGTAATAACTAATATGTTTTATTACTGTGTTATCCTTTGATTAACATAAAATGATAAAAAGAAAAGTTGTAGAATGACTCATTTTTAACATATGCATTAAAAATGCCATGTGTCAAGCCACGTTAGCAATTTCTGACGTGGCAGACTCAATTGAATAAAATTGAAAAAAAAATAATAGTTCAATCATCTAATTGACAAAATTGAAAGGTGGATCACCGAAGTAGAATATGACATATAGTTTAAGGCTTATATATACAGTGCTCGCAAATTCGCTCAGTGGCGATGATAGCTTGCCGAAGCCATACCCTCTCAGTCCGAAAGTAGATGTCTGACGGATGTTCGTTTATTGGCGTCGATGTCCTTTAAAAATAATATTAACCGATATTGGAGGAACAGGCACGGTTCTTCGACCATGCCCATGCATATGGCCTTTCTTCTTCTGCTGAGAACGTGCATGCATGGAAGTGGAGGCCGAAAAGCGAAGCACCAAGTTGGCGGTCAGACGGAAGAACAGGGGCGGAGCCATGTAGGGGCTGGGGTGGGCTGTAGCCCGGGTCAACATAAATTATTATTTTTTTTATTTATACATCTTAGCCCAGCCAGAGGCAAAACTGATCAAGCCAAAAACCGGCAGCAAGATCTGGTTCTTCACTCTTCTTCTCCGACGCCCACTGCTGCACAGATCTGGTTCTTCACTCCCTCAGATTTGTTGTTCTCCCTCTTTTCATTCCGCCTCTCCAGCGCCTCTAACCTCTCCCCTCTTGCCGCTGCCTACCTCTGCCCTGCCGTCACTACTCCGTCCGTCGTCTGCTCTAGCCTCCATTGCTTTGAATTTTGGTAAGTAATTTGACTAATTTTTAATTTTAATTTCAAAATTGTCTAGGTGGAATTTGAGAAATAATAAATTGGTATTGAGAAATTATAAACTAGAAAACACAATTGAGCTAATCAAGAAGAAAAGTTGGAAAAAAAGAAAGAAGCAGCAACATTTTTGGATTAAGTAATGCAAGAAGCAACAACATTTTTTGGATTAAGCCCCCTTTAAATTCTACTACTTGCAAGGCTGTAAAATACAGCTGAGACTTGAGATTACAATTTACACAGCTTTCTGCTATTCTGCATTAATTGTCCTTTTTGGTCTTGTCCAACACAATTATTCAGTATCTATAAAATGGAAGTGTATGTGTGTGTGTGTGTGATTTTTTGATTTCAAATCCTTTTCGTTTTTTAGTTTGTGTGATTTCATGATTTGTGTTGTTTGCATAGTTTGATTAGTGTGTGCTTATGTTTTGTAATATATTTTTATTTGGAATTTCTCTAAATTTTGAAGAGAAAAAAGGGTGTTGAATTAAATTGAACAAATAATACTTCCTCCAAACTAATTTTAGTTTTCTAGTTAGCAGTACTATTTTGACAGTAAAAATTTGAAGTCTTGCTTTACTTTTGTGTTCTGGATAATTGAATGGTATGCTTTTTTGACGTTTTCATATTACTATAAATGGTATATTTTTTTGACTGAGCTGATTAGTTAGATTGCCTTAACTTTGTTTGCATCATAGTTGATAAAAAATAGAAGTGAACCATTTAATGAATTTCTTGCTGATTTGCATTGAAGGTAAAATTTCTTAGTTTTTACAATTAGTTGGATAAAGTTTGGTTTTGACAATTTTGGGGGAGTTGGGGCTTAATTTAGTCTATTCAAGTTTGTTATTATCTATTATGATTGTTGGGTGCTTGTGCACTGATTATTGAACATTCAAACAAGGGAGAGAAAGGAGCTATAAAACAGCGCACTCAAGGTGTTCGATAAAAGTTATGAGAGTAGGAAAAGTTGGTTTTTGAGCAAGTTAGGGGGCTGTTTGGCCTGTAATGGTTTGTTATTATTTGGAAAATCTAAATGACAATTGGTAGCCCAGGAAGAAAAAAAATTCTGGCTCCGCCCTTGCGGAAGAAGATAAAAAAATGTGGAGTAACTCACAGCGGTGTATTTTTGTTGGACCTTTGCGTGCGAAGCTTTTCAAAAATGGCTACAATGGCAGAATCATCAAAGGAAAGAAGCCTTAATTCCCCATTCTCTCTCTCCAAAAGTCTTCATCGCAGAGACCAAGATAATTTGGCAGTCGTCGGCAGTTTTGGTTTCCCTTCTCGTCAATGTTTTGAACTTCTGAAACTGTTTGGGGAAAGTGTTCCTATTATACAAAAACAAACGTTCTGAACAGACGTACAGAGGATATGGAATAATGTTTTGAACGATCTATTTTATCAAGATTGCCCGATCGCTATAAGTCCCATATGAAGAAATCTATAATGAGCGGAGAAGATGACATGGCCTTCTCTTCTACTTCATTATTTATGTTAACACTGTTGGGAACACCTTGAGGTGGAGGAGGTTTCACCTTCCCTATTGTTTATGAAGATCAGGCTAATTATATACTGATGGGAAAGGTCCAAAATGTTCACCCATGATACTTTGGGTAACAACAAATCACTTCGGTTCACTTCGGACTATATATATCACATCGGGTTCATCACTTGAAAATCAGACGAGAATATTTTCATTCATATATTTTTATGTATCCTTACATGTACATATTTATAGAGATAATAGAGATCCTACAATTAAGTTATTCATCCTACAATCAAGCTATTCCTATAATTAAGTTATTTAGCTATTCCTATAATTAAGTTACAATAGAGAATCTTTGACTATTAATCTAATATCGCAACACTCCCCCTCAAGTTGGTGCATAGATGTCACACATGCCCAACTTGCCCAAAAATTTTGAGAACACTCGACTTGACACAACTTTGGTGAGAAAATCGGCCAATTGATCTTCGGATCGAATCTTAGGCAACTCGACAATTTTCTCATCCAATTTTTTCTTAATGAAGAATCTGTATACTTCCACATGTTTTGTACGATCATGTTGTACCAGATTATGAGTAATATCACATGCTGCTTTATTGTCACAATAAAGCCGAATCGGTTTCCTAGACAGATATCCCAAATCCCTCAAGAGAAGTCTCAGCCGCAATACTTCACATATTTCAAGTGTCATACCCCTGAATTCAGCCTCTGCGCTTGAACGTACAACAACATTCTGCTTCTTGCTTCTCCATGTAACGAGATTACCACCTACAAAGGTGAAATATTCCGAAGTAGATCGTTTGTCATCTATTGCTCCAGCCCAGTCAGCATCACTATATGCATCCACACTGACAATCTACATTTTTAGTAAACAAAATGCCCTTTCTAGCAAGGACCAGACTTCAAATACCTTAAAATGCGCATAACTGCATTCATATGTTGTTCTCCAATATTATGTATAAATTGGCTAACAATACTCAATGCATAGGCAAGATCTGGCCTAGTGTGGGCTAAGTACATCAATCTTCCAACGAACCTCTGATATCTCCCTTTATTAACAAGGACTTGATTAGTCTCAACACATAACTTCAATCCTTCTTTTACTGGTGTATCAGCTGATTGACATGCTGACATATTAGTTTTCTCCAACAAATCTAAAGCATATTTTCTTTGAGACAAGAAAATTCCTTTATCAGATCGAGACACTTCGATCCCAAGAAAATATTTCAAATGATCGAGGTCTTTCATTTCAAATTCGCTTGACAAGTAACTTTGTAGAGCCTTCCTTTCATCAGGGTCATTTCCTATAACCACCATGTCATCAACATACACAATAAGGGCAGTGATCTTACTATGCTGTCTTTTCAAGAATAAAGTGTGCTCTGAATTACTCTGATGGTAGCCAAAGGACCTCATAGACTTCATGAATCTTCCAAACCATGCTCTCTGATATTGTTTTAGCCCATACAACGATTTATTTAATTTGCACACCTTCTGACAATGCACTTCGGTATCATGCACCCTGGTGGCAAATCCATGTACACTTCTTCAGACAACTCGCCATGCAGAAAGGCGTTTTTAACATCAAATTGTTGCAATGGCCAATCTAGGTTCGCAGCTAGAGATACAAAGACTTGAACTGTGTTGATCTTAGCTACAGGTGAAAATGTATCTGTATAATCAATTCCATAGGTTTGGGTGTACCCTTTTGCCAGTACCAGTCCTGCTTTAAAACGTTCAATTGTACCATCTGCTTTGTGTTTCACAGTATAAACCCACCGACACCCAACTGGTTTCTTTCGTGAAGGACGATCAACAAGTTCCCAAGTTTCATTCTTCTGCAATGATTTTATCTCCTCATTCATAGCAGCTTTCCACCTTGGGTCAGCTAAGGCTTCCTGCACACTGTTAGGAATAGATACAGTAGATAATTGATTTATAAATAACTTATTTGATTCAAAAAGCGATGGTTAGACACATAATGACTCATGGGATATTTAACTTTACTAGAAAGTTCGGGTTCATATGTGTCGGGTTTAAGGATACCTCTGGTTTGACGCGGTGGTAGTTGTTTTCTTGGTGGTTCAGACACTACAGTAGGACCATCCTCAGTAGGCGATTGGTTTGGTGTATCAGTTGCCTGTGGTATGAGAGATTCAGATGAAGGTTGCTCCACAACTTCATTTTTTGGGTCTTCATCACCAATGTGGTCCAAATTTATACCACTCAAATCCAATTCACCAGCATTCTCATTACCAAGTTCAGGGCGTTCTATTTCATTCCCATTCAGATTGTTACCAAGTTCAGGGCGTTCCGTTTCTATAGAGATCAAAAAATCATAGTCTAAAGCTTGAACTTCTTCCAGGTACTCCCCTTGAAGTTTAGGCTCAGAGGAAAAACTACATCCATTATAAAAAACATTCATTTGCTTGGAGGATGATAGCATCGGTACCCCTTTTGATAAGCATCATACCCTAAAAAAACACATCGCAATGCTCGAGGTGTCAACTTGTCGCGCTGACGCTGATGAAGATGTACAAATGCTACACAACCAAAAACATGAGGAGGTAAGTTTGGAATGACTGGAGCTACAATTGATTCACTAAGAGCCTGAGATGGTGTCCGAAAATTAATAGTGCTGGAAGGTATTCGGTTGATTAAATATGTTGCAGAGGTAAGTGCGTGTCCCCAATAGGATAAAGGCATATGTGCTTCTATTAATGAAGCACGGACAACCTCCAACAAGTGACGATTTTTTCGCTCCGCCACCCCATTCTGTTGGGGTGTATCGGAACAAATAGTTTGATGAATGGTTCCATGGGTTTCCAAGTACCGCTTCAATTCAAAACTCAAATATTCACCTCCATTGTCATTGCGGAGAACCTGAACCTGTGCATTGTACTGACTACAAACCATTTTATGAAAATTTTGAAATAATAAGTTTACTTCACTTTTGGACTTCATTAAACATACCCAAGTCATCCTGGTACAATCATCAATAAAAGTAACAAACCAACACGATCCATCCAAAGTAGCAAATTTAGATGGTCCCCAAACATCAGAATGTATAATCATAAAAGGAACTGGACTTTTATTCAAAATTAATGGAAACGAAGCACGATGGCTTTTTGCAAGTTCACAAACATCACATTTGAAAATAGAAACATCAAAGTTTGCAAATAAACTAGGAAATAATTTTTTTATGTAACCAAAAAAAGTATGCCCCAAACGTCGATGCCATAACCATATCTCAGATTTCTTTTTTTCCTCCTTCGAACCCCCAATCTTTAAAGCTTGCGCAACTTATCTGAACTTTTGGACACCATGTCTAAGTAATACATCTTCCTTTACCTAACACCACAATCAATTGTCTGCCTTGTTCGGATGTCCTTAAATACACAAAATTTAGGCCAAAAAATGACAACACAAAATATGGCATTGGTTATTTGAGAAACTGACAAAAAATTATAATTCAAAGAGGGAACAACCAAAACAAAATCTAAATTTAAGGTGTTAGTGAGGGACAAGGATCCTTCCCCAATAATCAGAATTGAGGTACCATTGGCAGTGGAAACAGAACTTTGTGAGAAAGGTTTAATAGGTGAAACTTGTCTAGAATCAAATGTCATATGATCTGTAGCACCGAAATCAATTATCCATGCACTATTAAAAACAGGTGTAGAAATATTTAAAACCTTACCACCATTACCTGCTATTGCTGCCAATGCCAAGAACTTTTCACCGCTATCATCCTCTGTCTTTGTTTCAATAATTGCAGCAGTAGAGGTATTCTTGGAATTCTTTTTTCGACCATCCTAGATATCCCACAAGTTCATAGCATCGAATTTTTGTATGACCCTTTTGATCACAATGGGTGCATTTGTATGATGATTTGTCGCCACCATTAGCATTCTTAGGATGTATGTTCTTCTTTTTGTCTTGCTGGTGTTGAGGAGACCAGTTTTGATTAGACCGGTTCCGAGTTACCATGGCTGAAGCTTCAGAATTTTCCAGTTGTCCATTCATCACCCCGCGTCGAACATCTTCGCAGCGAACTAGGGCATAACACTCTTCTAATTCAAGGATAGGATCATTCCTCAAGATTTCACCGCGCACTTACTCGAAATCATCATCTAATCCAGTGAGAAAGATATTCACCCTTTGTCGCTGAAGCAATTTCTGATAGGATGCAATATCTGTCTCATCCACCATGACCACCTTATCACGATGATCCAACTCACTGAAGATTTCAGTCAGTTCTCCATAATATATAAAGAGCGGTCTGCCATTTTGTTTGGCAGAGAAAGCCCTCTGGATAAAGGTAAAAATTTGTAATTCATCCACTCCATCATAAAAGGCTTTAGACAGAGCTTTCCAAATATCTTGTGCGGTAGGTAAGCGAATGTATCACTTCATAATCTCTGGGGACATGTATAGACATCAGCAACCATCTT
This sequence comes from Panax japonicus, assembly GCA_020205505.1. NCBI lineage: Eukaryota > Viridiplantae > Streptophyta > Magnoliopsida > Apiales > Araliaceae > Panax > Panax japonicus. Next base: position 75,791,887 of record CM035092.1, on the reverse strand, counting down.
TTGACCTTCTGATTGTCTGAATACCACTTTTCATAGCCTTCATCTTTCTCCTTAGGTGACAACGATGTGCCACGAATGAAGGAGAGTTTCTCCTTCTCAACAATTTGCATCTCTAACATTTGAGACCACAAATCATAGTTGGTCTCATTCAATACAATTCCTACATTGAATGATGAACCTTCGTGTTGAATAATGATGGGGGTAGAATCTGACTTGCTCATGGTTTAAGGATTCAAAGAAGAATGATTTAGAGTTTCGTAACTCTAATATCAACCTGAAAATTAGAGAAGAATATTTGGCATTCACATATTTTTATGTATCCTTACATGTACATATTTATAGAAATAATAGAGATTCTACAATCAAGCTATTCATCCTACAATCAAGCTATTCCTATTGTTGGGGCATGATATTTTAGGTATTGGGCCAAAGGGTTTGAGCCGAGTTACTTGGTTAATCTACCGGGTCATTTCAGTTGGGCTCGATCAGTTGGGTCCTCTTTGTTGGGTCGGAATAGTGGGCTAACTCAACAGATGTTTAAATATCTCCATCTTTGACTTATGATGATGAAAAAGCATGATGGTTGACTGCTATTACTGCCATGCATTAATGTGGATGGGATCAGATGACGGCCGGCGGTAGAAAACAGAGGTCAGAAGTAGTGGGTGAACTGTACACACCTGGCAGGAACTATCAGATCACGGGGGCTGTGTCAGAGGTAGTGGGTGGCACGGAAAACCGGGCAAAGAGAGTATAATCTATCAATTAAGTCTTCACAAAAAGGTATGTATTTCATATATTCACACACAACCATAGATTATTACATTTCTCATTACACTAGACTTTATCATCCTCTTGAGTTAACCTTGTGGACACATATACTTACTCTCACGCCTGAGCTATCCCCCGGCGGTCCGGCCGTCAAGCTTGTGGTGTTGTCGTGTTTACTGTGCAGGATCAGGACGTCTTTCGTGATTGGGACGTGGAGAAAGATCTTGGCGTTAACATTGGCGCTAGAAGGAGGGGTGAGTTCTAGTGTTCTTGAAGTTTTCAATCACAAATTGTAGCTGCTCTACGTCGGAATCCATGGTGAAGAAGAGTAGAACAGTTACCTCTAAAGGATACCTGATGGCTATGACTTCGTCTACACAATGAGTATCTGTCAAGGATTGATTGGGTCCTTCAAAGAATGCTCGGGCTGGTACTGCTTCCAAGCAGGTTTCTGAGGGTTCTCGTTCGAGAGCCCAGGATGATGTTGGAAGAAGATTGATTTTTGCTGCCGAGAAGAAGACCTGACCATGGTCGGAAAAGGGTAGAAGGCATACTGCTTAGAATCCTATACCGAAATGGTCAGACTGACAGACCGATCAAGTTAGAAAGAAGTCTACACTTTAAAGACATGTCTCGAGGCATTCCTCGGGATCGAAGCAGACCCAATAGCCATTTTCCTGATTGATTGACCGAGAAGGGTATTCCGCCCTATTGGTCTTCGGGATTATGGTCGTAGCGGAGCAGACGAAGACCCAACAGCCATTTTCCTGATTGTTTGACCGAGAAGGGTATTCCGCCGTATTGATCTTCGGGATTATGGTCGTAGCAGAGCAGACGAAGACCCAACAGCCATTTTCCTGATTGTTTGACCGAGAAGGGTATTCCGCCCTATTGGTCTTCGGGATTATGGTCGTAGCAGAGTAGATGGTCGAAGCAGAGTAGACGAAGAAACTGATCCAGGGAGCATGCACCTCAGAATGCCAATAAGGCATTTTGCCTTGAGTATCCCCACCACAGTGACAAAAAGTTTCACTGAAGTAGATCCAGAAATCACACTCCCGAGAGTCCATTAAGGGCGCACCGCCCTGTGGGCACTTGTTTTCGAGAAAATCCATCTAAAATTGCAGCTCCAGATAAGGAGTCCGACAAAGCCGTTGCAGTACTTCAGCAGAAGTAGAGCTCGTGGACATTGCATGCAGATGGATATTCTATTTCGGACATCAGTATAGCAGGCTATTAAGGAGTCGATCACAATGACAATTCCACCGCCGATGCATTATCGAAGCTAGCCACTACAGATGCTTATAACTTTGACGACAGATGGCGTCATTTCTTCGGATCAGATGCTGGCAAAAAAGACCAAGTACAAGTGTGTCAATTTTGTTCTCATTGATGAGAATCTTTATCAAAGGACCTTTTTCGTCATCATTGCTTGAACATTTGGTTCCATCCGAAGCAGAATGTGTTCTTCGGGAAGTTCATAGAGATATTTGTGGCAATTATTTGGCCCGAAGTTGTTGACCTACAAAGCACTTCGGCAGCGGTATTCTTGAAAGAACTGGGGATTCCGCACAGAAAGACTTCGGGTATTCTACTTTGGACCTATCTCCCACTATTAAGCCATCTCGGGTGTCGTCCAAAGCTGCAGATGTTATTCGGAGGATTCATGTGGATATTTGTGTCAGTTAAATGGTTCGATCCCACATCAGCCACCAAAAGGCTATATTCGATTTTATCTCCTATACCTCTTGCTGTCTGGGGGGTAGTCGTATTGGGTCCATTGCCTAGGGATCAGGTTAACAGACGTCAGCTCATGGGATCGAAGCTTAAAACATTCATGAGGAATTTCCGTAGCTTATCCATAATCTGACGGGCACAGCAAATGCCACCTCGGTGTTAGGAGGTTCGGGAGGACTCGCTGACCATTCGATGGTAGCCTCTTCGGCAGGTGGTCACTTTGGCATTGTCAGGCCCTTCGAGGTAGGCAATTGTCGTCACTTTGGCATTGTCAGGCCCTTCGGGGTAGGCAATTGTCGTCACTTTGGCATTGTCAGGCCCTTCGAGGTAGGCAATTGTCGTCACTTTGGCATTGTCAGGCCCTTCGGGGTAGGCAATTATCGTCACTTTGGCATTTTCAGGCCCTTCGGGGTAGGCAATTGTCGTCACTTTGGCATTGTCAGGCCTTTCGGGGTAGGCAATTGTCGTCACTTTGGCATTGTCAGGCCCTTCGCGGTAGGCAATTGTCGTCACTTAGACTTCGTCAGGCCCTTCGTGGTAGGCGAATGTCATCTTTTGGTTTTGATAGGAGGTTCGGGAGGACTCGCTGACCATTCGATGGTAGCCTCTTCGGCAGGTGGTCCTTTAGACCTTGTCAGGCCCTTCGTGGTAGGTAAGTGTCATCCTTAGACCTTGTCAGGCCCTTCGTGGTAGGCAAGTGTCTTCCTTAAGACGTTGTCAGGCCCTGCGTGGTAGGCAATTGTCGACACTTAGACCTTGTCAGGCCCTTCGGGGTAGGCAAGCGTTGTCCTTCAGACCTTGTCAGGCCCTTCGTGGTAGACAACTGTCGTTCTTTAGACTTCGTCAGGCCCTTCGTGGTAGGCGAATGTCATCTTTTGATTTTGTTAGGCCTTTTGGGGTAAACAAATTCCCAATGAAGCAGACCTGTCTCACACTTCGGTAACGATAAGTATGCATTACTTTATTTTGTTCAAGTGTTGAGTTCGGATTATATTATCATTGTTCTTAACTGTTATATAATTTGCTTAATCATTGACTAACGGTTTAAGATAAGAGGCACTTGCACAGTTTTCAAGTTGATTGATGATCCATTATTGACAAGAAATAATAAGGCATGATGTTGATATTTCATTAAATATTAACTGTTCACATAAGAATTAGAATTTTACAGAAAGTTCTACAACTAAGGATAAGGAGAGGTCATCTTCAGGCTTCTTCCTTGTCATCGTCACCATCTGAAGAGTCTAAAAGATATGGATCTACCTTGGCTCGAGCCTTTTCTTGCCTTTACTTCAGCAGATTTCATCTACTACAGTGTTGCATCTGGTCGATCTTATCGCCTAGATCGGCGGATTTTCTATATGCTACTTGGATTTCTTATAAAGGTCTTCGGTCAGTGGCGGACTCAAATTCTTAAGGGCCCGAAGCTCTTTTGAGCTCTTCTTCGAGCTTCTGACGATGTGTCAGATGCTTTGATCCTTTAGCTTGACAGATTGACATTTATATCAGTGACGACCCGATGAGTGACCTTGGTCGATTTTAGTTCTTCGATCTTGTCGATATCTTTCCGAAGGCATTCATTATTGAAGAGAGCAATATCAAGATTGATTCTTTCTTTCGCCAACACAGACTTCCGGATGGCGTTATCCCTTCAGTCGGTATTCTCTTCGGTATTCTCTTCGGCATTCTCTTCGGCATCCTTTTCGGCTTCTTTGTATTTGAAACGGAGGTACCCGAAGATAGTGTTTGCTTGCAGATGACCAATATTAATTGATCAGTTCAGATTGATAGTCAAATCTCAAGTTCTTTTAGTCTGGTATTTCATTCCTTCACCCATCGGTTCCATGATGGAATTATTGTCGAACCAATGATCATCGGTGTCACCACAGCTTCGGGCCTAGATTCGTAAGAAAATGGTTTTTGTGGCGAAGGTCTGAGTTGTTCGGGAGGCGGTGAAATATTTGTTGTTGTATGATCGGTTGGAGCAGGCTCCTCAATTGGACTTTCGATCTTAATTTATGCTGCTATTTGATGTTCACCAGATGGGCTTCCGTAAACCGTATTATGGGCCTTTATTGATCTTATTATAATTCCTTTTGTCCTGAACCGATGCCATTTATAGTTTTCTATTAAACCTCTTGTTTAATAAAAAACTAGGGGGAAATGTTGGGGCATGATATTTTAGGTATTGGGACAAAGGGTTTGAGCCGAGTTACTTGGTTAATCTACCGGGTCATTTCAGTTGGGCTCGATCAGTTGGGTCCTCTTTGTTGGGTCGGATCAGTGGGCTAACTCAACAGATGTTTAAATATCTCCATCTTTGACTTATGATGATGAAAAAGCATGATAGTTGACTGCTATTACTGCCATGCATTAATGTGGATGGGATCAGATGACGGCCGGCGGTAGAAAACAGAGGTCAGAAGTAGTGGGTGAACTGTACACACCTGGCAGGAACCATCAGATCACGGGGGCTGTGTCAGAGGTAGTGGGTGGCACGGAAAACCGGGCAAAGAGAGTATAATCTATCAATTAAGTCTTCACAAGAAGGTATGTATTTCATATATTCACACACAACCATAGATTATTACATTTCTCATTACACTAGACTTTATCATCCTCTTGAGTTAACCTTGTGGACACATATACTTACTCTCACGCCTGAGCTATCCCCCGGCGGTTCGGCCGTCAAGCTTGTGGTGTTGTCGTGTTTACTGTGCAGGATCAGGACGTCTTTCGTGATTGGGACGTGGAGAAAGATCTTGGCGTTAACACCTATAATTAAGTTATTTAGCTATTCCTATAATTAAGTTATTCCTATAATTATGTTAAAATAGAGAATCTCTGACTATTAATCTAATATCGCAACATCATCATGTTTTTGGCTATTTACTTTTAGCGGATTTAAGGTCGGATCAGTGCCTCCCACAGAGGTCGAGAAGGGTATTATGGTGTTATGAGGTTATGGTGTTATAAGGTTGGATCAAAGCCTCCCTAGCGTTCGGGAGCATTCTTTTGGTGTGATAAGGCAGTAGCGTTCTCCAGAGAATCAGTTCAGGACACATCGTCCAGATGATTCTTGGTGAATCAACAGCAGACACCGAAGTCGCTTTCCGAAAAAAAGCAGGCACCGCAGCCGCTCACAGGAGAGGAACAAGCACTTAAGCCGCTCTTGGGAAGGTTTAGTTTCTCTTGAAAGGATAATTTGGTGGGCTGTAATCCACGTGGAGAAAATCTTCCCACGTAGGAGTCTGTTTTGGGCAATTGTAGAATTTTAAGGAATCAAAGATTCCTAATTGCATTTAATTTCCAATTTCTAAGGAAAATGTCAGGATATAATCCAACTTCCTTTCTTTAAGGAGATTATGTTCAATCTCATTAAGTTAATGGAATCACACCTAATGAGAAATTCTATTTCTATACGGAAAGATGACATGATCATTATAAACAAGGTTATATCCTAATTATCAGGCAGACACAATTTTATATACAATACTATTACACAAAGCCTTCATTGTAAAACCTTATTCAACATGTAATGTTTTTTTTTCTTCATTTTTTGTGCAGTATCGAACGCGATTTTGGTGATTGAGGCGCGTGAATGAATCTTAACGTTAATAAACTCAGGTATATAAGAAGCGAAGATGTATTTTTAAAAAATTTCAAGTGGAACTCTTTCCGTGGAGGAGGAAGTAGCATTCTTCTAGCTAGGCTGGACAAATATTTAATCAGGAAGAAAATGTGGTGTTGGTTAATGGGGAATTAATTAATAATTATATTGATCTAGCTAGTTAATTAACTTAATCAACTTCGTAAACCAAACTGGTTATGTTAGGTAAATTCTGATGAGTTGCTCCCCCACACGTAAAAGGGCAGGAAGAGAACAAATCTATGTAGCAAGTGTGGTATTCTATTCATGTCCACCAGAAATTAGTGGAAAGAGTAAGGTGATGTTTGATAAAATTGTGTAATTAAAATTTGAATGATTAATATATTTTAAAAAATTAAATTGATCATCTGAGTGAAATAACATCTCAACTTAAAAAGTTATTTGATAATTAAAAAGTATAAAATATTTTAATGTCTTTTAAATTTAAAAATATCTCAAATTAACTTTTTAAAAATCAACAATAATTTTAGAATTTAAAATGGATGGACTACAATATTAATAGAGACTTTGTAGATTTAAATTTTTTATTAAGAGACAATTCTTAATTATTTAGATTTATATATTTCTCTTGCCGATTAAGAGACAATAAGAGACAAATAAAATTTTATCAAAAAACTTTACCCTCTTATTGAATCAGATGTGGAGCTATTAAAAAGACTGGAATACTTAATTTTCTAATAAAAACATGTGTATTAATTATTTTAGCTTTTAGAAAACTATTGTTCTTTATTTTCACGACAAATTTTTGTCTTTTTTTATTTTTTTTATTTATTTCTTTAAATTTTATAAATCACATAATTTATAGGGTTAAATACAGTTTACTACATAAAGTATTACCATATTCATGATTAAGCCCCCCAAAAATTTGGGCTTACACTTTACTACATCAAGTGTCTAATTTCATACAATTTAGCCCCCAAATTCAGCCCCCAAAATTGGTCGGAATACATAATTTTCCGACAAGGTAATGAGTTTTATACTTTTTGACCGAATTAAAATATAGTTTGACTTTATTAAACAATTATACATAGATTATACATTAAAAAGGAAAAATAAAAAGAAAAGAAAGAAAACTTGATGAATGGGTAGTATACTCATGAATTGGATATATTTGGACTTAAATTATTGCATTCTTAAGTTATTTAGTAGCATTTTTATTGTGTTTATATCTTGTTTTGCAGATTTGGAAGCTGGAGGGGCAATTATGGGAGATTCAAGCATTTAATGGCAATATGGAAATTTTAGAGAAGTCCAGCGCCGGGGCGCTGGAAAGTATACTACCAACAGCGCCGGGGCGCTGAGCCTCGGCTGGCCTTGACTGGATTAACGCGTTTGACTTCTGGTTGGACTTGACTTGGTTATTGGGAGCTAATGTGAAGCCTAATTGGATTAGAATTGTGGGAAGCTATAAAAAGAAATTAAGTGCTGAAATTAGGGGGATTATTATTCTTTTATTATTTTTTTTTGAAGGATTCAACGAATTCATCCATTGAAGGCTACACAGGATTACTTGGAGATTAAGGATTGGCTACAGAGTTTCTTTTTCTTTTCCTTATTTTTAATTTGTAATTCTTTAAGGATGATTTGCCAACAATTAGTGGTTTTTATTTCCGTGATGAACTAATTCTTTAATTAAGATTTCAATTGAACCTTTTATGACTATAAATTAGTTATTCACTCATTCTAATTATTTATGTTGAAGTGAATTGTTTATCATGTTTTGAATCTATTGCTTAATTATTTGGCCAATAATTACCTTGTTACTCTAGAAGGAATTAGGAAAGGAATTCTAGGGTTAGAACTGGACATGATAACATGTGACTTAGTTATTTGCACGGTGAATAATTAGGTTTGTGAATTGAATGGAAATATCTGTTCACCGCATGTAACACATAAAGAATTGGGATTGGAAAGAGTTTAATTCAATTATTTTGCATAGGAATATAGCAAGATTAAGCTGGATTAAATAGAAGTCAATTGATCACTTGGAAAAGGGCTTTTGGCATTTGAGAATTCCTGTTAACAATTCAGTAGACATAATAATTGGGATGATTAGATAATTGATTTATAGTTCATAATTGGGGATATTGAAGTCTTAATCTTTATCTATCGGAAGTCATTCACTCAAGTATTAGTTTATTTATTCGCTTATTTTAGGACAATATCTTTAAGTGTTTAATTTCGTGTTAATAATTCAGAAAATCATAATTTATCATTGTTTGAATAAAATTGAATTGATATAGTATTAGTAGTTGGGATTTATTAATTAGAATTCCCTGTGGGAACGATACTCAACTTATCACTTTATTACTTGTTGACCACGTATACTTGCGTGTTGTGCGTAACTAGATTTTACCCAACAAAACTCTTTATCTCTGTCTATCAGTCAGTCAAAAAACTCCATTCATCCATATCATCTTACTTTCCCGGCACCGTAAATCACCATCACCATAACCAAATCAATGAACAAGCTTGAAATACCTCATCCCATCTATCTTTAGCACCTATTTCCACTATAAACAAATCTCCCACACCTATCCCAAACACTCATTTTCACTACCAACAAATCTCTACCATTATCAAATTTCTAACACCACCCATCTTCCTCACCAAAATTAAGAGAGTCGTAACTAGATTTAAAACCCTACCAACACCATCTTCAAACAACATCCATCATCTTTTCATCTACTTATAAACTTAATTCAAACCTAAATAATTGATCTAAATTGTAAGAGTATTTATTAATTGGTAAGAACCTGATTCGATGAGTGAACTCAACAAGGAAGACGAAGGCCACCAAGAGACACCTTTTTACTCTGTGCATTTTTCGCGACTTCTAATTTTATCACCTTATTTTCTTTCTTTTTTTTATTTTTTTATTTCTTTTCTTTATCCTTCACCAATATCCTAAATCTAGATAACACAACCATCATTTGCAAAAAGATAAATAAGATTTTTAAAATTAATCAGAGTATAGAACTCGTTATTGCAAATAACCATTGTCACTCCAGTTGCCTCATCGTCGCGATTTTCACTTCCATCGTCAAGATTTTCACTCCCATCGTCGCGATTCTCACTCATCATCCATGATTCTCACTCCCATCGTCCCCGATGATATTACATGATTTATTTTGAGATAAGAGTTCATCAGATTGAGACATTAGAGAAAGGGGAGGGCGAGAGGCTAGTGGTGGTGAAAACGAAGCAAGAGATGCTGAAATTTTATCAGATAAAGGGTGAATTGTATGAATCATGAGTTTAATTTTTATTAAGTGAGTAAGAGTTTATCTTATTTATTAAAATATATTTTTTTAATACATGTTGTATTATGTCAACAAAAAAATATTGAGGTTTTTCTTGTCATGAAGTCTTTTTTAATTATTATTATTTTAAGTTTCTCTAAATTTATTATTTTTTATTATACATTATTTAGTATAATTTTTAATTTAATCTTTTTAAAGTCATCATTATTTGTTGTCAATTGTTTTTAGAAGTATTTTAATTTGGGATTAAGTGTATTTAGAAGTATTTTAAATTGAGGTTAATTGTATTTAATTAGAATATTTTAATTGGGATTAATTATACTTAAAAGTATTTAATTTTTTATGAAGTCAAACCGTATCTAAATATGGTCAAACTGTATAAACCCATTTGGCTCCAATCGGGTTGCCGCTCGGGTCGGGTATTCTGACCAATTTTAACAGAAAATTGAATTTTGGGGCTACATTCTATATAGACCTGACAATATAGTTAGTTAACTGTTGGGTCAAACCATATTAACTGGAACCAAATGGGTTGGTCAACCATTTTTATTTATTCCAATTGGTTAAAGTTTGGACCCATATTTTTTAAAGGATCAATTACATATTCTATTACATTTTTGAAAATAATTACAACAATAGTGTACTCATAAAATATTTATACAATTAATAAAATTTCATATTTATTTACAATATTAGTGCATTTAGGATTCTTTAATTTAGGGAATTAGTATGCAATTAGGATTTCTTAATTTAGGGATTAGTTATTTCCATGGCTTCTTCTCTCTCTCACCTCATCTAGAACAACTACATTAGTTAGTCATCACCCCTCTTCTTCATTCAACGTATTCTTTCTTCACTCTTTTGAAGCACTGATACATGCGGCCATCATAACGACTCCGACGACCACCACCGCGGCTAACCATCGCAAGACCGTCAGTCTATGATTGCCCATCAGACTAAAGGGACTGTAAACTAAACAAGTTTTGATCATGAAAATGGCCCCTTTTGTCGAAATATATACAGAAGTGTAATAATATGGGGTAATTACAAATCATAGTAATATTTTGTTTTCATGACTAATTGACCGACAAAGATCCTTAGGCCTAAATCAAATGCAATCGTTCAATGATTCCGAATCGTTGTCAGAGTGAAGAATAGGAAATATTTTTCGTAAATCTATATGGTGAGTGTTTTCAACCGCAAGGCGCCGATCAGTTCTTGTTCTTTTTACTCAATTGATTATGAATTTGATTCTTATGAAATTGAGATGTTGTGTTTTCCAGTGTAGAAATATCGAGATGCTTGTGTTTTTGGTTCATGCAATGATTTTTTCATAGTACAGTTGCTGCGATTTTTTTATAGTACGGTTGGTAGCCAAACATTCATACTAAGGTAACCAATTCAGTGTTAGTAGGTTTCTAATTTATTTTAAAAAAATCTATTATAGATTTTTTTATTTAATAGTGTAGTTGGTAGTTAATACTTTATACAAATGTAACCAATTCAGTTTTATTGGATTACCAATTAATTAAAAAAAATCTATTGTAGATTTTTTTATATAATGCAGTTGGTAGCCAAACCTTATTACAAAGGTAACCAATTCAGTTTTATTGGGTTACCAATTAATTATAAAAAATCTATTATAGATTTTTTTTTCATAGTGCTGTTGGTAGCCAAACCTTAATACAAATGTAACCAACAAAAACTAAAATTGTTACCTTTGAAAGATTTGGTTACCAACTGCAATGAAATTTCTCTTGGTTACCCACAAAAATTAAAATGGTTAACTTTGTATAAATATTTGGATACCAACTGCACTAAAATTTATCTTTTTCTCCTTTTAATTTCTGGACTAAAGCAACCTTCGTCATAATGGCAGATGTGGCCGGCGTCCATGGTGTTGAAGCAGCGGCGAAGGGGAGGAGGAAGATGACGTTGCCAAACTTTGATTATTTGAATTTTAATTATTATTTTTGAATTTGAATTTGTTTTGTTTATTAGATCCAATATATTTGAATTTGAATTATTAATTATGGTAGTTATTTCTCCTTGATTTTTGGTTTCCTTATTGTTGGGTCATGATATTTATCCTATCTTGGGCTGAGTGAATTGGGCTTCTTTATCTATTTAATCTGTTGGGCTGTTATAATTAAGTCATGGAGCTGATAGGCCCAATCATTGTACCAGTTTCATTTAATCCTATAAGACCGGGTCGGATCTATAGGTTGACCCATTAGACATTTTAATATCTATTATCTTTGACTTGTGATGATGAAAAAGCATTATAGTTGACCAAAGTTCCTGCCATGCATTAATGTGGATGGGATCATAGTCGGCCGGCTGGATAAAACAGTGACCAAAAGCAGTAGATAAACCACATACAGTCGGCAGAACCCATCAGATCAGGGGGGTGTCAGGCAGTAGTGGTTGGCACGATAATTCATGCAGGGACAGTATATCTTAGCAAGGAAGCTTTCTCTAACAGGTAAGTTCTCATACCTTTCAATATATTAAAATTCTCTCATCCATACAAAAAATTAAGCATTATCATATCTCTAGACACTAGACATCACATTCCTCCATTGTTAACCTTGTGAACACCTACTAATTCTCACGCCTGAGCTATCCCCCGACGGAACCGCCGTCAAGCTTGAGGTGTTTATCGTGTTTACTGTGCAGGATCAGGACGTCTTACGTGATTGGGACGTGGCAAAAGATCTTGGCGTTAACATTGGCGCTAGAAGGAGGGCGTTTTTTAGTTCTAGTGTCATTAAAACTTTCAATCACAATTATTTAACCTGCTTCGGAAGATAGTGAGGAGTAGGGATGGTACACCAGAAGGGCAGGCGATGGTTGTTAGTTCTTCACTACCCCGAGTTTCGGTGAAGGATCATTTGGGTCCTTCTAAAAGTGCTCATGAGAGCACGGCTTCTAAGCACAATTCAGGAGATTTCCGTCCGAAGATCCACGGTGGGGCCAGATGAAGATTAGTTTTTGGTGCGGATAAGGAGCGAGATCATGATCAAAGACAGACGGAACGCTCCCCGACCAGGACGTATCGTAGAAGTGGTCAGGAGGATAAAACCGCCAAGTTGACGAAGATGGCGGACGAAGCGGATAAAGCTTTGGAGGTTCTATTGAAGCAAAGAGAGGATATAGCTGAGCAAATGCTTCGGGTGGCAGAATTGAGGGACGAAGCTTCTAGTCAAGTTCGGTCCAAAAGGCGTAGTAGGCATAAGGAGGTGCCGCGGCGAGACGGTAAGGAGCCGGAGCATTCTGTTCATGTTTCTAGAGATCGTTCCCAAAGTAGGAGGAAATCGAGGAGCAGAACTCCTGTGGCCTCAAAGAAGGCACTGGTTGTCATTAGTTCTTAGCATCGAGATGGCGATAGACGAAGAAGCAGGTCGAGGGAGGTCATGCCCGAGACTGGAGTACGAGACTATCAACGGGATCATTCTCACAATAAGAACAGAGCTATACATCGCAGTAGATCAAGAAGTCCCATTAGGGCATTTGGATCGACGAAAGAAGGCCGATCCTCTCAAAGGCAGAATATTGATCACGAGAAAGAAATCTCCCCACAGCCTGAAGGCGTTGATTTTTGGTGAGGGAGTTAAAAGAGCTCCGTAAGCAATTGTCTGAAGTTCAGCAAGTAAAAGACGCTTCGGGAAAAAAGGCGTCCCCTTTTTCCTCAGATATCCTCAAAGAGAAAGCGGATATCACTAAAAAACTACCTCGCATAGAAAGTTACGATGGGACTGGAGATCCTTATGACCATAGCCAGGCGTTCGATCGGCTAATGGACTATTATGATTTTACCGATGCTGCCAAGTGCCACACTTTTGTTACAACATTGAGGAAAGATGCCAGACAGTGGTTAGGAACTCTACCTTCAGATTCAATATCCTCTTGGACCAAACTTTGTGATAAATTCCATGCCCGTTTTGGAAGTAACCGAAGAAGAGGAAAGCCCACGGGTTCTCTGGCCCAGGTCCGACAATATACCAGTGAATCTTTGGGACAATATGTTAAGAGGTTCCGAGAAGCAGTCAGATAAGTATCCGACCTTAATGATCTCCAGGCAGTGGGATTGTTCCAGAATGGGCTGGATCTGGTTAAATCTGAAAAGTTGGTGAAAAAATTGATGTTCCACCATCCGAATAGTTTGGCCGAAGCCTTTGACAAGGCAGAAGGCTATATCGTCGTGGAAGAAGCCATGAACAGCCTGAAACATCCTCCTTCGGATCAATTGAAAGAGACCGTAGCTCCTAAAGTCGAAGTTGATCAGAGGAGGATGGGGGGGTATAATGACCGATCGGAGGGTAGTTCAAAGAAGAATAATAATTCCTGGCGACAAGGAAACAGTCGTCCCCCTGTTGCAGCCCCAAAGGTGAATAAGATCTATACTAAGTTGAATACTGATAGATCGGTAATCCTGGACCAGATCCGAAATCAGCCTTTCTTCGAACCACCCCGCGATAATTATCGAACAGGACAGGGTAACTCTCGTAAGTATTGTGGATATCATCAAGCTGCGGGCCATGATACTAACGAGTGTTGTAATTTGAAGGATTTTGTGGAAAGGAAGATTAAAGATGGCTTATTGGTACAGTATGTGGCCGCAAGCAACCAGCAAAATGTTAACCGTACTGTCCAAACGGTTCAGACGATTCCAGTACAGCCTCCAAGGCATGTCATCGATGTGATAACCGGTGGATCTGGGGGAAAGTTGATAGGAAAGAAGAGAAGGGCTTATTTGGACTCGGTCATGACTGTGATGGATGCTCCCCTGAAGATTGACAGGCCATTTCCAGGAACCGTCATATCATTCACTGACGCTGATTATCCTTCAGAACCTATTGATCCTCATGAAGGGGCCTTGGTGATCACGGCACAAGTGGGTTCGGTGGACATGAAGCGTATGATGGTAGACAATGGATCTTCGGTAGATATTTTGTACGCCCATGCCTATCAAAGGATGCATCTCGATGGACAGAAGATGGAAGTCGGACAGGAAGCTCCGTTATACGGTTTCAGCAACGATCCGGTTAAAGTTGCAGGCACTATTAAGCTCCCGGTTATCTTCGGTACCGCACTCCAGCAGACAGAAATAATGTGCAAATTTTACGTTGTGCACGTAGATTCTGCCTACAATGCCATATTGGGAAGGCCTACCTTGACTGCTCTCCAAGCGGTGACTTCCATCCCTCATTTTAAAATCAAGTTCCCCACGCCGCATGGAGTCGGAGAGGTGGCTGGGGACTTGGATCTAGCTCGTCAGTGTTACCGGAATGCCGTTATTTCCTCTGGAGTGGGGGTAAGCAAGCAAAAACAGACTATGGCGATTGAGATTGAGCCCTTCACTGAAAGTAGTTCAGAACCAATGGTTATTCCTGAAGGAAGTACGGAAGAGGTCGAGTTTATCGTCGGAAAGACAGACAAAACCGTAAAGATTGGTTCGGGGCTATCGGAACCTCTTCGGACGAACCTTATAGAGCTCTTACGCTGTTATGCGGATATTTTTGCGTGGGAACCGAAGGATATGCCTGGGGTAAGCCGTAAGATTGCTGAGCATAGTTTGAATGTGGACCCCTCTAAGAAGCCAGTTCGACAAAAAAGGCGGATCTTTGCACCTGAGCGACAGAAGATCATTGACGAAGAAATTGCGAAGTTGTTAGCTGCCGATTTCATTTATGAGATCGATTATCCTGAATGGATGGCGAATGTAGTTTTGGTGCAGAAGCAAAATGGAAAGTGGCGGGTTTGCATCGACTACACAGACCTCAACAGAGCTTGCCCGAAGGACTTTTATCCTCTGCCCCATACTGATCAACTCATCGATGCTACTTCAGGGTATGCTTTACTAAGCTTTATGGATGTTTTTTTAGGTTATCATCAAATATCCATGCTTAAGGAGGACATCCCGAAGACTGCATTCATTACACACCGTTCGGTGTATGCCTATAAGAAGATGACCTTTGGTCTTATAAATGCCGGAGCCACTTATCAGAGAATGATGAACTTCATCTTCGACAGGCAGCTGGGGAGGAACATGGAGGTCTACGTCGATGATATGATCGTAAAGAGCATGCAGGTTCATAAACATTTGGACGATCTAGAGGAGTGCTTCCAAACTGTTCGTTATCGTCAACTGAGGCTCAATCCGGCCAAGTGCACTTTTGGCCTCGGTGCAGGAAAATTTTTGGGTTATCTGGTCAGTCAGAGGGGCATTGAGGCAAATCCGGAGAAGATCCAGGCCATTCTTGATATGAAGACTCCTCAGTCATTCAAGGACGTTCAACGTCTGACTGGCAGGATTGCAGCTTTAAGGAGGTTCGTCGCCAAGTCTGCAGAAAGGTGCCTTCCTTTCTTTAAAACGTTGAAGGGGCCGAAGAATGCGAAGACGTTCCAATGGACTTCGGAGTGCGAAGATGCTTTCCAAGGCATAAAAGAGTATCTTTCTTCTGCTCCTTTATTAGTAAAACCCGTTCCAGCGGATACCTTATATCTGTATCTTGCAGCAAGTTCGCTAGCGGTTGGAGCGGTACTAGTTCAAGAGATCAGTGGAAAACAGCATCCTGTTTACTATGTCAGTCATGTTTTGCGAGAAGCTGAGACCAGGTATCCAAATATTGAAAAATTTGCCTTTGCTCTAATAATTGCTAGCAGAAAGCTTCGACAGTATTTTCAAGGCCGGCTCTTGGTCGTCTATACGGATCAGCCATTAAAGAAGGTAATGGGAAGACCAGAAGTTTCCGGTAGGCTAGCGGCGTGGACTATGGAGTTGTCCCAATTTTTCATCGAATTTCATCCCCGAACAGCTATCAAAGGTCAGGCCTTAGTCGATTTTATTGTCGAATGTACGTTCACCGAAGCTGATGTAGAGTTGCCCGAAGCCGAGTCATCTGATCGGACAGTGGCGGTCCTTCAACAAGGTCAGAATGCTTGGACTCTTTATGCAGATGGTTCCTCCACCCTGACTGTCAGTGGGGCAGGAATTATCTTGACAAGTCCAGACGGATTTAAAGTTCAACAGGCCATCAGATTCGGGTTTAAAGCGACAAACAACGAAGCTGAGTATGAAGCCGTGTTGGCAGGTGTTCGAATGGCCAAGAGTCTAGAGGTCCAGAAACTCATCATTTACAGTGACTCACAGTAAGTCGTCAAGCAGCTGTCCGGAGATTATGAGGCTCGTGGAACTCGAATGATCAAATATTTGGCAGAGTTAAAGGATCGACTTCAGTATTTCGTTTCTTATGAATTTCAGGCCATAGAGCGAAGTGACAATTCCATCGCCGATGCACTGTCAAAATTGGCTACTACGGATATCGATGTTTTCAATGGATCAGTTTACTTGGAGATTTTGCAGCAGCCGAGTGTTCTTCATCAAGCAGTAATGTGTATCGAGCGATCTAACTGTTGGATGACCCCCTACATCGAGTATTTGGCAGATGGCGTCCTACCTTCGGATCAAATGCTGGCAAAAACGATCAAGTACAAAAGTGCCAATTTTGTCCTCATTGATGGAGATTTATATCGATTGGCCTTTTCATCTCCTTTATTGAAGTGTCTGGTCCCATCCGAAGCGGAATATGCTCTTCGGGAAGTTCATGAGGGTATTTACGGAGATCATATAGCTGCTAAGTCTCTAGCTTACAAAGTACTTCGGCAAGGATACTACTGGCCTACGATTTTTAAAGAAGCAACGGAGTATGTCAAGAAATGCGAAAAATGCCAACTTAATAGTCCGATCCCACATCAGCCACCTGAAGAGTTATACTCGATTTTATCTCCTATACCCTTCGCTGTCTGGGGGGTAGATATATTGGGTCCGTTGCCTAAAGCTAAAGGGCAGGTTAGCTTTGTCATAGTTGCCATTGACTACATGACCAAGTGGGTAGAAGCGAAGCCGCTTCGGTTAATAACGGAGCAAGAATGTCTAAAGTTTGTAAAAGAGTCCGTAGTTTTTCGCTTCGGAATTCCCAGAGTTTTGATATCGGACAACGGACGCCAATTTGTGGGATCAAAGTTTGAGGCATTTTTAAAAGAACAGGGAATTCAGCATAAGAAGACTTCGGTGGCTCACCCTCAGTCAAATGGGCAAGTTGAGGTGACCAATAGGACGCTGCTGAATGGGATCAAGCGCAGGCTGGATGAAGCTAAAGGAAGATGGCCAGAAGAACTGCTCAGCGTGTTATGGGCTTACCGGACTACGCCGAGGATCACTACGGGAGATTCCCCTTTTCGACTAGCTTATGGTACTGATGCTTTAGTCCCTGTCGAAATTGGATCTCCTAGTCTTCGGGTAAGCCAGTAAAAAGAGATCTACAATGATGATGGTTTGAAGGCAAATTTGGATCTACTGGAAGAGGTCAGAGAGGTTGCCCTACTCAAATTAGCTGCTTATCAACGAAGAGTAGCTAAACACTATAATAAAGGAGTCAAGCTTCGCAGATTCGAAGTTGGAGACTTCGTCCTTAGAGAAGCCGAAGCTTCTACACCTCAAAACACTGGAAAATTAATGCCAAATTGGGAGGGGCCGTATGAGGTGATTGAAGTGTTAAAGCCGGGTACTTATCGGTTGAGGTCATTGGATGGCTCCGAGATCAAAAATACATGGCACGCTGGCAGACTTCGGAAATACTTCCAATAGAGATCAAGTCAAGTCATCGGAAGTCTGTATATTATTGTTCATTATCAATAAAAAGTCACTTTTTCGCTATTGATCCTGGTCCTATTTGTCCTATGGTCACTATGGTGTAAGGAGGTATGGTAGGACTCGCTGGCCATTCGATGGCAGCCCATTTGTTGTTCTACCCCGAGTGGTAGACAAAGGATCCTATATTGATTTTACCCGGGTGGTAAATCAATGGTCACTATTGGTCCTGGTCCTATTTGTCCTATGATCACTATGGTGTAAGGAGGTATGGTAGGACTTGCTGGCCATTCGATGGCAGCCTATTTATTTGTCTACCCCGAATGGTAGACAAAGGATCCTATATTGATTTTGCCAGGGTGGTAAGTCAATGGTCACAATTGGTCCTTATATCTTGGTCCTTATATCTTGGTCTCTATATCTCGGTCCTTATATGAATGTTTCACCCCAAGTGGAAAACAAACGACCGATCTCACACTTCGGAACCGATAAGTATGTATTACTTTATTTTATTTAAGTGTTGAGTTCAGTCCATTCACTTCGGTTAAGTTAAATTCTGTTCGTGAGATATAATTCATTTCATCTCATACATTAATCATTATATGTTTTAACTGGTTCACTGCATGAGTCCGATCTTGCTAAATAATTGGATTATTGAAAAGGAACTAACCAAAGACAAGTTAAGAGAATCACAGATCCATCGTCAGGAAAACTAAATACACTAATAAAAAACATTAACAATGTCAATATATAAAATTTTATACATATTTAAGACAAAACAATTTAAACATAAACATAAGTCTGAATAAAGACAAGAAAGACATTTAAGCACCGCCTTCGGCATCGGAATTGAGTAAAGTAGGATCCAGTTGGGCAGCAGACAGTTTTTCTTTGCCTCGTTCCCGGCAGTCTTCATAACCTTCGGTGTAGACCTTCATGATATCAACATTAAGCTCGTCTGAATCCCTGTATTCTGCCTGGATCTGCTTTTTCAACTCTTCAGTCAAAAGAGGTCCTCTTCCTTCCAACTCCTTTATTTTTTGATGAAGTCTATGACGTTTATGTTTATGTTTATGTTTTCGCTCTTCGTCTTTGGTCTTTGATTGAGCCTCGCCAAGCTGTATAGCCAGACTTCGGTTGGCTGAAGAAAATTCTTCATTTTTGGCCTTCAGCAGCAGATTTTCTTCAACCAAACCGGCGTTCATTTCGGTTAAAGTGTGTTGACTGGCTTCCGAAGCGGCTAAATTATCTCTTGTGACCCTTAGCTCATCGTCAGACGTCTTTAAATCCATGTTGGCCCGATCAAGGTCTCGTTGGAGGCCATCGATGGTGTGAAGAGCATTTTCTCTGTCCTCCCTTTCTCGGGCCAAGGTCGATCTCAGCATATTGATCTCTTGACGCATGAAATCTTCCTCGGCCTCTCCATTTATGTGCCTTGGACGTAAATGTCCGAAGACAGCATTGGCCTGAATAGGTTTAAAATAGAATTTCAGTCAGTATGTATATATCCAAACAAGAACAGAGACAGAACGTAAATGAATGGTTATTTACCTTAGCAAGATAGCTCATTCCTTCGTCGAGCAGATTCCCATCTGTATGATCACTGAACCGATGATCATCACTATCCCTCACAAAAGCCCCGAACAGGTCAAATGGAAAGTTAGCATTGAATCTGGGCCACAGAGTTGGAGACCACATGGCCTCGGCATGATAACCCTGACCTGAAGGATCGGGTCTTTCAGGCGAGGGTCTCGATCTATTTGGGGAAGTGGCCGGTTGTTCAAGTGGGGTAGGCTCAGGTTCCGCGTATACGGTTTCCGGAGAAGGAGTTTTGTTTTGTTGGGGCTCGTGGGATGGAGCTGCCGATGCAGAGCTCGAATGGCTGTCGGGAGTGCGCTTCCTCTTCCTTGAGAGACTTGGGACTGCTTCATCCTGATCACCATCTTCGGTCATCTGTATTTCTACAGGCGGTACGAATGGGGGGGGGGTAATCAAGGACGGGGGCACCCTAAGCTCTTCGGCTGTCAGAGGCGTCACTTTACTCTTCAATTTTTTCATTCGGAGGATGTTTCTTCGATCAGGGCGATCTAATAAACCTCCTCCTCGGGGAATGGATGTCGTGTATGGCTCGACTTCAGGGGTAGGTGCAAGGGGAGTTGGCAAAGGTGTTGATCTTGGCTTTCTTATCGCTCTCCTCTTCTGACGAGGATGCAGGGTCTCTTCTGGAATTGGAGCCTCTTCAGTTTCTGGTTCGTCAGCCCCGAACTCATCCGTGTGGATTTCTGGGATTGATTCATCTCTGGGAATAGCTTCTGTTGTCACAGTTTCGACAACTTCCGAAGACCTCCCAGATAAAAAATCTTCAAGTTCTCTTGTTTCTGAAGAACTTGGTTTGATAAGAGACACTGCATAACCCAATAATTCTGTTAGAACCCGTATTATAAAAGCATTCTCAAAAAATCCTTATTTACATATAAAAAAGACTGATACTTACATTTATGGTCATATAACCACGCCTGTTTCGAGAGAAGTCCATATTTCCACTCCTTTTTAGGGAAATTATCGAAAAATTCCATCATTTCAGCTTCCCTTTCTTCAGAAATATCCCCGAAGTCAGCAGAGATCTTCTCGTCAGTGGCCCAGTCAGGAAGAGAAGAAATTTCGGGACCTCTGACGAAGAACCACTTCTCGTGCCATCCTCTGTTGCTCGAAGGAGTGTTTACCAGTGAACGCCTCTCGAATTTTTCTCCTGACTTCGGAGAATGCTTACTGATAGCCTTGAACCCCTTCTCCCTGGATTGAATTATCTTGTACACAGTGAAGAAGAAGTCCAAGGAGGGTTCCACACCCAACTCATGACAGAAGGCCACGAAAGCTAGGATGTGAATGTAGGAGTTCGGAACCAATTGGGCGAACCCAACTCCCAGAAACCCTAGCAAGGTTACTATGAAGATGTGTAGAGGAAAACGAACCCCTTTTTCTAGCAGTGTCACAGGAACGGCCGTCCAACCTTCTGGCCGTTGGAACATTTTCTCCCCGGATCGGGGAACGCTGACAGCATGAGTATCCGGGATGTGGTATCGAGCCCGGATCCTCTTCAGTTCCTCCTCTGTGATGATAGAGGGAGTATTGGCATGAGAGAAGCGTTCTATGCTCCTGTAGTACTCGGAGGAAGACTTAGGGTTTGTTGAGGGAGCATTCTTGTTAAATTTCGCCCCCTTTTGGTTGGAGGTCGATGATCCTTCACGAGCATTCACAGAACTCGGTGGAACAATGGTTAGTGGGGTCACCAGTATGGGAGAGCTTTGATCAGGATTTTGGGAGGCTATTGTTGACAATTTTCAGAAGGAAGAAGAAAGTGCAGAGGAGCAGAAAGTTCGGAAGGCGCTCAAATTTCAAATGAACAGGTAAAGTTGTCAAAATTGGTAAAGTTGCCTTTTGTACTGGCGGTTACACGTTATCCAAAGGCCGGCTCATTAAATGTTAGTAATGATTCATAATTTGAATGGGAAGGGTCCGGTTCCGGGTTCATGTACCTATTAGATTGGGCCCTCCTGATTTGGGCCTCCTTTTTGTTTCTCCTTTCATTTCGTACACCTTAACAATCTCCTATCATTAGCCTTTATTAAATTATCTTGGACCACTTATAATTTTCCATTAAACATTCTGTTTAACAAAAAACTAGGGGGCAATGTTGGGTCATGATATTTATCCTATCTTGGGCTGAGTGAATTGGGCTTCTTTATCGATTTAATCTGTTGGGCTGTTATAATTAAGTCATGGAGCTGATAGGCCCAATCATTGTACCAGTTTCATTTAATCCTATAAGACCGGGTCGGATCTATAGGTTGACCCATTAGACATTTTAATATCTATTATCTTTGACTTGTGATGATGAAAAAGCATTATAGTTGACCAAAGTTCCTGCCATGCATTAATGTGGATGGGATCATAGTCGGCCGGCGGGATAAAACTGTGACCAAAAGCAGTAGATAAACCACATGCAGTCGGCAGAACCCATCAGATCAGGGGGGTGTCAAGCAGTAGTGGTTGGCACGATAATTCATGCAGGGACAGTATATCTTAGCAAGGAAGCTTTCTCTAACAGGTAAGTTCTCATACCTTTCAATATATTAAAATTCTCTCATCCATACAAAAAATTAAGCATTATCATATCTCTAGACGCTAGACATCACATTCCTCCATTGTTAACCTTGTGAACACCTACTAATTCTCACGCCTGAGCTATCCCCCGACGGAACCGCCGTCAAGCTTGAGATGTTTTAAAAGTCAAACATCTTAAAATGGTTAATATGATTTTGAACCATAACCATATAGTTCCAACCCACACAACCCATATTAAAAATGGTTAATATGGTTTTAGTTCTTAAATGGAACCATAACCATATTTTGAAAATCAAAATCAACTCATAACTATATTTTGCCAGGCCTAATTGTATATATGACATTAGTTATTTTATGTAGTAAATTGTAAGTTCAAATATTTTGGGGGCTGATTTATAAATTTGATGATAATTGATGTAACATATATACATGTATTTAGCCCTAATTTATACATGTAAGATGTGTGTCATCGGATGGTAGTATAATTTTAAGGGTATCAAGAAATAAATGTGTACATTTTGGTTAACAACACTTGCGCTATATATATTTAGAGAGTAATTAAATGAAATTGAGAATTTTATTCTCACCACAAAATACAATTTTTAAACACAATTTATGTAACTTAGAAATTAAATGCAATGCAATAACACGTTTAGATCTCTACATACAAAACGTACTTCTCCAACATCCCAATAACATTTTGCCAAATGAAATTCTTTTTGAAAGAAGGAAGGATCGAGTCGTCCAAATCACCAGTTTCATTTGTTGTTCATGTTATGTATTATTGTTAGGTATAATATAGTTATTTATTTATAATTAAATAGATAAATAAAAACCTTCTTTTAATATTTTTATTATTTTTTATAAATGCGACTCATTTAATAAAACAAAAGAATTACTAATATAGATACACTTCGGGAAAAAAATACTTTTACTCTACTGTGGTTGTAGTGTTTTAAGTAATTAGCCACTGTGCTTTTAGAATATTCAATTAACCCACTGTACTTTTTAAAAATGTTTAATCAAGCAATTCTGTCCAATTTTGTTCACGGGCGTTAAAAAATTGGGCCAATTTTCCTATGTAGCTTTAAAAATTTATATACAAATGATGTGTATTTACTGATCTGGACGAAGATATAAGTAGAAACTATATCAAGCAAATCATTGTTGGTCTTAATGTTGGGCGAACTCGATTGTGTTGATTGAGAGAGAGAATACATGGGACGATCTTGATCGTATGTCAGGCGAAATTGAGTGGGTCGATTGAAGAACTGAAGATCAAGTGAAATCGAGTGGGTCGAGTGAAGAACTGAAGAATTGAAGTGTGAGACATCGAATTTTATGAAATGAAAGTATTCAATTTTTTTATAATTATTCTATTTAGTAAATGGTTAAATTGATAAAAAGTTAAAGTTAAAGGTGATATTTGAATTTTTTTTAAAGTAAGCAAGTTGTCATAAATAATCGGTGATAAAAGTACAGTAATACGCGTGGTTGCATAGTAGCACACGGTATTGATTATTGATGCTTACGTGAGAAGTCACTCGGTTTTATTCAATTATTGTCATAATATTTTATATTATTAAATCAATAATTGAGACGACAAAGTTATTCATATTATTATTTGCAATATTGACAATGTCTAGAAGTCCTGTCAAGGAGAGGTTTGGTCACCTAATTGCGCGCCCATAAGGAGAAATCCTTATCGGAAAGCCCCCTATTTCCTGGAAACGACCTGATTTAAATATTGTGAATTATAATATTAATGATGAATAAGTTCGTGTTGATTAAAGATGAAATTGATAGTTCCACTGTGTGGAAATTATTAGTGTTAGTGAAAATCGACATTTATTTCGATAATAATTGATGTCTGGAGGTTATATCGACCAATCGGGTAATTAATCGGATAAATGAGCAATTAATTGCTATTAATTCACATGTTTATAACTATGTGTTCACATGTGTGTACTATTGATTCACATGATTTACTTTTAGAGGAGTTGGTGCAAGATTGATAATACTTGTATGACTAAATTTAAAATAGAGGTATAGATGAAGGTACTATACTATATAGTGGAAATCGACATTTATTTCGATAATAATTGATGTCTGGAGGTTATATCGACCAATCGGATAATTAATCAGATAAATGAGCAATTAATTGCTATTAATTCACATGCTTATAACTATGTGTTCACATATATGTACTATTGATTCACGTGATTTACTATTAGGGGAGTTGGTGCAAGATTGATAATACTTGTATGACTAAATTAAAAATAGAGGTATAGATGAAGGTACTATACTATATAGTGGAAATCGACATTTATTTCGATAATAATTGATGTCTGGAGGTTATATCGACCAATCGGATAATTAATCGGATAAATGAGCAATTAATTGCTATTAATTCACATGCTTATAACTATGTGTTTACATATGTGTACTATTGATTCACATGATTTACTATTAGGGGAGTTGGTGCAAGATTGATAATACTTGCATGATTAAATTAAAAATAGAGGTATAGATGAATGTACTATACTATAATTAATTTTCTCACATGTTTAGAACTATTGAGTCACATGATTTACTATTAGGGGAGGTGGTGCAAGTTTGATAATACTTGCATGACTAAATTAAAAATGAAGAAAATGAGGAAGGTATTATACTGTAATATTTCGAGCCCCAAAATGTGTAATTATTGAAACTATATTTTTCTATAAATAGAAGCTCATTCTTCCTTCATTTCTCACCAATTCACTAAGTCTCACAAGAGCAATTATAGAGATAGAAGCTATAGAGAGAAAGAAGAAGTGAAGTCTGCTACTTCACTACTCCAGTATCAAGTCTTCTTATGAGGTAAGGGGTATTATTTTTTTATATTCTAAAGAGATATTATTTTCGTATTCATATGAATATTATTATCATTCAATATTCATTATATTTGTTTAATATTCGTAAGGAATATTATTTCCGTTCAATATTCGTAAGAAATATTATTTTCGTTCAATATTCGTAAGGAATATTATTTTCGTTCAACCGTTGCAAGTAAGGGGTTTATGCCAAGGGCAGTTTCGTAATTTTTATAATTCTCAAAAATTCTGAAGAAATTTGAAATGATAATTTGATGAGTTTTCTAGATTGTGTCCAAAAATGACGATTTTTGGATGTATAGATTAGTAGTTATGAATTTTGTGGGAAAAAGACTATTTTAAAAGTAAACCCTTATAACTCCTTGTGGTTAACTCTAAAATTGGTAAAATTTTTATTGGGAGTACATCTCTATAATAGCAGTATACCCTATAAATTTTGGAATTTTTGGACAAAGTATAATTTTTGATAAATGTCTAAATATTTGACAGTTTTAGTCATATAAAAAATAGTAAATAAATTTTAAAAATTTTGAGAAAAATATATGTTAAATATGAGACTATATTCTGCTAAATCCCATAAAAGAAAATTATTTGTACTAATTTGGTATTTTTCATGAAAATGGGATAGTTATGAGTAAATGAATTAAATATGTTATGTGAAATAAGAAAATTGGAAAATAGAATTTTATGGCTTGAGAATCCTATATAAATTTTTGATGAGAGTTTTGGTTATTGGTAATGAAATCTTATGAGTTTGTCATTTTAGGATGATTAAATGTATTAATTAGTAAAGTGTAAACAATTAAAATAAATTATTTATAAGTTTAAGAAATGATTAAAATATTGTGGTAATATTAAGAATATTAGATTTTTAGAATATTAAGTGATTTATAACATTTGGATTAAGGTGTTATAAATATTGATATGAATTTTATTGTGAATCTTTATCTTTTTGTGTCGGGGTTACTATTCACGTATACGGCACTATTCATGTATATGGCACTATTTGCGTATATGACATTATTTATGTATACGGTACTATGTACAAATACGGAGTACTATTCATGAGTTACTATTCACGAGTTACTATTCATGAGTTACTATTTATGAGTTACTATTCACAAGTTACTATTCACGGGGTACTATTTACCCAAAAAATATATTTCTTTTCTGTCCAAATTATTTTTGGTACATGAATATTATTCTTAAATTTTACTCCACAAAGCAGTATCATGTTGACAATTTGGATATTTTTAAACTATGGAATAAATTTAAAGTCTTTAATATTTATCATTGATTTAGTTTGATTAATGCCTATATAATTGTCATCATCATCATACTTATATTGTGATGAAAGTCATCTGTGACTTCACGTGCATAGATGGACTGTTGATTAATTAATTTATAGTTGTATATCTTTGGCTTACGTGCAAAGATGGACAGGATGTATGACATTATCATAACCACTGGTGATAATAACGAATATCCTTGGCCCGTAGTGCATGGATAATTCGATAATATGATTGGCAAGGATCATGACTGTGAGACCTCAGATTTTATGAATAAAGATTTAAATTTCTCGAAATATTTTTTTTAAATATTATAGAGTGGATTTGATATAATGTTATAGTTATGTGTAGTATTTATAAATTTTGTAAAGTATACAAGTTATCATATTATATTCGATTGGTCAGGGAATATTCTTTTTGTCAGGAATATCCGTACGACGGTACAATCATTGGTGGACCCCACAACATAATTATTGTCGGATTGAGAAAACGACAAAAATATTTTTATGAAAATAACGGCGGAGGTTTTACCGTTAATACTGTTGAACTACTCGGTAGTAAAAGTACAGTAATACGCGTGGTTGCATAGTAGCACACGGTATTGATTATTGATGCTTACGTGAGAAGTCACTCAGTTTTGTTCAATTATTGCCATAGTAATTGTTGTATAGTATCTCACGTTATTTGATTCAATTATTGTCGATATTTTATATATTATTAAATCAATAATTGAAATGACAGAGTTATTAATATTATAAATTGCAATATTAACGATGTCTGGAAGTTCTGCCAAGGAGAGGTTTGGTCACCTAATTGCACGCCAATAGGGAGAAATCCTTATTGGAAAGCCCCCTCTTTCCTAAGAACGACTTGGTCGATTAATATTGTGAATTATAATAAAGGTGATAAATGTTTGTTAAAATTATTAAGGTGATTTTTATAAAGATTTACTTATTTTATGGACCCTTATTTACCTATTTTTCAAAATATTCTGTATAAATTTTTTATAAAGGTGGGGCCCACATGTGGGGCCCATTTGTATTGGAAAAATGATTTTGGAAATGGAAGAGTATACATATAGAAGTATATGTATGTATTGAGTGTATGGTGGGAGAAAATGATATGTGAAAATGATAGGTGTGTGATGTGTGTGTGAGTGGAAAATGGTGAAAAAGTGGTAGTGTGATAGTGATGTGTAAGAGTGTAGTGAAATTAATTTTTGGGTGGGTGGGTGGGTGGGTGTGGGGGATTGATGTTGGTTATGGGGGATAAAAATTAAGTGGGAGATATATTATATATATATATATATATTTATTTAGCATGTGTTTATATATATATATATGTTATATATTTTATTTTTGCTTGGATTCTATCGGTTAGTTGATTGACATTTGCATTGGTATGATATCAAAATCTTGATACGTAAATCTGCAGAATTATTTCATTTATGAACAGTGCCCTTCTATTCTCCTATAAATAGAGGTTCATTCCTTCATTATTTTTTAACGAATTCACTGAAACTCTAGAGAGAGAAATTATAGAGAGAAAGAAGAAGAGTTTTTTTTGTTACTTCACTGCTCTTATATCCAGTTCTTTTACGGTAAGGGATATTATTTGTTGTACCCGTAAGGGATATTATTCTTTTGTATTCAAGAAGAGAACTTCTGTTATTCTATTTCTTTATTATTCTGTTGGAATAACCTGTATATGCAGTCTACCCTATACTTGGTGACATTCTTCTATTATTCTGTCTTTATTATTCTATTGGAATATCCTGTCTGTGTATTTTACACCGGACCTGGTTTAATTATTTATTATTCAGTCTTTATTATTCTGTCAAAATATCATGTCTGTGTATTTTACAACGGACCTGGTTCCATTATTTATTATTCTGTCTTTATTATTCTGTCGGAATATCCTGTCTGTGCGTTTTACGCCGGACCTGGTTCCATTATTTATTATTCCGCATTTATTATTCTGTTGGGATATCCTGTCGGTGTGAATTTAACCTGACTTGGTTCCGTTATTATTATTCTGTTGGAATAACCAGTCTATGCGAAGTACCGCATGCATGATGATTTCTGTTGTTATTCCATTCTTTATTATTTTGTTGGAACATCCTGTCGGTGTGATTTTTACCTGACCTGGTTCCGTTATTATTATTCTGTTGGAATAACCTATCTATGCGAAGTACCGCATGCATGATGATTTCTTTTGTTATTCCATTCGTTATTATACTCAGTTGGTTAAAATTTGGACTTTTATACTCCATGAAATTAGTGGAATATCCTTGATATTTGTGCTTCATCCAGTATTTTTCATGGAAATATTCTTCTGAGCATTGTTGAATTTTACTCTACAAAGCAGTATCATGTTGACAATTTAGACGTTATTAGTTCCTGAATAACTTAATTCTTGAACTTGTTTTATTGAATTCTTATATCATTGTCATCATCCTCATGTTTATATTTTTTTAAAGTCATCTATGGCCTGTAGAGCATGGATGGACTTGGTATGATTATGACCAGGGATTATTCGGTGTAATCATGACCGTAATGTAACAAGTGATGTGGTAAAAGTCATCATTGGCCTGTAGTGCATTGATGGACAGTTGTTAGCATGATCATGATCATTGATGAATACACAAATATCCTTGGCCCGTAGTGCATGGAATTTGTGGTCGTGACCCTAATGAATATCCTTGGCCGTAGTGCAGGGATGATGTGGATTATTTATTAAGCTGAGTCCCTGAGATAAAAGTGATGAAAAACCTTTTAAATCATAAAAGATAGTAGACTTTATTCTCTACTTGACTCTTTTAATGGATTGCTTGTTCCGCTGCAGTTAAACTTGATGTCTATTGTATATTATCAGTTTAACATTGTTAAAGACTAATGATAATTTATTCTGCATTATTTTAGTCATAATATTTCTTACTGGGCTAGTTGAGCTCACCCTTTCTTTCACTGTTCTCTTCAGGAAATGAGAACGTAGCTAGGACGAGTCGGGGAATGGAATGATGGTCCGGATGATAGTATTAGCTAGTAGTCCTCACTATTCTGTTAAATAGTATGACAATAAATGTAATGGGAACTTTTTCTGAGAGTGCATATTGTCTAGAAGATAACATTTGTATTAAAACTCACAGCATGTATTTTGTCGTACTATACACGACTGTTGTATAATTTAGTTGTATTTGAATTTTGTACCATGTATTTGGTGACTCAAGATGGGTGATGTATACCTATTTTGGGGGCATCACAATGACCATTAGTTAACAGTTGAATGTCTTTGGCCGTAGTGCACTGACAGACAATTGATTGGTATGATCATGACCATTGGTTTTATAATTGAATATCTTTGGCCTGTAGTGCAAAGGTAGACAACTGATTGATATGATCATTGTTATTATATTTGAATATCTTTAGCCTTTGGGGTAAGTATATTGAGTAAACGTTATATTAAGCCTTTTGTGGCAAGGAGAAACTGTTGAGTTATATGATTATAAATATGAATTGTGGATTTAACTATAATCTTTGGTGGTTTAGGTGAAGACAAGTGATGATAGTTCTTTTTGTCTTGGGTATAACAAAGAACTGTTGTTGAGTATTACAGGAATGAAATATTAACGATGGACTTTTAATCTAGAAGAGATAGTAGACATTATGTTCTACTTGACTCTTCTAATGGATTGTTTATTTCGCTGCAGTTGTTGATCTAAAACTTGTTGTCTATTATATTCCATCACTTGTTATACTGTTGAAGGCTAAGGATAATTTATTCTGCATTATCTTAGTCATAATAATTCTTACTGGGCTAGTTGAGCTCACCCTTTTCTTTCAATGTTCTCTTCAGGAAATGAGAATATAGGTGGGACTGGTCGGGGAATGGATTGACGGTCCGAGATGGTGGCTTTAGTAGTCCTCATTATTTTTATAAAATAGTGTGATAATAATTGTAATGAGGACTCAATTGAGTTTGGATATTGTCTAGAAGGCAATATTCGTGTTTAAACTCTCAGCTATGTTTTGTCGTATATTTTACACGACAGTTGTATAAAAGAAGTTTGTACTTGTATTATGTAGTGTGTATTTGGCGACTCAAGATGGGTGATGTATACCTGTTTTGGGGGCGTCACATGAAGAGCTAGTGTTCCCCATTTATCAGTAAAAGTGCACGAAAATTAGGGTTTTTGCTTGAAAATTGGTTTTGAGGTAAGTGTGA
This sequence comes from Panax japonicus, assembly GCA_020205505.1. Taxonomy (NCBI): domain Eukaryota; kingdom Viridiplantae; phylum Streptophyta; class Magnoliopsida; order Apiales; family Araliaceae; genus Panax; species Panax japonicus. Next base: position 75,761,276 of record CM035092.1, on the reverse strand, counting down.
ATGTATTGTGCATCTGATATGGCTTCATCCTGAACTAGCTCAATGTCAACCACTGCTTCAAAACTGCACAAGTGTTTTTGTGATGTACCAACTCTAATCTGTATTTCGAAGAAAGATAAGTCAAAAGGAGAAAGGTTTTATGGCTGCCGCAACTATGGGGTTAGTTTACGCTGTTCGATTTGTAATATGCATTTCATTCCTATCTTTGTTTAATATGGTGTGGCTCTGTTTTCCCCATCTCTGTTAAATAATGTTTGGTATTTGATAGGAATCTGTGAGATATTATGAATATTTTCAATGGGTTGAAGTGCCTTCTAATGTTGATGAAGCAACGAGTGTGATGAGTAAGCCAGTTGAAGAGGTGAGCTTGGTGATGGAAAAAAATGCTAAACTGATGCAGAAGTTGAAAATTTTGAAGAAGGAAACACTAATTAAGGAAATTGAAGTTGATAGACTTAAGGATGCAAACTCAAAACTTAGATGTAATTGTGTATTTTCATGGATTGTCACTACAATTCTAATCTTGACATGGATTTACACACTGATAAACATGTAATTGTATTAATTGTGTCTTGTAATGGTAATGTGTTGATTGTAATGAACTTGTTAATCAGTTATCAAGCTGGTTATAATGGATGTGGTGTCTTGTAATGGTAATGTGTTGATTGTGTTGGTAATGTGTTAATTTGTTTACATTCCATAAATAGTTGCCAAAAATTATTGTAATGGTAATGTGTTGATTGTAATGGTAATGTGTTGATTCGTTTATATTCCATAAAATTTGCCAAAAATTGTTGCCAACAACAATTGCTAAAAATAGTTGACAAAAATAGAACCAACACCAATCGTCAAAAACAGAGCCAACATCCTAACCAGTTGAACACAACCAACAACAAATGTTACCAACTGCAGCCAACTGCTATAAGCATAACCATAACCATAATTATAAGCATAACTAAAAGCATAGCCAACTGATAAAGTATATTAAGCCAACTACTATAAGCATAATCATTCAACTGCAAAACATAACCACATGTTGAGACCAATTCAATACAAAATTTGAACGAAAGTGCTAGTAAAAATATATATATAATACTCCCACTGTTCCACCAAAATAGTCACAAAAGTGCTACTAAAATGTTACCAACTGTCAAGTGATAAAGTATATTAAGCCAACTGCTATAAGCATAATTATTCAACTGCAAAACATAACCATATGTTGAGACCAATTCAATACAGAATTTGGTTACCAAAATATTACATGAATATGGTCCCTTTGATCAAGTTAGAACAACAAAGTACAACCTAATGTCCAACTGCAACAAAATAATGAACCATAACTTGTTCAGTCTAGTCTTCTTTTAGCCCTTACTTTCTAACTGGTTGATGGTCCACCTGCACTTGCTCCCCTTCTAGGCTCTTCCCTTTGGTCTGTAGATGGTCCAATAGCAACATTAGATGGTCTCGGTCAACTTGTTGCCTTATAAGTTTCTTTCTTTCCACCCTCATAAACATATGATCCATCCTCCTTAGTAACAAACTGACCTCCATAGTACAATTCAACATCAAAGTAATTCATGATGCATTAAACAACATGTTCAATTTGTTAGTACCATGACCATTTACTGAATAAACAAACTAATCACCAAAATTAACCATTAACTGAATAAACAAACTACACATGTAAGACCCCGAAAATTTTTAAATAAAAAGGAATTTCCTTTATTTATTATTTTGAAATAGTAAGGGTTGATTTGATTAATGTGGAAAGTTATGGGTAAAATGCGCAAATATTTCGAATAAGCAGGTGGTTATAAAATATTCATTGTTGTCGGGGAATATTCGTTTGGTCGTGGAATATTCTTGCTGTCGGGGAATATTCGTACGACGGCGCAGTCTTTTGTGGAAAGCGATTGGATGAAGAAAACGACAAGTATAAGTTGTTTATAAATAACGGCGTGGTTGTTACCGTTAACACTGTTGGAATACCCGGTGGGTAAAGTAAAGTAATACGCGTTGTTGCACAGTAGCACACGGTATTGCACCAATTATTGATTCTTACGTAAAAAGACACTACTCAATAATGGTTACAGTAATTACTATTCAGTATTTTATGTTATTGATTCAATAATTGCTGCATTGATATTTTATATTACTGTTGTTTCAATAATTGTCATTACACAGTATTTTCCATTATCGAATCAATAATTCATATTATCTGAATAATATTATTTGATAACATTATTGGCAATGTCTAGAAAGTTCTGTCTAAGGAGAGGTTTGGTCACCTAATTGCGCGCCAGTAAGAAGAAATTCTTATTGGAAAGCCCCCTCTTTCCTGGGAACGGCCTGGTTGCCAGTATTGTGATTCTGTAATATTATTTGTGAATAATTAAATTATTGATTTATATGATGAGGAAAATATTGATTTTATGTGGATATAGATGGAGAAAATTTTTAATGTGACAATTGTTGAAAATTAATATTTTATCTTTTTCTGATAAAATAATTCATTTAAATATATTATTTTAATAATATATTAACGGTGATATTTTTACGATGAATGTGGGATATATGAGTATATGAGGAGAAAGAGTATTTTTGTTGCGATGAATATTAAAAACAGATTTTGTGTGTCGGTAGATCTGTTTCTTGACTGAAAATTTGGTTATAGCCTGAAAAATCACCTGTTTGTGGATTTCGGTCAATTTCTGTTTGGAATTTGGAAAAACTTCCTTCTGCAAAGTTGTGCAGAATTGAATTTCCTATAAAAACTCGCGAGATTCGAATTTTCTGGCAAAAGGGCTATTTATTATGAATTATTGAAGTTCCGGAGCTCCGAAATAATTGATTTTTGGAAGTTTAAAATATTTTTATTAATAAAAACATTTTTTGTACTTTTTCTAGAAGGGAGCACATGTTTTTGAGCTGAAATCGGATCTGAAAAAAATGGGCGTAAGAATTTTTAATATATATTATTATATTAAATTTTCTGCTTTGGTGTTCTAAGCAATTTCCTATAAATAGGTGCTTAGGTTAGAATTGAAAATCACACCAGAAACTGAAGTTTTCTCTCTCTATATTATCGAGCGTATTCTTGTGAGTATTTTGAGTATACTTTGAGTATTGCTATACGGTGCAAGTTCAAGTCATAGCCTATATCCGGTGTTTTAACTAGAAGTGCTGTCTTTCGAGGTAAGGGATGTTATTTTCTTCTAAAATGATATTATTTCTTCAATATCATTATGCTGAAATGTTGGTTGGAACTTTTTATCAAATTTGGAACTTTTTTATGTCGGGGTTACTATTCACGAGTTACTATTCATGAGTTACTATTCACGAGTTACTATTCACGAGTACTATTCACGAAGCGTGGAGATGTTTTTTGTGAAATTTCTATCTTTTGGTGTCGGAGTTACTATTCACGTATACGATACTATTCACGTATACGGCACTATTCACGAATACGACACTATTTACCGAAAAATGAAATTTCTTCTTTTTGTCCAAAATATCTATTCTGGATACTAGCTTTGATTGTATCCATGTTTTGATCATTCTTGAATTTTACTTCAGTATGATTATTTATGAAGTATTTTTGAAATCGGATTGTTTAAAGTACGAATCCTTAATACTTGTTATTTTGTTTCACTGGATTCGTTTTCTTTAAAATATTTTTCATCATCCTCAGTCCTAAATGATGGTGTTACTGAATATCTTTGGCCTGTAGTGCAAAGATGGTTGATTTTATTATGAATATCTTTGGCCCGTAGTGCAAAGATGAACAGGTGTTGAGATGAACATGAACAATTGATGAATATCTTTGGCCCGTAGTGCAAAGATGAACAGGTGTTTAGATGAACATGACCGACTGATGAATATCTTTGGCCTGTAGTGCAAAGATGAATATTTGATTTGATTTGAGATATATATTGATTGATGTTACAGGGATAAATATTGATGATGGACTTTTAAATTCATAGATGTTAGTAGATTTTATTCTCTACTTAACTCTTCTAATGAATTGTTGTTTCCGCTGCAGTTGTTGATCTAAAACTTGTTGTCTATTGTATTCTATCAGATTTTTCCCTGTTGAAGACTAACGATAATTTGTTGATTATTATCTTAGTCATAATATTCTTTACTGGGCTAGTTGAGCTCACCCTTTTCCTTGTTGTTCCATTTTTCTCAGGAGGCGAGAATGTAGCGAGTACTAGTCGGGGTATGGAATGAAGGTTCTAGAGAGAGTTGTTTAGTAGTCCTCACCATTTTTTGTAAAATTATGTATCAATAATTATGATGGGGATTTATTTGCATGTGGATATTGTCTAGATGATAATATTTGTATTCAAACTCACAGCTTATGGGTTGTAAAAGTTGTAGTTGTTTCTGTACCATGTATTTGACAACTCAGAATGGGTTGGGTGGAATGGACCTATTTTGGGGGTGTCACAGTTGGTATCAGAGCTTAGGGATATGATCTCTGGCGGAGATCGGGGAATAAAACTAGGAGGGGAGAGACGAGTAAATCCTTCGCTAGTGTGTCCTACCTAAGCTTATTTGTTAGTTGGTCAGTATATAGGGATATTATGTGATATATTAATTTCCTTAATTAACCTTTGTTTTATGATAGTATTTGAGAATGTCGACTGAGAATGTTAACAGTGGAGTAAATGAGACCGTAGAGACGACTGTACTTACCAACGAGGAGAATGTGCAACAGGCTGGCAATGTTCCTCCTGTGAACAACGCCACTGAGCAGACGATAAACGACGGGATGTTTAGGAGCTTTTTGCAGTTCATGCAAAATCAGACGAGGGAGACTCGTGTACAGAATACGGGTGGAAATGATAGCAACGCGCGGCTTGTCACAGCCAAGCAGTTCAAAGAGTTGGGACCACCAGAATTCTGGGGAAAGCCGGATCCGATCATGGCGGAAACGTGGGTCAAACAAATTACCAAGATATTCGATGTCTTGGGATGCACGGAGGAACAGAAGGTTCCATTCGCCACCTTTATGTTCCGTGGTGAGGCAGACTACTGGTGGGAGTCTGTGAAGCGTACACATCTAGCCGCACTCAGCATGTCATGGGAGACGTTTCAGAAACTTTTCAACGAAAAATACTTTCCTAAAAGTATTCGCCATATGAAGAAGTGGAGTTTATTAGACTAGAGCAGAATAACATGACGGTGTCCCAGTACGAGGCGAAGTTCGCGGAGTTATCCAGGTTTGCACCTCATTTGGTGGAGAATGAGGAACGTATGACGCGAATGTTTCTGAGAGGTTTGAAACCCGGTATACGTCAGTATCTCATTTCTCATAAATTTTCTATCTATTCAGATGTTGTCAACAGGGCTCAGTTGTTAGAGCGAGATAACGAGTACGTTCAACCGAGGGACCATAACCGGGATCATACCGAAGATAGCAGTCATCAGAATAACGATAACCAGCGGAGAAAGAAGAATATGGACAAAGGCGGTAACCACTCTGGTGGTAATCGTGGCCATGAAAATAGAAGAAGCGAGGCGGGAGGAGATTTTAAAAAGAGGAGATTTAACAACGACCATGTGAAGACGACAGTGCCAGCAGCAACTGGTTCCAAGGGAGAAGAAAGACCACCGGTCGTATGTTACAAATGCGGGAAAGAGGGACATATCAGCCCAAACTGCCCACAACAATTCAAGATATGCTATAATTGTGGAAAGGAAGGACATATCGCTCGAGAGTGTACGGTAGCGAAACCAATTCCAGCGGGGATGGTGATTCAAAAGGATGTCCCAGAAAAGTCAAAGTCAACAGTTCCTGGAAGAGCGTTTGTCGTGACCGGTCAAAATGCAAGGAACCCGAACGAAGTTAGCACGGGTTAGTTAATTATAATTCTTGCGAAGTTTATACCTTACTAGGTACCGATTCTACCCATTCTTTTATCTCTCTTGCTTGCGTTCAACGTTTGAACTTGACTACAGAGAAATTAGACTTTGACCTATCTATGGAGACTCCGTTAGGAGAAACTTTCATTACATCCGTTGTTTAGAAATCTTGCTTGATTCAAGTTAGCACTATCACATTACCTTATTTCTATGGAGATATTTGCTTTTGATGTGATTTTAAGGTTAACTACTCATCATGCCAAAATTAATTGCTTTTGTAAGGTTGTTAGTTTTCATATTACTAAGCAACCTGATATTCGAACTCAAGCAATCAAACCATTGAAGTCAAACTCTTTCATATTAAATTATAAAGCCATTTGTTTATTGAAAAACGAATGTCAAGCTTTCGTAGTCATGTCATTGGCTTGAACAAAAGTACATCAGATTTGAATGATATTTCTGTTGTTAGTAAATTTCCTGATGTATTTCCTGAAGAATTTCTTGGCTTACTCCCAGAGCGTGATATTAAATGTATCGACTTTGAATCCGGTACAAAACCCATTTCTAAAATCTCATATCGAATGGCTCCTATTGAACTTCAGGAGTTAAAAACCCAACTGTAGAAGTTGATACCCGAACCTCTATCTGGTGACTTCCTGTTGATGGGGATGCACAGAAGCCAGACTTTCCGTAGGGGATGCCATATTCGTACGATAGTAAACTGATAGGTGTCATTGTAACGTGCTATCCAAGGTTGGTATATGAGTCACAGTTGAGAACCACCTAAGTCGATAATCGAAATACGTAGCTTTCTAGTCTTAGTTGGTTATTATCGGAGATTCGTTGAAGGATATTCTCGAATTGCTATTCCATTAACGCAGCTGACTCGTAGAGATACAAAATTCGAATAGAGCAAGGAATGTGGGAAGAGCTTCGAAGAACTCAAGAGGAGACTCATTTCGGCACATGTTCTGACCATGTCATCCTGGAAAAGTGAACGTTGTAGCTGACGTGTTGAGTAGAAGATCGTATACAAGTACGAGTACGATATTGTCAAAGACTCATTTCGTATAATTTACAAATAATAGAGATGGAGATGAAAACTCTAGGTACCTATATGATGATATACGAGTATAATCGACTTTAATCGATAAAGTTAAAGCTGTTCAAGCTACACACCGGAGCTGGTGAATATGAAGAAGCAGGTGCAAGAAGTTGTTATTCCAAAAGCGAGAATTGGCGATGTGATCAAAGTTCAAACCTTCGATTTATTAATCCATTTGAAATTCTCGATCGAATAGGAACTGTGGTCTATAGACTCGTTTTACCGCCAAGTATGTCGCGTGTTTATAACGTTTTTTTTATGTACCGATGTGGACGACTCGAACCATGTTATTGAGTTAGAACCAGACGAAATAGCTGAAGACTTAACGTACGAGGAGGTACCTGTCAAGATGTTGGATGAGAAGGAGCATGTCTTATGCACGAAGGTCATACCACAAGTTAAAGTTTTGTGGAGGAATCATGCTATAGAGGAAATGACCTTGGAGTTGGAAACGGAAATGAAAGTGAGGTATCTTTACCTTTTCAAAACACCAGTTACGTACGTCAATTTCGAGGACGAAATTTCATAAGGATGGGAGATTGTAAGACCCCGAAAATTTTTAAATAAAAAGGAATTTCCTTTATTTATTATTTTGAAATAGTAAGGGTTGATTTGATTAATGTGGAAAGTTATGGGTAAAATGCGCAAATATTTCGAATAAGCAGGTGGTTATAAAATATTCATTGTTGTCGGGGAATATTCGTTTGGTCGTGGAATATTCTTGCTGTCGGGGAATATTCGTACGACGGCGCAGTCTTTTGTAGGAAAGCGATTGGATGAAGAAAACGACAAGTATAAGTTGTTTATAAATAACGGCGTGGTTGTTACCGTTAACACTGTTGGAATACCCGGTGGGTAAAGTAAAGTAATACGCGTTGTTGCACAGTAGCACACGGTATTGCACCAATTATTGATTCTTACGTAAAAAGACACTACTCAATAATGGTTACAGTAATTACTATTCAGTATTTTATGTTATTGATTCAATAATTGCTGCATTGATATTTTATATTACTGTTGTTTCAATAATTGTCATTACACAGTATTTTCCATTATCGAATCAATAATTCATATTATCTGAATAATATTATTTGATAACATTATTGGCAATGTCTAGAAAGTTCTGTCTAAGGAGAGGTTTGGTCACCTAATTGCGCGCCAGTAAGAAGAAATTCTTATTGGAAAGCCCCCTCTTTCCTGGGAACGGCCTGGTTGCCAGTATTGTGATTCTGTAATATTATTTGTGAATAATTAAATTATTGATTTATATGATGAGGAAAATATTGATTTTATGTGGATATAGATGGAGAAAATTTTTAATGTGACAATTGTTGAAAATTAATATTTTATCTTTTTCTGATAAAATAATTCATTTAAATATATTATTTTAATAATATATTAACGGTGATATTTTTACGATGAATGTGGGATATATGAGTATATGAGGAGAAAGAGTATTTTTGTTGCGATGAATATTAAAAACAGATTTTGTGTGTCGGTAGATCTGTTTCTTGACTGAAATTTGGTTATAGCCTGAAAAATCACCTGTTTGTGGATTTCGGTCAATTTCTGTTTGGAATTTGGAAAAACTTCCTTCTGCAAAGTTGTGCAGAATTGAATTTCCTATAAAAACTCGCGAGATTCGAATTTTCTGGCAAAAGGGCTATTTATTATGAATTATTGAAGTTCCGGAGCTCCGAAATAATTGATTTTTGGAAGTTTAAAATATTTTTATTAATAAAAACATTTTTTGTACTTTTTCTAGAAGGGAGCACATGTTTTTGAGCTGAAATCGGATCTGAAAAAAATGGGCGTAAGAATTTTTAATATATATTATTATATTAAATTTTCTGCTTTGGTGTTCTAAGCAATTTCCTATAAATAGCTGCTTAGGTTAGAATTGAAAATCACACCAGAAACTGAAGTTTTCTCTCTCTATATTATCGAGCGTATTCTTGTGAGTATTTTGAGTATACTTTGAGTATTGCTATACGGTGCAAGTTCAAGTCATAGCCTATATCCGGTGTTTTAACTAGAAGTGCTGTCTTTCGAGGTAAGGGATGTTATTTTCTTCTAAAATGATATTATTTCTTCAATATCATTATGCTGAAATGTTGGTTGGAACTTTTTATCAAATTTGGAACTTTTTCATGTCGGGGTTACTATTCACGAGTTACTATTCATGAGTTACTATTCACGAGTTACTATTCACGAGTACTATTCACGAAGCGTGGAGATATTTTTTGTGAAATTTCTATCTTTTGGTGTCGGAGTTACTATTCACGTATACGATACTATTCACGTATACGGCACTATTCACGAATACGACACTATTTACCGAAAAATGAAATTTCTTCTTTTTGTCCAAAATATCTATTCTGGATACTAGCTTTGATTGTATCCATGTTTTGATCATTCTTGAATTTTACTTCAGTATGATTATTTATGAAGTATTTTTGAAATCGGATTGTTTAAAGTACGAATCCTTAATACTTGTTATTTTGTTTCACTGGATTCGTTTTCTTTAAAATATTTTTCATCATCCTCAGTCCTAAATGATGGTGTTACTGAATATCTTTGGCCTGTAGTGCAAAGATGGTTGATTTTATTATGAATATCTTTGGCCCGTAGTGCAAAGATGAACAGGTGTTGAGATGAACATGAACAATTGATGAATATCTTTGGCCCGTAGTGCAAAGATGAACAGGTGTTTAGATGAACATGACCGACTGATGAATATCTTTGGCCTGTAGTGCAAAGATGAATATTTGATTTGATTTGAGATATATATTGATTGATGTTACAGGGATAAATATTGATGATGGACTTTTAAATTCATAGATGTTAGTAGATTTTATTCTCTACTTAACTCTTCTAATGAATTGTTGTTTCCGCTGCAGTTGTTGATCTAAAACTTGTTGTCTATTGTATTCTATCAGATTTTTCCCTGTTGAAGACTAACGATAATTTGTTGTATATTATCTTAGTCATAATATTCTTTACTGGGCTAGTTGAGCTCACCCTTTTCCTTGTTGTTCCATTTTTCTCAGGAGGCGAGAATGTAGCGAGTACTAGTCGGGGTATGGAATGAAGGTTCTAGAGAGAGTTGTTTAGTAGTCCTCACCATTTTTTGTAAAATTATGTATCAATAATTATGATGGGGATTTATTTGCATGTGGATATTGTCTAGATGATAATATTTGTATTCAAACTCACAGCTTATGGGTTGTAAAAGTTGTAGTTGTTTCTGTACCATGTATTTGACAACTCAGAATGGGTTGGGTGGAATGGACCTATTTTGGGGGTGTCACAGTTGGTATCAGAGCTTAGGGATATGATCTCTGGCGGAGATCGGGGAATAAAACTAGGAGGGGAGAGACGAGTAAATCCTTCGCTAGTGTGTCCTACCTAAGCTTATTTGTTAGTTGGTCAGTATATAGGGATATTATGTGATATATTAATTTCCTTAATTAACCTTTGTTTTATGATAGTATTTGAGAATGTCGACTGAGAATGTTAACAGTGGAGTAAATGAGACCGTAGAGACGACTGTACTTACCAACGAGGAGAATGTGCAACAGGCTGGCAATGTTCCTCCTGTGAACAACGCCACTGAGCAGACGATAAACGACGGGATGTTTAGGAGCTTTTTGCAGTTCATGCAAAATCAGACGAGGGAGACTCGTGTACAGAATACGGGTGGAAATGATAGCAACGCGCGGCTTGTCACAGCCAAGCAGTTCAAAGAGTTGGGACCACCAGAATTCTGGGGAAAGCCGGATCCGATCATGGCGGAAACGTGGGTCAAACAAATTACCAAGATATTCGATGTCTTGGGATGCACGGAGGAACAGAAGGTTCCATTCGCCACCTTTATGTTCCGTGGTGAGGCAGACTACTGGTGGGAGTCTGTGAAGCGTACACATCTAGCCGCACTCAGCATGTCATGGGAGACGTTTCAGAAACTTTTCAACGAAAAATACTTTCCTGAAAGTATTCGCCATATGAAAGAAGTGGAGTTTATTAGACTAGAGCAGAATAACATGACGGTGTCCCAGTACGAGGCGAAGTTCGCGGAGTTATCCAGGTTTGCACCTCATTTGGTGGAGAATGAGGAACGTATGACGCGAATGTTTCTGAGAGGTTTGAAACCCGGTATACGTCAGTATCTCATTTCTCATAAATTTTCTATCTATTCAGATGTTGTCAACAGGGCTCAGTTGTTAGAGCGAGATAACGAGTACGTTCAACCGAGGGACCATAACCGGGATCATACCGAAGATAGCAGTCATCAGAATAACGATAACCAGCGGAGAAAGAAGAATATGGACAAAGGCGGTAACCACTCTGGTGGTAATCGTGGCCATGAAAATAGAAGAAGCGAGGCGGGAGGAGATTTTAAAAAGAGGAGATTTAACAACGACCATGTGAAGACGACAGTGCCAGCAGCAACTGGTTCCAAGGGAGAAGAAAGACCACCGGTCGTATGTTACAAATGCGGGAAAGAGGGACATATCAGCCCAAACTGCCCACAACAATTCAAGATATGCTATAATTGTGGAAAGGAAGGACATATCGCTCGAGAGTGTACGGTAGCGAAACCAATTCCAGCGGGGATGGTGATTCAAAAGGATGTCCCAGAAAAGTCAAAGTCAACAGTTCCTGGAAGAGCGTTTGTCGTGACCGGTCAAAATGCAAGGAACCCGAACGAAGTTAGCACGGGTTAGTTAATTATAATTCTTGCGAAGTTTATACCTTACTAGGTACCGATTCTACCCATTCTTTTATCTCTCTTGCTTGCGTTCAACGTTTGAACTTGACTACAGAGAAATTAGACTTTGACCTATCTATGGAGACTCCGTTAGGAGAAACTTTCATTACATCCGTTGTTTAGAAATCTTGCTTGATTCAAGTTAGCACTATCACATTACCTTATTTCTATGGAGATATTTGCTTTTGATGTGATTTTAAGGTTAACTACTCATCATGCCAAAATTAATTGCTTTTGTAAGGTTGTTAGTTTTCATATTACTAAGCAACCTGATATTCGAACTCAAGCAATCAAACCATTGAAGTCAAACTCTTTCATATTAAATTATAAAGCCATTTGTTTATTGAAAAACGAATGTCAAGCTTTCGTAGTCATGTCATGGACTTGAACAAAAGTACATCAGATTTGAATGATATTTCTGTTGTTAGTAAATTTCCTGATGTATTTCCTGAAGAATTTCTTGGCTTACTCCCAGAGCATGATATTAAATGTATCGACTTTGAATCCGGTACAAAACCCATTTCTAAAATCTCATATCGAATGGCTCCTATTGAACTTCAGGAGTTAAAAACCCAACTGTAGAAGTTGATACCCGAACCTCTATCTGGTGACTTCCTGTTGATGGGGATGCACAGAAGCCAGACTTTCCGTAGGGGATGCCATATTCGTACGATAGTAAACTGATAGGTGTCATTGTAACGTGCTATCCAAGGTTGGTATATGAGTCACAGTTGAGAACCACCTAAGTCGATAATCGAAATACGTAGCTTTCTAGTCTTAGTTGGTTATTATCGGAGATTCGTTGAAGGATATTCTCGAATTGCTATTCCATTAACGCAGCTGACTCGTAGAGATACAAAATTCGAATAGAGCAAGGAATGTGGGAAGAGCTTCGAAGAACTCAAGAGGAGACTCATTTCGGCACATGTTCTGACCATGTCATCCTGGAAAAGTGAACGTTGTAGCTGACGTGTTGAGTAGAAGATCGTATACAAGTACGAGTACGATATTGTCAAAGACTCATTTCGTATAATTTACAATAATAGAGATGGAGATGAAAACTCTAGGTACCTATATGATGATATACGAGTATAATCGACTTTAATCGATAAAGTTAAAGCTGTTCAAGCTACACACCGGAGCTGGTGAATATGAAGAAGCAGGTGCAAGAAGTTGTTATTCCAAAAGCGAGAATTGGCGATGTGATCAAAGTTCAAACCTTCGATTTATTAATCCATTTGAAATTCTCGATCGAATAGGAACTGTGGTCTATAGACTCGTTTTACCGCCAAGTATGTCGCGTGTTTATAACGTTTTTTTTATGTACCGATGTGGACGACTCGAACCATGTTATTGAGTTAGAACCAGACGAAATAGCTGAAGACTTAACGTACGAGGAGGTACCTGTCAAGATGTTGGATGAGAAGGAGCATGTCTTATGCACGAAGGTCATACCACAAGTTAAAGTTTTGTGGAGGAATCATGCTATAGAGGAAATGACCTTGGAGTTGGAAACGGAAATGAAAGTGAGGTATCTTTACCTTTTCAAAACACCAGTTACGTACGTCAATTTCGAGGACGAAATTTCATAAGGATGGGAGATTGTAAGACCCCGAAAATTTTTAAATAAAAAGGAATTTCCTTTATTTATTATTTTGAAATAGTAAGGGTTGATTTGATTAATGTGGAAAGTTATGGGTAAAATGCGCAAATATTTCGAATAAGCAGGTGGTTATAAAATATTCATTGTTGTCGGGGAATATTCGTTTGGTCGTGGAATATTCTTGCTGTCGGGGAATATTCGTACGACGGCGCAGTCTTTTGTGGAAAGCGATTGGATGAAGAAAACGACAAGTATAAGTTGTTTATAAATAACGGCGTGGTTGTTACCGTTAACACTGTTGGAATACCCGGTGGGTAAAGTAAAGTAATACGCGTTGTTGCACAGTAGCACACGGTATTGCACCAATTATTGATTCTTACGTAAAAAGACACTACTCAATAATGGTTACAGTAATTACTATTCAGTATTTTATGTTATTGATTCAATAATTGCTGCATTGATATTTTATATTACTGTTGTTTCAATAATTGTCATTACACAGTATTTTCCATTATCGAATCAATAATTCATATTATCTGAATAATATTATTTGATAACATTATTGGCAATGTCTAGAAAGTTCTGTCTAAGGAGAGGTTTGGTCACCTAATTGCGCGCCAGTAAGAAGAAATTCTTATTGGAAAGCCCCCTCTTTCCTGGGAACGGCCTGGTTGCCAGTATTGTGATTCTGTAATATTATTTGTGAATAATTAAATTATTGATTTATATGATGAGGAAAATATTGATTTTATGTGGATATAGATGGAGAAAATTTTTAATGTGACAATTGTTGAAAATTAATATTTTATCTTTTTCTGATAAAATAATTCATTTAAATATATTATTTTAATAATATATTAACGGTGATATTTTTACGATGAATGTGGGATATATGAGTATATGAGGAGAAAGAGTATTTTTGTTGCGATGAATATTAAAAACAGATTTTGTGTGTCGGTAGATCTGTTTCTTGACTGAAAATTTGGTTATAGCCTGAAAAATCACCTGTTTGTGGATTTCGGTCAATTTCTGTTTGGAATTTGGAAAAACTTCCTTCTGCAAAGTTGTGCAGAATTGAATTTCCTATAAAAACTCGCGAGATTCGAATTTTCTGGCAAAAGGGCTATTTATTATGAATTATTGAAGTTCCGGAGCTCCGAAATAATTGATTTTTGGAAGTTTAAAATATTTTTATTAATAAAAACATTTTTTGTACTTTTTCTAGAAGGGAGCACATGTTTTTGAGCTGAAATCGGATCTGAAAAAAATGGGCGTAAGAATTTTTAATATATATTATTATATTAAATTTTCTGCTTTGGTGTTCTAAGCAATTTCCTATAAATAGCTGCTTAGGTTAGAATTGAAAATCACACCAGAAACTGAAGTTTTCTCTCTCTATATTATCGAGCGTATTCTTGTGAGTATTTTGAGTATACTTTGAGTATTGCTATACGGTGCAAGTTCAAGTCATAGCCTATATCCGGTGTTTTAACTAGAAGTGCTGTCTTTCGAGGTAAGGGATGTTATTTTCTTCTAAAATGATATTATTTCTTCAATATCATTATGCTGAAATGTTGGTTGGAACTTTTTATCAAATTTGGAACTTTTTCATGTCGGGGTTACTATTCACGAGTTACTATTCATGAGTTACTATTCACGAGTTACTATTCACGAGTACTATTCACGAAGCGTGGAGATGTTTTTTGTGAAATTTCTATCTTTTGGTGTCAGAGTTACTATTCACGTATACGATACTATTCACGTATACGGCACTATTCACGAATACGACACTATTTACCGAAAAATGAAATTTCTTCTTTTTGTCCAAAATATCTATTCTGGATACTAGCTTTGATTGTATCCATGTTTTGATCATTCTTGAATTTTACTTCAGTATGATTATTTATGAAGTATTTTTGAAATCGGATTGTTTAAAGTACGAATCCTTAATACTTGTTATTTTGTTTCACTGGATTCGTTTTCTTTAAAATATTTTTCATCATCCTCAGTCCTAAATGATGGTGTTACTGAATATCTTTGGCCTGTAGTGCAAAGATGGTTGATTTTATTATGAATATCTTTGGCCCGTAGTGCAAAGATGAACAGGTGTTGAGATGAACATGAACAATTGATGAATATCTTTGGCCCGTAGTGCAAAGATGAACAGGTGTTTAGATGAACATGACCGACTGATGAATATCTTTGGCCTGTAGTGCAAAGATGAATATTTGATTTGATTTGAGATATATATTGATTGATGTTACAGGGATAAATATTGATGATGGACTTTTAAATTCATAGATGTTAGTAGATTTTATTCTCTACTTAACTCTTCTAATGAATTGTTGTTTCCGCTGCAGTTGTTGATCTAAAACTTGTTGTCTATTGTATTCTATCAGATTTTTCCCTGTTGAAGACTAACGATAATTTGTTGTATATTATCTTAGTCATAATATTCTTTACTGGGCTAGTTGAGCTCACCCTTTTCCTTGTTGTTCCATTTTTCTCAGGAGGCGAGAATGTAGCGAGTACTAGTCGGGGTATGGAATGAAGGTTCTAGAGAGAGTTGTTTAGTAGTCCTCACCATTTTTTGTAAAATTATGTATCAATAATTATAATGGGGATTTATTTGCATGTGGATATTGTCTAGATGATAATATTTGTATTCAAACTCACAGCTTATGGGTTGTAAAAGTTGTAGTTGTTTCTGTACCATGTATTTGACAACTCAGAATGGGTTGGGTGGAATGGACCTATTTTGGGGGTGTCACAACACAACTGTAAACATTAAAGAAACACAACTATAAACATTAAAGAAACACTAAACTTAAAAGTAATGCAACATGCCAAATAAGGGAGTCAAATTTGACTTAGCCAACTATTTCAATCACAATGACCTGGTCTCCACCCTTTAGAATAGCCAAAATTTCAATTTATATCAATCTTTTTAATTCTCTAGAGGAAGGAAACGACTGCATGCAAGATCCAGTTCAGAGACCACTGTACAAAGTTTGTTCCCTATCACTTTTCCAGAAACACTTAAACCTTCGCTCAAAATTTCTTTTTATGATTGCTTAACTCTTAAACATATGTGATTTCTATTTATCAATTCAATTTATAAACTTTATAATCAGTGAAGTTATGGCTACCAACTATAAACATTAGTAGATAATATTCCTCTAGTTATTCATGTTTAAATCCAAAATATCATCAAGTATTTTTATTGATACATAAAAGTGCAATACTTTATATAAGAACCAGGGGGAATAAGTCCATTCAACGTCAGTTCCTATCAACACCGTATACCTTCGCTTTTAAGAAAAAACAAAGATGAAAAAGACTGTAATATTTTATGTTTCAGACAAAAATTGGTGGAACCCAGACCACACTTACATGTTCGGTAGACGATTGGAGCCCTAACTTTCTTGGAATGATACCCCACCTTGTTCGTCTGTCTGTATCGCTTAATATGATAGACAATTGGAACCCTAATTTTCTTGGAATGATACCCCACCTTGTTCGTCTGTCTGTATCGCCAGAGACCCCCAATTCCTTCCTCGATTTCTTCTCAGACAAAAGTGTGTTTTTGAGCCCTAGATGAATAGTTTATTTGTGTATTTGTTTTTCTTTTGTTTGTTGCGGTTTCCTCCCGCCCATTCCACGAAGGCTTAACTTATTGGTCTCTTCATCCAGATCAGTATATCAACGTCATTTGTATATAATTTTTTAAAGCCACGTAAAAAAATTGGCCTAATTTTTTAACGTCCGTGAGCAAAATTGGACATAATTACTTGATTGCACATTTTTAAAAAGTACAGTGAGTTAATTAAATATTTTAAAAGCACAGTGACTAATTGCTTAAAATATGACAACCACAGTGGGTTAAAAGTGCTTTTTCCCGATACACTTCACATGTATGTATGGAGAGAGAAGTTTAGAAGGCTGAGTTGGCATTAATACTAGTCCATGAATAGTTAGTGGACTAGGTCTCCAACAAAACAGAAGATTCTAAGTTTGAATTTTGACAGTGATCAAATTAGGGTTCAACAAGGAATTAAATTTGAACCAAAATCGTACCAAAAATAGCATAAATCGCATTAATTAAAATCGAATCAACGGTTCCGGTGTATGTGACAATTTTAAATGGGTTGAAAAACCAAATTTACGATTTCGGTTTGATTACTAATCAAAATCGCACGCATAAAACTGAGACCGCACGCATAAAACCGAAATTAAACTACAAGTATATATAATTTCTCTACTATGAAATTAATAGTCTCCTCATTTTATTTTAGAAGACAAATATTTTTTAGGGTTGAATGAAGAATAAATAGTATCAATTATGTTTACAAATCAAGAGTGACTTGGTATTTCCTAAATCAAATGTGATAATATAGTATTAATCAATCATATAATTGTTGATGCCTAGAATTATTTAGCTAAATTAACTCTATGGTTGTGTTCACTGCGTAATATATTTGCGTGGATGATTTTGCTAACTATTTTGCGGGTTTGTTATTTCAATTGATTTTGGAACCAGAACCGAAATCGCACCAAATAAAATCAAACCGCGCGATTCAAAATCAAACCGCACCTATTACAAATGATTTTATATGCAATTTTAAAATTTTCAAATTTCACCATAATCACCCCTAGATCCCTAGATCAAATAAGACGTATTCGAATTAATTTCAATAAAAAAAAACTGTCCATGAGATGGGGTTGTGGATACGTGGGGAGACAGGAACCACAGAAACAGATGTTACTTTATTAGGTTTGCCGTACAAGCAATGATAAGAATAGAAGAGAAAAGCATCTTCAAGTACGTTACTTACGTAGCCGGAATAGGATACGTAACGGTATAATTTGCTGATGTTGGTCGTATTTACCCCGTCCTATCTCCTAAGCTGAATCATTCACAATTAATTTGAAAATAAATAATTAAATCAAATCAAGCCATTTATTAAAATAATAAAGCTAAACTTAAATTAACACAACATATCATTTTTCTAACTATCCCCTCCCTTTCCACAAAAAATAATTATATTTATAATTTTATATTTTTTTATTAAAAAAATCTATTTTTTAGCTATAATAGTATAAAAAATATATATATTCCTAAATTTATTATCATTTTATACTAATAAGTTAGCTACTTATGTTTTTAGAGATATACATAAAACAAAAATATATCGTTGATATCAACAAATTTTGTAAATGAAATATTTAAATTTTATTGACAAACGTTCCTAATTTAAAATGACTTGGATATCATGTAGTCTCGCTATTGCAATATTATTTGTGAACTTGTACTCTTATTATTATTATTATTATTATTATTATTATTATATACAGTGGCGGAACCAGAACACTTCTATAGGGGGGTCAAAACATATTAATAAAAAATTATTTATTAACACTTGAATTGCTTCTTTAATTTTAAATTTATTTTGCATAATTATAATTGTGTAGCCTAATTACATAATACTGTACTGCACACCCCAAGGCCAGACAAATAAAAACACCATAAAATTATGGGTCCTTTACACTAATATACAACATTTAGAAAGTAATTACAAAAATAAAACATACACAACATAATTACAAAAATAAAACATAAACAATATAATGCGCCTAAAATCACGTGTCATTATCCAGTCAGTTATCCAATTTCATATTTGAAATTAACCGTCCCTAAAATCATGCAACTTTGAAATCGGAACAACAGATCAACGATGGAGAAGACAAAATACGAACCCGAAGCCTCCTGTCGCGACTAGACTTGTAATCTCTAAGATCAACGACGCATCTCTAAGATCAACGACGGAGAAGACGAAGCCAAATACTGCAGATCAACAATGGAGAAGACGAAGCCGGTTGTCGCGACACATCTCTAAGATCGAAAATAACATACAAAATCAACAACGCTTTCAATATCAGAAACCAAATACTGCAGTGATTGTTGAATTCAAGATCAACATCAATTTCGATCAAAAAATACTGAGGTATGTGAGTTTAAAATTTATAATCATATAGTTACCTATTGTTACTACGAATTACTATATTGGTTACCTTTCTTAAGTTTTTTGCACTTAAAATTGTCACACGATAAGAATAATGAATGTTTTGATTGCAATATGAATGTTTTGATTGCAATTGAATGTAAAAATGCACTTGGTTACTACTTAACATTACATTGGTTACTGTCTAACTATGTCTATGTTGTTGTTTAATGCTGGATTGGTTAATGCATAATGGTACTAACTAATGTTGCATTAGTTGCTGACTAATAATGATTTGGTTACTGTGTCCATTACATTGGTTACTGACTAATAATGAATTGGATATTGTGTACCATTGCTTTGGTTACTGACTAATAATGACTTTGTTACTGTGTAAAATTATAATGGTTACTGATTATTACTTGATTACTGACTAATGTTGACTTGGTTACTGCTTAACATTACATTGGTTACTGCTTAACATTGCATTGGTTACTGTCTGACTATGTCTATGTTACTGTTTAATGCTGGATTGGTTAATGCATAATGGTACTAACTAATGTTGCATTGGTTACTGACTAATAATGATTTGGTAACAGTGTACCATTACATTGATTATTGACTAATAATGATTTGGTTGCTGAAGCATATTACTGTATAATGTTGTCAAATTTGGAGTGTCGGATTTTGGCGTTTTCGGAGCCTAATTTCATTGGAAACAGATCAACTATCAAAAATCACTAGCTTTGCTGGTGAACTGCGTGATTTTTTGGTCAAATTCTATCATTTAGGCCTTCAAAACTGCATGTAAAAATTTAGTTTATTTTATGGTTACTAAGATTATATAGTTTGGTTACTGTCTAATATTGATTTGGTTACTTTATAATATTTATTTAGTTGTCAGACAATGGAGACTGACAGTAACCAATACAACAAATTTAATTGTTTACAGGAATATATAATTGTTTAATATTAGTAACCATTAACCACATGGTTGGTAATATTTTTGATGGTGTACAGTAACCAAAATTGATGTTGATTAACAAAGTCAGTGTACTGATTGTTTTGATAACAAAGTCAGTATACTGACTGTGTAACATTATACTTTCTAATGTTGTCTTAGTTACTGACTAATGCTATCTTGGTTACTGCATAATATTACTAATTAATGCTGACTTGGTTACTGACTAATACTGATTTGGTTACTAAGTAATATTATATTAGTTACTGACTAATGCTGACTTGCTTACTGCAGCAGTTGGATCTTTAAGTACATATTGATGTTTTTTATATTGTTTGTTTTTACTGTAAAATGCATGAAAAAAATATGTTTTATGTTATGGATACTAAGTAAATATATGTTGGTTACTGTCTAATCTGGATTTGGTTAGTATATAATGTTGACTTATTTATTGTGTAATATTACCATGGTTACTACATAATATTACTATGTTTTATATTGATTTTTTTTTATATTGATGGTTGCTGATTAACTACATTGGTTACTTTCATACACCTGTTAGTCTTTAATTTGTAACAAAGTCATTACTGATTGTTTTGGTTGTAAAATGAATGTAAAAATATTTTTTATAATCTTGGCTACTAATTACATATATCTTGATTACTGTTTAATATGTATTTAGATACTGTAAGGTGTTTATTTGGTTACTCTATAATGTTATTGAGTTTTATAATTGTTTCTTTTATATTGGTGGTTACTTATTGACTACATTAGTTACCTTCATATAACTGTTAATCTGATTATATATATTGGTTGTTGTATACTATTTAATTGATAACAATATAATGTTTATTTGGTTGCAGTGACAATTTGGCAATTTTTGTCAAGTTTAAAGTGTCAGATTTTGACGTTTTCGGAGCCTAATTTCATTGGAAACGGGTCAACAATCAAAAGTCACAAGCGTTGCTGGTGAACTACAGGGTTTTTTGGCCAAATTCCAACATTTAGGCCTTCAAAATTACATGTAAAAATGTGGTTTATTTTCTGGTTACTGAGATTATGTAATTTGGTTACTGTCTAATATTGAATTGGTTACTTTACAATGTTTATTCAGTTGTTAGACAATGGAGACTGTCAGTAACCAATACAACAAATTTAATTGTTTACAGGAATATATAATTGTTTAATGTTAGTAACCATTGATGTTTGTCCTGATACAAGCTTATAACTATCTGGTTACTAATAACAGTAACCATAATGTAACATAATAAAACAGTAACCACATAATTATATGATAGTAACCATAACAGATTTTA
Organism: Panax japonicus; assembly: GCA_020205505.1. NCBI lineage: Eukaryota > Viridiplantae > Streptophyta > Magnoliopsida > Apiales > Araliaceae > Panax > Panax japonicus. Next base: position 75,739,647 of record CM035092.1, on the reverse strand, counting down.
ATGGTAACCAGAACAGAAACATCATGTAATGAAACCCAATTTAGGCAATCCATGTATACTAAATAATTACATATTAATCAGAATAAAAAATAAAAGTAACCAAAATCCCACATTAAGGGCACAATAATAGTAGCTAAACCATAAGGTAACAGTAACCAAAACATAATAACGAAGTAACCAAATAGTTATATAAAAGTAACCAGAACATGTTTTAATGGTAACCAAAACAGAAACAACATGTATATCCAATCCAGTTTAGGCAACCCATGTATACTCTCACATGTACATTTAACACTTGATATATGTCCTGATACAAGCTTGTAACTATCTGGTTACTACCAAAAAATAAAATAGTTACCCTTCTATGCATGTTTGGTTACCAACTGCACCTTTCAAACAATGTATTTGACACAACTTAGAAGTAACAAATACGAACCAACAAACAATGTCAAATCACTGGTAATATAATCAAATATGTAATCTCATTTACATAAGTTCCAATAAATATTATATACTCACTAACCATAACAAATGACTATGGATATCCAACAAAACCAAAGTATGAAACACAATTCAAAATGACAGTACAACGACAACCGAACTAATCAAAATTTGGTACAAATCTTCGTGAAAATTCTCTGAAGTTGTTAAAAAGCCAACTGTGGAGGCGCATCTCGTCTGGAGATAAATCTCTAGTTCAATGTCACACCAATATAAAACTTTTTCAGTGAATTTTCTGTTGCATTCCTCATACATAGTAAAGATCTCATAACTGCAAATAAACAAAATCAGATTTATATAGTCATTAGTAACCACATATAAACAATATTTATATCATAAACAGCTACGTAGTGACCAACAAATAAGAGCTTACTAACCAACAATATAATATAACAATTACACAGTAGCCAAAAAGTTATATTATATAATCTAATGGTAACCAAAATATAAACATGTAGTACAGACCATTTTATGTAGTAAACAAACAGTTATATATAATATTAACCAAAACATAATTTAAAGGTCACAAAAATAAAAATATGTATACCAAAAAATATACTAAAAAGTAACCAAACAGTTATATGATAGTAACCAAACCATGTTCTAAAAGTAACCAACACATAAACAACATGTATACCAAAACTAGTTTAGTCAACCAATGTATACTAAGCAAATACATTGTAACCAAAATAACATATAAAAGTAACCAAAATCCCAATTGAGGAAAAAAGAATGGTATCCAAACTATAAGCTAACAGTAATAAAAAATATGCTCATTTAGTAACCAAACAGTTATATGTTAGTAACCAAAATATATATTAATGGTAACCAATACATAAACAACATATAGACCAAGAATAGTTTAGTCCACCCATATATACTAAACAAATACATGGTAAACAGAACAACAAAAAAAAGTAACCAAATATTTATATGATAGTAACCAAAACATGTTTTAATGGTAACCAATACATAAACAATATGTACACCAAAATAGTTTAGTCAACCATGTATACTAAGCAAATACATGGTAACCATAACAACATAAAAAAGTAACCAAAATATCAAATCAAGGTAACAAAAATGGTATCCGAATCACAAGCTAACAGTAACCAAAACATAATGCAGAAGTAACCAAACAGTTATATGATAGTAACAATAACAAAATTTAAATTAGCAAACCTTTAAAAAAATTTGGGTTGGAAATATCTTCTGGCTATGAACTTGAGCTTCTGTCTTAACTACAGGAAAATCAAAATTAGAATCCAACTGCACAAACGCAAACAAATTTCTTGAAGTCCTTAATAGAATCACCCTCTGTGATTCTTTTCTTCTTTTCATCCTTCTTCATTGTATCAACCATTCTATACAAAACATAAAAATAACACAAATCCAAACAATCAATACACCATTCTGTTAGAAAAATAGTGTATATGTATGATCATATTGACAATTAATTAGTAGAATGAAAATTAACAGAAATTAGAAGCATACCTTAAAGAGAAACCAGAATCCTTTCAGTTGTGAGAGAGTTGGAGAGAGAAAAATACGTAGTAGCCTGAAAACATAGCCTGAAAGTCACGTACTCAATTTTCTGTCGGAGTTGAGAGACTGTGGTGTTGCGGCGGCGGCGACGGCGAAAGAGGACGACGACGAGTGGCTTCGAGAGGAGAGAGAGAAGTAGTAATGGAGAAGAGAGAGAAATAGTAAGGGCGTAGAGAGAGAGACCGAAGGAAGATGGAAACTAATTTGTTATGTCAGTCCATTAATATTAATCCCTTAATTTAAGGACTCAATATTAATCCCTTAATTTAAGGACTCTTTAATTGTATTATTATTGTAAATATATATGATGAAGTGTCATATTTTTGTAATTATTTTATAAATGTATGATTTTTGTAATTATTTTTAAAAATGTATTGTAATATGTAATTGTTCCTAAAATTAAAGTGCCAGGTATGGTCCATTACTACACGGCCCAATCAGCATCCTTCAGCTAGAAAAATCCAGCAGTTCATTTGATAATGGCCCAAAGCATATGTCAGTTTGAGTAAAACCTATCAGCAAACAAGAGCAAACTCTGGGAGATTCCAAAAGCAACCAGGCCAAAAATTTAAAATTGGAAATAAAAGCAAGTGGGCTCCGTATGTCATCTCCATCATAGGTCATACCTACCCCATGTGGGCCCCACCTGCAACCATCAACATGAATCAGCCGGAAAAATTCCAATCAGAAAAACACACAGATGGAGAGGAACCATCCGAGCAAACAGAACCACCAGAAAAGCAAACCCCACCAGCGGAACTATCCCTTTCGAGGAACCCACAACCTATCAAACATCCAGGTCGGAGGCCCAATTCGCAGACCAAATCTCTGCTCTTCTTAAACCCCCTTCAATTCATCAAGTTCAGGCAAACTTTTTTTCACTATCTCTCCCTCGCCGCCGGAGATTCCAGGGGGGTCATATGCCCCCCCTCGACCCCCCCTGGTTCCGCCTCTGATTATATATGAGTTTCTCCTTAATAACTTTTATCGTAATTCAAGAATAAACAATATCATCCAAATAAATTAATTTATTTTTTTTGAAATTAAGATAAGATATTTTAGAAAGTTCTTCAATCTAATAATGCCAATTTTCAAAATATGATAATGAAAACCTTCTGGTATTTTTTACCTTGAACTTAGTACTTGTCAGCTAAGTGGTTATATATTCAACATATATAAATATATTAATTAAATTCCAAACACACTTGTTGTACTTTGACTCCCTTGGACAATATAATAGAATACGTCTAATTAACAAGTTGCCAAATTGGAGAATACACATGCATGCAAATATTTAATTCAAGGACTAGCTTGCATGCACTTTCCATACACATGCATGCATGTACGGGAGAATTTCCTCTATAGCGTGGTTTGACTTTGACCCAATCCAGTCCTAGCTCATAGCCGACTGGTCAACTTATTTCTCTTTTTTTACCCGTACAAAATAGAACCACTATAAAACCCACATCAAAATTCCACTCAATGATCATAATTTTTCAAGCATCAAAAACCATTTAAGTTTCTAGCAAATTTAGTTGCTCAATTCTTCACTTCAAAAGAAATAATATTTAATTTTTTTTCTCTTTTTGCTTATATATATATATATATATATAATGGGTGGAAAAAGTTGTAGAAATCCGGTGAAGGTGGTGATAATCAACACACAATATGTTGAGACTGATCCCATGAGCTTCAAGTCAGTTGTTCAGAGGCTCACCGGCAAAGATGCCATTGTACAAGCTAAATCGCCGCCGATATTGGCTGCTGGTGATTCCGGCGGACAAATTAACGGTGGCAATGTGGGTAGTGCCGGCCATTCTGTTATGTCGCGAGGAGTGTCGTTCAAAGACTTGGACAAGTTTATAATGGATATTCCCTCGTTGGATGAACTATATCGGATGTGCATGGATTAATTAATTAGCTAGTTACGTAGGTTAAAATGTTAAAATAGTACAGTACATACTAGTACTATTATATTGTTTGTGTAAGAGAAAAAAAATCATATATAGCCAGTGTTGGTTGCAGCTAATATATAGTCCATCAAATTATCCAACTGCTTAATTAATATAGCTAACAATGGCTGTGGATTTCCGATAGTATTTTTTATTTTTCAGGGTGTTATTATATTGTTTACAATTTTTATTTGATGCATATATATATATATATATATATATATATATATATATATATATATATATATATACACGGTCCGGATCAAGTGCATACCCCTTATTTTACTCACTCGTGCTCACCCTCCTTTAACGACGGATCCGGCGACAGTTTGGTCATACAACCGTCGTCTATACTTTTAGCGACACTATATGTTGTCCGTCGCTAAAAGTATAGACGAAGGTTGTATAACCGAGACCGTCGCCGGGTCCATCGTTAAAGGGAGGTGAGTACGGATGAGTAAGATAAGGGGTATGCACGTGATCCTTGCTCTCTATATATATATATACACACACACACAAAGATGGAGACAGATTTGTACAGCACACAGTATGTCATTTGAGTCGTTAACTGTCTTCATCAACAAAAGAGAGGGTTAAAACTATAATAAATGAGAATGTTGTGGTCGATCATTTCAATTGAGATATAACATTTAATTATCAATTGAGTACCAAATGATAATTAATTTTAATATTTTTTTTAGATTGTTTATTTTTTTTTTATGTATAAACGCGCGTTGTCTAAAAATCAAATTAAATGAATTCTTATCCATGGACTACAATTAATTAAAGTTAAAATTGATCGATCCCTTGAACGGGACGGGGAAAATTAATTAACCAGATTAAATATAATCATGCTTTCTTCATTCAAAGAGAGATTTGTTATATTATACATGCAGGTGAAAATTAATTAACCAGATTAAATATAATCATTTTTCTTTTTTCCCCCCACCCTTCGCAACTTGCATGTGAAACATGTCATATATTAATATGTCCTCTCTGCATGCTTTCTTTTGTAAGTAACTAGTGAGCTTTTTTTGCGTCTTATTTTTTGGAAAACTAATTTTAAGATATGGACTTCTCATATACAATAGTTTTGGATATATATTCAACAAACAAGTTGAATCTACCTCTCTGGACAATATATTCCCTAAAAGAAAATGATATATATATATATATATATATATATATATTATCTTAAAATATTCTAAATTATAAGATTATTATTGATTTTTGAAAGTTAATTTTAAAATTTACTTTTAAGCCTGGTGATAAATTTTGTTAAAAATTATGAAATAATAAAATTTATAATTGATAATATTTTTAAGATAGTTTATAATTTTCATTATTGTATTAATTAAAATTAAACGAATTCAATATTAATTTTGAGTGAAAATTTTGTTTTATATTAACTTCGAAAATTTAATAACAGTCTTATATTTGCAAACAACACACAACACATTCATATACACAGCAAAATGTATTTTTCATTTTTCATGAAAACAAATAGAACTCGATCGAATCATTATAAGAAGAAAATTTGAAAAAAAAATAATCGAATCAATAAAATATAGTAAGATTACAACTAATTATATTTGAAGCATAAGGAGCTTTTAAGAGTGTCCAGCTAAATGAATAATTAGGTATATATATATATATCTAATAAAATACAAATGATTTTGAATTTTCCGCTCACTCAATAAATCATCTGGGCCGTCCAAAGTTTGAGATAAATCCCACCGTTCATACATCTATCTAATAAAATACATCTATCTATCTAATAATCTAATAATAATTTAATAAAATACGAATGACTTTAAATTTTCCGCTCACTCAATAAATTATTTTGGTCGTTCAAAGTTTGAGATAAATCATATTATCCATACAGTGCCGGAGGTACGGGACCCAGCTAGTATATATATATTACTCCAACTCCTATCAACCCGTCCAAATTAAGTACGCCCACTCCACCCTCCCAACTAATTGGGCCAACCAAACACCACCCTATCAACAAATTAAACGAGTAGTAATAGATTATTTTTACGTATAATTTATAATTTTAATGGAATTTGAGTGATTTTTAGTGTCCATAATGAACTGTTATTATAATTAGTTAACTTCCTAATTTGATATCTATTATTTAGTTGAAAGAATTTTAACTTTAATTCTCTACTATTATAATATTTTCATCACTGTAACAAACTAATTATAATTACAAAATATATATTTAAAAGTAAACACTACCCTAGGCCAATAATAATGTTATTGTTTGCATTTAAATTAGTACGTATTTTGCAAAAGTTGAGTTGAGTTAATGATTAATTGGCTAAAAAATAGTTCCCGTATGACGGAGTGGCTAGGCAATCACAGAATTCACGCGCTATAACTTGTACAATAATAGATCACACAGAAGCTTGACGACTTGTGCCGCCGGGGGATAGCTCCGGTGTGAGAATAAGTACAGGTCGTTCACAAGGTTTAACAATGGAGGCTAAGTGTTTAGTGCTCAAAAGTAGATATTACCTGTTAATTGTAACCTTAGCCTTGTATTTATAATGCTCACCACCTTTAAAATCCTTTTCCGAGTCGGATAAGGACTCCTAGTCATGGTAGTTACCATAACTTGGTTCCAACACAATCTCCTTAAAAGGTATAAGTGAAATCCAATCCAATCAGTACCTTTGGAGTTACCTTATTTAATTATGATTAGGATCCCGAACTCTGTACTCAGGAAAAACCCACTGTGCAGGCCCAGACAATCCCACCATCAGATCTGGGTCTCGGCCCAAAGGACTCGAAGACCCGACCCCGAACACCCACCAAGGTGAGACTCCGGCCCAAAAGGACTCGGACACCGACCTGAACAACTCCAACCTCTCCATGGGCTTCAACCCGATAGTCTCCTAAAGCCCTTCTAACATCAGGCCTTTGGCCCACATGGAGGTCGGTAAAATGCTCCCGAACATTGCCCCCAGTCTCTGATTGTAAGATACTTATAATTGGAAGACTTGAAAGGTTAGGTATACGAAAGGACACGACAGCTAATGATGAGTTGTCTGGGAAAGCCAAACGGTCTGTCTTCGTTTCTCGAAATGTTGCACGCCTTTTCATGCTTGGTCCCACCTTGAGCATTTAATAGCCGCCCTTGAATAATGTGTACCTACACCTATAAAAACCCCTTTTCCCCCCTCATTATCACTTTTCCAGATTTTTTCTCATCCCAGCATCTCTGTTCAAATTTTTTCGGCAAGGGCGATTTTCGGGGAGCATCCCGTTCTTCATTTCCCTATGATTTTGGACACTCCACTCCTTTTTGAACTTCATTTTTGTTCACTTTCTTCTTAAAACTTCACATTTGTGTCTCATTTCCCTCGATCAAATGGCTGATTCTAGCATTCCTCCATCTGCTGAGCCAGTTCCTCCCACTGTCACCACCGGCAATCTAATCCCGATTGATCTGCTGGTGGCTCCTATTGATACTGCCACCTCCTCGGGACTTCCTACTCTGATTAGTGCTGAGGCTAAAATTCGAAATGCCTACCACTTCGAGGTAGAATTTTCCCATATCAACCATTTCTCCCTCCCAAATTTCTGACATCCGAACCCTCTTCAACATTCTCGAAGAGTATAAGCTTCGGTTACCACCTCCAGCGAAAGAATGTTCTGGAGACCCGAAGGCGAATGGGTAGCCGTTCCTTTGTACGTTCTGAAGTATGGTCTTCGGTTCCCTTTGCATGTATTCATTTCTTCTTTCCTATGCTTCGAAGGAATCATGTTTCGCACAACTCGTGCCGAACTCGTATATTCATCCTTGTATCTTTCATAGCCTTATGCCAGGAGGTAGGGATCACTCCGGACCTTGACTTTTTCTTTGCTTTATTCACCGCCAGCGGGTCAAAAGAACCCGGCCTTCGGCAGTTGAATAAGCGACCCACTCGATCGGTCGCCGTCAAGACCCCTTCGAGCAACAAGGGGTGGCACGACAAGTGGTTCTTCGTACAAGGGCCTCGACCTCCAACTCCTTCTTCACTGGGCTCAACCCGAGGATCCTATAGCCAAAGTATCCAAATTCCGAAGGACCGCGCTGATGCCTTCAAAGAATTCTACAAAAGGTGGAGCCGAACTTCATGGAATTTGGGGGTCTTGTCCAACGAGATCTGGCTATACAAACACGGGCATAAGTATCTCCCCTCTTGACTTCCTTTTTTTTTCTTTTCTGATATTTTATGCCTTAAGCCATTCTCTTCTGTGCATTACCAATCTTCAAGCCCGAGGGGACCGATGAGTCTGTAACCCCCCTACCAATTCCAGCCAGATCAATCCGTTTTCCCATTACCGATGAAGGGGATGAAGGGGAAACCATCCCGATTGATGAGCTCTCGACCGGTTCTGCGACGGGTCTGTCATCCCGGATGCTCCCGCTGTCGAACCCTCCGGCAAGTCAGTTTTGAAGATGGGTCAGGCTGAAAAGATGGCCATATTGAAGAAGACGAAGAAACCTTCTGTCAAGCCGTCCACTATAGTCCCCCACAAGGTCCCTTCTTCAGCTGCGCCAAAGCCAACTCCTCCACCCGTCTCGCAAGCCAAAGTGATCGAGGATTCGGAGGACACCGAAGAGGCTCCTCTCGAACCTCGATCCAAAAAACCCTGGCTAACCGAGTATTCGGTACAACAGCACGAACAACAAGTTGTTGTTGTCGATCCCATTACCAACACCACTCCCACCTCCGGACCGAGCTCTTCTCATGGATCGCCAACCACCTGTTGGCCTAAAAGTCCTTCGGAAGTGTTCCTCTTCACCCTCTTCGATCACTTCAAACTATCGGGTGATGACGAGCGGTTCAAGGGTTTCTCTTCCGAAGAGTACCTAGTCGCCTACGTCCGCGTCCAGTGCCAGGTAATCATGTAATTACGTATCTTATTCTGTAAACTTATGTTTTTACTTTGATTGCTGATGTATGTGTTTGCCGCAGGCCAACACGTATCCTCAGCTCGAGCTATCCCTCCTCTTGCCCGAACCACGAAAAAAGAAGTTCAACTGAGGACAAATATACAACTGCTAGAAGCTGAGGTCGGCGGTCTGCGCTCAAAGCTGAAGAAGGAGCAGGAATCTCCATGCTGAGACCCGAAACCAGACGGCGCGAGCTGATCGTCGTGCCGAGGAGCTCGAGAAGAAATACACATTACTTCTAGAGGAGAGGGATCACCTGTCCGGGGAGGTCAACGATCGAGAAAAGGCTGTTGACGCCCTGCAAGAGAAATTTTTGGAAATGATGGCCAAAATGATGCAGGTTATGCGGGAGAACACCGGTTTAACTGCTGAAGTCAACTCCTTTCCGAAAAAGCTCGTCGAGGCCCAGCAACTGGCGATTGTCGAGTATGAAGAGTCTGATGCCTTGAACGATAAGGTCATGGACCCAGTTTGGTGAAGGGTACGACGCCTATCGGGAAAAGGCTCGGGCGAAGGCTGATAGCTGCTGGGCTCGATACCTCCCTCATCGACTCGTCGGATGATGAATCCGAAGCCGGCGGTGACCCTCCTCCCGAATAGCCTTTTCAAGACTTTGTAAAAATATTTGTACTTCTTTTATTTTACTTTTTATTTGTACTTCGCCTGAATCGTAAGCAATCGGGTTTTGTAAAATTTCAAAGTATAAATAGAGTATCTTTGCTTATAAATTTTTGTAATCAGTTATACTTGTGACTTATCTCAATCAGTGGTGTCCTTCCGAACCTTCTGATCGGATCGTGTCCGAAGTTTGTCTGAATAATTCTTTTTAATTTTCTCGATCAGTTATACTCATGACTTATCTCGATCAGTGGTGTTTTTTTCTAACCTTCTGATCAGATTGTGTTCGAAGTTTGTCCGTTCGAGTATTAAGAATCATATGAATATAGATGAAGTTAATCATCTCTAAGGAAAACTTTCATTTATTTCATTTAAGATTGAAAGGTTACATGGATAAAGAAAAGAATGACATAACTATTACTGGTAAAAATTTCTAAGTCTTCTAGCATGCCATATATTCTTTACTTCCGAACCATCCATTGCTCGAAGTCGGTATGTACCTGGCTTCGGCACCTCTACCACCTCATAAGGTCCCTCCCAGTTAGGCATCAGCTTGCCAGTGTTCTGGGGGGTTGATGCCTCTGACTCCCGGAGGACCAAATCGCCTACTGCAAACCTCATCGGCCTTACCTTTTGGTTGTAGTGTCGGGCTGTTCTCTGTTGATAGACAGCCAACCTTAACTTAGCAGAGTCCCGAACCTCTTCTAGCAGATCCAAATTTGTTTTAAACTGTCATCGTTGTATAGCTCTTTGTACTGACTGACTCGAAGAGTGGAGGATCCAATCTCAACTAGTATGAGTGCATCGGTCCCGTATGCCAATTTGAACGGGGAGTCTCCAGGTTGTTGTCCACGATGTGGGATAGTGCTGTTCAGCTAACACTTAGGACATCTTCTGACGAATTCCTTGGCCTCGGTGTATATAGTCGGCCAGTAATATCCCTGCCTCAAAATCTTGTGCGCCAGTGACTTGGCCCCCATGTGATCCCCACAAATCCCTTCATGTACTTCCCTAAGTGTATAGTCTGCTTCCGATGGAGTTAAGCATTTGAATAGGGGAGAACTGAAAGCCCTTCGGTATAGATCCCCATCAATGAGGACGAAGTTTGAACTTCGGTGTTTGACTTGTCTTGCTAGGATTCTGTTCGAAGAGAGGATCTCCTCTGCCAAGTAGGAAATATAAGGCGTGAGCCAGCAGTCAAGTCAATCCAGAGCTAGCACTTCTATCTTTGGAACACTAGTTCGTTCTAGAACCTCCAGGTATACCGATCCTTTGAAATAGCTTGCTTCGGTGGTTGCCAATCGCGCTAGGGCATCTGTTATCGTATTATCTGACCGATCCACCCCCTGACAACTGTGCAATACGAAGTATGCGAGCTTATCCTTTACTTCGGCCAGATACTTTGACATTCTTGCCCCCCGAGCCTCATACTAACCTGACAACTGCTTGACCACCAGCTGCGAATCACTGTAGATGACCAACTTCTGTACCTCCAAGCTCTGGGCCAACCGTATTCCTGCTAAGATGGCCTCATACTCTGCTTCGTTGTTCATGGCCTTAAACTGAAATCAGATCGCCTGCTGGACGTTGAACCCTTCGGGACTTGTCAGAATGACCCCTGCTCCACTGATGTCCGAAGTCGATGATCCATCCACGTAAAACGTCCACGAGGTCGACCTTTGTTGAGTTTCGGCCACTGTGCTCACGTCTGACTTTGTAAAAGAACATTCTACCATGAAATCTGCTAAGGCTTGCCCTTTGATTGCCGTTTGGGGATGATATTCTATAGCAAACTGTGTTAATTCCATCGCCCATGCGGCTAACCGACCTGATACCTCTGGCTTATGCAAAATCTTCTTTAATGGCTGATTCGTGTATACCACTATTAGCCGACCCTGGAAATAGTTCCCGAGCTTTTTGCTGGCAATTATTAAGGCATAGACAAACTTTTCCAGGTACGGGTATCTTATCTCTGCGTCCCGAAGTACGTGGCTGACGTAGTATACAGGAAACTACTTTCCTCCCTTGTCTCGTACCAGTGCTACCCCTACTGTCATCGGGCTTGCAGCCAAATATAAATATAAGGGTTCTGAAGGGCTTGGTTTTATCAGCAATGGTGCCAAAGACAAATACATTTTGATCCCTTGGAACGCATCTTCGCATTCCGACGTCCACTGAAAGTTTTTCTCAGTTCTTCGGCCCCTTGAGGGTGTCAAAAAAAGGGTAAACATCTTTCGGCTGACCTTGACACGAATCTCCGAAGGGCAACTATCCGGCCCGTCAACCTATGCACATCTTTAAATGTCTTTGGAGATTTCATGTCTAAGATTGCCAAAATCTTCTCTAGGTTGGCTTCGATTCCCCTTTTGCTGACCAAGTATCCCAGAAATTTTCCTGAGCCCAAACCGAATGTACATTTGGTCGGGTTCAGTCTCAGTTTGTGTTTCCTTACTGTTTTGAAGCAGTCTTCTAGGTCTTCCAAATGATCTCGGGCTGACATGATTTTTACGATCATGTCGTCCACGTACACTTCCATACTTCTGCCCAACTGCTTTCTGAATACAAAGTTCATCATCCGTTGATAAGTTGCCCCTGCGTTCAACAATCTGAATGTCATCTTTCGATACGCATATATAGCCCGATGTGTGATGAAGCTTGTCTTCGTAATGTCGTCCTTGCACATCGAAATTTGGTGGTATCCCGAGAAAGCGTCCATGAAACTTAACATTCCATACTCTGAAGTGGCATCAATGAGCTGGTCTATGTTGGGTAGAGGATAAAAATCTTTTAGGCATGCCTTATCCAGATCCATGTAGTCGATGCACAACCTTCACTTCCAATTTTTCTTCTAAACCAAAACCACATTCGCCAGCCATTCGGGATAATCGATCTCGAAGATGAATCCCGCCTCTAGCAGTTTACCAATCTCTTCATCTATGATCCTCTGTCTTTCCGGGGCGAAGATCCTTCTTTTCTGTATCACTAGTTTTCTCTTCGGGTCTTTATACAGTCTATGCAGCGCTATTGATTCACTTACTCCGGGTATATCACTAGGCTCCCACACAAAGATATCGGCATACATGCACCCGAAGCAAGTCCACCAGACATGTTCGCAACGGTTCTGTTAATCCTGCCCCAATTTTGATCAGTTTTTTCGGATTCCCCGGTATCAACTCCACATCTTCTGTCTCTTCTACCGACGGTGCCATGGGTTCAGTACTACTCTCAGTGAATGGTTCTATCTCGATGGCCATTGTCTGTTTCTATTTGCTGATCCCGACCCCTGAGGAAATCAAAGTATTCCGATAACACCTTCGGGCAATATCCAGATCACCCTTTACCTCCCCGATCCCGTTCGGTGTCGAAAACTTGATTTTGAAGTGAGGTATAGACGTCACTGCCTGCAATGCTGCTAATGACGGCCTCCCCAAGATGACGTTGTAGGCCGAATCCACTTGTACTACAAAAAAATTCACCATTATTTTTGCTTGCTGAGGGGCTATACCGAACCTGACTGGTAACTCGATGGTGCTTGAGACATGCACCGGGTCCCCGCTAAAGCCATACCGTGGGCCTTCTCCACCCAATTCCATCTTCTTCCCTTCTAAATCCATCCTCTGGTAGGCGTGCGTATACAGTATGTCGATCGAGGATCCATTATCGATCATCATCCTTTTTATGTCTACTGGCCCGACCTGTGCAGTTATTACCAGCGCCCTGTCATGTGGTTCAATATGATCGGTAGGATAGTCTTCATCCAAAAATGAGATGGATACCCCTGAATATGCCCTATCCTTTTTGGGCAATGAGCCGGCTACCGATAACACGACTTCGAGATGCCCACTCCTCTTCCTTCCGGTTACACACCCTACCGACCCGCCCGAATGTGGGTGCGGTTGCGAGTGTGCTTCCCGAGTCAGTTCCCTGTTCTCCTCCCGGGGGGCTTCCGAACCTTCGCGACTGACCTCATACAGCACCAGTTGCCCATTCTGGACGTTCTTCTCTATCAGATCTTTTAGGTTGTTGCACTCCTCCGTCGTATGCCCCCGATACTGATGATATGCATAATATTTGTCCCGACCCCTCTTCCCAGGCCTCGGGATCGCTTGGCATGGTTCGAAAAAGGGCTTGTTTTGCATCTCCTCTAATATCTTCACCCGGTCAGTGTTGAGTGCAGTGTAGACTTTATTGATATTCTTATTCAGGAAAGGTGGCCGTCCGCTGCCCGAACCTCCCTCGTTGTAGCTTTTCTTACCATAATTGTCTGACCTCCCCTGATTATCTGACTTCTGATTACTCTGTTTATCTCGATTCCTGAACTTCTCATAAGATTGGGAGTGCGGTTTGAAGTTCCCCATTGCCTCTTCAATTGCTATGTGACCTTCGGCTCGGTGGAAGGCCTTTGTCAAATCTGTCGGAGGGTTGATCACTATATCCTTCATCAACTTCTTTGATTTCCCAATGTCTAGTCCAGTAGTGAAGAATCCTAAGGCTTATGGGGAATTTAGCTCTGCTACCGATCCCACAGCCTCACGTAACCTTTTGACATACTGACCCAGGTTTTATATGACTTCTGTCTGACCTACATGAGTGATGCTGTGATCTTTCCCCGCCTCTTGTTACTCCCGAACCGAGCATGAATTTCTCCCGAAGATCATTCCATGAATTAATTGATCCCACCGCCAAGGTCCCCATCCATTCTCGGACACTCTTCTTCAGAGTGGTTGTGAACATGTGACACTTGGCCGCATCAGAATGGTCGTAGTATGTCATCAGCCTGTCATACCCGTCTGAGTGGTCATACGGATCCCCCATCCCATCGTAGGTCTCCATCGGGGGCATCTTCTTTTTGGGGTCAGCTGTCTCTTGATTGATCTCCGGCGAGAAAGGTGACCCTAAGCAAGCCGAAGGTGTCCCCAACACGTTTTTAGCCGACAACAACTTCTCCAATTCAGCCACCCTTCAGGCGAGGGGGTCGACTCCTCCTTACAAGGGGACGACCGAGGTTGTCCCTCCCGTATTCAGGGGTCGTGTCCCTCCTCCTATGTCCCAATCTGCCCGGATGGTTCGATCTTCGATCTGGCGAACGACACCTCATTCTACTTCGGCCTTCTCGTGACCGACTGCGATGCCTGCTCCTTTCGTTTCTAACCTCTCCCCGTCGAGGTGACCGAGATCGGCTCCGATGCCTACGCCTTTTGAGGTGGCTTCCTGCTCTCCGGCCACCTTCGTCATCTACTGTTTGAGTTCCTCTTGCTGAAGGCGTAGGGCCAGCATGGTGTCCTTGTTCTGCTTGCATCTTTTTCAGCAGAATGAACTCCCTCTGATCTCGGCTGTTCTCCCATCGGTCCTTCCCGTGAACCTTCAACGCCCGAGAACGGTTCTCATACGCACGACTAGCCTGGTTGGGGGTATGATGGCTGTCATGGAAGAGTCTTCGCCGGAGAAAAGCAGCCGGTTCCTCCTGATCACCCTGGACTCGAGAGCCCAATCTATCTTTCACCGACCCCCTCATCAGTATGGTTTGGTGGGTCTTTGCATTTTCCTGGTTAGAGGCACTGTTCTCCTTACTTGTTATGGCCTGTTACCGGAAAAGTTGAGTTATGATTGTAAGAACACTAAACGTCCTCCTTCTAGCACCAATGTTAACGCTAAGTTTCGCCGGCACGTCCAATCACAGAATCCACGCGCCATAACCTGCACAATAATAGATCACATAGAAGCTTGACGACTTGTGCCGCCGGGGGATAGCTCTGGTGTGAGAATAAGTACAGGCCGTTCACAAGGTTTAACAATTGAGGCTAAGTGTTTAATGCTCAAAAGTAGGTATTACCTGTTAATTGTAACCTTAGCCTTGTATTTATAATGCTCACCACTTTTAAAATCCTTCTCCGAGTCGGATTAGGACTCCTAGTCATGGTAGTTACCATAACTTGGGTCCAACACAATCTTCTTAAAAGGTACAAGTGGAATCCAATCCAATCACTAGATTTGGAGTTACCTTGTTTAATTATGATTAGGATCCCGAACTCTGCTTGCAGGAAAGCCCACTGTGCAGACCCAAACAATCCCACCATCAGGTCTGGGTCTCAGCCCAAAAGACTCGAAGACCCGACCCCGAACACCCACCAAGGTGAGAATTCGGCCCAAAAGGACTCGGACACCGACCCGAACAGCTCCAACCTCTCCATGAGCTCCAACCCGATAGTCTCCTAAAGTCCCTTCTAACATCAGGCCTTCGGCCCACATGGAGGTCGATAATATGCTCCCGAACAGAGATTTTTATGAGATAAATAAAAAATAAAAAATAGTTGTATCCTTCCACCCAATGAAGAATCCACTAGAATTTTAAAAGAAAAGAAGTGAGAACGTTTTTAGTGTGGAGTTAGGGGTTGTTTGTTACGTATTGAATGGTTGAATGATTGAATTCGTCATGCGTATTTTGGAAAAAAATTATCTGAATGGCTAAATCGATCAGCCATTCAGACAATTTGGGCTGAATGATTTAGTGTCATTTTTTGGCTGAATAAACTACTGAATGAAGTATTTTTTTTTTACAATATTAACTATTATATTAAGTGTTATTAAATAAATTTATAACAATTTTAAATTTTTTTCAGAGGGATAAAATAATAAAAAACTGTTATTAAATATTTCAGACATATTAATTATCAAATAACCTTTTTTTATTCAATATTCAATTTTATTCAACTCATTCAAATTCAAAATCATTTTATTCAATTTTTATCAAACCTAATACTATTCTAGATGCTCAACCCAAAAGGGTTGTTTATGTGATAGTGTGTACTAGTTTGTTCCTAAACAAAAAATAATACTACTCCCTCCCTTCCAAATATAAGTAAAATAAATAAGTTATATAAAAAACAATTATGAACACCAAACATTCCTAATAAAACTAGCCAAGATTTATTTGTATGGTAATTGGGATTCTTGATATTGATTTGTTTGTTAATATTCCTTTAAAGTTGGAAGTTACTTATTAAAAAAAAGAACATGAGCAACCTTTTTGGTAACTATTTGCAAGTACTAGAATAAAGTGTAATTATGGATCTTAAGGAACATAATGATTTGATCACGTCAATGCACGCTCTTCATCCGCGCGTAGGAATCGACATCGTCATTGCTGCTGCTTTTAACCTTTTGATTCTTTCCTGGTCTACTACTCTATCGTTCATGATTTGCTTCTTCTTCTAATCTTCTCTCTCTCTCCTCTCAAATTTTCCGTCAAAATTGAGAATAACAGACGCCGAAAGAAACAAAAACAAATTATTATATTATTACTATATACAAATCATATATATATATATATATGTATATATGAATGTATCAGAGAAAGTTCTGATCCTGTTCCCCCTACGCAACAAATCTCTCGATCTCCATACCTCTTTCTCTCTCATTAATAATTCAAGGTTAGTTTTATCTTTCTAATTATATTTTTGTAGTTTGTTACAGTTTTGTAGTAGTAGTTTTAATTCGGAATGTTGTTAGTTTTTTTATCTTATTGCCGATGTTTTCTGTAGAGGAATTTTGGGTTTTGGAAATGATGGATTTTGGGTTGTGATTGTTGTAATGGTGAAATTAGGGGTTTTTTTTTGGAGGGTTTGAAGTTGTCGTAGTGTTTTTGATGAATTGATTTGGATGGGGAATAAGTTGGGGCGAAGGAGACAAGTGGTGGATGAGAAGTACACGAAGCCACAGGGATTGTATCAGCACAAGGATGTAGATCATAAGAAGCTTAGAAAGCTTATACTTGACTCTAAGCTTGCTCCTTGTTATCCTGGAGACGAAGACACTGGCTGTGATGTCGAGGAATGCCCGATTTGCTTCTTGGTATGTCTCTATGGTTTCGAATTTGTTTGCCCTTTTGTTCGGTCCCTTGTGTTTTTAAATTGATTGAATATTGTATAACCTATTTAGTTATTAGAAATAAAACTTGAGTTGGTTTGAGCATCTTAATTGAATATAACTTGGTAATTTTATCCTATATGGGAACATTAATGCTGCAATTTGATTTGGTTTCTGGGCAGACCACTTGAGAATAGTGAGGTTTAATGGCAGTTCAATTTTGTTCTTTATGGTTTACTGTTTGAGTAGGAATGTGCCCTTTTTATTGACGTAATATCTTTTTGTTTCAATAATTTCAGTATTATCCAAGTCTTAATCGCTCAAGATGTTGCATGAAAGGCATCTGTACTGGTATTTATTATGTTAATTCTCGTATAATTATTACAGTTCCGATTTTTTTCATTCTCTTTTAACTTATATCTTTTTATCTTTCTCTCTCTATATACATAATTGTACCAGAGTGTTTCCTGCAAATGAAGACCCCAAATTCAACCCGTCCTACTCAGTATCCTTGATTAGTATAGATTCCAGTCATGTTTATATTTGTCCTGTCTTGTGAAATTTAGCGTTTTATGTTTTTTTTTCCATAACCATACAAGGTGTCCCTTCTGTAAGACCTCAAATTATGCTGTGGAGTACCGGGGAGTGAAGACAAAGGAGGAAAAAGGCATCGAGCAAATTGTAAGATTAGGCTTCCCTAAGCATGTCTTTACTTTTCCTTTATTTTTTGGAATACTTGGACTTTTTGTTTAGTATCAGTTTGCAATTAATCTTGTTAATCACTCATTTAGGAAGAACAACGGGTTATTGAAGCAAAGATAAGGATGCGGCAACAGGAATTACAGGATGAAGAGGAGAGGATTCAGAAACGACAAGAAATAAGTTCTTCTAGCAGACTTGTCAGATCAGGCGAGATTGAATATAGCTCGATAGAAGGTATCTTATTGATATTCTGGTTCAAACGGTATATATTGATTCGTTTGTTTTGTTTATTATTTACTTGTAGTTTTCTGTTATCATTGATTTGCTACTGCCATTTGAACTTCAGAGCCATCATCTGCTGTAGAAGGCGAGGAAATAGTTTCTTCTCAACACTCTGCTCCGTCAATTAGACAGCCTCTACGCCCCAGGCAGAATAGGTATGTTATCTTCTTTTCAGTTGTTTTAAACTTTATCTGTTTCATATGGGTTAAGATATTTGACTATTGTATCTTTATGAGTTATCTGGAAGTTGAAATGCTGCATCTTCTGTGCAATTGTATGGCAACTGGGCAATTGAAATGCTGTATATTTCCTGCAGTTGACTGTCAATTGAACTGCTTTTCTTTTTCTATTGTTTCTTTTTAACTCTTTACCTATTTCCCTTTCCATGCAAAAAAGGGATATTTAAGGTACCTGTTGTGGGGTCTTTTATTGTCACCTCACGATGGAAGGTTGAGCAGACACTGGTTTCACGAGTGATGGAGAGGAGAGAAAGGAAACTGCTTTCACCGAAGGCCAAACTTACTTGAACGTGAGACTTAACTTGATTGATTTTAATTGCCACCTTCCTACACTCAAAATTCTTTAATATTGTCGTCACACAGCGGGAGTTTAGTTGTTGCTCATAATGCAAGATACAAACTATGTTGTTCTCTTTGGGACATTTAGGTGATACTGTGTCAGCTTGTTTTGCTTTTGAAGACTCTGATACTATGCATGTGTAGAATGATGGTTCTGAGACGAAATATATAATGTCGGGTGAGATATTAATAGCTGGTCACTTGATAGTTGCATTTTTTATGTTTACAATAGGGAGACCTTTCTAACATCATCTTCTCGATTTATAAGAATTGGTCCTTGAGATAAGTTTCATATGAGCTGAAAGCATTCATATCATTTGAGTAAGATATGATATGAGGTTCCTGATATCATAGAGGGTGGTATGGACAATAGAGGTGAAGGCCCTTTTAGGTTGGATAAATTATTATTCTATTGATGGATACTCAGTTTTTTACATGTTGCCAAACTTATATTGTCTATAATAAATTGAGTCAATTCATAAAATTGTTCTGAGAATTTGTGGAGGAACAATTAGATGCTCAAGTAACGATATGAGCTACTACCTGGAGATTGAATTATAGTGCTGACTGCTGACTTGGTACCAAGGCATGCAAAATATGAACAGCTGACAGCATGTTTCTTAATTCAGATGATGTTGGATAAGAATATTATCTTTCATATGTTGGTTTCTTGCTGTCTTATAACCATGTAAGCCTGTGTTTAGGTCTCATGATAAATGGCAAAAGAACACTGAAAGTAAAAGTTATTGGTTACTGTTTATTATCAAGGGTTTTTTTTTTGGGGGGGGAGGCAGGGAGTGGAGGGGAGGGGTCAATGGTGTCGGTATAAGTAGTAGTCTATTTGTCAAAGGAGCTATCTGTTAAAACAGCACATGAATTAAGTTTAAAAGGCTAAGAAGATTTTTGCTGGCAATTGTGTTACACCCATTGCTGTGATACTCAAGTCAAAGCAAAAGGAATTTGGATCATATATATTTATTTTTTTACAACAGCTATGTGGTATATGATAAGGTGTAGCATGCCTTCAACCCGTAGTTTATAACGTAAGTTCTGTACAGCATGCTTTAGCAATCTATTAAGATGACATATTGTAAATTCATATTTTTAATTTGTTTTTCCATCATTCTTTGTTCAATGGTGGTTGTTTTAACTTTTAAAGGCCCTAATTTGATCTTGTCACAAAAAAATGAGAAGTTTGCATTTAAGATGAAAATTAACTTTTCTACCTACATGGTCTTTTGACTTGCAATTTGGATTACCATTACTAATTCAGATTCTGACTTTAAATTCAGGGACGATGAATTTGACCTTGATCTTGAAGATATAATGGTCATGGAAGCCATCTGGCTTTCCATTCAGGTAATTTTGTGATTCTTTCATATTTTTCTGTTTGGTGGACTTTCTGAAGTCCTTTTTGTATCCTCCCCCCTCTTTTAGTTAAATTCTTATTTTCTAAAAATTGCTCGTCCAATTATGTTCGATAAAACTGAAGAATTGAGAGTTTATCGGAAATTTATGTATATAACACCCCAGTCCCACATCGAAAGATATGAAAAAAATTTATCTATTTATAAGGAATAAAATTACTAACAATAGTATCTTCGGTCATGACCTTTTGGGTGAGCCTGTGGTGGGCTAAGATGGCCCAAGAATACTATTAGCCTAGTAGTTTAAGGCTTTGTTTGGATGAATTTGATTCGATTCTTATAGTATTAGAGTCGACTCTCGAAAGCTCAAATTGGGTCATCCAATCGGGTTTCCGGAGGTGGGGATACAAAGACTGGTTTTATTATCTCACAATAGAGAGAGGTCCAGAGGTGGGGACACGAAGCTAGTCACAATGGCTAGAGAGAGAAAGATCTGTGGACCGTGTGTGATTCTAGGTCCAGAGGTGGGGACACAAAGTTAGCCGGTAGATCGTGTGATCGATCTGACGAGGACGTCAGAAATTTAAGTGGGAGAGTTTGTAACACCAAGTCCCACGTCGAAATATATGAATTTTTTTTATCTGTATATAAGGAATTAAGTTACTAACAATAGTACTTTCAGTCATGACCTTTTAGGTGAGCCTGTGGTGGGCTAAGATGACCCAATAATATACTATTGGCCTAGTAGTTTAAGGCCTAGTTTGGATGGATTTGATTCGATTCGGACTCAGGGATTTAACCCGGGTTGTTTCATATGTGCTCTCTCGATCTCCCAAACAAGAGTATCCATTTGGAAAATTTAACCTTAGGATCATCGACAGGTTAGGATCAAATTTACTTGAATGTGAGACTTGCTATCTTGATTCTCAAAAGTTCATTTTTCTGATGTCACGTAAAAGATAAAAAATGGTCTCTTAACTTACAGATTGAGGGAGTTACTTCCAAAAAAAAAAACTTAGATGGAGGGGAGTATGTGATTTCTTTTTATTTGGGTTTCAGCACATGAAATCTTTGAGGTGGATTTTGGAATAAATAAAAAATGATTTACATTGGTCAAAATATATATCATCTTATGAAGCACAAACATGCAGGCTTGTGTTCTTTTATGAGGTGTAACATGCAATTGGTTATTAGGAAGAAAATATGGGTTTTATATTGTTGTTCATTTTGAGTTTGGCCTATATTTTATCTTGCCAGATCATTATTAATGGCTGGTTCCAATCTTCTCCGTGTCAGTTGTAGACAGTCGTCTGCGAAATTTGTAACTATGTTTATTATCAGTCCTTTTTTTCCTTTTTGCCAGTGGTTATGGTTTTAAGAATTTTTTTCAAATTGAAAATAATACTTTTTATTACTCATCAATATATATATATATATACACACCCACCCACCCACCCACCCACCCACACACCCTAATAATACCTCTTATTGTTCTTTATTATCTTCACAATTTTGTTGCCTTTGTCAATCTATGATATTGTAAATGGCTTGACAAGTTCAAGTCTAAAATTCCAAAACTTGAAACCTGAGATATGTATGCTAGATTTTTAATCTATTATATTACATTCTTTTATAAACTACCTACACTTGCATCATCTTGAAGTGTCTCAAGTTGTTGGTAGTGTAAAATTGTTAGTTCAAAACGATGTTTAGCGTGCTGTTTATGCTCTGTATGACAGTTTATACTGTTTCTTCTGTTGGATTTCTCTTACTCCATGGTTATTCACTCTAGTTAATGATGATGCTGGCAGGAGGATGGCAAACAACGTAATCCAGCATATGGTGATGTTGCTCCATTAGAACAATACGTATCAGAAGATCGCCATGCCTCTGCAGCCGTGGCCCCAGTGGCTGAAACATCATCATCGACATCATCCCCTTCTGGTGGTTTGGCCTGTGCCATTGCTGCATTAGCAGAACGTCAGCAAATAGGTGGAGATTCATCTGGTAACTACAACAATGGGAACATGTCGGCATACAACATACTTCCCGGTTATAGCAGGTATTCCAATAGGGAGGATCAAGTGACCGTACATTATCCACCAACGGAAGGCCCCATCGAGGAATTGCATGATATCAGGGATCACGGAGAATGGGTTGCAGATCAAGGATCCGAGGTGGCTGAAGTCAGGACCAGCTATGCAGGTTCCGATGCAGCAGAAGATGTACTTAGAAATAGTACATTCCCACAAGAAGATGAAAACGAGATGGGTGGTTTTCAAACAGTTGCAGCAGGGGGATCCATTGTTCCCGAGAGCTTTGAGGAGCAGATGATGCTAGCCATGGCTGTTTCGCTAGCTGAAGCCCGAGCTAGGACTAGTGCACCAGAAATTGCATGGCAGTAGCTCCTAGGTTAAGGTACTTAATTCTCTTTGTATCTCCCTCCATATACAGATGTAACCATAAATAGACAGATGATTCTAGTGAATAGAATTTTGGTTATGAGTGGTGCTAGAGACACAAACTATTTTACAAACATTTTACAAACTGCTGATGTGGCATACTCCACGTCAGCCTATTGATCAACAAATTGTTTAATGTAGTCTTCGGTCCCACACAATATGTTGATGTGGAGTATGCCACATCAGCAGTTTGTAAAATGTTTATAAAATAGTTTGTGTCTCTAGCATTATTCTTTTGGTTAGAGTGGTGCTAGAGACACAAACTATTTTACAAACATTTTATAAACTGCTGATGTGGCATACTCCACGTCAGCCTATTGATCAACAAATTGTTTAATGTAGTCTTCGGTCCCACACAATATGTTGATGTGGAGTATGCCACATCAGCAGTTTACAATGACTTTGCACAAGCACACAAATGCCGTAAAAGAAAAAATTACAAAAAAGAAAAAGAAAAGGGCATCTAATCTTTTAGATTTGTGGTCAAATTATCTTTCATTCTTCCAAAGTCGATTTATGTCTCCTTTTCAGATTGCTTATAAACCATCAAATTAAAGTGCTTATAATTAATTTTAAGAAGTACAAAGTATTTTTTTAGGAGAAAGAATTTGTAACTTTAAAAAAATAAGTGATAAGCAATTTTTTTTATACTGCGTACTTTACATTTTATTAGTTAAGTGCTTTTATTTATTTATTAAACACAAACTATTTTTAAAAAATTGATTATTAGTAATATTTTTATATTTATGTTTGTATGTCTATTATGAAAATTGACTTCCAGTCAGGTGTGGGATGAAGATTCTACATTCTCTTCTTATCTTAATAGATATCAAGATTTATTGCATTCACATAGACATAGTAGTTTGTTTATATAGGTAAGTTCTGTCTGTCTATGTAAGTTTTTACGCGACTAAGTTCACAAATATTACTCCCTCTGTCCCAAATTAACTGCTCAATTTTGACCTTTTTAAGTCAAATTGATTTTTTTTAGAATTAATAATTAAACATATATAAATATATTTCTAATATTATAAAAATTGGGATTAGTAATAAATTGTATATACTTTCTTTTGGTTATAATTTCTTCACCTATATTTTAACAAAAATAGTAAAAAGATTATTTTTAAAAATGGTCAATTTGACTTTAAAAAGTCAAAACTGAGCAATTAATTTGGGACGGAGGGAGTATAAAAAATAAATTAAATGTGACATAAACAAAACTCGAACTTAATACTACCAAATCAATTAACGTGAAAAATTTCATAAAATAAAATATTTTACAAAGCAACTTAAATTCAAAATAAAATGAGCATTTATAAAATTATGAAGATATTGTACGTATAATGATCTCGTTGTTGATAGAATCAAATTCAATGCAAGTCAATATATAAGTATCAAACCAATCATCACCCATAAATATTATTCAAGATAATATAAATATTAGTTTTATAAATAGTCAATTTGAATAAAAAAAAGTCAAAATATTTATTTTTGAGAATTAGTCTCTTAAACAACAAACCAAACTCTTGTCTCCTCTTAGTGAAACTTAATTCACCATTTTTGGATTCGGTTATCATCTTTATTGTAAATTGGTCAATTAATCAATACAGTGTTAACACGCAAATAAAGATTACACCGTAGATATCCACAAAAAGATGAGTTTGTTTAGATTTTCAGAAGAAAAAATGAAAGAAGTTAGCAAAAATCTAATTCAATTTACTTAAAACATTTGCCTAGCTACTATCGAATAGTTCACAAAGGAATACTCTGTTTTATATATCGACTCTGTTGTATTAATACAAATAAGAGGTAGTCTATATATATATATATATATATATATATATATATATATATATACATGTATGGTAACGGTAATATCTAAAATTAAGGGATTTACATGATTCCTTAAGCTATGATTAGGTAATTGACAAAAGTGAAGATCTGTAGGAGATAATTAAAGAATTTCAAATAATGTCCTAACTAATAGCTAATTGCTAGCTGGTGTTAATATTCCCCCGCAAGCGAAAGGATATCCGTGGAAACACTTTGAGCTTGGATCGGTTGTGCGAGAAGCAGCTGGGTGGTAGTGGTTTTGTTAGAGCATCGGCAACATTATCTTTGGAAGAGACAAACTGGATAGAGATTTGTTTGGCAGCAACCATTTCACGGACAAAGTGATAGTCTATCTCAATGTGTTTTGTACGTGCATGAAAAACAGGATTTGAAGCAAGGTAGAAGGCGCCAAGATTATCACACCATAACACAGGAGGATGATGAAGAGGTAGCCGTAACTCCTGGAGCAGCGAAAAAAACCATTTTAGATCAGCATCAGCATCAACGATGACTTTATACTTAGATTCTGTGGAGGAGCGTGCAACTGTGCGTTGCTTGCGCGAAACCCAAGAGATTAAGTTGCAGCCTAGGAAGATTGTATTGCCAGCAGTGGACTTCCGATCATTGATGTCGCCGGCCCAGTCTGCATCGGTAAAGGCATGAAGGGTGTGGGTGGCGCTAGCCGAGAGGAATAAGCCACGGGTCATGGTGCCTTGTAAATATAGTAGAATCCGTTTTACAACAGCCCAATGACATCCGTTGGTTTATGCATGAACTGACATACTTTATTAACAACAAAGGAGATGTCGGGCCGAGTGAGACTTAGATATTGAAGAGAGCCTACAATTTGTCGGTAGAGAATGGGATTGTCAAACAAGATGCCTGAAGAGGCGGAGAACTTGGTGGAAGAAATAGGAGTAGACTGGGGTTTACTGGTTGACATAGAGGCACGTTGCAGAATATTTTTGGTGTATTATTTCTGAGAAAGGAGAAAGGCCATCTGGAGTGCGTTCAACTTCAACCCCCAGAAAATAGTGCAAGGGTCCTAAGTCCTTGAGGGAGAATTCAGCACCAAGATCAAGAATCAACTTCGAAAGAGATTTGCCTGAATTACCTGTAAGTAAGATGTCATCAACATAAACAAGAACAAATAGGTAAGTAGGAGAATCATTATAGATAAATAAGGAGGTGTCATTGCGGGACTGAGTGAAATTATGGGTTAGAAGAAAAGTAGAGAGACGAGAAAACCAGGCCCTGGGTGCCTGTTTTAGTCCATAAAGGGATCGTTGTAATATGCACACGAAATCCGGATGTGTTGAATCACTAAACCCTTGCGGTTGCTGCATATAGACAGGTTCGTCTAAAAAACCATTAAGAGAAGCATTATTTACATCAAGTTAGTGAATGGGCCATTGTCGTGTAATTGCCAAGGATAAAATTAGGCGGATGGTTGTTGGTTTAATAACTGGACTAAAGGTGTCGAAGTAGTCAATCCCAGGTTGCTGGTGAAAGCCTTTTGCAACGAGGCGTGCCTTATATTGGGCTATAGTTCCGTCAGCATGGGTCTTGATGCGAAAGACCCACTTGTTACCAACAATATTCATGTGGGAAATTTGGGGACAAGTGTCCAAGTTTGGTTTTTGTAAAGAGCAGTGAGTTCGTCGAGCATTGCTTGACGCCAAACCGGGCTATTGTTTGCTTCGTGGAAGGAGGTGGGCTCGGTTGTGAAGACGGAGGCAGTATTGGCTTGATGTCGACGGCGGAGAACCATGAGATGCATGTTGTGTGAAGGTGTTGTGTTGGTAAACGGAAGAGTGGGAGGAGTGGTGGGAGACGAGGTAGAGTTTGATGATGAAGGGGGGATGGGTAGGGGTGAAACGGAAGCTGGAGATACCGGCAAGGTTGCGATGTCGAGGGACGAGGGGACGGTGGAGGGTGTCGCTGAAGGGGAAAGTCCAGTCTGGGTAAAAAGTGCATGAGAGAGAGAAGTAGTGCGAGCATAGATGTCGCGTAAGCTAGCAGTCCGAATACGTGGGGCAGGGGAAGGTGGGTGTATAAAGGGAGGAGTGGTGATGAGAGGGTCGTGCGACTCATATGGTAAAGAAATGGGCTGGCGAAAGGAGCGGGCAGGCGGTGTGGATTGGACGCTAGGCTAACTTGATTGTTCAGAAGAGGAGCCTGGTGCATAGGGCACAGGGGGTAATATGACCCATGGTGGACTGGGAGTAACAGATTTGAAGTGAGTTGTAGGGGTGGAGAACAGGGAGGGGGGGGGACAGAAGGTTGTGGGTTAGAGAAGGGAAATTGATGCTCGTCAAATTTTACATATCGTGCTTGATATAGTTTTTGTGACTTTGGTTCAAAGTAGTAGTAGCCTAAGTGAGTAGCACTATAACCTAAAAAAATACATAGAAGGGAGTGGTATTCTAGTTTGTTTGGATTATACGGCCTTAAGTAAGGAAAACATAAACAACCAAATATTTTCAAAAAATTATAGTTTGGTGGTGTGGAAAATAATTTGTGATAAAGAGAGAGATTATGGTTAGCTGGAGAAGGCATACGATTAATGAGATAAGTTGCATATTCAAAGGCAAAGTCCTAAAAAATCCCTGGTACGGAGGCGTGAGCCAATAGGGTGAGGCCAGTTTCAACAACATGACGATGATGTCTTTCAACAATGCCATTTTGAATCGAAGTGTGGGGACAGGAAAGACGATGGATGATACCATTATTAGAGAAATGTGATTTAAGCGGTAAAAAGTCCTTTGCACCGTCAGTTTGGAAAATTTTAATTTTTGAGTTAAAAAGGCGTTCTACCATGGATTGAAAGTGCAAAAATATGGAGGCTACCTCACTGCGTTGTTTAATAAAATAGATCCATGAAAATTTTGTATACGCATCAACAAAAAGAACATAGTATTTATTTCCACGTAGGGAAGGCAAGGGGCAGGGCCCTAAACATCACATACTATTAATTCAAGAACATTGTGTGGAGAAAAGGAGCTACTGTGAAGAGGAAATTTGCAGGCCTTGCCCATGGGACATGCCGTGCATGCATGATTGGTTTTATTGGAGGACACACTTAAACTATTTTTAGAGATGATCTGACGGAGGACACGATCATTGGGATGGCCCAGGCGACGATGCCAATCAGATAAGGAGACTCGGGAAGTAGAAAGAGCGGTGTAGGGGGTGTAGCTGCCAAGGTGTAGAGACCGTCCTTAGTTGTTCCGCTAAAAAGAGTGCGTTTGGTGACGAGATCCTTAACATGAAAACAAGACGAGTGAAATTCAAAAAAGACGTTATTGTCGTGACAAAACTTATTGACAGAGAGCAAACGTTTTGAAGCAGAAGGAACATGCAAGATTGGGAAAATTTGGAAATTTTGATTGTTATAATTGAAATTGGTGGAGCAGATATTAGTTATAGGAGCAAGGTTACCGTTGGCAACTTGAAGATGATCAGATCCGGTATATTCATCCACATGATTGATACTTGCTAAGTCGGGAGTAACATGGTGGTTAGCCCCTGTATCGGGGTACCAGTTGAGAGAAGACAGGGATGGTGAACTAGTGGTAGAGGGGATGTGTGTGGGAGCAACAAAGTGAGCAGCAGGAGAAGGGTGACTAGGAAATGGTCCAAGGAGCCCATCAGACGTTAATGTTGGAGGACGAAAGTAGCAGCGGTAGGAGTTGTGATTAGAGCCACCACAGAATATACACCTTGCACGTGGGAAGGAGAACTGGGAGGTGGGTGGTCGAAAGTTGCCTCGCCCGCGACCGCAAGTGGCCTGACCGCGACCGCGGTGAGTGTGTAAGCGGGGCGCAGGAGTGGGGAAGTGCTGAACTGTATTGGCCGATGGTGGTGTAGTGAGAGACGAATCAACTAAGAGAGACGGTTCGGTTAGGAACTCGTGGCTGAGACAGTTTGCTAAGGAGCATCGAGAATGGCAAAGGGTGATCAAGCATAGATAAGACTGATTTTAGGGACGCAAATTCAGCACAAAGGCCCTTTAACACAGCAACCATGAAGTCAGACTGGGAGATGGGTCGGGCAGAGGCTGCTAGTTCATCAGAAATGCGTTTCAGACGATGGAGGAAGGCGGTTAGGGATTCATCATGTTTTTGGGGAGAGTGAAGTTCCATAGATAGGTGAAGCATACGGGTATTAGAGGGACTAGTGAACGCAGCAGAGAGGGCAGCCCAGATTTCGGCAGAGGACGTGAGTCCAATAACAAGAGGGATCATATCTTCACTAAGAGAGGAGATAAGAAGGCTCATAAGTAATTTAACCCGTGCATCCCAGAATTGTGCCGCCGGATTTACAGTTGAGGAGGTGGCAGAGTCTGTGGAGGAAGCGCTAGATGGGAGAAAGGATGGAGGCCAGGCAAATTCACCGATAACATAGCCAAACAATTGTTGGCCCTACAGGTATGGACTGATTTGTGTATGCCAGAGAAGATAGATGGAGGGGGTTAATTTTAAGGTGATATAATGATGAGCTTGAGAGAGGAGGACAGGTGGGGAAGGAGAGTTGGGAATGACTGTAGAAGAGATAGAACCGGAAGCCATGGATGACATGTAGAAAGAAAAGAAAGAAGGGGTGTTGACCGAAAATGGCTTTGATACCAGAATAGTTCACAAAGGAATACTCTGTTTTATATATTGACTCTGTTGTATTAATACAAATAAGAGGTAGTCTATATATATATATATATATATATATATATGTATGGTAACGGTAATATCTAGAATTAAGGGATGTACATGATTCCTTAAGCTATGATTAGATAATTGACAAAGTGAAGATCTGTAGGAGATAATTAAGGAATTTCAAATAATGTCCTAACTAATAGCTAATTGCTAGCTTGTGTTAATACTATCATCTTGAAAATCCACTGTAATTAAGAAACAAGAAGGGTAGATAAAGAGAAGAAAAATAGAGACTATACATGGTCAACGTTGCTCGAGAAGAAGAGGAAGAAGAACGATAGCTGAGCTGGGATACACAGATATTGAAAGGGAATTAAGTAGAGTAGGAATGATTCATCTAGATATGACTATAACAAATAATTCTATTACTTGTTGAAGGGTCCTGACATATATTACAAAAAAATTTATTTGAATTATAATTACGAATGATCTTAAAGATCATTGTTTATTTCATCTTATTGCATATACTTGAATAATTAAGTAAAAAGCCATTCAGATAATCAGTTGACCAAATCAACCCTTTTGAATAGGGTTAAGAACAAAATAGATAAAATTGAATAATCAAACTGATATTTTTAAATGTATTATTTCGGTTATTTGGGGATATTCGGCAATACAGTTTTATATTTTGATTTCAATTTCGGATATAAAAATTAGATTATTCGTGTAAGCGATCGATTAACTAAATTAGAAACTTAGAAAAATAAAATACTATTTTTAATTAGAATTTGATAGACTTTATCATATGGATTATGTACTTATGTATTGTTAATTTGAAATTATTAAACTAGTTTATGAATTATTATATTTGCGGGTTATGGTTAAATAGTATAATTCGGTACTTGAGTTTCAGTTATTCGGCTAGTACATATTTCGGATACTTATTCGGATATTGAAATTATTTGAAATTCGGTATTCAATTATAATCGAATAGACAATTCGATTTGATTATAACTGAAAACTCACCCCAACATCTAAACTTTCAGTTTATTTTTCCAAAGACACTATTATGTTACAATTATTACTTCCTCCGTTTCAAAAGTAGAGATATATTTTAACTTTTTAAAGTAAACTCGAGAAATTATAAATTTTAAAATTGTTATGAATTTATTTAGTTTTAATACAAACATATATAACAATTGTAAACTAACTATAAAACACCATCAATTATCATATTTGTTGTTTTCAAAATTTGAAAGAAAATATATAAATTTTAAGTTTAAGATTTCTAGAATTGACTATAAAAAATTAAAATGTATCTCTAATTTTGAAATGAATCTGATTTTTTTTTTGTTTTTGGCAAACAGCAAAATAGAGCCGTAATACAACACCGAGATAAATTGAGAAAGCTCAGTAGAATACCCAAATGCAAATATATACTAGTTGTGGGTCCAAATGTGCAAATTAGGGTTTGCATAACCTAATGAAATAAAGACGGAAAAGTCAGAAATAAATGTGCTAGACCTGGAAAAAGCCTCTACGTGTCCCGAGGCAGAAGACTCGTGGAGATGGCTCGTTTTGGGAATTGATTGAGGGATTGGATTGGTGGCTAGAAGGACAGGGCAATATGGGCATTATTCTAATGACTAAAAGGTATTTCTGGAATTTCCCTTAAAGCATGTGCCTTGCACATGACTACTTTCCAGAAAATCCTATAAATACCCCTTCCATTCAATTTGGAAGGGGACTTCTCTCCAGACTCAAGACTTGGACTCTCAGAAGATCAAAGAGACCCTTTTAGTGACTTAAAGGCTCGGAGATTCCACCTAAAAGCACTAAAAGGGTTTGGACATTCTCTTAACTTGAAGGATTCAAGAAGGCTCTTGAAATCCTCGTTACCCTAACACGGTTCCTGGATTCTAGGGGTTCTGCCACGCGTCGTTGGAGTAATAGCCCACCTGTCGTTCTCCCCTCTTCAATCAACCAATCAATTTTGTGCTCTTCGTGGATTTCTCTCCTCTTCAGCCAACACGAAACCCTAACCCTAGCAAGGTACGATTTCCTTGTCCACATTTATTTGGCGACTCTACTGGGGAGGTGTAGAATTCGTGAAGGGTATGCCCACAACTCGAAGTGGGAGAACTACAGGAAGAGCTGCTTCATCAACAAATAGCATTACCTCGCCGGATCCAGTTTCAAGGCAAACCACTCAAGCTTTCCAAGGCGAAAACCTGGATTTTGACCAACCAATTATTGAAGACGCTTCAGAAGGGAGTTCAACATCACCATATATGGCCAATCAACAACACACAAGCGCAGGAAGGCAAGGCGAGGATGCAAACGGAGAGCAGACCAATGTTGTGCAACTGGAGATGCTCAAGGCATTAAAGGAAGCACGAGAAGGACAAGAGATGATGATGACCATGATGTTGGAGATGCAGAGGAAGCAAGAGGAGATGGGGAACTTTCGTCAGCAATTGATGCAGATCCCTACCTTCAAGGCCATGTTTCCAGGCAATTCGCATGGAGAACAAGTAGGAGTGGAGGACAACAACAATGACAACAACAACAAAGAGAACCAGATTGTACCTCCATTGACTGAAAGTCAATCGGTTCCAGTAATTAACTTGGAGCTCCAGAACAGTGGTGACGGGCCACAACTTAGGTTGGAAGCAAGCCAACCTCAAACGAACATCATCCCAACTTCTCTTCAAGCATTTTCACAGGTGCAGATGTCAACCGTCCCAAGCCATGTCCAGCGAGTGAGCCAGCAAAGGCCACCAGTGCCAGCTTTGCACGATGCAAGTGTACATCAACCAATCTCTTCGCCATACACACCGCCAATACAACAGTATATTACAACACCCCAGAGAGTTCACGCCACAAGCCAGTACGTGACAAAGGATGGTATGATCGATGTGATCAATCAACTTCGCAGGAAGACATCCCGACCCTCGGAGTTAGATTTTACTACACCTTACCCTGCACACATTCGGAGGCAACCTTATCCGACGGGGTATATTGAGCATCCCCCGCAGTTTCCAAAATACAATGGGGAGAAAGGAAATGCCAGAGAACACATTGCCAGGTTCGTAGAGTCGAT
The DNA here is from genome assembly GCA_020205505.1 of Panax japonicus. Taxonomy (NCBI): domain Eukaryota; kingdom Viridiplantae; phylum Streptophyta; class Magnoliopsida; order Apiales; family Araliaceae; genus Panax; species Panax japonicus. Next base: position 75,707,238 of record CM035092.1, on the reverse strand, counting down.
GTCTCCATGGCTAGGATATGATGAAGTAAACAACCACAACTTGTTGATGAGGGAATTCAACAAGACTTTAACGGATAGTGCCTTCAATTGGTACTACAATTTGGAGAAGGGATCAGTCCATGATTGGGATGATCTAAAATTGCAATTTTTTAAGAAATATTTCTATGTGCAGAAGCTGGTAACCATCATAGAGCTCATGCGATTCAAGTAGAAGCCAAACGAGGAGCTGTCAGATTACGTGGATAGGTTCAGGACCCAAGCACAGAAGTGTGCAGAGCCAATTGAAGAAAAGAACTTGGTTAGCATATGCAACAATGGTGCTTTAGACGCCTTTAAGCCCCACCTTATTACCAAAGCTTGTGATTCATTTGCGACCCTCTCATCTTTTTCACAAGACTTGGGAGGAATCATGACATTTCCCACCAGCCATGCGATGGTTACATGGAAGGGCAAGAGGACAGCAACTGTGGCTTTGGCGGATTCTCAGTCAAAACCACAAGGGGGCAAGAGGGAAAAGAATAAGAAATTTGAGCAAAGCAGAGAAAGGCATGGGGATAAGTATACCAGGATGCCAGTTTCGGAGTCTATTACATGTAGCGAGAAGGCATTCAGGAACCTGTATGAATAATGGGTTGAATATGGAGTAGTGAAGCCTCCAAAGCCCCGGTTGGTTGTAACGGAAGAGATGAAAAGAAGGCCGGACTTCTGTGTATACCACCAATATGCAGGACATTCCACTATGGACTGTTATAGTTTGCGGAAGATATACCATGAGAAGCTGGCGACTGGAGAGATTGAACTAGGAGAAGAAACGTGCAATGCTATCACCCATGGTGCAGTCCCAAAAGACAAGAATCCAAATACTGGTTCTACCATCGAAAAAACTCTGAACTACAAATGAATTAAAAATCCACCCAAGATGGTGGTCCACCAAAAATGGTGGTTTAAGTCCTCAAGAATATCCCTTACCAAGTAATTGGATAACCAAAGGAGGAGGCACAAGAATTGACGAATCAAAAAAAAATCCACCCAAGATGGTGGTCCACTCTAAATGGTGGTCAAGTCCTCGTAGACTGCACTTGCTAAAAAATTGGATGACCCAAGTGACGAGGCACCTAATTTCAAGTCCTCGTAGACTGCACTTGCCAAAAAATTGGACGACCCAAGTGACGAGGCACCCGAGTGTTACACGTTATCATCAAAAGTGAATGGTGATTGAGGCACCTGAGTATAAGCCCTCAACCCCAAAAGTTACACTTTATCTTTAAAAGTGACGAACATTATGCTTTATTTGACAAAAGCAATAAAGTTGCACTTTATCTCTAAAAGTGGTGAACGTTATGCTTTCTTCGACAAAAGCAAGATTTATTATATGAAACGTTATGATTTTCGTTAAAAGCAATTTGATTATCAATAAATTTGTTAAACTTTCACTTATACTTGATTATTTCTTTTGATTTATAAAAAAAGTATAGGTTCAAGTGTTAGTTTGCATGAAATATATGTACATGAATTTTTTGATACAGGAAATGAAAAAAACTACGAAAGTTCATGATCTAAAGGCCATGACCTGTCGAATGGAAGAGAGGAATACCTAAAGCTTGGTCTTCGTGGCTATCAGGTCTTCGTGGCTATCAGGCCTTCGATGCTATCAGGTCTTCGGGACTATCAGGCCTTCGAGGTTATCAGGCCTTTGATGCTATCCGACCTTAGAGGCTATCATGCCTTTACAGACTTCTTAATTCTTAATGACTTTTTGACTCTAAAGAAAAGAGAAATTTCAAGAGATGGTAAGAAAGATTAGATCGAACATTTTCAAAATATCCCAGGAGAGCCCCTCTAAGGCTCACCCTTTTAGGGTTTGCTCCCCTAGAGGTTCCCTCTCCTAGGACTTTCATTTTCGAGGCTTGCAAAACATTAAGACCTGCAAAGTGTTCAAACACTGGAATCAAGACTTCCACACTTACAATATTTTGCGCGCTCATCTCACCAAAGGCGCGACTCACGCGTAGGAGGAAAATTCTTACTGGTAGATTGGTAGATGACATAGACGTCCTCCAGAGTAGAGGTGCATATTCCCCCAGGCAGTGACGAATGTGCAAGTAGAGGAGCACCATCGGGAGATCAATATAGTAAGGGCGTGATGGTTCTATTGGATACATAGGTCTCTGCATAGTTGAACATAATAAAAGATGCCCGCACTCTTGAGTATATCCACGTAATTAGTGTTTCCAAGGATCTCATCAGTCCAATCCCGTTATCCTTGAAGGCGACCAGATGAATCAGACAAGAAGCGAAGAGGACTGAAAGGGTATTCTTGCTTCTCTATGCATATGCGGGGAATGCGATCAGAATGGGGAAAGTCATCCCAACCTCCACAAGCCGCTGCATATAGAAACAAGCCTTCTTTTCTGGTGGAGCAAAATTTATACGGTCATAAGTCTAGACTTGCTCCGAAAAGATGTTGGAAAGACCAAAGAGGGGAGCCCTTCCCCAATCACTGAGGAACAGGGCCTCCTTGGCTATTTTTGGGTCTGCATAATGTCCAACGAAGAGGGCTTGCAAGCAAGAAGAATTCAGCATAAAGGGCTCTAAAGAGCAGAATTTCGTTTAAATGTTGATTTCTCCCGAGGGTTCGGATCCCTAGGGTTCGGTCAACTGGGGTGGTTTCGCCGCATGTAGAGCTTTTTTTCTCCCTTCGTATTTTTCCTTGACAAGAACGTCAAATCTTTCTTTATTATCCGAGGGAAAAAACCGAGATGTAATCAAGGTAATGGGGCTCGGAAGACAAAAGAAAGATTGGAGGTACCTAAAGAAAAAAAAACACCTCTAAGGTTCAGCCCCCCATAGGGTTCGGCCGCCTAGGGGGTTGTCTCCTCTATTCCTTTGAGGTCCTATTGCTCCACAAATCAACCGTTTTGAACGAGTACTCCTTCGCCACGAAAATTATAGCCTTTCTTTGATAAATTCTGAGGGAAAAAAACCAAGATATGATCAAGGTGATGGGGATCAGAAACAAAGAAAGACTACAATTGCCTGAAACAGAAAAGAGAAATAAAGGAAGCAAGTCATGGAATTCCAAAAAGAAGCATACAAGTAAGCAAAATTGAAAAGCGAAGACGAGAAGAAGTTAGGAATGGAACCCCAAGGGTTCGGATCCCCCATAAGGTTTGGCCCTATTGAGTTCAGCCTCTAAGGTTCGGTCCTATAGGGAGGAATCCTCTTTGTTATCTTTCGCTCGGATTGAAGAAAAGCTTCCTTAGAAGATTAATGTTGCTATTTTCATCTCCGCTTTAATGCTCCCTTGCAAGTTCATTGGTCTACGAGCAGGTCCTAATTAATTGATTATTGGGACGAAGCCTGCCTTACCAAAATGAGTTAATCCCTTAGCTATCACCATTCACGAATGGATAGATTGGATTGGATGTGCAAAAAAGACATGTTCAGCCGCTACCTACAAAAAGAATGCTCATATCATGTGACGTTGGATTGGATTCATGCTTTCTAAGACTTACGAGTCACAAGCAGCGAGCTTGATCTCCTTTTTTAGCCTCTGATCAACAGGGGAGTACTAAAGATTCATTATAACATATAGTTATTATTATTATTTTGATTTTCAAAAAATAAGATGAGATTTTATTTGTTTAATTTATCTTGATTCTGTTTCAAGGAAACGAAGATTACGCAAGATACAGAAAGATTTCAGAAGAGTTTTCAATATGTCCAAGGAAGAGCCTTGCTAGGTCTTGCCTTCCTAGAGTTTAACTCTAAGGGTTTGGCTCCCTAGGGGTTCCCTCTTCTAGGACCATTGTCTTCAAGACCTGTAAAGTGAAGTCCGACAAAATCGTTCAAAGGCTTGCAGTTTTCTTGCACGATCGTCTATTTGGAAATGCGACTCTCGCGCAGGGGACAAATGTGGGTCCAAATGTGCAAATTAGGGTTCGCATAACCTAATGAAATAAAGACGGAAAAGTCAGAAATAAATGTGCTAGACCTGAAAAAAGCCTCCATGTGTCCCGAGACAGAAGACTCGTGGAGATGGCTCGTTTTGGGAATTGATTGAGGGATTGGATTGGTGGCTAGAAGGACAAGGCAATATGGACATTATTTTAATGACTAAAAGGTATTTCTGGAATTTTCCTTAAAGCATGTGCCTTGCACATGACTACTTTCCAGAAAATCCTATAAATACCTCTTCCATTCAATTTGGAAGGGGACTTCTCTCCAGACTCAAGACTTGGACTCTTAGAAGATCAAAGAGACCCTTTTAGTGACTTAAAGGCTCGAAGATTCCACCTAAAAGCACTAAAAGGGTTTGGACATTCTCTCAACTTGAAGGACTCAAGAAGGCTCTTGAAATCCTCGTTACCCTAACACGGTTCCTGGATTCTAGGGTTCTGCCACGCGTCGTTGGAGTAATAGCCCACCTGTCGTTCTCCCCTCTTCAATCAACCAATCAATTCTGTGCTCTTCGTGGATTTCTCTCCTCCTCAGCCAACACGAAACCCTAACCCTAATAAGGTACGATTTCCTTACCCACACTAGTAAATAATGTAAATCATCTTAATTAATTTTTCATAGAGAGCTAGTACTACTGGAAAATGTAGTACGGAACTAATCCTGCAATTTAGTCCTCCATTTCCACTGAAATAGATAGAACTTAAACCATTGGTCGACCTTTTAATTTTTCAAAAATGAACGAGTCCATAAAAAAAAATCGAGATATTCATTCCCATCCCAATTTCATGGCTGTTCTTCAATATTTTCCCACCCCTACCATCCCCTCTCCTACCTTGTGGCCCGGCTCATTTCATTCCAAGACCTCGCAATTTTTCATAAACCATCCCCATAATAAAAATTCATACCTAGCCAAAATCAATAACCATGGTGACACTAATATCCCTGGAAATGAACAAAATTCCACTCTTAATCCTCTAAGCTTGCTTGACCGAAGGAACGTCCTCCTCGGCCTCGGAGGACTCTACGCCGCCAATCTCAGCCCCGACGTCTTGGCAGCTCCGGTGGACTTCGCAAAATGTGGCGAAGCCACCACCTTACCGGAAGGCGTAACAAAAATAGATTGTTGCCCCCCGTCCGAAACCATCACTGACTTCAAATTTCCCCCACCACCCAAAGCCCCGCGAGTTAGACCCGCAGCTCATTTCGCTGATGAGAAATACATAGCTAAATATTCAAAAGCCATCGCACACATGAAATCCCTCCACAAAGACGACCCTCGTAATTTTACCCAACAAGCTAATGCCGATTTTTTTTACCATATCGAACTGAAATATAAAAATACCGAATTGATTGTATGGAAACATTCAATAAGTCTAGGGGACCGGCGGGTTTCGGCCAGAGTAGTGACCAGTAGAAATTTTTTTTTTTTTTTTTTTTTGACTATCAAATAATTAATGTGATTTATTAAAATTAAAAATTTTATAAAATACAGTGATTTAAATGTCATTTGGATACATGTAAAAAATAGAATTGTACATTTATCTAAATGACATTTAAATTACTATATTTTGTAAAAATATTTGTTCTAATAAATTACATTAATTATTTAGTAATCAAAAATAAAAAAAATTCCGACCGGTGACTACCTGGTCGGAAACCACCGGTCCCCCTAGAAGGATTCGGAAACATTTGTTGGCCATTTCCACTGAAATAGACTTTTCTTACCGCAGAGAGAAGGGATAGATGCACGTTTTTAGTTATTCATAAATGGACCACATAAAATATTACTTAAAATACATAAATCAATCTTGATATATGCTCCCATTGTACATGGTGAACATCATTGGACTTGGACTAAATTTCAAATTTAATTCTAAAATTAATTTATATCTTAAATTTTATTTTAAATTAAATACACTTTAAATTTTGAATTTTAATACAATTTATACCTTTTACAATACAATTTAAGATGCAAATTGTTTTAAAATTTAAAATTTAAGGTGTATTTAATTCAAAATAAAATTTATAATCTATTTTAAGATTAAAGTTAAGAGTTTAAATTGAAGATTAGTCTTGAAGTTGCTATAAAAGGTGACACTTCTACCTCAATCTATATTAATATTCCCACCCCAATTTCATGGCTTCTCTTCAATATTTTCCCATTCCCTCTCCTACCTTGTGGTCAGGCTCATTTTATTCTAAGACGTCGTCATTTTTCATAAACCAAAAACATAAAAAATTGTCATGCCGAGCCAAAATCAATGACCAAGAAGACAATACTATCCCTAGAAATGAACAAAATTCCACCCTTAATTCTCTAAGCAAGCTAGACCGAAGGAACATCCTCCTCGGCCTCGGAGGACTCTACGGCGGTGCCACCGCCGCCAATCTCACCCCAGATGCCTTGGCGGCTCCGGTGGATGTCACAAAATGTGGCGAGGCTACCACCTTACCAGCAGGCGTAGCCAAAATAGATTGTTGCCCTCCATCCAAAGAAACTATCACTGACTTCAAATTTCCCCCACCACCTAAAATCCTTCGAGTTAGACCCGCAGCTCATTTAGCTGACGAGAAATACATAGCCAGATATTCAAAAGCCATCGCACTAATGAAAGCACTCCCCAAAGACGATCCTCGTAGTTTCACCCAACAAGCTGGTATCCATTGTGCTTATTGCGACTCCTCTTATCAAATGGTCGGATTTCCTGTCGTCAAAGTCGACGTCCATTTCTCGTGGCTATTTTTCCCGTTTCATAGATTATACCTCTACTTTTACGAGAAAATTTTGGGGAAATTAATTGATGATCCTACTTTTGCTCTGCCATATTGGAACTGGGACTCACCTCCTGGCATGCCAATTCCTGCCATGTTTGCGAATCCTTATTCGCCATTATACGACAAGTTGCGAGATGCTAAACACCAACCACCATTAAAAATTGATCTCAATTACAGCAAAAAAAATCCCAGTCCTACGGATGAGAAACGATTAATAGCAAGCAATTTGAGTCTCATGTATCAGCAGATGGTTTCAGGGTCCAAAACTCCTCGACTCTTCTTCGGGAACGCTTATCGGGCCGGTGATGCGCAGGCCCCAGGAATGGGGGCAGTTGAGAATCAACCTCATACTCCAATTCACATTTGGACCGGTGATCCCACCCAGCCTAATGGTGAGGATATGGGCAGGTTTTATTCGGCGGGTCGAGACCAGATATTTTATGCTCATCATGCAAATGTGGACAGAATGTGGAACATATGGAAAACTTTACCCGGAAGAAACAGGAAGGATATAAAGGATCCGGATTATTTAAATGCTGCATTTCTTTTTTATGACGAGAACAAACAGCTTGTGCGCGTTAAGGTGAAAGACAGTTTGGATTCGAGGAAACTGGGATATGTTTATCAAGACGTTGATATTCCGTGGCTGGGATATCGGCCTAAGCCTAAACAACCGCGTGGCAAAAACAAATCGGGAATTGCAAATGCGGCTGAATTGCCAGTAGAGTATCCGAAATTGCTGGACAATGTGGTGAAAGTTGTGGTTCCGAGGCCAAAGAAGTCGAGGAGTAAAGCGGAGAAAGAGGATGAAGAGGAGATTTTGGTGATTGATGGGATTGAATTTGATGGGAATGTTTATGTGAAATTTGATGTGTATATAAATGATGAAGATGAGGCAGAGAGTGGGCCGGAAAATGCCGAGTTTGCCGGTAGTTTTTCAAATGTGCCGCACAAAGTGAAGAAGAAAGTGAAGACATGCTTGAAGTTGGGGATAAGTGAGCTTTTGGAGGACTTGGGAGCTGACGATGATGATGAGGTTTTGGTGGCAATTGTGCCAAAATCTGGGAAAGGTGAAGTTTCCATTGGTGGGATCAAGATTGAGATATCTTCTTGATGGATTTAATTAGTTCATGAGGTCAATGGTTTGTTTGAGTTTTATAAATAAGCTTCAATGTAAAGGAAGATTGAATTTCTAACAGTTAATTAATTCAATTTTAACTTTCCAATGTACGTTGCAGTTTTTTTTTCTTGAACAAATTATGACAAACACATAAAACAAATAAGGAAATTAAGAACAAGAATATAAAATATATCTAAGCGAAGATCAAAATAGGAAAAAATCACGAGCAAGAGACGGAAGAAATATATAAATATATATCACTGTATCTCTGTGGCTACTATTACATAGATATAAAAGTCGAGCTATGAACATAAGCTCCGGCTACCACAATTAACCTAAGCTCCGGCTACTACAATTAAACCTAGCTAATCTACTGTCAATATTACTCCGTTTAGATCTTTTGTTTTGTCAGAATATCTATCTAGCTACTTCTGGTCGGACAATCCCACTTCGGCATATTACTTGGTTAAGATTGATAGTTGGACCACAAAACGGATATTCCAATTGCAGACTTTAGTTTTGTACCACATATATAGTTCATGTCTTAAATAAGTGCATCAAGCAAGAGCCATCAAACTTGACCAACAACCATGCATGAATATATATATATATATATATATATATATATATATATATATATATTAATTATGCTGACAGTTAAATCTTTGAAAATATTAATTTGTTTTATTGGCTATAAGATCGATTGGTGAAAGGGAGGACGCAAAATTTTGGCCTGGTAGGAGCTTTGGTACAATATATGTAATAAAAATTATGACAAGTTAAATGCAAATTTATCCACTAAATATTGCAAATTAAATCAGCATTTTTCTTGTATTTCACCACGAAATCATTAACAAAATCTTTATCATTTGTAAGAGGGGACAATGCCTTACAGTTTGTATAAAGTGTGTTACTCCATTCTCATTTGGTTAAACAACAATACAATATCAAACAATATATAAACTTAACGGGGGACAAGAACGCATGCTAAAAAAATTATTGAAAAAAAGACTCAGTCCCCACTTGACTATCCTAGTTTCGTCCTTGATAGGTGAGTTGTGTTTTTATATATTTCCTGCTAGACACGGACTAATTTATATCATTCTTTTATAATTAAATATTTGACAATTTTTTATTGACTATATCATATCTTTTTTTACTAATATTTGACAAGTTTTATGTTGAAGACAATAGGAATCAGCATAAAACTTTTAGTATTTCAAGATGAAACTTTCTATGTTCTTCCTCTATAATTCAAAGAAAATTAATTGTAATTATTAGTTGGGTTAAGTTCAGATGACCACCTAGGATTTGAGCGGTTTCTCACTTAACCATCTGTAGTCAGTAAAGCTACATTTAAACTCTCGACTTTTTGAGTTAAAGTGAATAACTGCTTTTTGTCATAACTCTGTCACTTAAGTTGGATAAAGACTTAATTACACTCCTTATATATAAACGACAGATGCTGGGACATGCGAGGGAAGAAAAAACACATCTACTTGTTCATCTCTCTCTCTCTCTGTTTTTCTAACAAACAAAAAACAAGAACTCATATAAATTCTCAAAAGGCAAATGGGGATATCAAAATCACCCCCTTAACATCATCAATGTCTACATTATAAAATCCTGTTCTTGAGCATCTCAAATTTATCACTCTCAAAGTGAACCAAAAATAGAGTAAACACCTTAATCAACTCAAATGCAGCGAAACAGAGTAAATTTTTCAGCTCTTCAGCATCAGCCAGGACACCTCGGAGTTCATCAACTGCAAATTTTTCAGCTCTCCATTACCAATCAAAGTCACAACGACCGAATCTTCACCTGTTTCGCCGTTCTCTGCCACAGTTATCCTCTTGGTTTTCGCACTCATCCTGATAACCTTTACACATCAAAAATCAAAACTTTACAGGCTAAATTGAAATTTTAAAAGAATGAATATAGAATTCTCTTTTAACTGAAAACAGGTATCCCCAAAGCTCAAATACAGAAGTACTATAATGTCTAAATTGAATGTATATTTCAGTAAATGCATGAAATGGGTTCCTCTGAACAGAAATAGCAACAATAAAACAAAGAGAACCCACTACAAAAGGAAGTTTACAGAACCATTTATTATGTAAATTTTGCACAAATAGAAAGTCAGAGAAACATTTTGATAATATTTCCTAATATTGTCCAAAGCATAACAAAAAAAAAGACAAATGTTTTCATCAAATAAATCTCACAATCATTCAAATCCCCGGGAACCAAATCATATCATAAAAAATGAATGATTCGAGAATACCCAAAATGGGTATTCACAAGATTACTAAAAACTAAGCAATTCTATCAAAACTCTCTTCACACTTAAAAACTAATCAATTCTATAAAATCTATTACCAATTGAATAGCTCTATAGTATAGTCAATTACCCTTCTGATAAGAAATTATATCCCAAATATGTCTCCATTTATTAATAGTATTTGTGTCCATTTCTTTGTTGAGGCATTTTATCAAACAAGTGGAGACTATGAGAGCCAAAAATTGAAGTAGAGCAAAAATCAAGACAGTGATGAACGTGAAAATTCAAGCCTAAAGAGAAAAACAAAGCCCGGGAGGAGGAAGCAACACTTCCCAAGCACGAAGCAAATACCAGACAAAGCCTGTCGTCATTCACGAAGTGCAAATCCTTCCTCTTGCATTTCTCCAGGAGGTGGAAGCACCGGTCCATCGGAACTGAAAATTCCATCAGTATCTTCTCCAATATCGTATCTCTTGCCATTCTCGTTAGGGCTTGGATTCAAGGTAGTTAGGGCTTGGATCCAAGCCGAATCCATAAAGAACGGAACTGTTAACGGAGTGAGAAACGTGATCTACAGTGACCTCATTATCCGGGAATGCTCCGCTGCCTAACGGCGGAGGAACGGTTGCTGAGGAAAAGTTAAAGTATGTTGTGTCGTCGAAACCGTAGCTGTCGTCGAAAGGACGAGAGGACGAGATCGTTGAATCTTCGTCGTCGATGCTGAATGTATCGAATGATGACGACATTCTCTCTCTTCTCGCTTTGTGTTACCTGGGCAGCGTTTCAATTAGCTTCGAATAAGCCCCAATCTTAGTGTTTACAACTACCGCACGGACTGAATCTCCATTTTCTTCCAAGAAATTTCTGTGAATCTTTTGCTTGAAATGAGAGAGAGAGAAAGCACGATTTGAGGAGTGAGAAATGATTGAGAAGATTGTGGTATGAGGAAGAAGAAGGGTATTTTAGATATTTTCTAGTTTTTTTACTGTTACACCCTCTTTTCACGCGTTTTTGGCGTCTGACATGCACGCACGGTTAATTTTGATGGAAAAGGTAACGTTTTCACTTCAACTCAAAAAGTCGGGAGTTTAAATGTAGCTTTACTGACTATAGGTGGTTAAGTGGGAAACCGCTCAAACCCCGGTGGTCATCTAAACTTAACCCTTACTAGTTATCGTGTTAAATGTAACATTGATCGTTTGAGTTAACTTATGAAGTCGAGTTAACTCGTGATCATCCGAATTTATTCATTTTAATTGAATTGATGAGTTAACTCAGATGATCATGAGGTATGATTTTTAATCGTGTTTTTATATGTAAGGTATAGAATGTATATATGTGACTATATAATATAATAATATTATAGTATTTTTTATTTGTCTTTGCCCAAGTTTTCATTAATATCTAATCTCACATTCTAGTTTTGCTCATTCTATATCGCAGGGTGAGCAAAATGAGAGTACAGATCATGATCACGGCTAGCTAGTGTTAATTTCTTGCCTGATATTAAAAAAAAAATTACCCGCACAAGATTTGATATTGCATGTAAGAAAGTTTAGTAGGTAATGTGGGCAAGAAAATCGTACCTTGCTAAGGTTAGGGTTTCGTGTTGGCACAGAATTGATTGGTTGATTGAAGAGGGGAGAACGACAGGTGGGCGACTACTCCAACGACGCGTGGCAAAACTCCTAGAATCTGGGAACCGTGTATCAGGGATTCCAAGAGCCTTCTTGAGTCCTTCGGATTGAGAGAATATCCAAACCCTTTTAGTGCTTTTAGGTGAAAACTCTAAGCCTTAAGTCACTAAAAGAGTCCTTTAATCTTCCAAGAGTCCAAGTCCTGAGTCTGAAGAAAGGTCCCCTTCCCAATGGAATGGAAGGGGTATTTATAGGGTTTTCTGAAAAGTAGTCATGTGCGAGGCACATGTATATTTTCAGGAAAATTCTAGAAATACCTTTAGTCATTAGAATAATGCCTATATTACCCCGTCCTTCTAGCCACCAATCCAATTCCTCAATCAATTCCCAAATCGAGCCGCCTCCACGAGTCTTCTGCCTCGGGACACGTGGAGTGTGACGCCCCCAAAATAGGTCCACACGACCCATCTTGAGTCACCAGATATCACATTATAAAAATCAAATACAAACTTCATTTATACAACTGTTAAACTGTCGTATAGAATACGACCACAGTTAACTGTGAGTTTTAATACAATATTATCTCACAGACAGTATCCAAACTCAAATTATTACAATGCCATATAAAATACAACAACAAATATTTCAAGACCCCAAAGAAGAACGATAAGATTACTATCTTGTTCATTCTAATGAGGTGCACTTTTGACGCTTCCAAAGTCGGGTTCTCATCACCCTATTGTTGTTCACTAAAATCAATTATTAAGTGACGTATAAAATATGACACTCACATCTTAGGTCCTCAATACAATTATATATTGTATGTCATGCTATTTTATAATGTATTGAGAAACTTCAATAGTCTTGGACCATCACACTATTTCCCTATTATCCCCGCTCAACCCAGCTACACTCTTATTACCTGAAAGGAATTGTGAAGCAAAAAGGTGAGCACAACTAGCCCAGTAAAGAATATCATGGCTAAGATAATTAATTTATTAACAGCCTTTATCAGAATAAATCAGAGATTTAGAATATATGGTAGATAATAAAAGTTTTCAACCATAATTGCAGCGGAATCAACAATCCATTAGAAGAATCAAGTAAAACATAATGTCTACTATCTCCTCTAGATTAAAAGTTCATCGTTGATATTTTATTCCTGTAATACTCATCAGCAGTTCTTTGTTATACTTAAGACCAATAAAACTTTCAACATTTGTCTGCACCTGAACCACCAAAGATGTTAGTTAAATTCACAATTCATATTTATAATAATGTGAATTAACAGTTTCTTCTTGCCACAAAGGCTTAATAGAACGTTTACTCAATATCTTTACCCCAAAGGCTGAAGATATTCAAATGTAATAACAATGATCATACCAATCAGTTGTCTATCTTTGTACTACGGGTCAAAGATATTTAACTATAAAACCAATGGTCATCATCATACCAATCAATTGCCTGTCAGTGCACCACGGCCAAAGACATTCAACTGTTAACTAATGGTCATCATCCTGCCAATCATATCATTGAATTATCCATGCACTACGACCAATGATATTCGTTAGTATCACTAATGGTCATGATCATGTCATACACCTGTCCATCTTCGCACTACGGGTCAAAGCTATCAAACAACAGATCATCTTTGCACTACAGCCCAAAGATATTCAACAACATATCATCTTTGCACTATAGGCCAAAATATTTAACAACATATCATCTTTGTACTACAGGCCAAAGATATACAACTGTAAAACCAATAACCAACAGTATAATAAAGAATGGAATAATAAAAGAATTTCACCATGTATGCAGTACTTCGCATAAACAGGTTATTCCAATATAATAATAAAGAATGGAATAACAATGGAAATCACCATGCATACGGTAATCCGCGTATACAGGTTATTCCAACAGAATAATAAAGAATGGAATAACAACAGACATCACCAGGTATACGGTAATCCGCGTATACAGATTATTCTAACAGAATAATAAAGAATGGAATAACAACAGACATCACCAGGTATACGGTAATCCGCGTATACAGGTTATTCCAATAGAATAATAAAGATAGAACCAGGTCCGATGTAAAACACACAGACATGATATTCTAACAGAATAATAAACACGGAACCAGGTCCGGCGTAAAGCACAGACAGGATGTTCTAACGGAATAATAAAGACAGAATAATAGAAGAATGTCACCAAGTATAGGGTATTCCGCGTATACAGGTTATTCCAACAGAATAATAAAGAAATGGAATAACAGAAGTTCTTTTCTTGAATACAAAAGAATAATATCCCTTACTATAACAATATCCCTTTACCTTAAAAAAAAAGTACCCAGACTGGTGGGCCGAGGATATAATCGAAGAAAACTTGCACTATGCTCAAAGCTTTCTTAAACTCTAAAGAAATACGCTCAAGATTATAGAAGAAGAACTCTCTCTATAGTTTCTCTCTCTAGAGTTTCAATGAATTCGTAAGAAATAATGAAGGAATGAGCTTCTATTTATAGAAGAATGGAATGAATAATAACCAACTCATGAACGGTCTAGATTGATTTACTTTAATCGGACGGTCCATATTTAAAACAAAATCTTTTTAAATAAAATATAAAATATTCTAATTATTGCCTAATAAAACAAATAACTTTATAAAAGTATTTTATTTTATATAAAAAGATTTTACTATGCAACACTATGCATAATAAAATATAATATATTCTATTTATAGAATAACTTTAATAAAGTATTCTGTTTTATATAAAAAGATTTTACTATGTAAAACACTATACACAATAGAATATAATATATTCTATTTATAGAATAACTTTATAAAAGTATTTTGTTTTATATAAAAAGCTTTTCTGTTATAATTTCAACCAACGGTCTGAAAAATTAGTACATCTCTTCATGGAATAATATTGTACCCAAAAAATGATTTGGACCGAAAATAAATATATTGTTCGGGTGAATAGTAACTCATGAATAGTAACTCGTGAATAATAACTCATGAATAGTACTGCGACACAAAAAAGTGTCCCAAATACTCGAGTGAACAATACTAGAGTGGATAGTAATTTGGGTGGATAGTAACCCGTGAATAGTAACTTTGACACAAAAAGTGTCCCAAATACTCGAGTGAACAATACTAGAGTGAATAGTAATTTGGGTGGATAGTAACTCGTGAATAGTAACTCGTGAATAGTAACTCCAACATAAAAAGTGTCTCAAATATCCGAGTGAATAATACTAGAGTGAATAGTAATTTGGCTGAATAGTAACCCGTGAATAGTTACTCATGAATAGTAACTCTGACACAAAAAGTGTCCCAAATACTCGAGTGAACAATACTAGAGTGAATAGTAATTTGGGTGAATAGTAACCCATGAATAGTGACCAGGTATTTTATGACAACTTGTTTACTTAAAAAAATTTCACATACCACCCTTAACTTTAACCTTTTATCAATTTAACCATTTATTAAAATAGAAAATTTTAATACATTTATTTCATAAAATTCGGTGTCTCACATGGACGCTTCTCCCGGGTATAGCACATTTATTTCTGACTTTTTTGTCTTCATTCCATTAGGTTATGCGAACCCTAATTTGTATATTTAATGAGGTCGTGGAACCTTAATTGCGCATTTAATTCAATTAAATCAAGTGAACCCTAATTTAACACTTGGACCCACAGGTAACTAGTGCTAGTGCCAGTAATCCTAGAAATCTACATTGAAACCCTTGTGTTGGTTCATGAGAAATCTACTCCAAAAACGATGGACGATACTTAATTTAATTAAAAGAAAAAATGGACTATGGTAAATACAACAAAATGTGTATCAATTTAATCTTATACTCTCTTTGTCCCAAAATATATGACTTTTTAGATGATTTCATATTTTTCAAATTATTTATTGTTTTATATAATTTAAAAAAATTAATTATAATATTTCTAAAATTACCCCAGTATTATGATACGGAAGGAATAATGGAGTGTAACCTAAAGAGCTCAGCACTTTAATTTTAACCACTTAACTAATAACTCATCGATAATAATAAATGATTGGTGATAACTTTATATTTTATCCAGTACTCACCCATAATTTTTTGAAAACCAACTCAACATTATGTAAGTAAGGATTTTTTTTTTAAACGTTGTTGGGTCATGATATTTCTCCTATATTGGGCCGGGTACATTGGACTCACTTATTAATTAAGATATTGGGCTCATTGGGCCCAATCATTATATTGACTTCATTAAATTCTATAAAAACCGGGCTGGGTCAATGGGTCAGCCCATTGGGTCATTTAATATCTATTACTTTGACTTGTAATGATGATATAGTATGACAGTTGACCAAGATACCTGCCATACATTAATGTGGATGGGATTATAGCCGGCCGGCGATGTGAACAGCAACAAAAAGCAATGTACAGGTTTCATGCAGCCGGTAGAACCCATCAGATCATGGGGATATGTCAGATGGTAGTAGGTGGCACAATATTCCATGCAAAGATATTATTTCCCACCGAGTAAGTCTTCATGAGAGAGGTATGTATTACACACGAGATAGATTAACACCATTCATACTCACATTGCACTAGACTTTTTCCTCTTGAGTTAACCTTGTAAACAGACATACTTACTCTCACGCCTGAGCTATCCCCCGGCGGTCCGGCCGTCAAGCTTGTGGTGTTGTCGTGTTTACTGTGCAGGATCAGGACGTCTTTCGTGATTGGGACGTGAAGAAAGATCTTGGTGTTAACATTGGCGCTAGAAGGAGGGCTGAGTTCTAGTGTCCTGAGTATTTTTCAATCACTCATCTTGTTTTATTCTATCCGGTTTTCATGGGGAA
Organism: Panax japonicus; assembly: GCA_020205505.1. Lineage (NCBI taxonomy): Eukaryota > Viridiplantae > Streptophyta > Magnoliopsida > Apiales > Araliaceae > Panax > Panax japonicus. Next base: position 75,690,593 of record CM035092.1, on the reverse strand, counting down.
GAGTAGAACATCTACACCCGAAGGACAGCCGATGGCTGTCAGTGATTCAGCACCGCGAATATCTGCCAAAGATCGTTTGGGACCAACTATAAGTGTCCATGCTAGCACAGCATCCAAACGTTCACATGAAGATTCTCGACCAAGGGCGGTAGGCAAAGCAAAGCGTAAGCTTATATTCCCCACAGAGAGAGAGCCTGGTCATGGTCGGAAACGAGTAGATGGCACCTCGCCTAGAACTCGAAACCGAGATGACCAAAACGCAAAAGCCTCCCGTTTGGCAAAGATGGCAGACGAAGCAGATAAAGCCATGGAAGCACTTATGAAACAACGTCAGGACATAGCCGAGCAAATGGCTCGAGTGGCAGAATTAAGAGACGAGGAGCTCAGTTATGTCCAATCCGAAGAGCAAGGGCATCGAAGCGGAAAAGAACCTGCTCACTCAGTACGAGAGTCTCTAGGTCGAACTAGGGAAAGAAGAAGGTCTCGTAGCCCTACTCCTCAGAGATCAAAGAGAGTATATCTTCCTGTCGAGTCCAGAGAACAGGGACGAAGTCAACGAAGAGGTCGATCCAGAGATCGCACTCCGGAGCATGCAAAGAGAGCACTTGTCATCGCACATTCTCGCCATAGTGCCCGAAGTCAAAGACGAAGTATATCCAGAGGACATACTCCCGAGAGTCTACTGAGGGTACCCCGCCCTGTAGATACTCGTCATAGGAGAAGTCCCTCTGGAATGGAAGGATCTGTTGAGAAAATCCGATCTGCTCACAGAAAGAAAGAATTGCCAGAGAAAGAGGCATCGTCACAACCAGAAGGCGTGGAATATCTGGTTAAGGAATTGAAGGAGCTTCGGAAGCAACTTGCCGAAGTTCAGAAAACCAAAGACACTCCGGGAAAGAAGGCATCCCCTTTTTCTGCGGAAATTCTTAGTGAAAAGGCTGATCCCACCAAGAAGTTGCCCCACATCGAAAGTTATGATGGATCGGGGGACCCTTACGACCATAGTCAGGCATTCGACCGACTTATGGACTATTATGACTTTAGCGATGCAGCTAAATGTCATACGTTTGTCACAACGCTCAGAAAAGATGCCCGACAGTGGATGGGGACCCTACCCTCGGATTCTATCTCGTCCTGGGAAGATATGTGCAGCAAATTTCATGCTCGTTTTGGGAGCAACAGAAGAAGAGGAAAGCCAACTGGTTCATTGGCTCAAGTCCGACAGTCCTCTAACGAGTCTTTGGGCCAGTACGTGAAACGATTCCGTGAAGCAGTCGGCCAAGTGGCAGATCTGAATGATCTACAGGCTGTAGGACTGTTTCAGAATGGTTTAGATCTGGTCAAGTCGGAAAAGTTGGTGAAAAAACTTATGTTTAACCATCCGAAGAATCTCGCCGAAGCCTTTGACAAAGCCGAAGGTTATATCGTGGTAGAAGAAGCCATGAACAGTCTCAAACGTCCTTCGGATCGGTTCAAAGAGACAGATGGGGATAAGGCCGATGCGGATCAGAAGAGACATGAAGGGAATAAAGACCGCCACGAAGGCGGATCGAAGAGATACAACAACTGGAGACAAGGTGGAGGACGTTCGTCCGCTCCACCTCAAAGAATGAATAGAGTCTACACGGCACTTAATGCAGATAGGGCTGTTATCTTAGACCAAATCAAGAACCAACCTATCTTTGAACCGCCTCGAGATAACATCAAGCCCGGAAAAGGTAACCCTCGCAAGTATTGTGATTATCATCAGGCCTCAGGTCACGATACGAACGACTGTGCCAGTTTAAAGGATTTTATCGAAAGAAAGATACAGGGTGGATCTTTAGTTCAGTACATAGCTGCCAGAGATAATCAACAGCAAGGTCAGACACCCGTCCAGGCAGCTCAAACAGTTCAGCAGACGTTACCGGCTACGGGGCAACCAGCCAGGCATGTGATCGATGTCATCACCGGGGGTACTTCTGGAAAGTTAGTTGGGAGGAAGCGCCGAAGTCATTTGGATTCGGTCATGTCGGTGGCGGGTACCTTCCCGAAGACCGATAGACCTTATCCGAATACGGTAATCTCTTTTACTGATGATGATTACCCTTCGGAAGTCATCGAACCACACGAAGGATCGTTGGTACTGACTGCACAGGTAGGTTCAGTGGACATGAAAAGGATGATGGTGGATAACGGGTCTTCTGTGGACATCATATATGCTCATGCTTATCAAAGAATGAATCTGGAAGGACAGAAGATGGAGATAGGCCAGGAAGCTCCTTTGTATGGTTTCAGCAATGATCCGGTTAAGGTGGCAGGGACTATTGAACTACCGGTCATATTTGGAACGGCCCCCCAACAGGTGAAAATTATTTGCAAATTTTATGTTGTACACGTCGATTCTGCTTATAATGCTATTTTGGGGAGGCCCACTTTAATTGCTCTGCAAGCTATAACATCAATACCTCATTTCAAAATCAAATTTTCTACTGCTCATGGGGTCGGTGAGGTGAAAGGAGATCTGGACCTGGCTAGAAGATGTTATAGAAATGCCGTTATCACTTCGGGAGTGGGGGTATCGAAGCAACAGCAAACCATGGCAATTGAGATCGAACCCTTCACTGAAAGCAGTTCCGAACCGTCGGTCACACCAGCTGAAGAAACAGAAGAAGTAGAGCTCATTCCTGGCAAAGATAACAAAACAGTGAAAATAGGTTCGGGCTTGCCGGAACCTCTCCGGACGAACCTCATAGAGCTCCTGAGGTGTTTTGTCGATATTTTTGCATGGGAACCTCAGGACATGCCGGGAGTAAGCAGGAATATTGAGGAGCATCGATTGGAGGTGGACCCGTCAAAGAAGCCAGTACGGCAGAAGAGGAGGATCTTTGCACCGGAGCGTCAACGGATCATTGATGAGGAGATTGCAAAATTGTTGGCAGCTGATTTCATCTTTGAAATCGACTACCCGCAATGGATGGCTAATGTGGTTCTAGTCCAGAAGCATAATGGCAAATGGCGAGTCTGCATTGATTATAGCGATCTGAACAAGGCCTGTCCGAAGGATTTCTACCCGCTGCCCCACATTGATCAGCTCATTGATGCCACTTCGGGGTATGCTCTATTAAGTTTTATGGACGCATTTTCTGGGTATCATCAAATCTCCATGTGCAAAGAGGATATACCGAAGACGGCGTTCATTACGCATCGTTCGGTATATGCCTATAAGAAAATGACTTTCGGCCTCATTAATGCCGGAGCAACATACCAGAGAATGATGAACCATATTTTCAGAAATCAGTTGGGTAGGAATATTGAGGTTTATGTAGATGATATGATTGTCAAGAGCATGTTGGTACATAAACATTTGGATGATTTTGAAGAATGCTTTCTGACCATTCGTCAGCACAACTTGAGACTGAACCCCACTAAGTGCACTTTCGGTCTGGGTTCTGGTAAATTTCTGGGTTATCTTGTCAGCCGAAGAGGAATCGAAGCCAATCTGGAGAAGATTCAAGCGATCCTGGACATGAAGACTCCTCAGTCATTTAAAGATGTTCAACGTCTGACTGGAAGGATTGCAGCTTTGCGGAGGTTTATGTCCAAGTCAGCAGAAAGGTGTTTACCATTCTTCAACACATTGAAGGGGCTGAAGAATTCAAAAACTTTCCAATGGACTTCAGAATGTGAAGACGCCTTTCAAGGCATTAAGTCCTATTTATCTTCGGCGCCTTTGCTGGTGAAACCCGTCCCTGCCGAGCCTCTATATTTATACCTCGCAGCTAGTCCGATGGCAATAGGAGCTGTTTTGGTACGCCAAGTTGGGGGTAATCAACATCCAGTTTATTATGTGAGCCATGTCCTTCGAGATGCTGAAACCAGGTACCCAAACATTGAAAAGTTTGCTTTCGCTTTAATAACTGCTAGTCGAAAGCTTAGGCAATACTTCCAGGGTAGACTGGTAATAGTATACACGGATCAACCTTTGAAGAAAATTATGAGCAGACCAGAGGTATCAGGGAGATTGGCTGCATGGACGATGGAATTATCTCAATTCTTCATTGAATATCATCCCCGAACCGCCATCAAGGGGCAAGCTTTAGCTGATTTTATGATCGAATGCTCGTTTTCTGAAGCTGATGAAGCCGTGGTCGAAGCTGAAGGGTCTGATAGGACAGTTGTTGTCCTTCAACAGAAAGAGAGTTCGTGGACGCTGTTTGCGGATGGGTCTTCAACTTCAGACGTCAGTGGAGCGGGGGTTATTTTGACAAGTCCAGAGGGATTCAGAGTGCAGCAGGCTATCCGTTTTCAGTTTAAAGCGACGAATAATGAAGCTGAGTACGAGGCAGTATTGGCCGGTTTGCGACTAGCGAAGAGTCTAGAAGTGCAGAGAATAATCATTTTCAGTGATTCTCAGTTAGTCGTGAAACAATTTACTGGGGAGTACGAAGCTCGAGGTCCCCGGATGATCAAATATTTGAAAGAATTAAAGGATCGGCTTCAATACTTCTCATCATATGAATTTCAGGGGGTCGAACGAAGCAACAATTCCATTGCTGATGCACTTGCCAAGCTAGCTACTACGGATGTTAATGTTTTTGAAGGATCAGTATACTTGGAAATTCTACAACATCCTAGTGTTCATCACGAAATGGTGACGTGCGTTGACCGAACCAACTGTTGGTTGACTCCCTACATAGAATATTTGGCTGATGGCGTCTTACCTTCGGATCGGATGCTCGCTAAGAAAGTCAAGTATAAAAGTGCTAATTTTGTTCTGATTGATAGGGATCTCTTCCGAAGGGCCCTCTCGTCTCCATTATTGAAATGTCTGACTCCATCAGAAGCTGAATACGCTCTCCGAGAAGTGCATGAAGGCATTTGTGGCGACCATATGGCTGCCAAGTCATTAGCATATAAAGTACTTCGTCAGGGGTATTATTGGCCTACAATCTTCAAGGAAGCAACCGAATATGTAAAGAAGTGCGAGAAGTGCCAGCTCAACAGTCCAATACCGCATCAGCCACCAGAAGAGCTATACTCGATCCTATCTCCTATACCCTTCGCTGTCTGGGGGGTTGATATATTGGGGCCACTACCGAAAGCAAAGGGCCAGGTCAGTTTTGTTATAGTTGCCATAGACTATATGACCAAATGGGTAGAGGCGAAGCCACTTAGGTCAATAACGGAACAGGAATGTTTGAAATTCATGAAGGAGTCAGTTGTATTCCGTTTCGGAATTCCTAAGGTGGTAATATCAGATAATGGCCGTCAGTTTGTTGGATCAAAGTTTGAAGCCTTTTTAACAGAATTGGGGATCCAGCACAGAAAGACTTCAGTGGCTCATCCTCAATCAAACGGACAAGTTGAAGTGACCAACAGAACGCTATTGAACGGGATCAAGCGCAGACTGGACGAAGCTAAAGGCAGATGGCCAGAAGAGCTATTAAGTGTTTTATGGGCATATCGAACTACTCCGAGGACTACAACAGGAGATTCCCCTTTCAGATTGGCCTATGGTACTGATGCCTTAGTCCCAATTGAAATCGGATCCCCCAGTCTTCGAGTCAGTCATTTCAACGAGATTTACAACGAGGAAGGACTAAAGACCAATCTTGATCTATTGGAAGAAGTCAGGGAAATAGCCTTAATCAGATTGGCAGCATATCAGCGAAGAGTGGCCAAGCATTACAATAAGGGGGTAAAACTTCGCAGATTTGAAGTAGGAGATTTTGTTCTCAGAGAAGTCGAAGCGTCTACACCTCAGAATTTGGGAAAGCTAATGCCAAATTGGGAAGGACCCTATGAAGTCACAGAGGTTCCGAAGCCAGGGACTTATCGTTTGAAAGCATTAGATGGCTCAGTAATCAAAAACACTTGGCACGCTGGCAGGCTCAGAAAATATTTTCAGTAGATTTGTTGTCAATACATCAAAAGTCTGTAAATATCTACATCATCATCAATAAAAGATCATCTTTTCCCACAAAAAGTTTTGTCTTTGCTGCTGCGTAGTTCATGGGAGTTAGGAGGTTCGGGAGGACTTGCTGACCATTCGATGGTAGCCTCTTCGGCAGGTGGTCACTATTTGGCAGTGTCAGGCCCTTCGGGGTAGGCATTTGTCGCCACTATTTGGCAGTGTCAGGCCCTTCGGGGTAGGCATTTGTCGCCACTATTTGGCAGTGTCAGGCCCTTCGGGGTAGGCATTTGTCGCCACTATTTGGCAGTGTCAGGCCCTTCGGGGTAGGCATTTGTCGCCACTATTTGGCAGTGTCAGGCCCTTCGGGGTAGGCATTTGTCGCCACTATTTGGCATTGTCAGGCCCTTCGGGGTAGACAATTGTCGCCACTTAGACCTTGTCAGGCCCTTTGTGGTAGGCAAGTGTCATCTTTTGGTTCTGTTAGGCCTTTCGGGGTAAATTAACCTTCAATGAAGCAGATCTATCTCACACTTCGATGACCGAATAAGTATCCCTTTACTTTATCACCTGAATTTTCTCTAAGTGTTGAGTTCAGAACGCATTGTTATATAACCTCATTTTGTCTATCATATGATTAGCCTGATTATTAATCAACTACTTGAGTTAAATCCTCGAAGGAGTTTTTTACACAATTGTCCGTATTAATTCATATTGAAATATTGACAGAAAGAAAACACACTGAAGTCATAAGGAAGAAGACCATTTTTCATTGATATTCTATTTAGTTACAAAAAATAAGGAAATTACAAAAGATATCATTTCAGGCAGCTCCATCATCATCTGAAGAGTCGAGCAAGTGTGGATCTAAGTTGGCTTTGAACAACTTATCCTTGCCACGAGTTCGGCAGAGCGTGTAGCTTTCTGTAAAGATCCTCATTATCTCTCCGCTTATTTCGTCCGAATTCCGATACTCTTCACAGATTTCTTTGCGAAGAGCATCAGTCAAAGGAGGCCCTAAATCTCGGAGAGCTTTAAGTTCTCGATTTTCTTGCTCGAGCTGCTGCCGAATGTTCATCTGACGGGTCCCTTCAGTTTCCAGATCATGGATCGTCTTAGTCAAAACCTTAGCGTCAGATTTCAAATTGTTGATCTCGTTCATCCTTATCTCACTCCTCAGAACCAAATCAACATTCATCTTGGTGATCTCGGCATGTTGAACTTTAGTCGATTTCAATTCTTCATTGGAGATTTTCAAATCTTCCTTGGCTCGGGCCAGATCTTTATGAAGACCTTCATTTGTATGAAGGATACCTTCGCGTTGAGTTCTTTCCCGAGCCAAAGTTGATTTCAATATGGCATTCTCCTTCCTCAGCCTCTCCTCTTCGGATTCGGCTTCAAGAGATCGCGGATACAGACGCCCGAACACAGCATTTGCCTACACATGTTCAGTGTTATTCAATCAGTACCAGATACACAAGTACAAGCGTAAGTACGAAAAGAAAGGAAAGAGTCATTTACCTTCGCCAAATAGCTCATGCCTTCTTTGAGCAAGTCCCCATTCGAACTGTTACCGAATCGGTGGTCATCGGTCTCGCGGACGAAAGCCTCGAACAGTTGGAAGGGAAAGTTGGCATTAAATTGGGGCCACATAGTTGGCGAACCCATGGCGTCATTCTGAAAGTCGGTAGTCGTTCGTCTTGAAGGGGAAGGCACAGGCTGACTGCGAACCGGAGATGGGTTCGCAGGTATCGCCTCTGGGGGAGGAGATCGAGCAGTTGGAGGCTCGGGATTTAAGGAAGGGGCAGAAGAAGGGGCCTCGAGTGTTGCTGTTGTAGTTGGGGGCTCGGGAGCCGAGGAGGGTACAGGATGGGCCTCGGCTGTTTGTGTTGTAGATGAAGGGTTAGTTGATGTTGAAGGAGGAGGGACACGAAGTTCTTCTGCCGTCAGAGGAGTTATTTTTGATCTTATCTTCTTTGCACGAAGAACCTTTGCCCTGTCTTGGGGAGGTATATCCAATAAGCTCCTCTTCTTCGGGTTTGGGTTGGAAGGTGCAATAATAATGGGCCCGGTTGAAGGAGTTGGTTGAGGGATTTCTTCAGGAAGGATCGTTTGTGGATTTGCTTCGGGAAGAATATCCTCGTCACTTTCAGGATCAACCTCGCGCGGGGTAGTCCTGACCTTTTTGACAGCTTTCTTTTTTCGACGAGGTCTGAGAGCTTCTTCAGGATGGGTAGGCTCCTCAGCTTCGGGCTCGTCGTTTTGAAGGAGGATGATTGGTGGGTCGGAGGCGGATGGATTTGTTTGAGAAGGGTCTTCAACAGGAAGCTCCTCATGGGTCTCCGAAGTCTTTCCCGCCAGAAAGTCTTCTAAACCTTTTACTTCCGAAGAAGTTGGCTTGATCAGAGACACTGCAAAAAACTATGTATTAAAGTCCACATCACATAAATATCTCAAGAAATTATGCCATAAAGTCTGTCGAACTTACATTTATGATCATACAGCCAGGCTTGTTTGGTCAGAAGAGTGAAGCTCCACTCTTTTGGAGGAATCTTCATCAAGAAATCTCCCATTTCCTTTATGCGTGCTCCGGGAATATCTCCGAAGTCGGCAGAAATTCGATCTGAAGTAGTCCAATCTGGAAGAGAAGAGATTTCTGGTCCATTGATGAAGAACCACTCTTTGTGCCATCCTTTGTTGCTTGAGGGAGTGCTCATCAGAGGCCTCCTCTCAAATTTGGAGTTCGGACGTGGAGACTGTTTGCTTATCATCTTAAACCCTGGTTCTCGGGATTTGCCGGCGGAGAAGAGGGTGAAAAACATGTCCACGGAGGGAGTAATCCCTAACTCGTGGCAGAAGGCAATAAATGCCAGAATGTGGATGTAGGAATTGGGCACGAGTTGTGCGAAGCCCACTCCTATGAACCCTAGGAGGGTAACGATGAAGGCGTGGAGGGGTAAGCGAATCCCCTTTTCTAGAAGGGTAGCAGGCATGGCGACCCAACCGTCCGGTCGCTGGTACATACGCTCTTCGGAAGTGGGAGCTCGTACATCGTATGTCTCCGGAATCCGGTAATGAGTTCGGAGGAAACATACCTCCGATTCTGTGATGATGGATTTGGTGTTGGCATGAGGAAATTGTTCCTCATCCTTGAAGAAATCGACAGGATGTATGGGGTTTGCACTCGAGCCCTCTAGGTTGGGTTTGGATTGTGAGGAACTTGAAGGAATCTGGTTTGGGTTCACCATTGTTGAGATCTGAGAAGCTAGAGAGAAAGTTTCTGAAAGGCGAGAGAAAGCTCAAAGGTTCAAATTTCAAATCAGCAGGTAAAACCGTCGAAATTGGTAAAGTTAGCTTTTTATACTGACTGTTACACAGGAATCAAGGCCGGCGCATTAATTATCGGTAATAATGAGAATTTGAAGGAGGCGTGTTGGGATGACCCTTGGATACCTTGTCAATTTGGGCCTATCTGTTGAGTTTCTGATTATTGACCCGTCCTCTTTAAAATTCAAATCCTTTATCAGAATGGGCTTATTATTCTGGGCATCCTGCCATCCCTTATCCTATGACACACATCAAAGTGGGTATGCTTCAACTATCTCTCACCTTTGGGCCTTTATTAAATTTTGATATCATGGACCATTTATAGTTTTCTATTAAACGTCCTGTTTAACTAAAAAACTAGGGGGTAATGTTGGGTCATGATATTTCTCCTATATTGGGCCGGGTACATTGGACTCACTTATTAATTAAGATATTGGGCTCATTGGGCCCAATCATTATATTGACTTCATTAAATTCTATAAAAACCGGGCTGGGTCAATGGGTCAGCCCATTGGGTCATTTAATATCTATTACTTTGACTTGTAATGATGATATAGTATGACAGTTGACCAAGATACCTGCCATACATTAATGTGGATGGGATTATAGCCGGCCGGCGATGTGAACAGCAACAAAAAGCAATGTACAGGTTTCATGCAGCCGGTAGAACCCATCAGATCATGGGGATATGTCAGATGGTAGTAGGTGGCACAATATTCCATGCAAAGATATTATTTCCCACCGAGTAAGTCTTCATGAGAGAGGTATGTATTACACACGAGATAGATTAACACCATTCATACTCACATTGCACTAGACTTTTTCCTCTTGAGTTAACCTTGTAAACAGACATACTTACTCTCACGCCTGAGCTATCCCCCGGCGGTCCGGCCGTCAAGCTTGTGGTGTTGTCGTGTTTACTGTGCAGGATCAGGACGTCTTTCGTGATTGGGACGTGAAGAAAGATCTTGGCGTTAACAAACGTGTATGATTGATTTAAACATGATTTTGGGATACCTTAATTAATTAGTTTTTGATAGACAAATTTATAATTAAATAAATAGAATGACTTATAACCAAACGTCTACAATCTAAATGCATGCACGTGTTTAAGACATCAATGTGACAATTGAAAACTGACGGAATACCAATTTTGATTATTATTGTCTAACAGAAATTATGTTTGTATTCAGTTTTTCAAAGAGATTGCTGTTGGTGATGTGGAAAAATCATAGATCTTGATCAAGACGTATGGATGCATTGCTAATGCTAGAATTAATGGAAGTATGAAACAAATTAAACTATTACTTGTCCATTAGATATGTCGCACGAATTGAAATAACACCATTTGAATTGAAATAAAATAAAATATTTGGACTATCTTTAAAATTAAAATTAAATTTTTTATTGAACACACGATTTTGATTTTATCTACTAATAGGTTTTAGATTTTTAAAATTTAATATAATACAAAAGTCATTCAAGAAAATATATATGTTTAATAAAATAAACATTATACTACAAATTAATTTAATATACACAAAAAAAAGTGATGAAATCATTAATTGGTATAAAAAATATAATAGTAACAAAACAAAAAGCATCGGTCTTGTTTTACATGTATGTATATATATGCATGATGATGCTCGTGTGATCCTAATTCATTCAATGAGTAGTGTTGGTATGGTGAATAGATATCTATAAAAATCTAAATTTGTCTATCAAATTTGTAATCATCAAAATACGAAAATACAGAACACACAAAATATACACATACAAAAATTAATACATACTCAATACACATATTTAACCACCAAAACATCAAGCTAGTCGCTACTAATTTCAAGAAATTTCGGCAGAGTTTCCTTTAAAAATAGATATCTAGAAAAATCTAAACTTGTTTACAAAACTTAAAATCATCCATACATATTCAAACCACCAAAAAAACCATCATTCTGTACCCAAAATCATCATAACCATGTATAATTAGCTAACTTTACAAAAGACGGAACACAAAAAATACATACATGCATGTAAAAAATAGAAAAACAACATATTGAGCATAAGACCCTTTAGTTTACAGCTTACACCAAGTATATTCTTTACAACTTACACCATGTATCCTTCAATATATACTTGAAAATATTTAAAATTTAAAAATTATCGAAATATGTGAGTCAAAATAAACAATTGTAAATCCGAAACATAAGACCCCTTAATTTACCCTGAATTATCTAAAAAAACAAAATGAGCACACATATTTGTATGTAGGGTGTAAGACCCCAATTTTTATGAATAAAGATTAATTTCTCTCGAAGTATATTTTTGAATATTATGGTGTGGATATGATATAATGTTATAGTTGTGGGTAATATTTACAAAATTTGCGAAGTAAACAAGTTGTTATATAATATTCGATTGGTCGGGGAATATTCATTTTAACAGGAAATATTCGTACGACGGCACAATCATTGGTGGACCCCACAACGGAAGTATTGTCGTAGTAAGAAAACGACAGAATTATCCTTTTATAAAAATAATGACGGAAGTGTTACCGTTAAAACTGTTGAACTACCCGGTAGTAAAAGTACAGTAATACGCGTGGTTGCATAGTAGCACACGGTATTAGTTATTGATGTTTACATAAGAAGTCACTTAATTATACTCAATTATTGCTACAGTAATTGCTGCATCATATCACTCATATTATTGCTTTGATTATTGTCACAGTAACATCTGCATAATATAATATATTATTAAATCAATAATTGAGACGACAAAGTTGTTCATATTTTTAAATTGTAATATTTATAATGTCTAGAAGTTCTGTCAAGGAGAGGTTTGGTCACTTAATTACGCGTCAATAGGGAGAAATCCTTATCGAAAAGCCCCCTCTTTCCTGGGAACGACCTGGTTGTTAAATATTGTGAGTTATAATATTAATGATGCATAAGTTCGTGTTGATTAAAGATGGATTTGATAGTTCCATTGTGTTGGAATTATTAGTGTTAGTGGAAATTAACTTTTATTTAGATAATAATTAATGTCTGGAAGATATATTGTTCAATCGGGTATTCGGGACATTTTTTGTGTCAGAGTACTATTCACGAGTTACTATTCACCCAGTTATTAATCACTCTAGTATTGTTCACTCTGGTATTGGGGACACTTTTCGTGTTGGGATACTATTCAAGGGGTACTATTCACCCAAAAAATATATTTTTTTCGGTTTAAATCATTTTTGGGTACAATATTATTCCATGAGGAGATGTGCTAATTTTTCAGACCATTGGTTGAAATTATAATAGTAAATGAATATGGATCGTTGGTTTAAAGTTTTAATAATAAATCAATATACATCGCTGGTTTAAAGTTTTAATAGTAAAACAATATGGATTGCTGGTTTAAAGTTTTAATAGTGAATCAGTATGGACCGTTGCTTTAAATTTTAATAGTAAATCAATATGGACCGTCCGTTTAAAAGTAAATCAATCTGGACCGTTCATGAATTAGTTACTATTCAGTCCATTCTCCTATAAATAGAAGCTCATTCCTTCATTATTTCTTACGAATTCACTGAAACTCTAGAGAGAGAAATTACAGAGAGAAAGAAGAAGAGAAGTATGTTACCTCACTTTTTCAATATCCAATTCTTCTAAGGTAAGGGGTATTATTTCTTTCGTATTCATGAAGAGAACTTCTGTTATTCCATTCTTTATTATTATGTTGGAATAACCTGTCTATGCGAAGTACCGCATAAATGGTGAAATTCTTCTGTTATTCCATTCTTTATCATTCTGTTGGAATATCCTGTCGGTGCGTATTACGCCTGACCTAGTACTATTAATTATAATTTTGTTGGAATAACCTGTCTGTGCAGTCTATCGCATGCATGGTGATTTCTGTTGTTATTCCATTCTTTATCATTCTGTTGGAATATCCTGTCGGTGCGAATTATGCCTGACCTGGTTCCGCTCTTTATTATTCTGTTGGAATAACCTGTCTGTGCGATTTATCGCATGCATGGTGATTTCTGTTGTTATTCCATTCTTTATTATTCTGTTAGAATATCCTGTTTGTGTGTTTACGTATGACCTGGTTCCATTCTTTATTATTCTGTTGGGAATAACCTGTTTGTGCAGTCTATCACACGCATGGTGAATCCTTCTATTATTTCATTCTTTATTATTATGTTGGAATAACCTGTCTATGTGGATTACCACATACATGGTGAATGATCCTTTGTATTCATTTGTTATTAAATTGTGAAAATGATCTGTATACGTGGATTACCGCATGGCGGACGAAAATTCATTTGAAATTTCATATATTCTATTATACTCAGTTGGTTAAAGTTTTGCTTCTATACTCCATGAAATTAGTAGAATATCCTGGATATTTGCGCTTCATCTAGTATCTTTTCATGAAAATATTCTTCTGAGCATTCTTGAATTTTTCTCCACAAAGCAGTATCATGTTGACAATTTGGACGTTTTTGGTTCCTGGATAAATTAATTCTTGAACTTGTTTTATTGAATTATTATGTCATTGTCATCATCCTCATGCTTATATTGTAATGAAAGTCATCTTTGGCTTACGTGCATAGATGGACTTAGTATGATTATGACCAAGAATTATTCGGTATAATCATGACCTGTAATGTTATAAATGATATGGTAAAAGTCTTCAGTGGCCTGTAATTCATTGATGGACAGTTTTTGGTATGATTATGACCAGGAATTGTTCAGTATAGTCATGACCATTGATGATTTAATGAATATCCTTGGCCCGTAGTATAGGGATGATTAGATGTTGTGTTTTATTTATTAAGCTGAGTCTCAGCGATAAAAAATGATGAAAACATTTTAAACTATAGAAGATAGTAGATTTTATTCTCTACTTGACTCTTCTAATGGATTGTTTGTTCCGCTGCAGTTAAACTTGATGTCTATTGTATTTTATCAATTTAACATTGTTAAAGACTAATGATAATTTATTCTGCATTATCTTAGTCATAATATTTCTTACTGGGCTAGTTGAGCTCACCCTTTCTTTCACTGTTCTCTTCAGGAAATGAGAATATAGCTGGGACGAGTCGGGGAACGGAGTGATGGTCCAGATGATAGCATTAGTAGTTCTCACTATTCTGTTAAATAGTGTGACAATAAATGTAATGAGGACTCCATTGAGTGTGGATATTGTCTAGATGACAATATTCTTATTAAAACTCTCAGTTTATGTTTTGTCGTATTTTACACGACAGTTGTATTATTAAGTTGTATTTATATTTTTATACCATGTATTTTGCGACTCAAGATGGGTGATGTATACCTATTTTGGGGGCGTCACATAGGGGGAATGATTTAGATTGATATAAGTAAGAATTTAGAGAGATTGTAACAAATAATCAATTTATTTAGGAAAAGATATGGACTTACAATCAAATAAAGTTTTCTTTGTTCCTTGGCTATAGATGTAACACCCCAGTCCCACATCGAAAGATAGGGGAAAAATTTGTCTGTATATAAGGGAATTAAGTAACTACCAATAGTACCTTCAAGTCATGACCTTTGGGAGCCTGTGGTGGGCTAGATGACCCAAGAAGATACTATTGGGCTAGTGGTTTGAGGCCTTATTTGGATGGATTTGATTCGATTCGGACTTGGAATTTGACCCAAGATTTGATCCGGACTCGGGATTTGACCCGGGTTGTTTCATATGGTATCAGAGCCGACTCTCGAAAGCTCGGGTCGGGTTATCCGATCGGGTTGCCGGAGGTGGGGACACGAAGGCTGGTGGTATTATCCCACAATGGAAAGATGAAGGTCCGAAGGTGGGGACACGAAGCCAGCCGGTATTATCCCACAATGGCTAGAGAGGCAAAGATCTTTGGGCCGTGTGTGTAATCGGTTCTGACGGGGACGTCAGAAATTTAAGTGGGGGAGTTTGTAACACCCCACTCCCACATCGAAAGATAGGGGAAAAATTTGTCTGTATATAAGGGAATTAAGTAACTACCAATAGTACCTTCAAGTCATGGCCTTTTGGGAGCCTGTGGTGGGCTAGATGACCCAAGAAGATACTATTGGGCTAGTGGTTTGAGGCCTTATTTGGATGGATTTGATTCGATTCGGACTTGGGATTTGACCCAAGATTTGATCCGGACTCGGGATTTGACCCGGGTTGTTTCAATAGAAGAAGTTGATTTTTCTTTCTCTTTAAATTTGGCATTCTCCAAAGCATCAGACCTTTTTTTCTCCTTCTGGGTAAGAAAACGGTACTTTAAAGCAAAAAAAACATAAAAAATGAATGAGAAATAGGTGTGAGGATACATTACATCACGTATACAGAGACAATTTAGTTCATACTCATTGTGAATTACCACTCCTACATTATTATGACGAAGTCTTCGAACCTGTAGGCAAAAAAACGTTGAATAGTAAATAAGTTGGTAAAAAGATAAGATAAAAAGTAAGAAAATGATGAGTAAGAAAAAATTATCATACGGTATTTTCTAGGTCGTCATCCATCTGTCACAACATTAATGAAAATAAATTAAAATAAATAAGTTATTAAAAAAATCAATAATATTTATTTAGAGAGAGTTAATCAGATAATAAACTTACACCACCAAATATAACAACATCATCCATTGGTCGATGATTGTGCAGTTGAAACGGTTGTAGCTACACAGTAAATTTCTTAAGTTATGGATAATGAACATCAATTACATAATACATACACAAAAGTACATACACGTCCAATTTCCAGAACCAAAATTAAGGAAAAAGACAACCTAAATTAACCTAACATTCGTGTGCAAATGTGTGTGTGTTTTGTAGGTGGTTGTGTGTGTGTGTGCTACTGTTGTGAAAGAGAGAGAGATAGACTGAGAACACAAATTAAGCATCCATTGTAAAAAAACAAATTTAAAACACCCAAAGTTAAACTGAAGCTATTGGGAAACTTAAGTTAAAGATTTCAAGGTATAACTAATACTAATGGTTGATTAACTTGATTAACTGAAGCTATTCATGATAAAAACAATTTTAATTTACACCACAACTCAGTTGATTCGTACAATTAAAAAAGAAAAATTAGACCCAATACATGGTAAGAGGCTGTTTGAAAAACGAAACTACAGAAAGAGTTATCTAGCATTCCTTTTCTAGAAAAATGTCATCCACACACCCTTAAAGAAGGTCAAGCTCAGCCTTTCTCATTTTAGTTTGGTATTTTTCAAAAAATCAGACAATGTCCGAAGTCAGTAATCTATCTCACCAAGCTCAACATAGGTGAAATGGGGCTTTTCTTCTTCTTTCATCTTCTTTTTTCTTTATCTGATTTAGGTATCTATCTATAATAATAAGATACAATGATGGTTCTGATTTAATCTAATTTTGCGAGTAAATCATGGGAAGACATATAAGGGTATTATGTAAGACCCCAACTTTTATGAATAAAAATGAATTTTCTATAAATATTATTTTTGAATATTATGGAATAAATTTGATATAATGTTATAGTTGTGGGTAATAATTATAAATTTTGCAAAGTACGCAAGTTGTTATATAATATTCGATTGGTCGGGGAATATTCGTACGACGGCACAATCATTGGTGGACCCCACAACAGAATTATTTTCTGATTGAAAAAATGACAAAAAATATTTTATGAAAATAACGGCGGAAGTTTTACCATTAACTGTTGAAACACCCAGTGTTAAAAGTACAGGAATACGCGTGGTTGCATAGTAGCACACTGTATTGATTATTGATTCTTACGTAAGAAGTCACTCAGTTTTGTTCAATTATTGCTTCAGTAATTGCTGTATAGTATCTCACGTTATTTGATTCAATTATTGTCAATATTTTATATATTATTAAATCAATAATTGAGATAACAAAGTTGTTAATATTATTATTTACATTATTAACGATGTCTAGAAGTTCTGTCAAGGAGAGGTTTAGTCACCTAATTGCGCGCCAATAAGGAGAAATTCTGAAATTCTTATTGGAAAGCCCCCTCTTTCCTGGGAATGATCTGGTCGATTAATAGTGTGAATAATAATAATGATGATGAAGTTTTGTTTTATTAGTATTATTAATGTAATAAAACAGAAAAACTTTTTATATAAAACAAAATACTTTTATAAAGTTATTCATTTTATTAGGCTAATAGTAAAATATTTTTATATAAAACAGAATACTTTTATAAAGTTATTCATTTTATTAGACAATAATTAAAATATATTATATTTTATTATGCATAGTATTTGCATAGTGTCTGCATAGTGTTTGCATAGTAAAATCTTTTTAAAAGTTATTTGTTTTATTAGATTATAAATAGAATATATTATATTTTATTATAAACCAATCTGGACCGTCCGTTTAAATTAAATAGATCTGGACTATTCATGAATTGGTTACTATTCAGTCCATTCTTCTATAAATAGAAGCTCATTCCTTCATTATTTTTTACGAATTCACTGAAACTCTAGAGAGAGAAACTGTAAAAAGAATTATTCTTCTATCTTGAGCGTATTTTTTTAGCATTTAAGAAAGTTTTGAGCGTAATGCAAGTTTCTTCAAGTATATCCCCGCCCTACCGTCGGAGTACTCTTCTTTATAAGGTAAGGGGTATTATTTTTTTCATATTCATGAATAGAACTTTTGTTATTCCATTCTTTATTATTCTGTTGGAATAACCTGTATACGCGGTCTACCCTATACTTGGTGATTTCTGTTGTTATTCCATTCTTTATTATTCTGTTGGAATATCCTGTCTGTGCGTTTTACGCCGGACCTGGTTCCTTCTTTATTATTCTGTTGAAATATCCTGTCTATCCGTTTTACGTCGAACCTGATTCCGTTATTTATTATTCTGTTGGAATAACCTGTCTATACGAAGTATTGCATGCATGGTGATTTCTGTTGTTATTCCATTCTTTGTTATTCTGTTAGAATATCCTGTCGGTGCGTATTACGCCTGACCTGGTTCCGTTATTTATTATTTTGTTGGAATAACCTGTCTATGTGAAGTACCGCATGCATGGTGATTTCTTTTGTTATTCCATTCTTTATTATACTTAGTTGGTTAAAGTTTTGACTTCTATACTCCATGAAATTGGTGGAATATCCTTGATATTTGCGCTTCATCCAGTATCTTTTCGTGGAAATATTCTTCTGAGCATTCTTAAATTTTACTCTACAAAGAAGTATTAACAATTTGGACGTTATTAGTTTCTGAATAAATTAATTCTTGAACTTGTTTTATTGAATTCTTATATCATTGTCATTATCATCATATTTATATTTTGTTGAAAGTCATCTGTGGTCTGTAGTGCATAGATGGACTTGGTATGATTATGACCAGGGATTATTCGGTGTAATCATGACCGTAATGTTACAAATGATGTGGTAAAAGTTCTCATTGGCCCGTAGTGCATTGATGGACAATTGTTGGCATGATCATGACCATTGATGAATACACGAATATCCTTGGCCCGTAGTGCATGGATAATTTGTAGTTGTGATACTTATGAATATCCTTGGTCGTAGTGCAAGGATGAGGTGGATTATTTATTAAGCTGAGTCCCAGCGATAAAAGTGATGAAAAACCTTTTTAATCATAAAAGATAGTAGATTTTATTCTTTACTTGACTCTTTTAATGGATTGCTTGTTCCGCTGCAGTTAAACTTGATGTCTATTAAATTTTATCAGTTTAACATTATTGAAGACTAATGATAATTTATTCTACATTATCTTAGTCATAATATTTCTTATTGGGCTAGTTGAGCTCACCCTTTCTTTCACTGTTCTCTTCAAGAAATGAGAATGTAGTCGGGACTAGTCAAAAAACTGAGTGACGGTCCAGATGATAGTATTAGTAGTCCTCACTATTCTGTTAAATAGTGTGACAATAAATATAATGAGGACTTATTCTGAGAGTGGATATTGTCTAGAAGACAATATTTGTATTAAAACTCACAGCTTTCTTGTTGTATATTAAAGATTGTATTTGTATTCTGTACCATGTATTTGGCGACTCAAAATAGGTGATGTATACCTATTTTGGGGGCGTCACATATTAGTCAAGGTAGTGCGATGAAATATACTTAAAACAAAAATAAACTCTTCTTTTCTATACCTCCTGGACCAAGGTCGTCACCCAAATCAATCCCTTTGTAAATTAAAATATAAACTCTTGAAAAATTGAAGTAAATTAGGTGCTTCTTCCTACTCAACATGTGCACATGGTGGCTTACTCCTACTTAAAATATAAACTCTTGAAACATGTAACTTTTATGTAAAACATTCATCAAAAACAGGGGGAATAAAACATGATTTCCAACCACTACTTGGTCCAACACATATTACCAGACCCATCTTCCGTTTTAGGGATCAGAAAGCCAGAATCTACTTTTAATACTCATTTTCATGCACCTCCCCTACATATGGCTATTTAAATTTTCAAATTACCCTTTATAAGACCTTAACCCGAAGTTTCTTAATATTTGTTGACGTATATCTAAAAATCACTAAGTTCCTTAATAAGCCAGAATTTTTTAAATTAATTTTTTCCAGATGTTATTGCCTAATGTTTGAAATAAACTTATGCTTTCTAGATGATTATAGCCTACAATCAATAATAAAATATTTGTGCAAGAGCACTAATTATTTATCAGTGTTTGAGCAGGTTTTGTATCTCAATACAATAGATCTTGCTTTGAAAACCTTGCCATTTAAGTCTTAAGTTCAGAGGCAGTATATGTGCTCTGGTGAGGAAACGAGATTTTTTAGGAAAAGCTATGTTACAATAATCACTGGAATTAAGTATTGTTACCCCACCTTCATTGTTTTATCCAAATGTATCTCTCTTTTTTTTTCTTTTTTCCTTTAAAAAGTTTTTTTGAAACATAAATGATCATAGAGAAAAATACAAATGAGGGATCCGCCTAATTAAAAATACAAACATAAATGATCATAGAGAAAAATTTTCTTGAAACATAAATAAAAATTGATTGCTTTTTTCGTTACGCCGTGTCTTACTCTCCTTAAAATCAATATAATGATCAATATATTTCTTCCGTTCCCAAGCATCACCAAAATCAAGTTATTTTTTTCTACTTTTTAGTGCTCCATTTTTGGTCAATAAAATAAATTAAAAATAAGGCTAGTAGTGAGACACAACAGGAGTAATAATGGTATATCAGTTCAATCAAAACACCATGTATACACATCATGTATACACCAAAACACCATGTAAAGCAGTCATTAACACCATGTATACACATAATAATCATTCAATCAAAATAATGAGTAGGACTTATAGAAGCAGAGCAGTAAATACCTTCAAGAATGCCACTAACTTCTAAACACCATGTATTCCTTCAAGAATGTCACTAACTTCTAAACCTTCATTTTCCTGTACCAAATAAATACAAATAGCAATCAATTTTGAGCTTAAATAAAAAAAAAAATAACAAAGAAAAAAGTTTTGAATGGGTTTGATTCAAGAAAAACTAATGATATTATCATAACCTAACCAATCTACTGAAATTAAAAAACATCAAGATTAAAAAAAATGAGTACCAATGAAAGATTTAAAAAAACATCCATAAAGTTCCCATGAATATTTGCAATTTCTTCAAAAAGAACAATCGAGAAGAAAAATTAAACCCCATAAAAGTTGAACAAAAAACCAAACCCATTCAAATTGTGAAAATATTAAACCATCAAACCCATCCAAATTTAGTTCCACCTTTTGAATATTTTTGATGTACCAAGAGAAAATAAAAGTTCTGCAGTATAGGTGGAAGAAATTGTATCATTTTAGCATCAATATTACTAAATTACATCAGAAGAAGATGTATTTAAAATGAGGATATTTTTTATGCTAAATTTAGTATTATAACTCTTAGCCAAATAGAAAACAAATGCATGAGGAAGTGCTTGTAGCTGAAAGGAAAGATTTTCTGTGACAGAGAAAACAACAGCGACAAAGGACTATAGAAGAAAAGAGAAATATAGAGTATCTTTGGAAGACTGAATAATACTTAAAATGAGAACTATATTATTAATCTGAATATATGTTTTTTTCCAGTTGGTTGCAAAGAGAAAGGACATGGTCCTTTGTGCACTTGAACTTTGTCATTCGAATCCCTAATAAGGGGTGGTCTATCAATTTCTTGCTAATTAAAGATAATTGTGGTTATGTGGATAACCCGGTAAGGGTGTCACCCATTTGGCCATTTGATTTGGGGCTCGAACCTCATTATTTCCACCCCATAGCACCAAAAAAATAAAAAATTGATTAGAATCATTAAAGATTACAGAAAATGGACTACAGAGAGCTGGGAGTTACCTCTTGAAGAATAAGATAAACACCATCAAAGGTACTACTTTTGCCTTCTCACAAAGGTGTTTGCTTCTAAATCTTTTTCATAAAGCATGGTAGAGACTCAAATCTGTTAATGATTTCATTTGCCTTCTCACAGTTTTTTTCTACAAAATCAAACAACCTAAAGAGAAACTTACACAAATTAAGGTGCAGGTCACGAACAAAAGAATGTTCCTAAGCTCAAGCTCTGCCTCAATTCAACGGCCAAATTGGCATTCTCAATGGTGGAATAGTTGGGCGGAACGCCGATGTAATTGGAAGGGATTTGGAGGTGGAGGAGAGTACAAAGGAAGGAGAAGGCGAAATGAGAAGGGGGAGGAGGTATAAGGCGAGATTTGGGCAACGTGTAAGGGGGAATTGATTTCGGCGGTTCTTTTTTTAATTAAGTTATAAAAATTGAGATATAATCTAAATCATTATTGTGATTTAGATTCAAATTTGGTCCTGTTTTATTATATAGATGGATTATTATTATAAAAATATAAGTATGGAGATAATTCAAATAAAAAAGTCAAAGTTAAAAATTAACTATTCTATCTTATAAAATACTTGTAAAAAAATATTACAAAATAGCAATAATATAATAATTCTACATTTTGGTGTGTATGCTAGTTATAGTGCTAGCTAAAAAGTAATAACAAGCAATGTATGTACTCCATATTAACAAAGTGCCATTAAGTCATAATTAGTGCACCATAAAACAATAACCACTACTTCTAAAGAATCAATTTTTTCAAATCTAACATTTTACTACTCCTTTCATCTAAGGAGTCTCATTTTTTAGTGATATTTTTCATAATATTAAGGTGTACACAAAATATAAGGCAAAAATGGAGATGAAGACTATCTCATGCTGTGAGGTACCTCTCAAAACGAGTCATTTTGCATAATTGAGTACACTCTTTCCATATTATATACAAAAAATATTGTTATTATAAAGGGATATCTCACGCAAAAGCGTGAGATAACGCTGATCTCCCGTGGTTTCTATGTTTAAACATAATTTTTTTTAATATTTCTTTATTGATAAAGAGAATCATATCCTTAAAGGTTTGGAACAAAAATGGAATAATCTTTATAAACTTTTTCTTATATAATCCTCGATATTCAAATAAGAAGGGGGCAGGGGGAAATAACGCTCATTTTCAGACTATAAGTGTTCGACTATCTAATTTAAAATTAATTGATAATGAGTGGAATAGAATATCAAAATTATATACATAGAAATATTTGGAACATTGAGCCTGAAATGAATGATTGTATGTTCTAATTCCATGAGGATACACCAAACTCGAAATCAATTAGCCATGAGTGGAATAGCGCATCAAAATTATATATTGAGCCTCTAGAATTTAGTTTTGGGTCCTTAACACTAATAAATAACAATTAAAAAGTAATTACAAAAATAAAACATTCACAAAATAATTACAAAAATAACACAACACAATATTACGTTGCTAAAATTACGATCATTAACTCCCTACACGTCAGTTACCGACTTTTATATTTCCAACCAACCGATCAACAATTCACGCTAATGAAGAAAACAAGCAACTTTGAGATCCAAAAAAATAGAGCAACGACAGATTGGAGAAGACGACTTCTCCAATGGCGATGCAACTCTGAGATCGGATAATATCGAAGAAGATCAACAGTAACTTCAAGATCAACAGCAACTTCAAGATCAACAACAACTTCAAGATCAGTAACCAGCCTCGATCTATAACAAATTTGATTGTTAATTGTTGATTGATTCGTTATAGATTTGTATACTGAGGTATTTGAGTTTAAAGTTTATATGCATATAGTTACCCCGTTGATTACTATATACTCGTATATTGGTTACATTTCTTAAGTTTTTTCGCTCTTTAATTGGTCACAAAGTCAGTATACTGACTGTTTTGATTTCAAAATGCATGTAAAAATATGTTTTATATTCTGGTTACTAAGTACATATAAATTGGTTACTGTTTATTATTGATTTGGTTACTGTATAATGTTTATTTGGTTGATGTATACTTTAAATGTATATTCTACTGAAGTTTTTTATATTGATGGTTACTTATTAAATACATTAATTACCTTCCTGCAACTGTTGGATCTTTAAGTACATATTGATGTTTTTTATATTCTGGTTACTAAATAGATATATGTTGGTTACTGTCTAATCTAAATTTGGTTAGTGTATAATGTTATCAAGTTTGGAGTGTCAGATTTTGGCATTTTTCGGAGCCTAATTTCATTGGAAACGAATCAACGATCAAAAATCACAAGCTTTGCTGGTGAACTGCATGATTTTTTGGTCAAATTCCATTATTTAGGCCTTCAAAATTGCATGTAAAAATTTGGTTTATTTTCTGGTTACTAAGATTATGTAGTTTGGTTACTGCCTAATATTGATTTGGTTACTTTATAATGTTTATTCAGTTATCATACAATGGAGACTGACAGTAACCAATACAAAAAATTTAATTATTTACGAAATATATAATTGTTTAATGTTAGTAACCATTAACCATATGGTTGGTAACATTTTTGATGGTGTACAGTAACCAAAATTGATGTTGATTAACAAAGTCAGTATACTGGCTGTTTTGATAAAAAAAAAGTTAAAACAAAGTCAGTATACTGACTGTTTTGATAGTAAAATGCATGAAAAAATATGTTTTATATTTTGGTTACTAAGTACATAGAAATTGGTTACTGATTATTATTGATTTGGTTACTGTATAATATTTATTTGGTTGCTATATACTTTAAATGTATATTTTTTTGATGTTTTTTATATTGATGATTACTTATTAAATACATTGGTTACCTTCATGTAACTGTTGGATCTTTAAGTACATATTGATGTTTTTTATATTGATTGTTTTTGCTGTAAAATGCATGAAAAAATATGTTTTATGTTATGGATACTAAGTAAATATATGTTGGTTACTGTCTAATCTGGATTTGGTTACTATATAATGCTGACTTAGTTACTATGTAATATTACCATGGTTACTGCATAATATTACTGTGTTTTATACTGATTTTTTTATATTGATGGTTACTGATTAACTACATTGGTTACCTTCATACATCTGTTACTCTTTAATTTATAACAAAGTCATTACTGATTATTTTGGTTGTAAAATAAATATAAAAATGTTTTTTATAATCTTGGCTACTAATTACATATATCTTGGTAACTGTCTAATATGTATTTAGATACTATAAGGTGTTTATTTGGTTACTGTATAATGTTATTATATTTTATAATTGTTTTTTTATATTAGTGGTTACTTATTGACTACATTGGTTACCTTCATACAACTGTTAGACTTTAGTTGGTAACAAAGACATTATACTGGTTGTTTTTACTATAAAATACAATGAAAAATGTGTTTATGTTCTGGTTACTAAATAGATATATGTTTGTTACTGTCTAATCTAAATTTGGTCACTGTATAATGTTGTTATGATTACTGTATAATATTAGTGTATTTTATACTGAATTGTTTTATATTGATGGTTACATATTGACTACATTGGTTAACTTCATACAACTGTTAGTCTTTAGTTGGTAACAAGCTGATGTGGTTGAAGAGTAGGCGTGTCAGTTTATGGAAAGATTTGATATATTTGATCCAGTTTATGGAAAGATTTGATCCAGTGACAGTTTGGTAATTTCTATCAAGTTTGGAGTGTAGGATTTTGGCATTTTCGGAGTCTAATTTCATTGGAAACGGGTCAACGATCAAAAGTTATCATCTTCGCTCGTGAACTGCATGCTTTTTTGGTCAAATTTTATCATTTAGACCTTCAAAATGGCATGTAAAAATGTTGTTTATGTTCTGGTTACTAAGATTATGTAGTTTGGTTACTGTCTAATATTGATTTGGTTACTTTACAATGTTTATTCAGTTGTTAGACTATGGAGACTGACAGTAACCAATACAACAAATTTAATTGTTTACAGGAATATATAATTGTTTACTGTTAGTAACTAGTAACCACATGGTTGGTAACATTTTTGATGGTGTACATAACTAAAATTGTTATTGATTAATATTTTAATTTTTGATTCCATCATGAGTTGTCAATATAAAGTAAACATATACATTGAACAATTGGTAACTAGTTCTGAAATATTTTTATGTAAATTTGGTTATCCATCTAAAATAAAATGGTTATATCTATATTCATATTTAATTACCAACTGCACCATTTCTAAATTACTTTTATAACTATGTAATTTAAAAGTATCCATAAGCTAGATAAATAGGGAACCCTCACATGTACATTAAGCACTTGATAACTGTTCTAATATAAGTTTTTAATTATTTGGTTACTAACAAAACTAAAATGGTTACCCTTATATGCAGATTTGGATACCAACTGCACCTCTCAAACTATTTTTATTTTAATATGAGATCTATAAGTGGACCATCATATATATAAATGAGAACTCTTAATTGGAGTTTCTTATTCAATCATGATGACATGGTATAAATAAAAACAAATATATACATTTAACACTTTATAACAGTCATGATACAAACTTAAAATTATCTAGTTACTTATAAAAACAAAAATGGTTACCATATATGTAGGTTTGGATACCAACCTAATAAAAATGGTTACCATATATTTTAACTGAAATAGCTGATGGATATTGTTCTGAACCAATTTTATGTAAATTTGGTTACTCAGAAAAAATAAAATGGTTACCTCTATATGCAGATTTAAATACCAATTGTATAATTTCTAGATAATTTTTATGAGTATGTAATTTATAAGTATACATTAACTATATAAATAGGACACTCTCACATGTACATTTAACACTTGATGTTTGTCCTGATACAAGCTTGTAACTATCTGGTTACTAATAACATTAACCATAATGTAACATAATAAAATAGTAACAACATAATTATATGATAGTAACCAGAACAGATTTTAATGGTAACCAAAACAGAAACATCATGTAATGAAACCTAGTTTAGGCAATTCATGCATACTAAATAATTATATATTAACCAGAATAAAAAATAAAAGTAACCAAAATCCCACATTGAGGGCACAATAATAATAGCCAAACCATAAGATAACAGTAACTAAAATATAATAAAGAAGTAACCAAATAGTTATATGAAAGTAACCAGAATAGGTTTTAATGGTAACCAAAACAGAAACAACTTGTATATCCAACCCAGTTTAGGCATCTCATGTATACTCTCACATGTACATTTAATACTTGATATATGTCCTGATACAAAGCTTATAACTATCTGTTACTACCAATAAATAAAATGGTTATCCTTCTATGCATGTTTGGTTACCAACTACACTTTCAAACAATGTATCAGACACATAAGTTCCAATAAACATTATAGACTCACTAACCATAACAAATGGTTATGGATATCCAACAAAAATCAAAGTACGAAACACAATCCTTTTAATTCTTGATTGAAATTTAAATAAGGTTTATTTCTTCCCATGAAATATAGTCGCCACGATCTCTTTTCGAGCAACATCAACATACTTGTTTGAAGAAAAATTTCTATTATCTCGATAATAGAACAACATGAATGCTTTCTGATTCAAAACCTTCTTCTCACTAACTTGAACAACCTGTGAATCAACAAGTGCAGCAAAAGTAAATTAAAAAATAATCAATTTACGCCACCAATTAGTTAATTAGTCTAACAACTGTGAAGAAGAAGAAGAAGAAGAAGAAGAAGAAGAAGATTTTAGAGAGAGAAATATCAGTACATAAATTATGGGAGTTGGGAGAAAAAGAAGGGATTCACGCGTTTCAAATAAAAAACTACCAGATTTGCCATGTCAGCCCACCAATAATGATCCCCTAAATTAAGGAATCCTAATTGCACTAATATTGTAAATAAATATGGAAAAGTGTATTATTTTTGTAATTATTTTATCTATGCTCTATTATTGTAATTATTTCTAAAAATGTACTAAGATATGTAATTAATCCTTTAGTTTTCTGACTTGAGGTTGAGGATTTATATCTCAACACTGAAAAACTATATCAGTATTTCATTATGGGCCTCCATACTGATAGCTAAAGCTGTAAATGTTTACAAGTTATTAATTATGCTCATATTTTCTTGGGCTAATGGGCCTCTATAGGGAAGTTTAAGTCAGGTTTACTGGAGACTTTCTCATTTTCTTTGGGCAAATCTTCTTCTTCCTTGGATTTCAAAATAATGAGAGCCCAACGTACTATATAGGCCCACTAATAAATGGTAGCCCCGTATTAGTAATGAATTAGGATTCTCTTCTTTTCAAACCCTAATAACAACACTAGAAAAAATTCATTCATTTAATGAAAAATACACGAATTTTAAAGTTGAGTGGACCCCTCCAGATCTAATTTAATTTTGAAGTTTTAGAGGCTAGGGTTTCTGTTATACTTGGTATATGGTATAATTAAAAATTCACCTTAAATATACGCAAATGTAAAAATATATATGAAAAACATGGAACTATTTATATGATAGTTTTTTGTTACTCTTTTCATTCCAAAATATATATAAGAGTAGGTTTTTATTATTATTATTTCTCCAAATATAAGAGTAATATGATTTGGAGGTATGTATATATATATATATATATATATATATATATATATATATATATATATATCAAAAAAATTATTTCACAAAGAGTGACTTATTTTTATTAATAGTATAAAAGACACAATATTCTCAAATTTGTCAACATAAATTATTTCATGTTGTAATTACTAAACTAATAATTTATTATTATTTACGAGTAAATATACGAGAAAATGCGTACCATTATATTTGTAATTATATCTCTGTTTTAATTTGTAAAAAGGAGGGAGAGTAATAACTTTATCTCTAGATTAATTAGTTGGAAAATATAAATTTATAAAAAATAAATAAAGCATTATTCAAAAAAGTTGGTACGTAAATAAATGCACACTATATGCTTTAAATAAATAAAAAAAAAAAGGAGCTAGCTAGTCTATTTCAAATTTCTCTAAGCTTTGCTTCAGTTCATAGAATTAATACTTTGATAAAAAAATTCTTATCGAAGTTAGAGAGGAAAAGTATTAGCTAGAATATTTATGTACAACTATGTCAGATGTGAACCATAAGTTTTTATGAAAAAAATTAACAAAAAATATTATATATATATATATCTTAGTATATGCTTGAGAGTTGAGACTGTATAATTGGTTGGATGATTCCCAAGAAAAAAGAAAAAATTGCTGGCAAATAATAATAATAATAATAATAATAATAAGATTGTTCGTTGGAGTAGTTGGAAATACATTTAAGCAACCCACATGCAAATGTCTATTAATTGTATGATATGATAAAAGTCCATCTACTTCTTTGGATTCACATGCATGCATTATATGTAAATTGTAATGTATCATGGACTTAAAACAT
Organism: Panax japonicus; assembly: GCA_020205505.1. Lineage (NCBI taxonomy): Eukaryota > Viridiplantae > Streptophyta > Magnoliopsida > Apiales > Araliaceae > Panax > Panax japonicus. Next base: position 75,661,531 of record CM035092.1, on the reverse strand, counting down.
CACACCGCCTTTCCCCACCTTTTTCATTCAAATACTATCTATCTAATAAAATACAAATAATTTTGAATTTCCCGCTCACTCAATAAATCATCTGGACCGTCCAAAGTTTGGGATAAATCCCACCGTTCATACATCTATCTAATAAAATACATCTATCTATCTAATAATCTAATAATAATTTAATAAAATACAAATGACTTTAAATTTCCCGCTCACTCAATAAATTATTTTGGTCGTTCAAAGTTTGAGATAAATCATATTGTCCATACAGTGCCGGAGGCACGGGACCCAGCTAGTATATATATATATAAGGATTTAATCTGTGATAATTGATTGTTTTGAATATTGTTCAGCAATCGAGTTTATAGTCGTTAATCAATAAGTACAATATAAGGTCACGATTTAGAAAATTCCTGCCACCACAGGCTGTAGCGACAGTCACCTAATTCTAAAAAAAATGCACAAGTTACCTTATTGCCCCTCCATATTTAATGTAAAGGCTCCATATTTATTGCCCCTTGCCGTTACAGACTCTAGCAGTAGGGCACTGAAATCTGACCAGTTGGCTAAAACTTTGACTGCATAGACTCGCACTTTGATTGCACAAACTCACTGCAGACTGCACTTTAATTACACAAACTGGCTTGGCACGACCTTTGTCGCTACAAGCTGTAGCGGCAGGGCCTCTCCCAATTTCCCTTATTTCAACCAACTGGTGCTACCTCTCCCTCTCAAACCTCCCTCTCATTTTCTCTTCCACTGCCGTTACAGATCATATTCTCTCCCTTGCCTAAATCAACTTCCATTCAAGTAGCAAAAGAGATAAAATAGAGAGAAAACACAGGAAATTCGCCATCAAATTTTTCCTTGCAACCGGTTCATCTACAAGTTTTCAGATTCAAGTATTATTTTGGTAAAATTTATTTTCCCAATTTTAAATTAAAAAATAAATAAATATTATAATTATTTTTTAAAATGTATTTATAATAAAATAGAAGTTTAAACTTTTAAGGAAAATTATCAAATATTACTATGTTTACATATATGTATGTGAATTTTTAGAAAATTTTGTAATTTATGTGTTTGGGTAATTATATAACTATGTGGTGAAGTAGTTATTATGATTTTTGACTTATTATTAAATTATTTTGCTTAATATATATATATATAAATATATTATGGTTAATTTTTTGAATATTAGTAATAATTTAGTTTACTGTTAATAAAACTTTAGCGAAGTGTATAAATGTACTCTTATAATTGGTGCATAAATTTAGAGAGAATAAGCAAGAGAAAAGAAGAGAAAGAAACTCTTCAGGAAAATTCTTCAGAGAGAATTCTTATCTAATTTTCATTCAGTAGCATTCCTTTATATAGAGGAAGCAGGAGTCACGGGGGGAGGAATAAAGTGAAGTCACGAGAGGAAAACAGAGCAAAGCAAGGACAATCAGTTCCCTCATTGTGAGGGAATCACATGCATGCACTTATAACACTTCCCCTGATTCCCTACAATAGAAGATTATGTCTCATTAAAAATCTTGTTAAGAAAACCCAGTGGAAAAAACATTAACGAAGGGAAAAAGAGTACATATCTTTTACATAAATATCTTAATTGGCTGCCTCGTTAAAAATTAGTCAGGAAAAACCCATTGGGATAAAAACCGTGACTAAGGAAAAAAGAGTACAGTCTTCCCCTCAAAAAGAATTCATTACTTCTTGATGAAATGTGTCATAAGTCTTTCAGTCGACACATTCCAATCCTTTTCCGAAGTTTTACAAACGTTGCATTTGGTAGCGACTTTGTGAATAAGTCGACTAAATTATCACATGATCGAATTTATTGCACATCTATATCACCCTTCTTTTGTAGCTCATGTGTGAAGAAGAATTTAGGTGAAATGTGCTTTGTTCTATCTCCCTTGATGTACCCTCCTCTAAGTTGAGCAATGTATGCAGCGTTATCCTTATACAGAATTATAGGAATGTCTTTGATCGATGGTAATCCACGTAACTGTTGAATATGCTGAATGATTGATCTCAACCAAACACACTCTCTGCTTGCTTCATGTATAGCGAGAATCTCTGAGTGATTTGAAGATGTAGCTGTCATGGTTTGCTTTATGGATTTCCAGGATATAGCTGTGTCATAATATGTAAATACATAACATGTTTGTGATCTTCCATTATGTGGATCTGATAAATATCCTGCATCGGCATATCCAACCAATTGTGACGTTGAATTTCTTGGATAAAATAACCCAAGATCTATACTTCCACGGAGGTATCTAAAAATGTGTTTGATCCCATCCCAATGTCTCTTAGTAGGAGAAGAACTGTATCTTGCTAACAAGTTGACAGCAAAAGTAATATCAGGTCGTGTATAATTTGCAAGATACATAAGAGCACCTATTGCACTTAGGTATGGAACTTCAGGTCCAAGAACTTCTTCCCCACTTTCTAGAGGCCGAAATAGATCTTTATCAACTTCTAAAGATCGAACAACCATCGGTGTAGTAAAAGGATGAGCTTTATCCATATGAAAATGATTGAGAATCTTTTTAGCATATGTGGATTGATGAACAAAAATTCCAGATGCTAAATGTTCCACTTGTATTCCCAAACAGAATTTTGTCTTTCCAAGATCTTTCATTTCAAATTCATATTTTAAATAAGTAGCAGTTCTTGTGAGTTCTTCAAGAGTACCTACAAGATTCAAGTCATCCACATATACAACAATGATGGAAAATCCACTTTGTGACTTCTTAATAAAAACACATGGACATACTTGATCATTTATATATCTATCTTTTATTAAATAATCACTAAGTCGATTATACCACATACGACTAGACTGTTTCAACCCATACAATGAGCGTTGTAACTTGATTGAATATATGTGACGGGGCCTTTGTGATTCAGCCATTTTCAATCCTTCAGGGATTCTCATGTAAATCTCATTGTCAAGTGAGCCATATAGGTATGTTGTTACAACATCCATCAGACGTGTTTCCAAACCTTCCATGGTTGTCATACCTATCAGAAAGCGAAAAGTGACTCCATCCATTACTGGAGAGTATGTATCCTAATAATCAATACTAGGTTTTTATGAAAACCCTTGAGCTACAAGTCGGGCTTTGTATCTCACAATTTTATTTTTCTCATTTCGCTTTCGTACAAATACCCATTTATTTCCAATAGGGATTACGCCTAGCGGTGTTTGGACTACTGGTCCAAAACCTTATCTTTTCAATAGAGATTGTAGCTCAGTTTGAATAGCATCTTTCTATTTTGGCTAATCTTTTCTTTTCCGACATTCTTCCACGTTTTGTGGTTCAGGATCTGTGTCAGGAATCAAAGTAATATCAGATGCTATAGAGAAAGCAAATATATCGTCAATCATGACTTTGCTTCGATCCCATATTTTCTCATCATGTACATAATGTATTGAGATCTCTTGGTGTTCATCTCTTATCCCTTCACTGAGATTTTAAACCTCTCTTGGGGCTATTCCCACTCTTGGAATATGTGCTTCTTCTGAAGCGATTTGTACCTCTTCTGGGGCTATTTCCACTCTTGGAATAAGTGTTACTTATGGAGTGGGTATTCCTTCAGGGATTCCCTTATTTGCTTTTGATTTTCGTGGTACTGTATCTTTTGCACCAACCGGTCTTCCACGCTTCTGGCGTGGTTTAGATTCTTCTATTACCTTATTCGTTAATTTCTCCAGGAATTGATTTTTCAATAGATATTTCTATACTTGCTGGAGTATTCACTGTAGGTGTATGTGACTTTATAACTTTTCTAGCATCATTACATGCATCTGGCATTTGATTTGCAATATTTTGTAAATGAATAATTTTTTAAATTTTAATTTCACATTGTCCTGTATGAGGATCAAATGAATTTAAATCTGATGCATTCCATGATATTTCAGAGGGTTTTTTATTTAAAACTTTCCCTCCTCCTAATGTTGGAAATACAGATTCATCAAAATGACAATCTATATAACGTGCAGTAAAAACATCTCCAGTTAAAGGTTCAAGATATATGATAATAGAAAGAGAATCAAAACCAACATAAATACATATTCTTCATTAGGCTCCCATCTTAGTTCTTTGTGGAGGTGCAATTGGAACATATAATGCACTTCTAAAAACTTGAAAGTGTGATATGTTGGGTATCTGTCCAAGAACTAATTTTAGAGGAGAGAATTTATGAAGAGCCGTTGGTCTTACTCGAATGATGGCTGCAGCATGAAGAATTGTATGACCCCAACTGAGGTAGGTAAGTTAGCCCTTAACAATAATGGTCGTGCAATTAGTTGAAGTCTTTTTTATTAAAGATTCAGCTAAACCATTTTGTGTATGAATATGAGGAACGGAATAGCGAGAAGAGTTTCCAAGAACTTAAGAGGAGACTCATTTCGGCACCTGTTCTAACAATACCATCTGGTTCGGATGAATTTATTATCTACAGCGATGCTTCGGGCAAAGGGTTAGGATGTGTTCTCATGAAACATTGGAAAGTCATAGCCTATGTCTCACGACAACTTAAAGAATATGAGAGGAATTATCCTACTCATGATCTAGAGTTGGCAGCAGTCGTCTTCGCGCTAAAGATCTGGAGGCACTATCTATATGGGAAGAAAGTGGAGATATATTCAGACCATGAAAGCCTCAAATATTTCTTCACTCAAAAGGAACTCAACATGCGGCAACGACATTGGCTCGAGTTGTTGAAAGATTACGACCACACTATTCATTACCATCCTTGAAAAGCGAGCGTGGTAACTGACGCGTTGAGTAGAAGATCATATGCAGGAACGAGTGCGATGATGTGAAGTATATGCATAGAGCCAACTTTAATAGAAAAAGTTAAGGTAGCTCAAGCCACCGACCCGAAGCTGATGCGTATGAAGAAGAAAGTACAAGAAGGTGCTATTCCGGAAGCGAGAATCGATGAAGAAGGAATACATTGAGTCCACTCCAGACTTTGTGTTCCTAACAACTCTGATTTGAAGTACAAGATTATGATGGAGGCACACAATACACCATTTACGATCCATCCTGGAAGTACCAAAATGTATCGTGATCTTCGACATACATTTTGGTGGAACAATATGAAGAGAGAGATTGCAAAGTTTATCTCGACGTGTTTAACTTGTCAATGTATAAAGGCGGAGCATCAAGTACCTAAGGGTCCATTGCAACCACTTGAGATTCTGAAAATGGAAGTGAGAACACATTACCATGGATTTTGTTACGGGTCTTCCTACGGTTTATCAAGGCATAGATGCTATTTGGGTTATTGTTTATAGATTAACCAAGTCTGCTCATTTCTTATCGATACGAGAGACTTATTCCCTTGAACGTCTTGTTCATATGTATGTAAATGAGATTGTGAGATTGCATGGCATGCTAGTATCCATAGTTTCAGATCGTGACCCAAGATTTAATTCAAGATTTTGGGTTAGCTTGCAAAAAGCTATTGGCACGGATTTACGATTTAGTTCGGCATACCATCCTCAAACGGACAGACAATCAGAGAGGATTATTCAAACTCTTGAAGATTATTAAGACTCTGTGTCCTAGACTTCAAAAGGAGTTGGGATAAAGTATTTACCATTGGTGGAATTCTCCTATAACAACAGTTATCAGACAAGCATTGGTGTGGACTCCATTTGAAGCATTGTATAGACGAAAGTGTCGCTCTCCAGTATGTTGGGACGAGGTGGGATGAAGCAACATTGTTGGGATCCAGAGTTGGTACGTATGACCTGGGTTAAAGTTAAAGTTTTGTGGAGAAACCATACTATAGAGGAAATGACCTGGGAGTTGGAAACGAAATGAAAGTGAGGTATCCTCACATTTTTGAAACACCAGGTACGTACGTCAATTTCGAGGACGAAATTTCATAAGGAGGGGAGGTTATAAGACCCCAACTTATTATTTAATGAAATTAAATTTCCTCTATTTATTATCTTGAAATAGTAAGGGTTGATTTGATTAATGTGGTAAGTTATGGGTAAAATGCGCAATTATTTCAAACAAGCAAGTGGTTTTAAAATATTCATTGTTGACGGAAATATTCGTTTGGACGTGGAATATTTTTACTGTCGGAAAATATTCGTACGACGACGCAGCCTTGTGTGGGCCCCATAACGGAAAGCGATTGGATGAAGAAAACGACAAGAATTAGTTGGTTATAAATAACGACGTAGTTGTTACCGTTAATACTGTTAGAATACCTGGTGGTTACCAATTATTGATTCTTACGTAAGAAGGCACTACTCAATAATTGTTACAGTAATTACTGTTCAGTATTTTATTTTATTGATTCAATAATTACTGCGTTGATATTTTATATTACTGTTATTTTAATAATTATCATTGCACGGTATTTTTTTATTATCGGAGTAATAATTCATATTATCTGAATAATATTATTAGATAATATTATTGGAAATGTCTGGAAAGTTCTGTCTAAGGAGAGGTTTGGTCATCTAATTGCGCGCCAGTAAAGAGAGATCCTTATTGGAAAAATCCCTCTTTCCTGGGAACTGCCTGGTAGTCAGTATTGTGATTCTATAATATTATTTGTGAATAATTAATTATTGATTTATATGATAAAAAAAATATTGATTTTATGTGGATATAGATGGAGAAAATTTTTAATGTGACAATTGTTGAAAATTAATATTTTATCTTTTTCTGATAAAATAATTCATTTAAATATATTATTTTAATAATATAATAATGGTGATATTTTTATAATAAATGTGGGATATATGAGTATATGAGGAGGAAGAGTATTTCTGTTGCATTAAATGATTAACACATGTTTTGTGTGTCGGTAGACCCCAATTCTTGACCGAAATTTGATTATAGCCTGTAAAATTGTCCGTTTATGGATTTCGATCAATTTTTGCTTAGAATTTAGAAAAACTTTCTTCTGCAAAGTTGTAGAGAATGAAATTTCCTATGAAAAGGACATGTGGTTCAAATTTTTCTGATAAAAGGGCTATTTATTATGAATTATTGAAGTTCCGAAGTTCCGAAATAATTGATTTTTGGAAGTTTTATTTATTTTTTTATAAAAAAACGTTTTTTTGTATTTTGTGGACATCATTAACATGTGCAAAGTGGTGAAATCAGATATCTAGATGTGGGCTAAGGAAAATTTGATAAATATATTAATATTATATTAAATTTTCTGCTTTGGTGTTCTAAGAATTTTCCTATAAATAAGGTGCTTAGGTTAGAATTGAAAATCACACCAAAAACTGAAGTTTTCTCTCTATTTCTCTCTCGATATATTGAGCGTATTCTTGTGAATATTTTGATACCTTGAGTGTTGCAATACGGTGCAAGTTCCCTTCAGCACTATATCTAGTATTCCAGTTAGGAGTACCGTCTTTTCGAGGTAAGAGATGTTATTTTTTTCATATATGATATTATTTCTTTTAATATCATTATGTCGAAGTATTGATCTGAACTTTTAATCAAATTTAGAACTTTTTGTGTTGGGATTACTATTCACGTATACGACATTATTCACGAATACGGCACTATTCATCGAAAAATAAATTTTTTTCTTTTTCGTCCAAAATATCTATTATGGATACTAGCTTTGATTGTATCCATGTTTTGATCATTCTTGAATTTTACTTCACTATGATTATTTATGAGGCAGTTTTGGACATTAAATAGCTGAAATACAAATCCTTGATATTTATTCTTTTGTTTCACTGGATTCGTTTCCTTTAAAATATTTTTCATCATCCTCAGTCCTAAATGATGATATTATTGAATATCTTTGGCCTGTAGTGCAAAGATAAATGATTTTATAATGATTATCTTTGGCCCGTAGTGCAAAGATAAACAGGTGTTGAGATGAACATGGCCGACTGATGAATATCTTTGGCCTATAGTGCAAAGATGAAAATTTGATTCAAGATAAATATTGATTGATGTTACAGGGATAAAATATTGACGATGGACTTTTAAATTCATAGATAATAGTAGATTTCATTCTCTACGTAACTCATCTATGAATTATTATTTTCGCTGCTGATATGAAACTTGTTGTCTATTGTATTCTATCAGATTTTCTCCTGTTGAAGACTAACGATAATTTTTTCTATATTATCTTAGTCATAATATTCTTTACTGGGCTAGTTGAGCTCACCCTTTTCCCTTTTGTTCCATTTTTATTCTCAGGAGGCGAGAATGTAACGAGTACTAGTCGGGGTACGGAATGAAGATTCTAGGAAGTTGTTTTAGTAGTCATCGCCATTTTTGTAAATTATTATATCAATAATTGTAATGAGGACTTAGTTGGGTATGTATATTATCTAGATGACAATATTTGTATTCAAACTCACAGTTTATGGGTTGTATTAATAAAGTTGTAGTTGTTTTTATAACATATAATTGGCGACTCAGAATGGGTGATGTATACCTATTTTGGGGGCGTCACAGTTGGTATCAGAGCTTAGGAAAATGATCTCTGGCGGAGATCAGGGAATAGAACTAGGAGGGGAGAGACGAGTAAATCCTTCGCTAGTGTGTCCTACCTAAGCTTATTTGTTAGTTGGTCAATATATAGGGATATTATGTGATATATGGATTTTTTTAATTAACCCTTATTTTATGGCAGTATTTGAGAATGTTGACTGAGAATGTTAACAGTGGAGTAAATGAGACCATGGAGACGCCTGTACTCACCAATGAGGAAAACGTGCAGCAGGCTGGCAATGTTCTTCCTGTGAACAAACGCCACCGAGCAGATGATGAACGACGGGATGTTTAGAAGTTTTTTGTAGTTCATGCAAAATCAGACGAGGGAGACCCGTGCACAAAATACAGGTAGAAATGATAACAACGCACGATTTGTCACGGCCAATCAGTTCAAATAGTTGGGACCACCAGAATTCTGGGAAAAGTCGGATCCGATTAAGGCGGAGACGTGGGTCAAACAAATTACCAAGATATTCGATGTCTTGGGATGCACGGAAGAACAAAAGGTTCCATTCGCTACTTTTATGTTCCGTAATGAGGCAGATTACTGATGGGAATCTGTGAAGCATACTCATCCAGCCGCATTCAGCATGTCTTGGGAAACGTTTCAGAAACTGTTCAATGACAAGTACTTTCCTGAAAATATTCATCATATGAAGGAGGTAGAGTTTATTAGATTGGAGCAGAATTACATGACGGTGTCCCAGTACGAGGCGAAGTTCGCGGAGTTATCTAGGTTTGCACCTCATTTGGTGGAGAATGAGGAACGTACGACGCGGATGTTTCTGAGAGGTTTGAAACCCGACATACGTCAGTATTTCATTTCTCATATATTTTTTCTATATTCAGATGTTGTCAACATGGCTAAATTATTAGAGCGAGATAATGAGTACGTTCAACCGAGGGACCACAACCAGGGTCATACCGGTGACAACAGTCATCGGAGTAACAATAAACAGCGAGTCGGGAGGGATTTTAAAAAGAGGAGATTCAACAATGACAATATGAAGACGTCAGCACCAGCAGCAACTGGTTCTAAGGGAGGAGAACGACCACCGGTCGTATCCTACAAATGCGAAAAAGAGGGACATACCAGCCCAAACTGTCCACAACAATTCAAGGTATGCTATATTTGTAGAAATGAATGACATATCGCTCGAGATTATACGGTAGCGAAACCAAGTCCATCAGGGATGGTGACTCAAAAGGTTGTCCCAATAAAGTCAAATTCAACGGTTCTTGGAAGAGCGTTTGTTGTGACTGGTCAAAATGCAAGGAACCCAAACGAGGTGATCACAGGTAAGTTAATCATAAATTCTTGCGAAGTTTATACATTACTAGATATCGGTGCTACCCATTCATTTATCTCTCCTGTTTGTTTTCAACTTTTGACTCCGGAGAAATTAGACTTTAACTTATTTGTGGAGACTCCGTTAGGAGAAACTTTCATCACATCCACTGTTTATAAATCTTGTTTGATCCAAGTTGACACCATCATATTACCTGTTGATCTTATCTCTTTAAAGATACTTGCATTTGACGTGATTTTAGGGATTGATTGGTTAACTACTCATCATGCCAAAATTGATTATTTTCGTAAGGTTGTTAGTTTTCATATTCCTAACCAACCTGTTGTACGAATTCAAGTGACTAAACCACTAAAATAAATCACTGCCATGTCAAACCATAAAGTCATTCGTTTATTAAAAAACGGATGTCAAGCTTTCTTATCCCATGTTATAGATTTGAATAAAGACACGTAATATTTGAATAATATTCCTGTTTTTAGTACCTTTCCTGACGTATTTCCTGAAGAACTTTCCGGTCTACCCCCAGAACGTGAAGTTGAATTCTTTATTGATCTTGAACCTGGTACAAAGCTCATTTCTAAAACCCCATATTGAATGGCTCCTATTGAACTTCAGGAGTTAAAGGTCAAATTACAGGAGTTGTTAGACATCGGTTTCATTAGTCCTAATACATCTCCTTGGGATGCTTCTGTTTTATTAGTACAGAAGAAAGACGGAAGTATGCGACTTTGTATCGACTACCAGGAATTGAACCATGTCACCATCAAGAATAGGTATCCGCTACCTCACATTGATGACTTGTTTGACCAGTTACAAGAAGCACAATTCTTTTCAAAGATCGATCTTCGTTCTGGATATCATCAACTGAAGATTAGAACTGAGGATATTCCAAAGACTGCCTTCAGAACCCGGTACGGGCATTATGAATTCTTATTCATGTCTTTTGGATTGACTAATGGTCTTGCGGCTTTCATGAATATGATGAACCGGATATTCAAGGAATATTTGGATCAGTTCGTTGTTGTCTTTATTAATGACATTCTCATATATTACAAAAGCCGTGAAGATCATGAGCACCATTTGAAGCTGGTTCTCCAAAGGCTTCGTGAAAATAAGCTATATGCCAAGTTGAAGAAATGCGAGTTCTGGCTTGAGGAAGTAGTATTCCTTGGGCACGTGGTGTCAAAACATGGAGTATCTGTTGACCCGGCGAAGATTGAAGCAATACAAAGTTGGGAGCAACCAAAGACGGTGACTGAAGTTCGTAGCTTTCTGGGCTTAGCTGGTTATTATCGGAGATTCGTGGAAGGATTTTCTCAAATTGGTACTCCATTAACTCAGCTGACTCGAAAAGATATAAAATTTGTATGGAGTGAGGAATGCGAGAAGAGTTTCTAAGAGCTTCAGAGGAGACTCATTTCGGCACCTGTTTTAACAATACCATCTGGTTCGGATGGATTTGTTATCTACAGCGATGCTTCGGAAAAAGGGTTAGAATGTGTTCTCGTGCAACATGGGAAAGTCATAGCCTATGCTTCGAGACAACTTAAAGAATATGAGATGAATTATCCTACTCATGATCTAGAGTTGGCAGCAGTCATTTACGCGCTAAAGATCTGGAGGCACTATCTATATGGGGAGAAAATGAAGATATATTCAGACCATAAAAGCCTCAAATATTTCTTCACCCAAAAGGAACTCAACATGCGGTAACGACGTTGGCTTGAGCTATTGAAAGACTACGACCACACCATTCAATACCATCCTGGAAAAGCGAACGTGGTAGCTGACGCATTGAGTAGAAGATCATACGCAGGAACGAGTGCGATGTTGTCAACACAAAGTCCCATTTTGTGTGATTTACAAAAGATGAAGATAGAATTTAAGACTCCGGGGACCCATGCAATGATGTCAAATATACGCATAGAACTGAATTTAATCAAAAAAGTTAAAGTTGCTCAAGCCACAGACCCGGAGCTGATGCGTATGAAGAAGAAAGTATAAGAAGGTGTTATTCCAAAAGCAATAATCGATGAAGAAGGAATACTTCGAGTCCACTCCAGACTTAATGACTCTGATTTGAAATACAAGATCATGCTGGAGGCACACAATACACCGTTTGCAATCCATCCTAGAAGTGCCAAAATGTATCGTGATCTTCGACATACATTTTGGTGGAATAATATGAAGAGAGAGATTGAAAATTTTATCTTGAGGTGTTTGACTTGTCAACGTGTAAAGGCAGAGCATCAAGTGCCTAAGGGTCTATTTCAACCACTTGAGATTCCGAAATGGAAGTGGGAACACATTACTATAGATTTCTTTACGGGTCTTCGTATGGTTTCTCAAGGTATAAATGTTATTTGGGTTATTGTTGATAGATTAACCAAGTCTGCTCATTTCTTACAGTTACGGGAGACTTATTCTCTTGATCGTCTTGCTCATATGTATGTAAATTATAAGACCCCAACTTATTATTAATAAAATTAAATTTTCTCTATTTATTATTTTGAAATAGTAAGGGTTGATTTGATTAATGTGGTTAGTTATAGGTAAAATGCGTAAATATTTCAAATAAGCAAGTGGTTATAAAATATTCATTTTTTATCGGAGAATATTTATTTGGTCGTAGAATATTCTTACTGTCGGGGAATATTCGTACGACGGCGCAGCCTTGTGTGGGCCCCATTATGGAAAGCGATTGAATGAAGAAAACGAAAAGTATAAGTTGGTTATAAATAACGGCATAGTTTTTACCATTAATACTGTTAGAATACTCGGTGGTTAAAACACAGTAGCACGCGGTATTGCACCAATTATTGATTCTTACGTAAGAAGACACTACTCAATAATTATTACAGTAATTATTGTTTAATTTTTTATTTTATTGATTCAATAATTGTTACGTTGATATTTTATATTGTTGTTGTTTCAATATTTGTCACTACATAGTATTTTTCATTATCAAATCAATAATTCATATTATTTGAATAATATTATTAGATAACATTATTGGCAATGTCTAGAAAGTTCTGTCTAAGGAGAGTTTTGGTCATCTAATTGCGCGCCAGTAAGGAGAAATCCTTATTAGAAAGCCCCCTCTTTCCTAGGAACTGCCTGATTGCCAGTATTATGATTCTGTAATATTATTTGTGAATAATTAATTATTGATTTATATGATAAGGAAAATATTCATTTTATGTGGATATAGATGGAGAAAATTTTAAAGTGACAATTGTTGAAAAATTGATATTTTATCTTTTCTGATAAAATAATTCATTTAAATATATTATTATATTTTAATAATATAATAATGGTGATATTCTTACAATGAATGTGGGATATATGAATAAATGAGGAGGAAGAGTATTTTTGTTACTAAAAATATTTAAAACATGTTTTTCATGTTTGTGGACCCCATTTCTTGACTGAAATTTGATTATAGCTTGCAAAATCGTCCGTATGTGAATTTCAGTCAATTTCTGTTTGGAATTTGGAAAATCGTCCGAAGTTCCGGAATTATTAATTTTTGAAGTTTTAAATATTTTTTTTACAAAAAAAATGTTTTTCTTATTTATTGTGGGTGGGTGGCTGATGTTGTGGGCTGGTAGGTGTGCATAGGAAGTTAAGAAAATTATATTAATATTATATTAAAATTTCTACTTTGGTGTTCTAAGTATTTTCCTATAAATAGGGTGCTTAGATTAGAATTGAAAATCACACCAGAAACTGAAGTTTTCTCTCTCTATATTATCGAGCGTATTCTTGTGAGTATTTTTGATATTTTGAGTGTTGCTATACGGTGCAAGTTTCTTTAGCGTTATATCTGATATTCCAGCCAGAAGTAATATTCTTTTCAAGTAAGAGAGATTATTTTTTTAAAAAAATGATATTATTTCTTCTAATATCATTATGCCGAAATATTGGTAAGATTTTTCTTGTGAAATTCTTGTCTTTTAGTTTCGGGGTTACTATTCACGTATACGACACTATTCACGTATACGGCACTATTCACGAATACGAAACAATTCACATAAAAATTAAATTTTCGTTTTTTTGTCCAAAATATCTTTTATGGATACTAGCTTTGATTGTATCCATGTTTTGATCATTCTTGAATTTTACTTCACTATGATTATTAATGAAGTATTTTTGAACTTGGATTGTTTAAAGTATGAATTCTTAATATTTGCTCTTTTGTTTCACTGGATTCATTTTCTTTAAAATATTTTTCATCATCCTCAGTCCTAAATGATGATATTACTGAATATCTTTGTCCTGTAGTGCAAATATGGTTGATTTTTTTATGAATATCTTTGGCCCGTAGTGCAAAGATGTACAGGTGTTGAGATGAACATGACCAACTGATGAATATCTTTGGCCTGTAGTGCAAAGATGAATATTTGATTCAAGATGAATATTGATTGATGTTATAGGGATAAAATATTGACGATGGACCTTTAAATTCATTGATTATAGTAGATTTCATTCTCTACGTAACTCATCTATGAATTATTATTTCCGCTGCGAATATTGATCTGAAACTTGTTGTCTATTGTATTTTATCAGATTTTTCCATGTTGAAGACTAACGATAATTTGTTCTATATTATCTTAGTCATAATATTCTTTACTGGGCTAGTTGAGCTCACCATTTTCCTTTTTGTTCCATTTTTCTTCTCAGGAGGTGAGAATGTAGCGAGTTCTAGTCGGGGTATGGAATGATGGTTCTAGAAAGTTTTTTTAGTAGTCCTCACCATTTTTGTAAAATAATGTATCAATAATTATAATGAGGACTTGTTTGAGTGTGGATATTGTCTAGATGACAATATTTGTATTTAAACTCACAGTTTATATGTTGTATTAATAAAGTTGTAGTTATTTCTGTACCATGTTATTGACGACTCAAAATGGGTGATGTATGCCTATTTTGGGGGCGTCACAGTTGGTATCAGAGCTTAGGGATATGTCTCTGGCGGAGATCGGGGAATAGAACTAGGAGGGGAGAGACGAGTAAAAATGTCGCTAGTGTGTCTTACCTAAGCTTATTTGTTGGTTGGTCAGTATATAGGGATATTATGTGATATGTTGATTTCTTTAATTAACTCTTGTTTTATGGCAGTATTTGAGAATGTCGACTGAGAATGTTAACAGTGGAGTAAATGAGACCGTGGAGACATCTTTACTCACCAACGAGGAGAACGTGCAACAGGCTGGCAATGTTCCTCCTGTGAACAACACCACTGAGCAGATGATGAACGACGGGATGTTTAGAAGCTTTTTGCAGTTCATGCAAAATCAGACGAGGGAGACTCATGCACAAAATACAGTTAGAAATGATAACAATGCACGGTTTGTCACAAACAAGCAGTTCAAAGAGTTGGGACCACCAGAATTCTGGGGAAAGCCGGATACGATTAAGGCAGAAACGTGGATCAAACAAATTACCAAGATATTCGATGTCTTGGGAAGCACAGAGGAACAGAAGGTTCCATTTGCCACCTTTATGTTCCGTAATGAGGCATATTACTGGTGTGAATCTGTGAAGCGTACCCATCCAGCCACGCTCAGCATGTCTTGGAAGACGTTTTAGAAACTGTTCAATGACAAGTACTTTCCTAAAAGTATTCTTCATATGAAGGAAGTGAAGTTTATTAGATTGGAACAAAACAACATGACGGTGTTCCAGTACGAGGCGAAGTTTGTAGAGTTATCCAGGTTTGCACCTCATTTAGTGGAGAATAAGGAACGTATGACGCGGATGTTTCTGAGAGGTTTGAAACCCGGCATACGTCAATATCTCATTTCTCATAAATTTTCTCTCTATTCAGATGTTGTCAATAGGGCTCAATTATTAGAGTGAGATAACGAGTATGTTCAACCGAGGGACCACAACTAGGATCATACCGGTGACAGCAGTCATCAGAACAACGATAACCAGCGGAGAAAGAAAAATACGAACAAAGGCGGTAACCACTCTAGTGGTAATCATGGCCATGAAAATAGAAGAAGCGAGTCGGGGGAGATTTTAAAAAAAGGAGATTTAACAATGATAATATGAATATGTTAGCACCAGCAGCAACTGGTTCTAACGGAGGAGAACGACCACTGGTCGTATGCTATAAATGCGAAAAAGAAGGACATATCAGCCCAAATTGTCCACAACAGTTCAAGGTATGCTATAATTGTGGAAAGGAATGACATATCGCTCGAGATTGTACGGTAGCAAAACCAAGTCCAGTGGGGATGGTGACTCAAAATACTGTCCCAGAAAAGTCAAAGTCAACGGTTCCTGGAAAAGCGTTTGTCGTGACTGGTCAAAATGCGAGGAACCCAAACGAGGTGATCACAGGTAAGCTAATCATAAATTCTTGCGAAGTTTATACCTTACTAGATACCGGTGCTACCCATTCATTTATCTCTCCTGCTTGTGCTGAACATTTAAACTTAACTCCAGAGAACGACTTTGATTTATCTGTTGAGACTCCGTTAGGAGAAACTTTCATCAAATCCACTGTTTATAAATCTTGTTTGATCCAAGTTGGCACCATCACATTACCTATTGATCTTATCTCTTTAAAGATACTTGCTTTTGATGTGATTTTAGGGATTGATTGGTTAACTACTCATCATGCCAAAATTGATTGTTTTCGTAAGGTTGTTAGTTTTCATATTCCTAACCAACCTGTTGTACGAATTCAAGCAACTAAACCACTAAAATCAATCACTGTCATATCAAATCATAAAGCTATTCGTTTATTAAAAAATGGATGTCAAGTTTTCTTAGCCCATGTTATGGATTTGAATAAAGACATGTCGGATTCGAATAATATTCCTGTTGTTAGTAAATTTCCTGACGTATTTTCGGAAGAACTTCCCGGTCTACCCCCAGAACGTGAAGTTGAATTCTTTATTGACCTTGAACCTAGTACAAAGCCTATTTCTAAAACCCCATATCGAATGGCTCCTATTGAACTTCAGGAGTTAAAGGTTCAACTACAGGAGTTGTTGGACATCGGTTTTATTCGTCCTAGTACATCTCCTTAGGGTGCTACTGTTTTATTTATAAATAAGAAAGACGAGAGTATGCGACTTTGTATTGACTATCGGGAATTGAACCATGTCACCATCAAGAGTAGGTATCCGTTACCTCGTATTGATGACCTGTTTGACCAGTTGCAAGGAGCACAATTTTTTTTAAAGATCGATCTTCGTTCTGGATATCATCAGCTGAAGATTAGAACTGAGGATATTCCAAAGACTACCTTCAGAACTCGGTACGGGCATTATGAATTCTTAGTCATGTCTTTTGGATTGACTAATGGTCCTGCGGCTTTCATGAATATGATGAACCGGATATTCAAGGAATACTTGGATCAGTTCGTTGTTGTCTTTATTGATGACATCCTCATATATTACAAAAGCCGTGAAGATCATGAGCACCATTTGAAGCTGGTACTCCAAAGGCTTCGTGAAAATAAGTTATATGCCAAGTTAAAGAAATGCGAGTTCTGGCTTGAAGAAGTAGCATTCTTTGGGCACGTGGTATCAAAACATGGAGTATCTATTGACCCGGCGAAGATTGAAGCAATACAAAGTTAGGAGCAACCAAAGACGGTAACTGAAATACATAGCTTTTTGGGCGTAGCTGGTTATTATCGGAGATTCGTGGAATGATTTTCTCGAATCGCTACTCCTTTAACTCAGCTAACTCGGAAGGATAAAAAATTCGTATGGAGCGAGGAATGCGAGAAGAGTTTCCAAGAGCTTAAAAGGAGACTTATTTCGGCACCTATTCTGACAATACCATCTGGTTCGGATGTATTTGTTATCTACAACGATGCTTCAGGCAAAGGGTTAGGATGTGTTCTCATGCAACATGGGAAAGTCATAGCCGAAGACTTAACGTACGAAGAGGTACCTGTCAAGATCTTGGATAGGAAGGAGCATGTCCTACGCACAAAGGTCATACCATAAGTCAAAGTTTTGTGGAGGAACCATGCTATAGAGGAAATGACTTGGGAGTTGGAAACAGAAATGAAAGCGAGGTATCTTCACCTTTTCGAAACACCAGGTACGTACGTCAATTTCAAAAACGAAATTTCATAAGGAGGAGATGTTGTAAGACCCTAACTTATTATACATGAAATTGAATTTACTCTATTTATTATTTTGAAATGGTAAGGGTTGATTTGATTAATGTGGTTAGTTATGGGTAAAATGCGCAAATATTTTAAATAAGCAAGTGGTTGTAAAATATTCATTGTTGTCGGGGAATATTCGTGGAATATTCTTGCTGTCAGGGAATATTCGTACGACGGTGCAACCTTGTGTGGGCTCCATAAAGGAAAGTGATTGGATGAAGAAAACGACAAGTATAAGTTGTTTATAAATAACAGTGTAGTTGTTACCGTTAATACTGTTGAAATACTCGGTGGTTAAAACGCAGTAGCACACGGTATTGCACCAATTATTGATTCTTACGTAAGAAGGCACTACTCAATAATTGTTACAGTAATTACTGTTCAATATTTTTTTTATTGATTCAATAATTACTATATTGATATTTTATATTATTGTTGTTTCAATAATTGTCACTACACAATATTTTTTATTATCGGAGCAATAATTTATATTATTTGAATAATATTATTAGATAACATTATTGGCAATGTCTAGAAAGTTCTGTCTAAAGAGAGGTTTGGTCACTTAATTGCGCACCAGTAAGGAGAAATCCTTATTAGAAAGCCCTTTCTTTCCTGGGAACGGCCTGGTTGTCAGTATTGTGATTTTGTAATATTATTTGTGAATAATTAATTATTGATTTATATGATGAGGAAAATATTCATTTTATGTGGATATAGATGGAGAAAATTTTAATGTGACAATTGTTGAAAATTAATATTTTATCTTTTTCTGATAAAATAATTTATTTAAATATATTATTATATTATAATAATATAATAATGGGGATATTTTTATAATGAATGTGGGATATATGAGTATATGAGGAGGAAGAGTATTTTTGTTACTAAAAATATTTAAAATATGTTTTTCATGTTTGTGGACTCCATTTCTTGACTGAAATTTGATTATAGCTTGCAAAATCGTCCGTATGTGAATTTCGGTCAATTTCTGTTTGGAATTTGGAAAAACTTTCTTCTGCAAAGTTGTAGAGAATTAAATTTTCTATGGAATGGACATAAGATTTGAATTTTTCTGATTAAAGGGATATTTATTATGAATTATTGAAGTTCCGAAGTTCCGGAATAATTAATTTTTAGAGTTTAAAATATTTTTTTAAGAAAAATGTTTTTAACAAGTTGGTGGACCCACTAGTATTGAAAATGTACTGAGTTCAGTTTTTCAAAGTGGGCGTAGGAAAATTAATAATTATATTAATATTTTATTAAATTTTTTGCTTTGGTGTTCTAAGCAATTTCCTATAAATAAGGTGCTTAGGTTAGAATTGAAAATCACATTAGAAACTAAAGATTTCTCTCTATATATTATTGTGCGTATTCTTGTGAGCATTTTGATACTTTGAGTGTTGTTATACGGTGCAAGTTCCTTCAGCACTATATCAAGTATTCCAGTCAGAAGTACTGTCTTTCTGAGGTAATGGATGTTATTTTTTTTAAAATGATATTATTTCTTTCAATATCATTATGCCGGAATATTGGTAAGATTTTTTTTGTGAAATTCTTGTCTTTTAGTGTCGGAGTTACTATTCACGTATACGACACTATTCACGTATACGACACTATTCACGAATACGACACTATTCACAGAAAAATTAAATTTTTATTTTTTATCCAAAATATCTTTTATGGATACTAGCTTTGATTGTATCCATGTTTTGATCATTCTTGAATTTTAATTCACTATATTTATGAATTATTTTTGAGCTTGGATTGTTTAAAGTACGAATCTTTATTGTTTATTCTTTTGTTTCACTAGATTCGTTTTCTTTAAAATATTTTTCATCATCCATAGTCCTAAATGATGATATTACTGAATATCTTTGGCCTGTAGTGCAAAGATGGTTGATTTTCTTATGAATATCTTTGGCCCGTAGTGCAAAGATGAATAGGTGTTGAGATGAACATGACCAACTGATGAATATCTTTGGCCTGTAGTGCAAAGATGAATATTTGATTTATGATGTATATTGATTGATGATACAGAGATAATATATTGATGATGGACTTTTAAATTCATAGATAATAGTAGATTTCATTCTCTACGTAACTCTTCTATGAATTATTATTTCTGCTGCGAATATTGATCTGAAACTTGTTGTCTATTATATTCTCTCAGATTTTTTCCTGTTGAAGACTAACGATAATTTGTTCTATATTATCTTAGTCATAATATTCTTTACTAGGCTAGTTGAGCTCACCCTTTTTTTTTGTTCTATTTTTCTTCTTAGGAGGCGAGAATGTAGCGAGTTCTAGTCGGGGTATGGAATGATGGTTCTAGAGAGTTGTTTTAGTAGTCCTCACCATTTTTATAAAATAATGTATCAATAATTATAATGAGGACTTATTTGAGTGTGGATATTGTTTAGATGATAACATTTATATTTAAACTCACAGTTTATGTGTTGTCGTATTTTGCACGATAATTGTATTAATAAAGTTGCAGTTGTTTCTGTACCATATTTTTGGTGACTCAGAATGAGTGTTGTATACCTATTTTGGGGGCGTCACAGTAGCAGTTAGTAAAAAAAATATTTTGACCGTTAAAATTTTAAATTAACGGTATAAGATCTGTTTACGAGAATAGTGTTCATAACAACCGCCTGCTATAGATTATTACTCTTATTTAATTAACAAAACACAATTGATTTTGAATCAGGATCGTCTAAAGTTTGGGATAAATCTCACTATCTATTATATCATCTTTAACTTTAAAGGATAAAAAATTGCTCACTCTCAGTCTCACATCCTCCTCCGTTCTTTTTCATCCCGAACTTGCCCTCTTCCTCCTCCATTCTTTTTCATCCCGTACTTGCGCTCTGCCTCCTCCATTCTTAAGTGCTGGCAATCTCTCATCTCTTTCGTATGTAATGTCGGAGGCAAGGGTAGTATGGCTAGTATATGTGTGTGTATATATATATATATATATATAGGGTCCGGATCCTGTCTGGACTCCCGGACAGGTTTAAAATCCGGACCTTTTTTTTTTTTTTGCTTTTTTTATTGAAACAACTAAAAAAAAAATTTATGGAATTGGAATTTTTACATTATACAGTGTTTTGGGCGTGATTTGGATGCCTATAACAAAATATGTCTGTACAGTCTGGGCAGACTGTACATACATTGGTTGGTGTAGGTATTAAAAACACACCCAAAACACTGTATTATTAAAAAATTTCAGTTCCATAAATTTATTTTTTTTTTAGTTGTTCTACAAAAAAAAAAATATCAGGTCCGGATTTTCTCCCGTCCGGACCTGATCTTTATCCTATATATATATATATATATATATATATATATATATATATATATATATATATATATATATATACTAGCTGGGTCCCGTGCCTTCGGCACTGTATGAACAATGAGATTTATCTCAACTTTGAACGGTACAAATGATTTATTGAGTGAGCGGGAAATTCAAAATCATTTGTATTTTATTAGATAGATAGATAGATAAATGTTTTTATTAGATAGATGTATGGACGGTGTGATTTATCCCAAACTTTGGATGACCCAGATAATTTATTGAGTAAACGAGAAATTCAAAATCATTTGTATTTTATTAGATAGATATATATAAATATAAAAATATATATATATATATATATATATATATATATATATTTAGAGAGAGAAAGAGTGAGAGAGAACAGGAGTTAACCAGGTTTTATTATTTTAATCGTTTGGAATCTTTGCTGCCTCGGTTGGCTGCATGGCTTTTGTCTAGTGAATTTTGACCAAAGGAGTCAACCCTAAATTGGTCTGGTCGTCTGGACAACATTCATATGAATGGGGGCACCCAAAATTATCAAATTAGTTCTAGTAATTCGCTAATTGAAATGATACTTGTGAGTTGGAACAAAATTATACTCCATTTGATTTTTATTGTGACCATATATATTAATAAATTGTTTATGATATTTGACTTTATTTATTGACCAAGTTATTATATTAGTTCAACAAAAAAATCAAGCAAGCTTTTACAATATACGAGAAAAATGGAAAAAAAAAAATCTAAGACATTCTTTATTTATGTTGGGCTAAGACAATTTAAAATGACGTAGTTTTGTACTATAAATTTATAATTAAAGTTCTTTTAATAAAATTTTAAAATAAAAAAAACTTAAATCTAAAAAATAAAATTACGTTGTTTGATTAGGTAATCTTTGCCAAATTTAATTAAATAAGTAACATTTTGTTGTGAAAAATAATAGTCTTCTAAAAATTTTCTAAGTGTTTTTTTTTTCTCTTTCGGTAATATGAGGAGTTGAAAGTTGAATTGAAAGGTTAAATGCAAGCACTATTATCAAAAAGTACTGGGAGAGAGTGTGTGTTGGAAACAAGAAAATAGTTTGAAAAGTAGCAAAAGGACGACAGTAAAAAAATAACCCCGGCTGCTTGCCTCTGTTTTTTCTTTGTGTTTCTCCATTTATATTTTGAAACATGTCTTTTTATTTAATTTTAGAATTAATTAATGTTAAGTAAGAGGTTATGTGTCAAAATTTAAGTGGAGAGACACAAAAGGATATAAAATTTGGGGACAGAGGATCTGGTCTCGCTGCTTGCCTCATGATTTAAAGGAGAATTTAAAGGAGAATTTGAGTCTAATCTTAAACCCGAAAGCCTTAAATTCAATTATTATTTGAAACTAGTATAGAGATAGAGGTCACGAATTACATGTATAAGTATATTAAAAAGTCTTATTCGAAAAGGGGTGACATAATCGGTCATTCCTCCTTATATATATAAAAAAAACTATTAAAATAAAATAAAATACGGCATTACTCCTCAATTCCAAGTTTGGATTTTCAAGGCATTATTTTCCTACTTGTCACTACACAGTTTTTTTTTTTGAGCTTTTTAGAATCTAAATACAATGATTTTATTTGTTTAAACTTATTTTATTTTAAGGGCTATATGTATATACACAGCTGTGTATTACATAATAGGACTATGAGGATATATTTTTTGGGCTATAGCGACAGTAAATTATCGCCATATCCCAGAAAAACTATGACGACGGATGAAACCGTTTCTATAGTCCAAAAAATCGTCGTCATAGTTTACTGTGTAATACACAGTTGTGTACATATATCTTTTTTCTTATTTTAAATACAATTTATTATAATTTTCAAGCTCCAAATTCACCACACCAACGTTTAGAACTTAAAAATGGGTCAAACACAATTTTTTGAACACACCAAAATGTACGAGCATTATGTATTCCATTTCATATATACTTCTTTTTTCAAGAAAAAGGTCTCATTGATTTTTCAGTTAAATTTTATATAATGCTCAATGAATATTGTATATTATTTTAATTAATACAATAATTAATATTATAAATTATATAAAAATATTAGAAATTTAGTAGGAGTATTTCTCAAATAAAAAGAAATTTATATCATAATTTAAGTTTTAAATTTTATATATTAATTAAGACCGAAAATTAAATATATTTTTAATAGTATCTCCTTTTCTTTAATGCTGAAAATGACTTTCTTGTCCATATCCTCCCAGATTCACTCCAACAGCCAACACTCGCATACATTATTCTCTAATCACACACACTCGTTCACTCACCTCCAGGCTCCAGCCCCTTTAATTCAAACTTCAAATTCTCTCTCTCTCTCTCTCTCTCTCTCTCTGGGGCATTTTAAGAAGTGGTAGATTTTTACCGCCTGCTCTCGTATTTCAAGAGACCTTTCAATATATTGCAAGTAGTAGTAGATATGTATAGGGATATATATTCACCAATATATATACAACCGCAAGGCCTAAAGGCCAGAGTCTTTTCTTCATTTCCAGAAAGCCTCAAGCTTTTAACTCGTACAATCTCATAACTGAAGCTGCTTTTGCAGAAATTTAAGGTGAGATCCATTTTCTTCGTAGTTTGGTGTTTTATCATCATCTATTCTTCTTTCTCCAAATGGGTTTGTGATATGATTATTTTGTGGATACACTGCTTTGAGTTTCTTGTTTTGGGGATTTTGCAGAAGAATAAAAATAGGAAAAAGATCAAAGAAAATTTGGAAGGAATCTTAAAAGATTTCAACTTTTGGAGTTGATGAAAAATTCCAAATAGTATTCGTCTTTTCTTTCTTAGTTACTTTCTCAGAATCTCTTTAAAACTTCAAATGGGCCATCAGGATCTGAGTGGAGAGATACAGATATAGAAAAATTTATTGTACCCTCATACTTTCTTTAAATTAGTCTGGAAAAATAAAAGTAATGTTTTATTAAGGTTGAAAGTGTGAACATATAATAAATTTTAAAGAAAAATTTCTACCCTTCCTAATCTTCATTTTCCTGTTTGTAGTTTTTCCCATTGATTATTGATTTGAGTTTTATACAGGTAACATGTTTTTGTACGCCCAGTCAATTAAGGCTTCTTTCCTTTGGTCTGAGCAAATGTTTGGATATGCTTTTTGATTATGTGGTTTTTATACTGCCAGTACTTGATTGTTCAGTACTATTAAATGATAAAATGTGATGATATTTAAAAAGATACCCTTTTGGATTTGAGATCCATTATGCATTTTTGCTTTTGTTGAAGGGGCCTGGACATCTTTTGATGTGATGAATGCTGAAAAGTGGGCAAAACACTTTTACACTTTTCCAGAAAGCATGCCCACCAGTATGTAGAGTAGATGGCTTTTCATTGTTCTTGTTTTAAATTTTAAGCGGCAGACATGCTTATTTTTGCACCACAATAATCATCTGACAAGATAATTCTATTGCCAAGTAATAGTCCTCTTTTATTTAGAAACTTTTTAATTGAGATGGGAAGTAGGGTAAATTTGGAACTAAACTTAACTAATACACCATCAAAGTTTCTTAGCGTGTTAAATTTCAAAGACTGACATTTTTTTGAACATTGATTTCAAACTTTTCTTGTTAAAATTGTACTTTCTTGTTTTGATTTTGGAACACCTGATTTACTAAGTGGTACTCATCTCATGATTAACTTGAAATGTTACTATTCAGATCCAATACGTCGTTTCAGTTCTACTTGTTATTAAATGCCTAAACACATGATAGACTGAGAAATAACCCACCATTTGATGTGTATTTTTAGAATATCAAGCGTCTCGAAAATGATTTGTAGCAATTGCAGTCATTTTTGATGGTTTATAAGATGGGTAACATGAATTTATATATTTGCAGTTTGTGTGGTGTTATCCTCACAAGCATATATTTGGATCATTTGACCCACTCCTCATATCATGAGAAGTGTTGCATCACTTGCCAACTCAAAACTAACCTTACTTTATCTCTGCACTTGAAATATATTAAATAAAATCAGTGAATGGTAGGTTTAAATCCCCTTTATTGTGTTCTCATCGCATTTAGAGCCTAAAGTTATTTACTTTTTTATTGGAGTTTGTTGAAACAATTAGAACTACAATTACATGAGTTTCCTACAATTATGATAAGAAATAGTCAAATCAATGTATTACAACGTGTTTTACTTGATAGCAAAGACTTTAGTAATTACAAAAGTGTCATGCTGACAGCTTGTACAAATATATTTTCCTCCACAAACTATTGAAGTAATGTTGAAGCGACCCTTCTAGCAATATTTACTTGTTGCTTTCTCTTTTGTTTCTGTGGTCAATTATTTATGTTGCATTATTGAACGGAGGTTTGTGAGAAAAGGAAAGAACCTCCCCTGCTTAATGTGATATTAGCAATTAAAAGGAGTGGTAATGGGTTCGTAGCTACTGTCATAAAACATTTTGCCTTGTGATTTTTGGTATCATGAGACTACATGTTTTAACCCCCCCCCCCCCCCCAAATTCAGAATTTTCTTTTGGTAGGACTTCTTTTTTCAGTCTGTCCCAACTTCATTTACATATTCTCTCTTTTAACCACTCTTTTGATTTTGCAGATCTCGAGCTCCAGAAGTTTCCTCATTTTGCTCTTCAAATCAATTGCCTTCAAGAAGATCAAATGCCAATATCAAGGTTAGGGATTTCTTTTATCCAATACATCTGCAGATGTATTTGTCTTGATGCTTTCAGACCAATATTCATTTGTATTAGCAGTTTTTTTAGTATGTCAACTTAAAAAATTTATGTTGACAATGGATTTGTAGCTTTGCTAGGTTGATATATGCAAAGGTACTGAACTCGTTTTTTGGATAAGTGCTATTGAAAAGCAATCCAGTCACATGAGATGATAGAGTGCCCACATCTTTTTAATGTGGTTTACTGTAATGATAATTATGTAGGCCCATATAACCTCTGATTTATTATAAGTGTCCACTGTATTTGAAAACAAGAGGGTCGAACTAAATGTATTGAAGTTATTCATTAGTGCGCCTGACCTCATTTTTCGAAACAAAGAAATAGTACCATATAGGCAATCAATTTTTCTTCATCTAAAACCAAAGAGATGATATTCCTTTGATTTTAACGTTCCTAGAGCAGTTAAATAAAGATGGTTCTTCCGTTAATCACATGACATAAATTTTATTTTCTGCATGTACTTGTCCAAATATTAATGTGAGATCAAATGTGAAGCTGATAGGGCTTTTTACCTCTTTTTGGTAGCAGATTGTTTAAACCCATTGTTTGTGTTCAGATATTCAATGTATGTTGTATGTTCTTTATTGCGAGGTTCCAACGAAGGGTTAGGCTCATTATTAACTAGCAATTTTTTCAACATATTAAAATAATATTTATGCTTTGTCTATGGACTGTTAACATGGTGGCAACTATTCCCCCGCCCCCCCCCCCCCCCCCAAAAAAAAAACATCAAATAATGTCTCAATGCTAAGGTAGACACATGAAATAAAATCTGTTGGAAGTTATATAATCATATCTTAGGTTGTGTACATGATTTGTGTTGAGCTTTTAGGGTTCTTGATAATTGGTAAAAATGCTAGACCTTGTTTACATAAGCAAATCTGAGTTTATTAACCTCTGCCTAGAATGATGGGCTTCTATGTAAACTAGAGTGGCGGTAGTGTGTTTACAGTAAACTTGATATATTTATGTGAAACAGGGGTTCAGAATTGCCTCAAAGGAGCCCCAAGTTGGGAGATCGCAGAGTTCCATCTCAACCGAGGACATCAAGCTCCGACTCAGATCCACTGCATCATAGACCCATTACTGACAGGAGCCCAAAGCTAGGAGATCGTCGTTCCCCTAGAGGTTCTCAATCTGATCCTGTGAATCAAAAGAAACTTGGTACCCGCATTGCAGGCTTGGAATCTCAACTCGAGCAAGCACAAGAGGAGCTAAAGATTCTGAAAGATCAATTAGCCTCAGCTGAGGCTGCAAAGAAAGAAGCTCAACAAGAACTGGAAAAGAAAACCAAGAAGCCAAAGAAGGAAGCTAAACAAGAAGTGGTGAAAAAACCCACAAAGCCAGCTATTCAGGAGTCTGAGGCTAAACTTCTTGAAAAGCATTATAATCCGAGTGAAACCCAAAAATCACACAAAACAGATGAATATGTAGACGACGATCAACAAGAAACTGATGTTTTTGAAGTTCCGGTACAAAAAGAAACTGTGGAGGCTAAAGTTGAAATTATCCAACCAACTGAACCAAATGAACTCGATGGAACCAAACTTGTTAACTTGACAACAGAATCACCAGCCATTCCAGAACCAGAAAAGCCAATAGTCGACGAACTGGCTTTGAAGAATGATGAGATAAATTTATTGAAAGCCAATATGGAAGTGAAGGAAAAAGAACTCGAAGTTCTCTCCCAAGAAAACGAAACCCTGAAAGTAAAGCTTAACGACACTACTTCAGAGATATCATCAGCTCAAGTCAAGGAAGTGGAAATGCAGTCGAGGTTGAACCAACTCGGGGAAGAACTTGAAACAAGTAAAGACAACTTAGTCCAATTAAACCAGAAGCTTGGAGCTGTGGAAGGAGCAAAAGAGGCACTGGAAATAGAAATGAAGAAGCTTCGGGTACAAACCGAGCAATGGAGAAAAGCAGCTGATGCTGCAGCAGCAGTGTTAGCAGGCGGCGTCGAGATGAATGGAAGAAGAATATCTGAGAGGTGTGGATCGATGGATAAGCACTATGGTAGTGCGTTTGAGGCGCCAGTTGGTAAATATGCTGGTTTTGTGGGATCACCGGGCTTAGGCGATAATGATTCTGATGATGGTTTTGGAAGTGGAAAGAGGAAAGGTTCTGGTATTAGAATGTTCGGAGACTTGTGGAAAAAGAAGAGTCAAAAATGATAGAGCCCTGCTCCCTTTTCTTTCTGTAATGTGACATTGAAAAGCTCTTTCATTGTAATGTTCTTATTAGCTAGAGAGTAGTAAATGTTTGTTATTTCAGTACTTGGACCCCTTTTATTTTGGATGAATATGTACAAGTTGAATGGATATCTACTCATTTTGCAATTTGAGTTTTCCAGTTTGTGAATATTTTTTCAAATTACAAATTTTGTTATGTTTTGCAATGCTCATGTGTTTGCGGCTGTGCAATTCACTCTTTACGATGTACTCAACATTATGGCAAAGGACAAGTCAAGTCGAGTATTGAGTTGTTCAGATTTAAATTATGAGTATGAAATAAGGTTTAATTGATGACTCGATTAGTTATCGAGTCAAGTACGATCTCGAATCGAATTAGAGCAGTTTAAATTTTTCGATCGAATATGATCCGAGTATCAATAAAAAAAATTACAATTTTAAGAAATTCGAGTAATTTATCGAACTTTAAAATTTATTCATATTTAATTATTTATATTTCGAATTGAGCGAGTGAATCAAGTCCGAACTGTTTGGTTTATTTTATAGCCTTAATTATGACATCCATTCAAATTTTACTTCCTCAGTTCCTCCATCTGGATACGAGTTCCCTTTTTTTTATTATTAAATGAAAAAGAAATGTAATATTAAAGTTTGCACAAGACACTTCAAATAACTTTTCTGAAAATTTTAAACTAATAAACGTTTCTTTTTAAAGTTAAATTATATTTAAAAAGTATCACTAAAGGCATTGAGAAAAAAATCATTAAAGTACAAATGTGAAAATATGTTTGTCATGTTATGACTTCTTTTAAACATTAAGGAGAAAAACAAAGGAAAAAGAAAAGGATTAAAAAAACAAAAAACAAAAATAAATTTCCGTTGCCGGGACTTGAACCCGGGTCTCTCGGGTGAGAGCCGAGTATCCTAACCAACTAGACTACAACGGATAATGCCTCTTTGGGTTACTCGATCATTTTTTAAACTCAATATCCATCTAGATTGCTGTGCACAAGTTTAGTTCTATACTTCTTTCGTTTTACCATATAAATTGATTATTTTATTTGGTTTACCCCATTAAAATTACCTTACCCATTTTCATGACAAAAAAACATGTTTAGAATTGAATTATTTATTTTAATTTAACATTATTTTAGATTATCCTTTAATAATCGATTCATTTAATAGCTTAAAATGGGAGAACTATTAACCTCACATTCATCAAAGGATTATATAATACCTCATAAATAGACTTCAAATTAACAAAAAATAGTCTGTGTGACTATTTAAAGGACTATTAATCCACATTATGGGATAAAATAGTTTAAAAATAATGTTAAATTAAGATAAATAATTCAATCTTAAACATATTTTTTACAAATAAACATGACTTGTATTTGTGGTGCACATAAAAAAATATAAATATTTGAATAAGAGTTGGTCAAAAATAGGTGAGAATATATGGGAGAGAGTTTAGGCCCTAGGGATGAAGGGAGGAAAAAAATGTTTAAAAAGTGACCACTTCAAGAAAGAAGTTACTTTTTTAAAATATATAACTAATTTAAAAACAAAATCAAATGAAAGTCATTTTACTAGAGGAAAGACTATCATGCATATATACTTGAACAAAATTGATAGAAATTTATTTAAAATTTTAAAAAAGGAAAATATGATAATTGTAGTAATTTTATATTAATTTATCATAGTTATTGTGTCTTCATTAAGATAAATTATATTCATATTTATTCTAAATTTTATGATTTCAAATATTTATTTAAAAAATCGAAATGTATTTGGAATGTAGGGAGTATTTAACAAAAAATCAGCAATATATAGTACTAGTGTTTTATGAAAAAAAATAAAAAATTGCATTTAATATCTTACCCTTTATGAATTCAAATGTCTTGAAAATTGGGTAATGTTAATTATCTCAAATTTTCAGACTCAAATAATTTGTTGTCATTATAATTAGGGGTGAGTATGGTGCGGTTTGAAATCCAAACCATACCCGAAACTGCTTAGGTGCGGTTTGAAAAATTCAAAACCGCAGCCGAAACCGCTTGTGATTGGTGCGGTGCGGTTTTAAAGTGTGCGGTGCGGTTTTAAAGTGTGCGGTGCGATTTTAATTGGTGCGGTTTCGGTTCCAAAACCAATTGAAACAACAAAAAAGTCTAAGTCTTTCATAAAATTTAACATAAAACTTACATCGAGCAATTAACTTAGTGATATAGTCGGCAATGTGAATTATATCAAGCATGGTTTAAAACTAAAACATACGTTATATAAAACAACGGAGACCATATATTCGATAACAAGCAAGAATGTTTATCTAGTTCCCCAAAAATTAAAAGTATATACTGAAGATAGAATGAAATTCTATCTCATATATTGCATGGAGGACTTATAGAATATAATCCTAACTATACCTAACTTGAAAAATAATATATTAGACTATTACTATTATAGCATTGACATTAACCAATGCATCAAGTGCTCGAGCCCTCAGCTATAAGGTCCTCTAATAACGCATCAAACAAATTAGAAATTCCAAAATCCAATTACTTAATTTTTGACTCTATAACCTCTAACATCTTCTTTCAATTGGTGAAAAAATGACAATGCAAGATTGGGGGTTTCTCTGAGTGTGTTCAAGTGAAAAGTAACTTTAGAATTTACTATAGATAATACATACATACACACACATGGTGCAGTTTCGGTTTTATGCGTGCGATTTTGGCTAGTAACCAAACCGGAACCGTAAATTTGGTTATTCAACCCACCTAAAACCGTCACATACGCCGAAACCGTTGGTGCGGTTTTAATTAGTGCGGTTCGTACGATTTATGGTGCGGTTTCGGTTCCAATTTGATTACTTGCTCAGCCCTAATTATAATAGTCGGCAAGTCTCGATAATTAATTATGTCACAAAATACATTTTGTCTTATTGGACGGTAACTAAAACAAATATTGAAACCAAACCCATGCCTACACATTTTAACCTGAGCTTTAAACATGGCCCAGGCCCATATCCAGGCCCATATCATTAAATCGAAAATATTGCGGATTAATTACATATATTAGTATATTTTTAAAAATAATTACAAAAATCATACCTCTATAAAATAATTACAAAAGTAAAACATTTTTTTGTTTTTATTTTTAATTTTAACATAATTAAAGGTCCTTAAATTAAGGGATTAATATTAATGGGCAGTTTCCTTAATTTAGAGGATCATTATTTGGTGCTTTTTTATTTCAAACGCCTGATATTTCTCTCTCTAAAAGCTTCTTCTTCTTCTTCTCCTTATCCTTCTTCATAACTTTTGTTCTCGTATTTCTCGCTTCTTCTTCTTCTTCTTCTTCTTCATCATCACAGTTTGTTCGACAAATTGGTGGCGTAAATTAATTATTTTTTAATTTACTTTTGTTGCACTTGTTAATCAACAAATCACACAGTCGAATACGCGACTTTCTCTCTCCAACTCTCTCACAACTGAAAGGATTCTGGTTTCTCTCTCTAAGGGCTGTTTCTAATTTCTGTTAATTCTCATTCTACTAATTAATTGTCAATATGATCATATATATATACGCTATGTTTCTAACATAATGGAGTATTGATTGTTTGGATTTGTGTTGTTTTTATGTTTTGTATAGAATGATTGATACAAGGAAGAAGGATGGAAAGAGGAAAAGAATAACAGAGGGTGATTTTATTAAGGACTTGAAGAAATTTATTTGGGTTTGTGCAGTTGAATTCTGATTTTGATGTTCCTGTAGTTAAGACAGAAGCTCAAGTTCATAGCCAGAAGATATTTTCAACCCAAAAAATTTTAAAGGTATGCTAATTTAAATTTTGTTATTGTTACTATCATATAACTGTTTGGTTACTTCTGCATTATATTTTGGTTACTGTTATTTGTGATTCGGATACCATTTTTATTACCTTGATTTGGTATTTTGGTTATTTTTTTATGTTATTATGGTTACCATGTATTTGTTTAGTATACATACACTACTAGAAAAACAAGAATACGTGACGGAATTTTGTGATAGTTTTTAAAAACAATCACAAAAGATAGTAATTTGTGATGAACTTTTTAAGCAATCACTAAATAATAGTATATATGATGGCTCTTATTGATGACTAGTTTTGCCATCAATGTATTATAATTGTGATGGCCATGTCAATCACACCAATTTTTTCAAGCAAAATAAATTTTCTTTTTGTGACGCACTAAGTCATCACTTATAGATATACCCTTTTCGTGATTGCATTTAAGCTATCACTAATATTTTAATATAAAAAAATAATCAAAACAATATTTTATGACGGTCGTGACAATCATTAAAAAGTTAGATTTTTGTGACGACTTTTATTTGCAATTACAAAAAGAAGGTATTTTGTGATGGAATTTTCAAGCCTTCACAAAACAATACAATATATGATGGCTCTTAGTGATGACTAATTTTACCATCATTATAGAGTATTTGTGACTGCCATTGCAATCACCAAATCTTATTTGAAAGTAATTTTGATTAGTAAGTCAACTCACATATGTTTCCTTTTATATTTTGTTTTAAAATTATAATCATGATCTGGACTTTGGTGTAGTGGTAATACTCATTATTTAGTTTGCAAGTGGGAAAGGGTTCGAATCCTACAAGTATCATTTGATACAATTAATATAGATACAATTAATATAGTGAAATAAATTATACGTAAATAGAGATTCACGTTCTTACATTTGATCCCTAAAGTCTTGTTTTTTTGTGATGACTTTGACAATCACAATAGATTATATGTTAATGTGATTGTATTAATCATCACAAAAGCACTAAGCATTTACGTGATTGCCAAAATCATCACGTAAAACCTTTCATGATGGGCGTATACAAGACGACCATTGTGATGCTTAAAGCCATCACATAAACCTTTCGTGATGATTTTCTTATTTTTTGTGATAGATTTAGGCCATCACAAATGACCATTTTTTTAGTAGTGATAGTTGACAAAATTGGTTTTGGTGTACATGTTTATGTATTGGTTACCATTAAAATATGTTTTGGTTACTATTATATAAATATTTGGTTACTGCTATAGTATGTTTTTGGTTACTGTTATTTTCTAATTTGGATTCTATTTTTGTTTCCTTGAGTTTTGGTTACTGTTTTTTGTTGTTATGGTTATCATGTATTTGCTTAGTATATATTTGTTGACTAAATTGTGTTTGATTTATATGTTGTTTATGTATTGGTTACCATTAATATATGTTTTGGTTACTAATATATAACTGTTTGGTTACTTCATTGGTATATTTTTTGTTGTTGTTGGCTTATAATTTGGATACCATTTTTTTTCCCTCAATTGGGAAACTGTTTATGATATAAATATTGTTTATATCTGATTACTAATGATTGTGTAAATCTGATTTTGTTTATTTGCAGTTATGGAATCTTTACTATGAGGAATGCAATAAAAAATTCATTGGAAAAGTTATATATTGGTGTGACGTGGAAGTCTCCAGCATTATTACCAAAAAATTGAACCCAAGACAGTTAAAGAAGTTTAAAGCATCATTAGTTTGTGGATGTATTATTTTTGTAAATAATAAACTCAAGTCATAATAAACCATGTATTTGTTTAGTATACATTGATGTATTATTTTTGTAAATTTCTTCATATATATTCAACAAGGGTTATGCTCTTCTAGAAAATTTATTGAAAAAGTTATGGTTAAATGTATATGTTAGAGTATACATGGGTTGCTTAAACTTGGTTGGATATACAGGTTGTTTCTGTTTTGGTTACCATTAAAGCATATTCTGGTAACTTTCATATAACTATTTGGTTACTTATTTATTATGTTTTGGTTATTATTATCTTATGGTTTGGCTACTATTATTGTGTCCTTAATGTGGGATTTCGGATACTTTTATTTTTTTATTCTGCTTAATATGTAATTGTTTAGTATACATAGATTGCCCAAACTGGGTTTCATTACATGATGTTTCTGTTTTGGTTACCATTAAAATCTGTTCTGGTTACTATCATATAATTATGTGATTACTGTTTTATTATGTTACATTATGGTTACTGTTATTAGTAACCAGATAGTTACAAGCTTGTATCAGGACAAACATCAATTGTTAAATATACACGAGTGAGTGTCCTATTTATCTACAAGCTTGTTAATAACTAGATAATTATCATAGGTAGTTACAAGCTTGTTAGTAACCAGATAAACTTGTATCAAGACTGTTATAAAGTGTTAAATGTATATGTTTTATTTATACTCTGTCATCATGATAGAATAAGAAACTCCAATTAAAAGTTCTCATCTATCTAATAAAATACAAATGATTTTGAATTTTCCGCTCACTCAATAAATCATCTGGGCCGTCAAAAATTTGGTATAAATCCCACCGTTCATACATCTATCTAATAAAATACATCTATCTATCTAATAATCTAATAATCTATCTAATAAAATACAAATGATTTTGAATTTCCCGCTCACTCAATAAATCATCTGGGTCGTCCAAAGTTTGGGATAAATTTCACCGTTCATACATCTATCTAATAAAATACATCTATCTATCTAATAATCTAATAATAATTTAATAAAATACAAATGACTTTAAATTTCCCGCTCACTCAATAAATTATTTTGATCGTTCAAAATTTGAAATAAATCATATTGTCCATACAGTGCCGGAGGCACGGGACCCAGCTAGTTTATATATATGATGGTCACTTATAGATCTCATATTAAAATAAAAATAGTTTAAGAGGTGCAGTTGGTAACCAAACCTGTATATAAGGGTAACCATTTTAGTTTTTGTTAGTAACCAAATAATTAAAAATTTATATCAGAACAATTATGAAGTGCTTAATGTATAATTTATCTAGCTGATGGATACTTTTAAATTACGTAGTTATAAAAGTTATTTGGAAATGGTCCATGCGTAACTAAATATGAATATAGAGGTAACCATTTTATTTTAGATGGGTAACCAAATTTACATAAAAATATTTTAGAACAGTTACCAATTGTTCAATGTATATGTTTACTTTATATTGATAACTCATGATGGAATCAAAAATTAAAATATTAATCAACATCAATTTTGGTTACTGTACACCATCAAAAATGTTACCAACAATGTGGTTAATGGTTACTAGCAGTAAACAATTATATATTCCTATAAACAATTAAATTTGTTAAATTGGTTACTGTCAGTCTCTATTGTCTAACAACTGAATAAACATTATAAAGTAACCAAATCAATATTAGACAGTAACCAAATTACATAATCTTAGTAACCAGAAAATAAACCAAATATTTTACATGCAAATTTGAAGGCCTAAATGATGGAATTTGACCAAAAAATCATGCAGTTCACCAGCAAAGCTAGTGATTTTTGATCGTTAACCCGTTTCCAATAAAATTAGGCTTCGAAAACGCCAAAATCTGACACTCCAAATTTGACTGAAATTTCCAAATGGTCACTGCAACCAAATAAATATTATACTGTAACCAATTAAATAGTATACAACAACCAATATATATAATCAAATTAACAGTTGTATGAAGGTAACCAATGTAGTCAATAAGTAATCACCAATATAAAAGAAATAATTATAAAACACAATAACATTATAGAGTAACCAAATAAACACCTTATAGTATCTAAATACATATTATACAGTAACCAAGACAGCATTAGACAGTAACCAAATATTCAATAACCATTATAATAATGTTACACAATAACCGAACCAGCATTAATCAGTAACCAATATATTGTTACATAGTAACCAAGACAGCATTAGACAGTAACCAAAACAACATTAGACATTATAATGTTATTCAGTAAATAATACAACATTATAGAGTAACCAACAGTTCCATGAAGGTAACCAAACTCATTTAAAAATTATAAAGCCATCAAATAAATATTATTTAGCAAACAAATACACAATTATCAGTAACCAATTTATATATATTTAGTAACCATAATAAAAAATATATCAATGAATCATCCAAACATTATAGGAAATTGTATTAACTATTTGAAGTGTGAAAAACTTAAGAAAGGTAATCAATATAGGAATTCGTGGTAACCATAGGTAACTATATGCATATGAATTTTAATCTCACATACCTTAGTATTCAGATTTGTATCGAAGTTGCTGTGATTTTGTATTCAACAATCACTGCTGTTCGATTGTACTGTTTCGTTACTGAACTTGAAGTTGCTGTTGATTTTGTATGTTATTTTCCGATCTCAGCGTACAGTCACAACAAAAAGTTTCGTCTTCTCCGATCCCAGAGGTGTGTCGCGACAGAAGATTTGAATTTTAGTTGCTTGAATCTCAGTTGCTCAAATTTTGGATCTCAGTCGCTTGATTTTAGGAGCGGTTGGAGATGAGAGAGAGGTAACTGACGTGTAGGGAGAAAAAAGATCCCTAATTTTAGTAAGTTTAATATTATGTTGCGTTATTTTTATAAATATGTTGTTTGTGTTTTATTTTTGTAAATACTTTCTAATTGTTGTATATTAATGTTAAGGACCCAAATATTGCTCTACAATTTGAATACTATTGGACCTGCGCTGGAACATTTGGAAATAAGTCTCCTTCTAGAAATTTCTATCCCATGTACATTTAATTATAAGCTTATTATAATAATGTTCCATCAAACTTTATAGTTTATTTACTCACATGTTAATTTTTAGAATAATTTAAAATAATTTCATGTGATATTTATTTTTTTCAGAATTAATTAAAAAATTGAATAAAAAAAATATCGTTCGGACTATTTTATATTTACTATTAATAACATATTTTAAATTATAATATAAATTTATTTATACATCAAAAAATAAAAACAATGATTATATTCATATATAATAACACCATGTAATTGGATGGGTCAAGTCATGTTATTCAACATATGATATGCTTTCAATTGCGATAAATTTTTATTTTTATCTTTTCAAAAAAGAAGAAGACCATGTTGCTTCATTTTTTTTATTTGTAGTATGCATAAAAATAGTTTCGCTAATTTTTTTATAGAAGGACCGAATAATTTATTGACCACTGATTTGGATTACTCTTATTAATCACATGATCACTGTTATGTTGGATTTATTAATCCATGATTAGGTATTTTACTTATTTATTTTAAGATCCGGTTAGCATGAAATTATTTTTTTGATAAGTTGGTCAATTGACCAATAGAATACTTACA
Source organism: Panax japonicus (assembly GCA_020205505.1). Classification (NCBI taxonomy): domain Eukaryota; kingdom Viridiplantae; phylum Streptophyta; class Magnoliopsida; order Apiales; family Araliaceae; genus Panax; species Panax japonicus. Next base: position 75,624,023 of record CM035092.1, on the reverse strand, counting down.
CCCATAAAACTTTGTATGCATGTCAATATTCTACTGGTCAATTGACTAGTCATATTATGATGAATATGATAAGAAATAAATATTAGTTTTGTCCATAAATTTTTAATCTCTCGTGATGGGATTATAATACTTAGCTATACATGGTATCAAATAGTTCTTCATATTAAGTCATTTTATAATCTTTGAATAAATAGTCTCAAGTTCAATTTTGAAAACAAACAAAACACTTAAGATTAATAGTTCTATCCCAAGTGTAATACTTGCAAATAAACATAGTATTAATCATTTCAATTTTTTTTAAAAAAAATCCCATTTATTATATAAAAATGTATTTCACAAAAAAATATTTTTTTTATTGATAATAATATAAAATAACATTATATACTGAAATTATAAATTTTGTATCAAAACGTATCATTGTACATAGAGCACGACAAGATTTGCAGCTAATTTTTCTTTATTTTCATGTATTATAGTAATGCCTTTTTATCGACTTGTAAAGGAAGCGACTTTATAACTATTTCAATGTGGTGAAATTATGTTTTGATATTAATATCTTATTTTCAAAGTTTAAGAGTTATTTTATCTTCTAGAAATTAATTTGAGATATTTTTAATTTAAATTGAAAATAATTAAATAATAAAAATTTCTATATACATTTGGGTAGCTACAATATGTTCACACCTACTTGTTCCTAGGTCAGAGAATGAAGACGGACATTGTTAACGTTAAGATTTGTCTACCCGTCTCAATCACTAAAAAACGTTAAATCTTGCACAAAAATGAAGTCACACCGAAAGTTTCGGTACGAGAATAAGTACATGTTAAATAAAGTTTAACAATGAAAACTTAACATTTTAGTGCTGTAAAATAATATGAATGTGCACCTGATAACTAATGTATAATCTTACATTTATAGTAATCACATCTCTTTCCCGTATAGAAATAAGATTCCTCATTATGTATGATTCTTAATGGGATAAGTCGGAACATATTCTACTAACACTTTCCTTAGAAGTTAAAAATTGAATATAATTAAAAATATTTGATTACTTAAAATATTCAACTACCATAAAAGATTCCTACGCATAATTAAATACCTCCCCATATATGTTGGTCAACTATATAATTCGAACTCAAATAATTACGTGTGAAAAGACATAAACCAAACCTTGGTGTTATGTTTTTGCATGTTGTAGTATTGTTGTGTCCTTTGGGGTTTGAATCGACAATTATATTAATTCGTAGATAAGTTTGTCAAGTTTCTATTTTATCATTTTTGTAAAATTCCAACAACTTCTTTTTACTTTATGACTCACTATTACTACTATTAATCAATCATACCTTCAACTTCAGGTAGGCACCGACTACTGATTTTTATTGTATTTAAGTTTATATTTTTACACACACACACAAACACACACACACACACACACACACACACACACATATATATATATATATATGAAATTGATATTTTCACATTATTTTTTGATATTTTTACACATACCCTACATATTAATTAATGTGTTAAATTTTATTGATTAATATACAAGTCATATGTGTGAAAATATCAAAATATTATCTGAAAATATCAGTTTCCATATATCTGAAACTGATAAAAGCATCACTTTCAGCCCTATTCACGTATTTGAAAAAGTTCAACTTGATGATTTCTCCATCGACTGGGGAAAATGGGTTTTTACTGGAAGAAGAAAGTGGCATTGGCGGCATGGTATATATTCTACTCCGATTAATATTTACCCGATCTGTGTTATTGTTTCTATATATATATAGAAGAAGAAGGATGATGACTAACTAATGCAGTTGTTATAGATGGGGAAAGAGAAGAAGTCATAAATTAAGGAATCCTAATTGAATACTAATTTCCTAAATTAAGGAATTTTAATTGCACTACTATTGTAAATAAATATAGAAATATATTAGTTGTGTAAAGATTTTATGAGTGCACTATTATTATAATTATTTTTAAAAATATAATAGAATGTGTAATTTACCCTATATATATATGCTCTGGATTTCTTATGTTATCCTCAATACTACGTTCAACATAATGCACTTGTTTCTCATTTTTATTTAATTTTTCTGTGTTAGAGACTTAGAGTTCCTTTTGGTGGGCAGTATGCCGGTTTTTCGTAAAATAATTTTCGTAATACATGAAGTATAATTTATGATTATTGAAAATGTTAGCCCAATAATTATATTGTCAAAGCAATCATAATTTATAGATATAGATTAATATATTTTTTTTTTAATATTTACTAAAAGTGATCTAGAGTCGATGGATATGAATTTAAATTTAAAATTTATATTATGAGAATCACAACATTTTTGAATAATAAAATATAATTTCTAAAAGACATGCTAGTAAGGGTGTGTAAACGAGTGAAACCGAAATTCGACTCGAAACGTTAAATTCATACTCGAATTCGAATTGTTTTTAAAAAACTTTACTCACGTTCGACTCGACTTAAATATTTATTACTCGAATTCGATTCGACTCGGATATAATTATATTCATACTACTTGCGAGCTTCGAATTCAAACTCGAATTCGAGTCTCCACATAATAACTATCTTTATAATAATTATAATTATAGATTGAATATGTTATTTTACTTAAAAATGAGAAAATATATTTAGTATTACACTTTACAAATATAAAATCACAATTAATAACAAAATAAATAATAATTAATTATCCTAATTTGATTTAATTTTGTATATATTATAAGAGAATGTACCGACTATTTAAGTAAATTTGTATCAATCGAGTATGTATCGAATTATAATCGAGAATTCGAGTAGTTTGAATATTAAACGAGCTGAGTATAACTATACTCAAATTTTACTCGTATAATTTTTTGAACTATTTTTTATACTCAAATTTTGATCGTATTAATAAAAAATCCGAGTTTCCCTTATATTTTTTGGATTAATTACATATTTTAGTATATTTTTAGAAATAATTACAATAATGGTGCATTCATAAAATAATTATAAAAGTAATACACTTTCCATATTTATTTACAATATTAGTGCAATTAGTATTCCTCTAATCGTAGCCCATGATTATCTCCTTATCTCTTCCCGTTAATTATTATTTCCCAAATTGATTTCCACTGTTGACATTTCTCTATCATACAGCAGATTCATTCACTCTCAACACTACAATCTCTCATCCCTCTCTTTTTGATTGCCAAATTTTCCAGCCCTAGCGACAATCTCAAATCTCTCTCTTTCCATATTCAAGTTCAAGTATAAGATATACCAGTAGTGATTTATAGTAACCATAGAAATCACCGTCGAATCCATCGTCACTGGATCATCGAGCTTCTCATTGTCATCATCTCCGTCGGATCTATCATCACCGACAGGACACCCGTTGACGTTCCAGGAGTGGGCGTGGATGGGAGAGGCCTAGATGGGGCGCCGGAAGCCGAGCAGTGATTGGGGCAGAAAGAAGCGGTGATTATCGTCGATGAAGCCGATGGTGAGCTCACGGGTGACTTTAGTATGAAGTAGTATAAATTAATTAATTAATGGTAAATTGGTTATGGTTCTCTTATGGTGAATGGGTTAAGGTTTCCTTATTAATGATTTTTTGTTTTAGACTTCCATAAGAGAAAGAGATGGCGAAGGGTGATGGTTCTCTGATGGTGAATGAGTGATGGTTTTAATTACCATGAAAGAGATGGTTCTCTGATGGCTATAACATATACTAATAATTAATATTATTTTGATCTTACCAAGGTAACTAAACTGTCATACCAAGGTAACCAATCCACCTCCACACCTTCAATTTTTTCATAGTGCAGTTGGTAACCAAACCTTCACACCAAGGTAACCAAACCTTCATACCAAGGTAACCGATTCACATCCACACTTGCAGTTTTTTCATAGTGCAGTTCTTAGCCAAACATTCATTCCAAGGTAACCAATTCAGTGTTATTAAGGTTACCAATTTATTTTGGTTGTGATACAGTTGGTAGCCAAACTTTCATGCAGTGGGTAGCCAAACCTTCATAACAAGGTAACCAATTCAGTTTTATTAAGTTACCAATTTATTTTGAATGTGATATAGTTGGTAGCCAAACCTTAATGCAGTTGGTTGCCAAACTTTCAGACCAAGGTAAGCAATTCATACTGCAAGTGTGGAGGTAGAGTGGTTACCTTGGTATAAAGGTTTGGTTACCTTGGTATAAAAGTTTGGTTACCTTGGTATGAAGGTTTGGTTAGCAACATTACATTACACATCACTCTCTTATCTCTCTTTTTCTTATGTAGTGTTCTTATTTTCCTTTGGACATGAAATTGGATTTTTTCGGACATGAAGAAATTGTGAAAAATCAAATATCCACCTCTTTTCTCCATCTCATCGACCATTTTGTGGTTGACTCTCGCTCTGTCTCACCGGTGAAGGGGGAAGAGGAAGATGACGTTGCCAAACCTTCAAACCAAGGTAACCAATTCAGTTTTATTAAGTTACCAATTTAGTTTAAATGTGATGCAGTTGGTTGCCAACTATTCATATAAAGGTAACTATTTTAGTTTTTGTGGGTAACCAAATAGTCATAAAAAATTTTAGAACAGTAAGAGTTACATCTATTTATTTTTAAACTTTTTGTAGGGCGAATTTTCTTCTTCTTCTCATTGGCGTTTTGGACAACGGAGATTCGCAGCAGAATAGCGGCAGAGCAGCGGAGGAGAGGGCTATTGTGAGGGAGATCAAGATTTGAATTTGAATTATTATTTTCAATTTGAATTTATTTTTGTTGTTAGATCTTAGATATTTGAATTTGAATTATTAGTTATGATAGTTATTTCTCTTTGATTTTAAGTTTTCTTAGTAATGTGAATTCCATTATTTTTATAATTATTTTGTATATATTTTGTTTTTATAAATACTTTTTAATTATTGTATATTAGTGTTAAGGACCCATATTTTTTTGAGCCGATTTTTAATTGAGCTCAAACTATATAATTCGTTTACAACCTTATATAACAGTGCAGTTGTTAGCTATGTTTGTGCTAGTATTAGCCGAAGCCCATTGATCAATCATCAGCAGTTTTTGACTACTATAATATACTACTTACCTAAAGAAGATCCCTCGCATCCATGTATATATAAAAGATTGGATTATATTAGGGTTTATAAATTTAATTTAAAATATATATTCTTTTTACATCATTATAATTTTAAGACTATTAATAATAAGATTATATAGTACTAGTCACATGTTTGTTTGTTTTTTTGAGATTATTCAAGAAATAACGTAAAATAATCTTATGTAATGTTTTTTTTTCAAGATTAATTAAAGGATAGAATAAAAAAATATCGTTTGAATTATTACACCCTTATTAATAATAACATATTTTAAACTATAGCGTCGCTAAAAGTATAGACGGCGGTTGTATGACCGAACCATTGCTGGGTCCGACGCTAAAGGAGGGTGAGCTCGGGTGAGTTGGATAAGGGGTGAGCTTAAGATTCGGACTATATAAGACCTCGAATTGTATGAAATAAAAGTATTCAATTTTTTATAATTATTATTCAGTAAATGGTTAAATTGATAAAAAGTTAAAGTTAAGTATGACGCCCCCAAAATAGGTATACATCACCCATCTTGAGCCGCCAAATACATGGTACAAAATTCAAATACAACTTAATTATACAACAGTCCAGATTGGTTTACTATAAAATATTCTAATAAAATAAAATCTTTTAAATAAAATATAATATATTCTATTTATAATCTAATAAAATGAATAACTTTATAAAAGTATTCTGTTTTATATAAAAATATTTTACTATGCAAACACTATGCAGGCACTAAGCAAATACTATGCATAATAAAATATAATATATTCTATTTATAGTCTAATAAAACGAATAACTTTATGAAAGTATTTTATTTTATATAATTAGCTTTTCTGTTTTATTACATTAATAATACTAATAAAATAAAATTTCATCATCATTATTATAATTCACACTATTAATCGAGCAGGTCGTTCCCAAGAAAGAGGGGGCTTTCCAATAAGGATTTTTTCCTATTGGCGCGTAATTAGATGACCAAACCTCTCCTTGACAGAACTTCTAGACATCATTAATATTGAAAATAATAATATTAATAACTCTGTTATCTCAATTATTGATTTAATAATATATAAAATATCGACAACAATTGAATCAATTAACGTGAGATACTATGCAACAATTACTGAAGCAATAATTGAACAAAATTGAGTGACTTCTCACATAATCATCAATAATCAATACCGTGTGTTACTATGCAACCACGCGTATTCTTGTACTTTTAACACCGGGTGTTTCAACAGTTATCGATAAAACTTCCGTCGTTATTTTTATAAAATATTTTTATTATTTTCTTAATCCGACAATAATTCCGTTGTGAGGTCTACCAATGATTGTGTCGTCGTACGAATATTCCCTGTTAAAATGAATATTTCCCGACCAATCGAATATTATATAACAACTTGCGTACTTTCCAAATTTATAAATATTACTCATAACTATAACATTATATCAAATTCATTCAATAATATTCAAAAATAATAATTATAAAAAATTAATCTTTATTCATAAAAGTTGGGGTCTTACATTAAGGGTGATATATGTAAAGTTTATAAAATACGTAATGTAAGACCCCAACTTATTATTAAATGAAATTGAAATGTCCCTATTTATTATTTTAAAATAGTAAGGGTTGATTTGATTAATGTGGTTAGTTATGGGTAAAATCCGCAAATATTTCAAATAAGCAAGTGGTTATAAAATATTCATTGTTGTCGAAGAATATTCGTTTGATCAATAATTCATATTATTTAAATAATATTATTTGATAGCATTATTGGCAATGTCTAGAAAGTTCTGTCTAAGGAGAGGTTTGGTCATCTAATTGCGCGTCAGTAAGGAGAAATCCTTATTGGAAAGCCCCCTCTTTCCTGTGAATGGTCTGGTTGTCAGTATTGTGATTCTGTAATATTATTTGTGAATAATTAATTATTAATTTATATGATAAGGAAAATATTCATTTTATGTGTATATAGATGGAGAAAATTTTTAAGGTGACAATTGTTGAAAATTGATATTTTATCCTTTTCTATAAATAATTTATTTAAATATATTATTATATTTTAATAATATAATAATGGTGATATTTTTACAATGAATGTGGGATATATGAATAAATGAGGAGGAAGAGTATTTTTGTTACAAAAAATATTTAAAACATGTTTTTCATGTTTGTGGACCTCATTTCTTGACTGAAATTTGATTATAGCATGCAAGATCGTCTGTATGTGGATTTCGGTCAATTTCTGTTTGGAATTTGGAAAAACTTAAACTTATAAAGTTGTAGAGAATTAAATTTCCTATGGAATGGATATAAGATTTGAATTTTTCTGATAAAATGCTATTTATTATGAATTATTGAAGTTCTGGTATAATGGGTCTGAATTGATTTTTGGAGGTTTAAATGTTTTTTTTAGAAAAATGTTTTTGTTATTCTTGGCACATGTGTAGCTGATGTTTTGGCCAAAGAAGTGGGCGTAGGAAGTTTAAGAAAATTATATTAATATTATATTAAATTTTCTACTTTGGTCTTCTAAGTATTTTCCTATAAATATGATGCTTAGGTTAGAATTGAAAATCACACCAGAAACTAAAGATTTCTCTCTATATATTATCGAGTATATTCTTGTAAGTATTTTGATACTTTGAGTGTTGTTATACGATGCAAGTTCCCTTCATCACTATATTCAGTATTCAAGTCAGAAGTACTGTCTTTTTTGAGGTAAAGGATGTTATTTTTTTTAAAATGATATTATTTCTTCTAATATCATTATGCCGGAATATTGGTAAGATTTTTCTTGTGAAATTCTTGTCTTTTAGTGTCAGAATTACTATTCACGTATACGACACTATTCACGTATACGACACTATTCACGAATACAACACTATTTACAGAAAAATTAAATTTTTATTTTTTATCCAAAATATATATTATGGATACTAGCTTTGATTGTATCCATGTTTTTGTCTTCATTCTTGAATTTTACTTCACTTTGATTATTTATAAAGTATTTTTGAACTTGGACTGTTTAAAGTACGAATCCTTAATATTTGTTCTTTTATTTCACTAGATTCGTTTTTTTTAAAATATTTTTTCATCATTCTCAGTCTTAAATGATGATATTACTGAATATCTTTGGCCTGTAGTGCAAAGATGGTTGATTTTCTTATGAATATCTTTGGCCATAGTGCAAAGATGTACATGTGTTGAGATGAACATGACCAACTGATGAGTATCTTTGGCCTGTATTGCAAAGATGATTATTTGATTCAAGATGTATATTGATTGATGTTAGAGGGATAAAATATTGATGATGGACTTTTAAATTTATAGATAATAGTAGATTTTATTCTCTACGTAACTCTTCTATGAATTATTATTTCCGCTGCGAATATTGATCTGAAACTTGTTGTCTATTATATTCTATCAGATTTTTCTCTATTGAAGACTAACGATAATTTGTTCTATATTATCTTAGTCATAATATTCTTTACTGGACTAGTTGAGCTCATCCTTTTCTTTTTTGTTCCATTTTTCTTCTAAGGAGGCGAGAATGTAGCGAGTACTAGTCGGGGTATGGAATGAAGGTTCTAGAAAGTCGTTTTAGTAGTTCTCACTATTTTTGTAAAATAATATATCAATAATTATAATGAGGACTTATTTGGGTGAGAATATTGTCTAGATGACAATATTTGTATTTAAACTCACAGTTTATGTGTTGTCGTATTTTGCACGATAATTGTATTAATAAAGTTGTAGTTATTTCTGTGCCATGTATTTGGCGACTCAGAATGAGTGTTGTATACCTATTTTGGGGGCGTCACACGTAAGTGGTTATAAAATACTCATTGTTGTCGGGAAATATTCGTTTGGTCATGAAATATTCTTGTTGTCGGGGAATATGTGTACGATGGCGCAACCATTTATGGGCCCCATAACAGAATAACCGTCGAATGAAGAAAATGACAAGTTTGAGTTTTTATAAATAACGACATAATTGTTACCGTTAACACTCTTGGATTACCTAGTGGTTAAAATATAATAATACGCTTAGTTGCACATTAGCACACGGTATTGCATAATATTTTTGAATGATTGATTCTTACGTATGAAGGCACTACTCAATAATTGTTACAGTAATTATTGTTCAATATTTTATTTTATAGGTTCAATAATTGCTGCGTTGATATTTTATATTATTGTTATTTCAATAATTGTCATTGCACAGTATTTCTCATTATTAGATCAATAATTCATATTATTTGAATAATATTATTAGATATCATTATTGGCAATGTCTAAAAAATTCTGTCAAGAAGATGTTTGGTCACCTAATTGGACGCCTAGTAAGGAGAAATTCTTATTGGAAAACCCTCTCTTTCCTGGGAACGGCCTGATTGTCATTATTGTGATTCTGTAATATTATTTGTGAATAATTAGTTATTGATTTATATGATAAGAAAATATTTATTTTATGTGGATATAAATGATGAATTAACGCTGAGGTATTTTATCAGTATTTAGTCGGAATGGAGGAATTGTTAAAAATTGATATTTTATCTTTTTAGATAAAATAATTCATTCAAATATATTATTATATTACATTATAAATATATAATGTGATAATATAATAATATAATAATGGTGATATTTTTATATTAAATTCACGGTGCATGAATCAAATGAGAGAAATCTAGAAATCAAAAGAAGAATAAAATATGGGATTTTCAGAAAACTTAGTTTATTACTTTATTTTGTAAAATTCATAACTCTTTGTGTATAATGAGTTAGGAGATGAGACATATATCAAAAAAAGCCCTGGAACTAAGCTAACCGTAGAAATTAGAATCACCCAAAAATTCATTATGAATTTTTCATAGTGACTATTTAAATGAAACTGGGTTGAAGGACTCGGAATTCGAAAAATCAGTGTTCTTGAGATATATTGCGTGAGTTATAATTTTTAATCCGACCGTTGGATCGTTGTGATTTTTGAATATGTTATACAAATTTAAGTTGAGTATATGTTCACAAATTTTGAACAGTTTAAAATTAACGTATTATTTGTTATGATTTTTAAGATGTGACTGATTCGAAAATTATTTTTATAACTGATTTTTGGTGGAGATTTCTAGAAGGTGGAACCCATTTTTGGTTGTTGGGGAAGATGGCTGATCTCTGGTGGGCCTCACTTATGGTGGCTGAAATATTTTTAAAAAAGTGTGCGTAGAAAACTTTTTATTAATATTTTATTAATTTAGTCTCTTATGACGTTATAGCATTTTCCTATAAATAGGCGCTTAAGTTAGAATTGAAAATCACACTAGAAACATAAGTTTTCTCTCTCTATATTATCGAGTATATTTTTGTGAGTTTTTAGATACTTTGAAAATTGTTATTCAGTGCAAATTTTTTTTGACTTTACATCCGATATTCCAGTCAGAAATACTATTCTTTTGAGGTAAGAGATTGTAAGGGTTATTATGTTTTTCAATTTCGTAATTTTTTCGACCCTCAAAAATTTTGAAAAAATTTGAAATGATAATTTGATGAGTTTTTTAGATTGTGTCCAAAAATAGTGATTTTTGGATGTATAGATTAGGAGTTATGAATTTTATGGGAAAAGACTATTTTAAAAGTAAACCCTTATAACTCCTTGTGGTTAACTCTAAAATTGGTGAAATTTTTTTTGGGAGTACATGTATATAACAGAAGTATACTCTATAAATTTTAGAATTTTTGGATAAAAATAAAGTTTATGATAAATGTCTAAATATTCGATAGTTTTGGTCATATGAAAAATAGTAAATAAATTTTAAAAATTCCGAGAAAAATATGTGTTCAATATGGGACTATATTCTACTAAATCCCAGAAAAGAAAATTTTCTGGGACTGATTTGGTATTTTTTTATGAAAATAGATTAGTTATAAATAAATAAATTAAATATGTTATGTGAAGTAAGAAAATTAGAAAATAGGATTTTATGGATTGATATATAAGGTATATGTAGATTTTTGATGAGAGTTTTGGTTATTGATAATGAAATCTTATGAGTTTGGAATTTTAGGATGATTAAATGCATTAATTAGTAAAAATATAAATAATTAAAATAAATTATTTTTAAGCTTAAAAAATGATTAAAATATTGTGGTAATATTAATAATATTAGATTTTGAGATTATTAAGTGATTTATAACATTTGAATTAAGGTGTTATGAAATCATTGATTTAAGATATTATTTAATGATTAATAATATTAGTAAATGAATTTAATGTTATTATATAATGAATAATGGAGTTTATAATATAATTATTTAAGAAGTTAATGACATAATTATAATAATAAATTAAATAGCTTAATATTTATTATTTAATATTTTAGAAATATTAAATATAAATTAATAAGAGGAGTCTTATTATTATTATTATTACTACTACTATTATTTAATTCCTAAAGGAGTTTGGGAATTAATTAATAACAGTACTCTCATTTATTCCTAATAAAATTAGGAACCTAATTAATTAAAATAAAACACAATTTCTTAATTCTTAAGGAGGGTTGCCTACATCTATAAATAAGAGGAGTCTTATTATGGGTGTAGAGTTGTTGCTGACCTTTTCACAACAGACGGGATTCTAATTGTTGGAGAGTACGCTCCTTTTCTATGAGAGATAGAAAAACTAGGATTTTGCCAAACACCCATCTTCTTGAATCTTTATTCTTTCTTGGTGGATCACCTCTAGAGGCCAAACACTTAGGTGGCTAACGTTGATCAAAGGAAGGAACCAAACCCGGTGGATTCAAGATGAACGCGAAAAGGGATTTGAGGTTAACTTGTACCTGAGGAAGCTTGAATCTTCAAGGGTATCTTGTTCATCATATTTTTGTTTAATTAATAATTGTGCATAAAGGATGATCCGGGTATATGGTTTGTAAAATTTTAAACTCTGATTTTCCACGTTTCCGCTTAATTTGTTTAATTTGATTGCGTCCATGAATATTACAAACCTAACAGTGGCATCAGAGCCAAACTTTTATGTGAATTATTAATTGTCAAATTTGATATGTATATTGATATATGTTTAGAACAATTTAATTGGGTATAATTTATTTTATAAAATTTTTTTAAAAAAATTTATCACGAATTCACGAATTTGATGCGTCTGAAACCTTAAAACAAAAGCTTAACATAATATATATAATAGTTATATATATTACTCCCTCCGTCTCATGATAAAAGTCTTTATTACTATTTTGGATAGTCTCATGTTAAATGCATACTTTCCTTAAATAATCAAATTTTTACACATTTTTTTATATTATACTCGTAGCATTAAATATCTCATACTTTTCTTATTCTAATTCTCTCTCCATAATTAATGACATTATTATGGACAATTTTGTCATTTTATTCCTCTTCGTAATATGCGTGAAAAGTCCACCAAAACTTTTATCCTAGAACGGATGGAGTATGTAATAGTTAACCACTTTCCAGGATACACATTTTTTTAAAGGTTCAAGGAATCACGTTTTTTATTTTTTTCAAAGGAATAACTTTCAAGGGATATCACGTGATTGGCTTCATGCAATATGGTTAACATATATATTAAGCATCTAAGATACTGAATCACCGGATCCGGTTAGTATGGAGTTTATTTTTTGGTAAGTTGATCAATTGGCCAATAAAATACTTACACGCATAGAGTCTCACCTGCGTGTCAGCACTCTATTGGCCAATTGACCAACTTACTTAAAAAATGAACTTCATACTAACCACTCCCTAAATCACCGATCCGTGAATCATGTAAAAGTTATCAGGTGAGGTTATAGGGTTAAATACATTTTTCCCACTCTATTAGACCTCAATTTATAAATGCATTACTGAACTGAATCTTTTTACGATCAACTCATTGAACTACATATTATTTACAAAAAGTGATAAAATCGCCTGTCTATTAATATTTATGAGAAAATTGACATGGCAATAAGAGGCAATATATAATCAAAATACGTGGCAGAATTTATTGCTACAAATTCACATGTAGCAATACGTGGCAGAATTTATAGCAATAAAATAGTAATATATACTTACATGGATTAAATATATAATTAAAATTATTGTATTATTATGTATTACCATTTTATTAATTAATGTTGTCAAGCACTTTATTTACTAAAAAATTATAAATTAATGTTGTCAAACACTTTATTTACTAAACAATTATAGAATTTTACCTAGTTTCTTATAATTACTCCCTAGAAAAAGTTCATTCCCTTCAAAATTAAAAGATGTTTTTGAAGACAATTTTATATTTTTAAAAATATATTTTTTATATAAAAAATATAAAATTGTAAAAATTTTATATAAAATATATTTTAGTTTTTTTATATAAAATATAAAATATTATAATTTTATGTAAAAATATAAAAATTAAAAATATTTTTTATATTTTGAAAAAATATATTTTTTATATTTTATATTTATATTTTTAAAAGATATATTTTTATAAAAAGGGTCTAAAATTTTGCTCAATCCATGACCGATAAATTGTTATCAGTTCATCTTCCTTTCATCTTCATCGTCATCTTGTTATCAGTTCATCTTCATTTCGTCTTTCTCGAAGAGTCCTCCATCACCATTGTTCCACTAGCGCCGCCGCCACCACCACCACCACCACCACCGTTGTTCAATCTCCACCACCGATCAGTCTCTACCACCGATCAGATCAGATCGGATCTAGCACAATAGACTCTAGATCTACCCTTTTCTAGAACAACGGTGGTGGAGTACGATCAGATCTGACACTCCATCGCTTTGGGAACACGTCGAGCAGTTCGTTGTGGTACGAATTGGCCTACTCCGAGGCCAAGGGAAGAGTTTTGGGAGGTGATCGCGTTTGGCAGATTGTGTTTGGGTCCGGGAGTCTTGCATACTCCGAGTCTTGCGTTTGCATACTCCGAGTCTTGCATATTCTTCTATTTTTGAAGTTTTTTTGAGTTTTTGTCTGGGAGTTTTGGGAGGAAGACGAAGATGACTGATTCTATTTTAATTGATTTATTTTTCAAGGATTCTTTTTAGTTTAGTTGGAGATTAAAAGGATGACTGATTCCATGTATATGAATATTTCTAATAGATATGAATATATTACATTAATGAGTTTTAGAAGAAAAAAAATTAGCAAAAAAAGAAAGAATTCTGGATTATTTTTCTCTCTCTTCATATCTAATGGTTTGGGATTTAAAAAAAAATTGATGTTTGAAGTGTTTTAATATTTTTTTTTGTATATTTAAGTTTAAATTTAATGATTTCACAATATAAACAATAATTATATAAATTTTCAAAAATATAAATAATAATTAATTTTCAAAATTTAGTTATATTTTTGAATTTTGAATTTATTTTTAAGAATTTTAATTTTAAATTTGTGCTTATGAAAATACTTAATTACTTATAAATAATTTTAAAGACATTACTCAAATTTAAAATTTATCCAAATTTCTATTATTTTAATAACATATGTAATATATTTGAATATAATAAAAGATAAAATTGTCAAAGAAAAAAATATTAATAATTTTTCATTATTAATGTTGAGGGTATTATGACAAAATTAGTAATATGACATGTTAGAAATTTATATGTTATATTATTAATTTTAGTTTTATCTGAAGAGAGGTTAATAAAATTAATGAATTTAATGAATTATTTAAATTAAAAGAAACATATTTATGTGCAATTTATAGAAATTATTTATAATTGCACCATACTAAAAAAAGAAGATTTTTTTGTTTGCTATAATATCAAAGTTTTATCATACCAAATAAATATTAATGATTAAAATAAATTTTAAAAAATTTATTTTTATTGTACTTTTATTTTGAATGAATTATTTTAATTATTTGATTGTGATTAATTTAGCATTAAATTTATACAAGTTTCCATCTAAGCATGTCAGAAAAAAAAAGGTCTGACGTGTAAATTCTCTCTCACGTGGCAGCCTATATACTTTTTTCATTCAAAGTCAAACAATTTAACAGAATTTATAACGACTTGTAAAAAAATTGTAATTCAATGAGTCGAATAAAAAAAATTTCAGTTCAATGATACATTTGTAAACCGACCCCTAGTACAGTGGAAAAAAGTGTATTTAACCCTGAGGTAATATGATTACTTCACATAGTGATTATATATATATATATATATATATATATATATATATATATATATTAATTTTAATTATTTTATAATTAAAATAAAAAGTTTATTTTAATTTTTAAAATAAAATTTCATGCTAACTAATTAGAGTTGGAATTGGTTTTTATGATAACTAATTGGAGTTAAAATTGGATTCCATGTTTTCTTAAATAAAAGAGTTTATTTAGATATGAAATAAGATTTAATATTATTCAAAATAATGAAGTTTATTTGTGAATAGGAAAGAGAATCCGTATTTTTTTTAAATAAAGGAGTTTATTTAGATATGGAATAAGATTTCATATTATTCAAAAAAAAGAGTTTATTTGTGAATAAGAAATAGAATTTGTGTTTCCTTTAATAAAAGAATTTTTTTTACTTGGAATTGGATTCCATAATTAATTAAAATAAAGGATTTTATTTTGATTAAAATAGAATAGTTTATTTTATTCAAAATAGGATTAATTAAAATAAAAGAGGCTTATTTTGATTTAAATTTGGGTTAAAATAAAGGAGTTTATTTTGATTTAAAATTAAATTTTATACTAACTAAAATTTTTCATTAAATGATATCAATATATATATTGAATGTTTATTATTTATGAGATGAATGTTATTTATTGATGCTTATGGTGATGTGTATGATAATAAATGAGATTGATTATGGACTATTGACCAATGTGATTGGATTTTATTTTAGTTGAATGCATGAATGTATGAATTTTATTAAATGGGGTCTGCGTACATTGTCTTCTCTAAATTTTTTTTAATATAAATTCTAACTCCCTCCTATGTACTTCCCCATTACTGCTGATCAATATTTCTATTTATTTTAAATAGTTTTGTAATAGGAATAGTTAGAATTATTTTGAAGAATTGGAGATCAAGGAACAAGGATCGCTTGAAGACCCGTTTGTAATGGAGCCCGGGTTTAAATGTAATAGTTATATTTAAATATTAATTCTTGCACCCCTAGGGTTTGAACTTTTGGTTCACTTGGTGGCTCTAGTGAATCAAAATAGAATAAAAATTCATAATCAATCCAGGTAGAATATAGTATTCTATATGTGCATGCTTCTACTATATATATTATATATTGTGCAAATATTGTAAGACCCAAACTTTTATGAATAAAGTTCAATTTTCTATAATTATCATTTTTGAATATTATGGAATGAATTTGATATAATGTTATAGTTGTGGGAAATATTTATAAATTTTACAAAGTACGCAAGTTGTTATATAATATTCGATTGGTCGGGGAATATTCGTTTTAACAGGGAATATTCGTACGACGACACAATTATTAGTGGACCCCACAATAAAATTATTGTCAGATTGAGAAAACGATAAAAATATTTTATGAAAATAACGGCGGAAGTTTTATCGTTAACTGTTGAAACACCCGGTGTTAAAAGTACAGGAATACGCGTGGTTGTATAGTAGCACACGGTATTAATTATTGATACTTACGTGAGAAGTCACTCATTTTTGTTCAATTATTGCTTCAGTAATTGTTGCATAGTATTTCACGTTATTTGATTTAATTATTGTAGATATTTTTATATTATTAAATCAATAATTGAGATGACAGAGTTATTAATATTATTATTTGTAATATTAATAATGTCTAGAAGTTCTGTCAAGGAGAGGTTTGGACACCTAATTACGCGCTAATAGGGAGAAATTCTTATTGAAAAGCCCCCTCTTTTCTTGAAACGACCTGGTCGATTAATAGTGTGAATTATAATAAAGATGATGAAGTTTTGTTTTATTAGTATTATTAATGTAATAAAATAGAAAAACTTTTTATATAAAACAGAATACTTTTATAAAGTTATTCGTTTTATTAGACTATAAATAGAATATATTATATTCTATTATGCATAGTATTTTATACAGTAAAATCTTTGTATATAAAACAGAATACTTTTATAAAGTTATTCATTTTATTAGAATATAAATAGAATATATTATATTTTATTTTGCATAGTATTTGTATAGTAAATTTTTTTTATATAAAACAGAATACTTTTATAAAGTTATTCGTTTTATTAGATTATAAATAGAATATATTATATTTTATTTAAAAGATTTTGTTTTATTAGAATATTTTATAGTAAACCAATCTGGACCGTCCGTTCAGAAATTAGTTACTATTCAGTCCATTCTCCTGTAAATAGAAGCTCATTCTTTCATTATTTCTTACGAATTCACTGAAACTCTAGAGAGAGAAACTATAGAAAGAAAGAAGAAAATCATTCTGCTACTTCACTACTCCTATATCCAGTTTGTTCTAAGATAAGGGGTATTATTTCTTTCGTATTCATGAAGAGAATTTCTGTTATTCTATTCTTTATTATTCTGTTGGAATAACGTGTATACGTGGACTACCCTATATAGATTTTATTTTATTAGTATTATTAATGTAATAAAACATACAAACTTTTTATATAAAACAGAATACTTTTACAAAATTATTCGTTTTATTAGACTATAAATAAAATATATTATATTCTATTATGCATAGTGTTTTGCATAGTAAAATCTTTTTATATAAAACAAAATACTTTTATAAAGTTATTAATTTTATTAGACTATAAGTAGAATATATTATATTTTATTATGCATACTGTTTGCATAGTGCATGCATAGTGTTTGTATAGTAAAATTTTTTATATAAAACAGAATACTTTTATAAAGTTATTCTTTTTATTAGATTATAAATAGAATATATTATATTTTATTTAAAAGATTTTATTTTATTAGAATATTTTATAGGAACCAATCTGGACCGTCCGTTTAAAAGTAAATCAATCTGGACCGTTCAGAAATTAATTACTATTCAGTCCATTCTCCTATAAATAGAAGCTCATTCCTTCATTATTTCTTACGAATTCATTGAAACTCTAGAGAGAGAAACTATAGAGAGAAAGAAGAAAAGTATTCTGCTACTTCACTACTTCTATATCCAGTTTGTTCTATGGTAAGGGGTATTATTTCTTTCGTATTCATAAAGAGAACTTTTGTTATTCCATTCTTTATTATTCTGTTGGAATAACCTGTATACGTGGACTACCCTATATAGATTTTGTTTTATTAGTATTATTAATGTAATAAAACAGAAAAGCTTTTTATATAAAACAGAATACTTTTATAAAGTTATTCATTTTATTAGACTACAAATAGAATATATTATATTCAATTATGCATAGTGTTTTGCATAGTAAAATCTTTTTATATAAAACAGAATACTTTTATAAAGTTATTCGTTTTATTAGACTATAAATAAAATATATTATATTTTATTATGCATACTGTTTGCATAGTGCCTGCATAGTATTTGTATAGTAAAATCTTTTTATATAAAACAGAATACTTTTATAAAGTTATTCGTTTTATTAGATTATTAATAGAATATATTATATTTTATTTAAAATTTTTATTTTATTAGAATACTTTATAGTACATCCATCTGGACCGTCCGTTTAAAATTAAATCAATTTGGACCGTTCAGGAATTAATTACTATTCAGTCCATTCTCCTATAAATAGAAGCTCATTCCTTCATTGTTTCTTATGAATTCACTAAAACTCTAGAGAGAGAAACTATAGAGAGAAAGAAGAAAAGTATTCTGCTACTTCACTACTCCTATATCCATTTTATTATAAGGTAAGGGGTATTATTTCTTTCGTATTCATGAAGAGAACTTCTATTATTCTATTTTTTTGTGTTGGAATAACATATATACGCAGTTTACCCTATACTTGATGAAATTCTCCTGTTATTCCATTCTTTATCATTATGTTGGAATAACATGTCTATGCGAAGTACCACATACATGGTGAAATTCTTCTGTTATTCCATTCTTTATTATTCTGTTGGAACATCATGTCAGTGCGTTTACGCATGTCCTGGTTCCGTTATTTATTATTCTGTTGGAACATCCTGTCGGTGCAAATTTCGCCTGACCTGGTTCCGTTATTTATTATTCTGTTGGAATATCCTGTCTGTGCGTTTACGCATGACCTAGTTTCGTTATGTATTATTCTGTTGGAATAACCTGTCTATGCGGTCTATCGCATGTCTGATGATTTTTTTTGTTATTCCATTCTTTATTATACTCAGTTGGTTAAAGTTTTGACTTCTATACTCCATGAAATTAGTGGAATAGCTTTAATATTTGCGCTTCATCTAGTATCTTTTTATGGAAATATTCTTCTGACCATTCTTGAATTTTACTCTACAAATAAGTATGATGTTGACAATTTGGACGTTATTAGTTCCAGATAATAGCATTAGTAGTCCTCACTATTCTGTTAAATAGTATGATAATAAATGTAATGAGGACTCAATTGAGTGTGAATATTGACTAGATGACAATATTTGTATTAAAACTCACAACATATATTTTGTCGTATTTTATACGACTGTTGTATAATTAAGTTATATTTGAATTTTGTATCATGTATTTGACGATTCAAGATGAGTGATGTATACCTATTTTCGGGGCGTCACAAACATTCGTCACACACACACACACACACACACATATATATATATATATATATGTGTGTGTGTGTGTGTGTGTGAATGCGCGCTAAACAAGATGAGATAAATTAATAAAAAAAAAACCCCTCAAATTTTTTATATTAAGTCCTAAGCGTTCGAAGATATTTGGAATATCGAACATCGCCTTCTAGCATGATAGAAACAATAGAGTATTGAATATTTAATATGAGTTTGTTGTGCACACACAAGACAAGTATTAAATATTTAAGATGTTTTTATTACTTATGATGTTTATAAGGAATTGAACATTACTGATTTGTTGTGCACACACAAGGGCTGTAGTTTTCTCTTCACTTATATGGAAATGTTGGATCTGACTTAACTTAAATCATTTTAGTTCGGATGTGCACACAGTTGACCATTATGATCTAAGAGGAAAAATACAAGGAGTTGTATAGTTGATGTAATTGACAAGAGTTGTCTATCTATTTATTTATATATAGTTTGTTGTGCACACACAAGGCTATATTCATTTGAAATGAGATCCTTATTCTCACTAGCATATCTTTAATTAGATTTTGCCGAACTATATAAGTGAGGGTAATATAGTTTGATGAAAATAGTGGGAGATACCAATTTAAAACAAGACCTAATTTATTTTGGTAATTATTAAAAGAATGTATGCTAAAATATTGTTAATTATAAATTCATTTACATAATTTTACAATGTCTAAATTACTATCACTGCGAAATATATTAGATGTTTATTAATCGGACCAAATTATTCGGATTGGTTAAGGAATTTGAGAATAGTTCTAATGGCTGAAAAGCTATCTTATGTCCTTAGTACGTCTATCCCTGCAATGGTTGCAGACAGTGCCTCTGAGGACGAGGTTGCTACTTTTAGAAAGTGGCAAGATGATGCACAATTGGCTCAATGCATTATGTTCGCATCCATGAGTGACGAGTTTTAGCGTCAGCATGAAACTATGGATGCACCTATTATATTCTTGCGCATTAAGTAGTTGATGGTGAGGAAAGTAGGACTGATAGATATCAGATATCTAAAGAGCTCTTCCGATCTAGAATGACCGATGACACTACAGTACAGATAAAAGTCCTTAACATAATCAATTTGATTGATCAATTAGGACAATATGTTTTGTCATAGATGGAGAGTTGAGCCAAGATTTGATCTTGCACTCACTCTCGGACTCCTTTCACAATTGTTGTGAATTTTTCATATGAACAAGCTAGATATCAGCCTCGTTGATTTTCTTAACATGTTGAAAAATGTGGAGAGTCACTTTCCAACCAAGAAAGACCATGTCTTACTGGTAGAGGCCAAAGGATCTTATGAAAAGAAGAACGATTCGAAAAAGGTAAATAGAAAGGCAAAAACAAAGGATAACAAGAACAAAACTGATACGGATAGCAAAGGAGTTTACTTCCACTGTAATAATTCTGGACATTGGAAAGAAACTGTGAGAAGCATCTTGCAGAGGCTAACCAAAGAAGCTTAGTGAAGTTTCAATTACAAATACAAATTTGTTCATGATTTAAAATAATTTTTTCTTTAAGTCAAGGTTCTAATTGGGTATTGGATACCGACTTTGGTTATCATAAATATAGATTTATGAAGAGACCAAGCAGAAGTAGAAAACTAAACAAATATAAGTAATCCTATGTGTGGGAAATGAAGCAAAGTTTGCTACATTAGCCATAGAAACTTATAGTTTAGCAATGCCCACGGGCAAGTCTATTAAGCCAATAAGTTGTTATTGTATTCCAGTTATTGTTAGAAATATTATTTATATTTTATTGTTGAACAATGAAATATTTGGTATTATATTTAAGAACAATTGTTGTTCTATTTATAATAATAATGTTTTGTATAGAATTGAAATATTACTTAATGGATTTTGTATACTTGACTTACGTGAATATAATTTTACAAATTGAATAAACTAGTATAAGAAAATGAGATGATCATTCAAAGAGTTGAATGTGTATATTTGTTGAAATACAAATGTGAATTATTTGAAAGGTTCAAAGAATTCTGAAGTGAAACAAATTGAAAAAGTATTAAGATTCTTTGATTAAATCAAGGAATAAATACTTGTGCAATAAGTTTCTAGATCATCTCAAATGGTTTTCTCACAATGGACGCCTCCTGATACGCAATAATTGATTGATGTATCTGAATGGAAAAATCGTACCTTGTTGGACATGGTGCGGTCCATAATAATTTTATCGACATTCCAGTATCCTTCTAGGTCATGCCCTAAAAATGGCTGCATATCTACGGAAAAGGTAACCTCAAAATTCAACCCCAAGACTCTATAAGAGTTATGGACAGAGAGGATTCCTAATCTTAAGTATGTTAAGATAAGGGGTTGTCCAACTTATGTGAAAAGGTTTCAAAGGATAAGATTGGGACAAGATTTAACAAGTATAGATTTGTGGAACATCCTAAAGTAAGTTTAGGGTATATGTTCTTTAATTCTACTTAGCAAAAGGTGTTTGTTGGGAAACACGCTGCCTTCTAAGATAAATATGTTTATCATTGAAGGGGCTAGTGGGAGGATTATAGATCTTGAAGAGTTCAGGATCCACAAAACACTATAAGTCAAATAAGAGGAACCTGTAGATGGACTTATTGTACCATAACCGAATCGTAAATCTGGAATAGTACCGAAGATACCTGGGAGGTATGGATTCATCATAGATGATGATGAGGTACACATCATAGAAGATGATGATCCAGTTACATACGATGGGGGTAAGAGTTATAGACACTCAGAGAAATTGATTGAATCAAACTTAGAAATTAAATTTTTTATCTTCATTATAATTTCCATAAAAGGTAGCTATAGCCCAATACATAAGCTGTAAGAGGTATACTCTAGAATGCAAATTTATATAAATGATATTATTGTCATTTTAGAAAAAAGTTGAAATTAATTTTATCTAAAAAAATTTAGTCATAAATGGCATAAATTATAATATACAGGGGGTGTTTGTTTAGAGCTGAATGGCTGAATCGGTTCGTATTCAGTGCGTTTATTTTGAATAAAAATCGTCTGAATAGCTGAATCGATCAGATTTTTAGGTTGAATGACTAAGTATAATTTTTTTGGCTAAATGACTGATGAATGAAGTATTTTGTATTTAATTTTTTTTTATATAATATTAACTGTTATATTAAGTAATGTTAAATAAATTTATAATAATTTTAAATTTTTTTCAGAGGGATAACCTAATAAAAATATGTTATTTAGATGTTTCAGACATGAAAATTATCAAATAACTTTTTCCATTCAGTATTCAGAATTATGCTTCATTCAGCTCATTTAGATTACTTAAACATTCACAACTATTTTTTTCAGTTTTATAAAACACCCCTAATTGAACATGGTATTAAAAAATCTCTCATATTAAGCTATTTAATAATCAATGAACTAATAGTTTCACGTTTAAATTTAAAAACAAACAAGACACTTAAGATTAATTGTCATATCTCAAGCGTAATTCTTATAAACAAATATAAACTAAGTTTGCTATCATAATTTTTATTAATGCCAATAAAAATAAATTATAACCTAAGTTATAATTTATTTTTATTTTTTTGTCTTTAAAAAGATGACAATAAGTACATAAAATAAAAAATAAATATGTCATTTAATAGTGTTCATTAGTATATAAAAATAAAAAGCCTTATCACCTAATATAATTTAATCATTAAAGATAAATCTAAAACTTTTTTTTAATTTATGTGTAAAATATAATTTGAACATCTTTTTGAGAATAGAAGTTACAAAGAAAAAAATCTGAATAATTAAAAGCTAGAAAAAGAATATTGATGGCCAATTGACCAACTTACTTAACAATAAACTTCATGCTAACTACTTCTGTCACTTATGTTTGGGAAGAGAGCAGATCCTCTGTCCCCAAATTTCCTGTCCCCTTGTGTCCCCCCACTTAAATTTTGACACATGTCCTTTTATTTAATTTTAGAATTTATTAGTGTTAAGTAAGAGACTATGTGTCAAAATTTAAATAGAGAGACACAAGGGAACATTAAAATTGTAGACAGAAGATCTGCTCCCGTTTGGGAAATGGCTGTGGTAATATCTAACATATATCCTAGGAGGTTAATTCGGGTAATATGTTACTAGTGCCTATTTTATGAGTTTGGCTTCATATGCCATTGAAATGTTAATATATTTTTACTAAAACCATAATAGATTTATTCTTAATGACTAGAGCTTGAATAGTTAAAATAATTTTTGATTTTTGTAAAATAAAATATAAAGTTTCAATCTATTAAGTTATATACTTTAAAATTTGTACGTAAAAATATGAAACCTGTTAATTCCTAATATATTCATAATTATATTGTATGCATTATATTCAAAGTTGAAAATAATATCTATCCGTTTTGGACTTTTAGTGCTCTTACAATCACAACCAACTTTTTCGGTGGAAGATCATGGCGAGCAGAGATACAGGTGCTTCTAACCAGGAAAAGGCAAAGACCTACCAAACCACACATGAGAGGGGGTCTGTAAAGGATAGACTGGGTTCTAGAATCCAGGGAGATCAGAAGGAACCGGCTGCTTCCCTCCGGCGAAGACTCTTTCATGACAGTCAACGTACCCCTAACCAGGCTAGTCGGGCAAATGAGAATCATTCTCGGGCACTCGAGGTACACGAAAAAATCTGAGGCGAAGGCAGCCGAGATCAGAGGGAGTTTATTCTACAGAAGAAGATGCAGCAGAACAAAGACGCCATGATGGCCTTGCGTCTTTAGCAAGATGAGCTCGAACAACAGATGGTGAAGATGGCTGGAGAGCAGGAGGCGTCCTCAAAGAGGCGTAGGCATTGGAGCCGATCCCGATCACCCCGACGAGGAGAGGCAATAAGAGAAAGGAGCAGGCACCGAAGTCGCTCACGGGACGGCCGAAGCAGAAGGATGAGTTATTTTGCAGAACGAAGATCGGAACATCCAGGAAGATCAGGACAAAGGAAGAGGGATGCGAAACCTGAATATGGGAGGGACAGACTCCGATCGTCCCCACGTAAGGAGGAGTCCGACCCCCTCGCTCGAAGGGTGGCAGAATTTGAAAAATTATTGTTGGCGAAGAACTCGATGGGGACACCTTTTGCTTGCATAGGGTCGCTCTTCTCGCCAGAAATCAATCATGTGATGGCTAATCCTAAAAAGAAGATGCCACCGATGGAGACATATGACGAGTTGGGGGACACTTACGATCATTTCGACGGGTACGACAGACTGATAACATATTACAGACATTTAGATGCTGCCAAATGTCATATGTTCGCGACCACTCTGAAGAAGAGTGCCTGAGAATGGATGGGGACCTTGGCAGTGGGGTCGATTAATTAATGGAATGGTCTTCGGGAGAAGTTTCATGCCGTTTTGAAAGCAACAGGAGGAGGGAAAAGATCACAGCTTCCCTCATGCAGGTTCAGTAGAAATCAGATGAGAGTCTGGGACAGTACGTCAAGAGGTTCCGAGAGGCTGTGGGGTCGGTAACACAATTAAATTCCCCATAAGCCCTAGGTTTCTTCACGACCGAGTTGGGCATTGGGAAGTCGAAGAAACTGATAAAGGACTTGGTGATCAACCCTCCGACAGATTTGATAAAGGCCTTCCATCGGGTAGGAGGGTTCATCGCGATAGAGGAGGCTATAGGAAATTTCAGATCACACTCCCAGTCGTATGAGAAGTCCAAGGATCGGGAGAAGCAGAACATTCAACGGTTGGATAATCAGGGGAAATCTGACAACTATGGTAAGAAAAGCTACAATGGGGGAGGTTCGGGTAGCGTACGACCACCTTTCCTGAATAAGAATGTTAACAAAGTCTACACAGCACTCAACACTGACCGGGCAAAAATATTAGAAGAGATGCGGAACAAGCATTTTTTAAGCCATGCCCAGCGATCCCAAAGCCTGGAAAGAAGGGCCGGGACAAATACTGTGAATACCATCAATGTCATGGGCATACGACGGAGATGTGTAATGATTTAATAGACTTAATAGAGAAGAATGTCCAGAATGGACAACTGGTATAGTACGTGGTCAGTCGGGAAGGTTCAGAGGCACCCTAGGAGGAGAACAAAGGGCCTACTCGGGAAACACAGCCACAACCGCACCCACAAGCCCGAGGGGTGATTGATGTAATTTCGGGCGGGTCGGTAGGGCGTGTAACCGGAAGGAAGAGGAATGGACATCTCGAGGCCGTGTTGTCAGTAGCAAGTTCATCGCCCATAAAGGATAGGGCCTACTCAGGAGTTTCCATCTCTTTCTCAGACGAAGATTACCCCACCGATCACATCGAACCGCATGATGGGGCGCTGGTGATAACAACACAAGTAGGGCCAGTGGATATGAAAAGGATGATGATCGATAACGGATCCTCAGTCGACATACTTTACACGCATACCTACCAGAGGATGGATTTAGAAGGAAAAAAGATGGAGTTAGGAGGAGAGGGTCCATTGTATGGGTTCAGTGGGGACCAGGTACATGTTACGGGCACCATTGAGTTGCCTGTCAGGTTCGGCACAACCCCTCAACAGGCAGAAGTTCTGGTCAAGTTTTTTGTGGTACAGGTGGACTCGGCATACAACGCCATTTTGGGAAGGCCGACGCTAGCAGCACTACAACCAATAACATTCATACCACACTTTAAAATCAAGTTTCCGACACCGAACGTGATTGAGGAGGTAAAGGGCGATCTTGACATTACCCGAAGGTGCTATCGGAATACCTTGATTTCTTCAGGGATCAGAGTCAGCAAATTAAAACAGACAATGGCCATTGAAATAGAGTCATTCACTGAGAGAAGTACCAAACCAATGGCCCTACCCACCTAGGAGACTGAAGATGTAGAGTTAATCCCTGACAACATAGAAAAATTGATCAAGATTGGGGCAGGATTAACAGTACCACTGTGGACTGGACTGGTGGACCTGCTTCGGGTGTATGCTGATATCTTTGCTTGGGAGCCTAGCGATATGTCAGGGGTAAGTGAGTCGGTAGCGCTACATAGGCTGCATACAGACCCGAAGAGAAAACCAATGACACAGAAAAAAGGATTTTTGCCCTGAAAAGGGAGAGGATCACAGATGAAGAGATCACTAAACTGCTGGAGGCAGGATTTATTTTCGAGATTGACTACCCCAAATGGCTGGAAAATGTGGTTTTAGTTTAGAAACGGAATGGAAAGTAGAGGTTATGCATCGATTACATCGATCTAAATAAGGCTTATCCGAAGGATTTCTACCCTTTGCCTAACATAGATCAGTCATAGATCAGTTGATTGATGCCACATCAGGGTACGCCATGTTGAGCTTCATGGATGCTTTCTTGGGATACCACCAGATTTTGATTAATAAGGAAGATATCCCGAAGATAAGCTTTATCCCACATCGGGCCATATATGCGTATAGGAAGATGACTTTCGGATTACTCAACGCTTGGGAAACTTACCAACGGATGATGAACTTCGTATTCAGAAAGCAGATTGGCCGAAGCATGGAAGTGTACGTGGATGATATGATTGTGAAAAGTATGTCAGTCCGGAACCATCTGGAGGACCTAGCAGACTGCTTCAAAATGGTAAAAAGACGCAAGCTGCGGTTGAACCCGACCAAGTGTACCTTCGGATTGGGATCAGGGAAATTTTTAGGCTACTTGGTCAGTAAGAGGGGCATTGAGGCAAATCCAGAAAAGATACAGGCGATCTTGGATATGAAGTCTCCAAAGATATACAAGGATATTCAACGGCTAACGGGGCACATTGCGGCCCTTCGGAGATTTGTGTCAAAATCAACTTAGAGATGCTTACCCTTCTTTGACACTCTCAAGCGGCCGAAGAACGAGAAGAGTTTTCAGTGGACATCGGAATGCGAAGACGCGTTCCAAGGAATCAAAAATATCTATCTTCGGCACTGTTATTGATGAAACCGATCCCTTCGGAACCTTTATACTTATACTTGGATGCAAGACTGATGGCAGTAGGGGTAGCATTAGTGAGGGACAACTGAGGAAAACAGTTTCCAGTATACTACGTCAGCCACGTTCTTCGAGATGCAAAAACAATATATCCGAACATGGAAAAATTCGCGTATGCCTTGATCATTGCAAGTAGGAAACTTCAACACTATTTCCAAGGTCGGGTGGTGGTGGTATATACGGATCAACCGTTAAAGAAAGTATTACACAAGCCAGACGTGTCGGGTCGGCTAGCAGTATGGGTGATGGAGTTAACGTAATTTTTTATAGAATATCATCCCCGCACGGCAATCAAAGGTCAGGCATTGGCAGACTTCATATTAGAATGCTTTTTCTCGGAACCAGATGTAAATACAGTGGCCGAAACTCAACCAGGGCCGACCTCGTGGACTTTATACGTGGATGGATCATCGACTTCGGATGTCAGTGGGGAAGGGATCATTCTGACAAGTCCCGAATGGTTCAAAGTCCAGCGGGCGAATCGGTTTCAGTTCAAGGCCACGAACAACGAAGAAGAGTATGAGGCCATCTTAGCAGGGACACGGTTGGCCCGAAGCCTGGAAGTGCAAAAATTGGTCATCTATAGTGATTTGCAGCTGGTGGTCAAGCAGTTATCGGGGGAGTATGAGGCTCAGGGGGCAAGAATGTCAAAGTATCTGGCCGAAGTGAAAGATAAGCTCACATACTTCACATCGCACTGTTACCAGGGAGTTGATCGGTCAGATAATACGGTAACAAATGCCTTAGCCAGGTTGGCAACCACCTAAGCAAGCTCCTTTAACGGATCGGTGTATCTGGAGGTCTTAGAACGACCAAGTGTACCGAAAACATATATACTAGCTCTGAACCGACTTGACTGCTGGCTCACGCCTTATATCTCCTACTTGGCAGATAGGATTCTACCTTCGGACAGAATCCTAGCTAGAAAAATCAAGCACTAATGCTCAAACTTCGTCCTCATTGACGGGGATCTGTACTGAAGGGCTTTTAGTTCTCCCCTACTCAAATGCTTAACTCCCTCGGAAGCAGATAATACACTTCGAGAAGTGCATGAAAGAATTTGTGAGGATCACATGGGCGCCAAGTCACTAGCACATAAGATTTTAAGGCAGGGGTATTATTGGCCAACTATCTACACGGAGGCCAAAGAATTTGTCAGGAAATGTCCCAAGTGTCAGCTGAACAACATTATCCCTTATCAGCCTCTCGAAGAGCTGTACATGGTCTTATCCTCGATTCCATTTGCTATATGGGGAATCAACATTTTTGACCTCTACCGAAGGCCAAAGGAAAAGTCAGTTTTGTGATCGTGGCTATCGACTACATGACGAAGTGGGTCGAAGCCAAGCCACTACAGAAGATTGTCGAATAAGAATGCCCGAAGTTTTTTAAAAGAATGAGTTGTTTATTGCTTCGGTATTCCGATGGCAGTGGTTTATGATAATGGCAGACAATTTATGGGATCCAAGTTCGAAGGTTTCCTGAAGGAGTTGAGAATTCAGCATCACAAAACCTCTGTCTCTCATCCTCAATCGAATGGTCAAGTAGAAATGACCAACCGAACCTTGCTCAACGGGATTAAAAGGCGTCTAGACGAGGTAAAGGGTCGGTGGCCAGAAGAGCTTCTCAATGTTTTGAGGGCTTATCGGACTACACCGAAAACAACCATGGGAGATTCGCCATTCAAATTAGCGTATGGAACTAATGCACTCATACCGGTGGAGATCGGGTCTCCTACCCTTCGAGTCAGTCAGTACAAGGAGTTATACAATGATGAGGACTTGAAAACAAATTTGGATCTTCTTGAAGAAGTTCGGGACTCGGCTCTAATAAGATTGGCAATTTACCAGCAGAGAACCGCCCGACACTATAATCAGAAGGTGAAGCGGAGGAGGTTTGAAGTGGGTGATTTGGTCCTCCGGGAGTCGGAGGCAACAACCCCCAGAACACCGGCAAACTGATGCCTAACTGGGAGGGACCTTATGAGATGGTAGAGGTGCCGAAGCCAGGTACATACCAGCTTCAAGCAATTGATGGTTCAGAAGTAAAGAATACATGACACGCTGGAAGACTTAGAAGATTTTACCAGTAAAAGTCATGTCATTCTTTTCTTTATCTATGTAACCATTCTGAATTCAAATGAAATAAATGAGAATTTTCTTCAAAAATGTTTATCTTCATCTATATTCATATGACTTTTGGCACTCGATTAGACAAACATTGGGCTTAAACCGATCAGAAAGTCGAAGACGACATAATTGATCGATAAAAGTTCTGAGTATAACTGACCGAGTAAACAATAAATTTTTTAATCAGATAAATTTCGGGCACAATCCGATCAGAAAGTTCGGAAAGACATAACTGATCGAGATAAGTCATGAGTATAATTGATCGCAAAAATTACAAAGAAAACTATTATACTTCATTCATATTTTTGAAATTTTTACAAGACCTGATCGTATAAGATTCGGGTGAATTACAAACAAAAAAGAAAAAATGAAGAAGTACAAAATTGACAAGTCTTAACAGAGCTATTCGGGAGGAGGGTTATCCCCGACCTCAGATTCTTCATTCGATGAGTCAAGGAGGGAGGTATCGAGCCCAACAGCTGCCAGTTTTGCCCGAGCCTTTTCACGATAAGCTTCATTATCCTTCACCAAATTGGGCCATGACCTTATCGTTTAAGGCATCCGACTCTTCATATTCAGCGATGGCAATCTGTTTGGCCTCAGTGAGTTCTCCTTTCAGGGCATTGACTTCAACCGTTAAAGCGTTGTTCTCCCGGATTACATGCATCATTTTATCATGCATCTCAGAGAATTTCTCTGTAATGGCGGTAACAATACCTCGCCGGAGAGATGTTCCCTCTCCTCTAAAAGCTTCTTGGCATGACTTTCGAGGCCGACAAACTCCTGCTAAAGCAGCGAGTATTGTTCCTTGAGCTCGTCGGCCTGGCGTTCGGCCCGAGTTTCCTTATTCCGGGTCTCAGCATGGAGATCTCGTTCCTTCTTCAGGTTCGAATTTAGACCCCCAATTTTGGCCTAGAGCAGCTGCACATTTCAACCTCAGCTGAAGTTCCTTCTTAGTGGTTCGGGCGAGAGGAGGGATGGCTCGAGCAAGAATGGCATTGGCACAGCTGAAGAAATGGCCCTTGCAGTGACTTTGGGAAGAGGCTTGGAGGGCTTCTTGGTCTTCTTTAGTAAAGCCATCTTCTCAGTTTGGCTCATCTTTTGTGCAACCTTGGTGGACAGTTCGGTGGGGATAGCAGAAGGAGGTGGACCCGATGTAGAGCCAGTTGAGAGCTCAGCAATCGGCATGGTCTCTTCTTCAATCGCATTATCGAAGATGGGGAGGCGAATTAATATGGGGGTGTTTGGAAGTGGTATCAGGGAGGCATCAGCCCCTTCGGGTTTGAAAATTGTCACTGCACAAAAGAAAATGAGTCAGAAAAATAAGTGTAGTTAAAGGTATTTAAGAGAGCTTTGGGATAGTACACTTACGCCCGTGTCGGTACAGCCAGACCTAGTTTGTCAAAACTCCCAAACTTCACTCGGTCTTGCTCCACTTCTTATAGAAAGATTTGAAGGCTTCTGCCCGATCTTTGGGGAATTTGGACACCTTCGCAATACGATCATCAGGATGGGCCCAGTTGGGCAAGAGTTAGAGATCAGTGCCCTTCACGAAGATCCATTGCTCATGCCACCCCTTTTTGCTCGAAGGTGTTTTGACTGGGACAGAATGGGTGGGTCATTTATTCAGTTGTCGAAGGCCAGGTTCTTTCGACCCGCCGACGGTGAACAAGGCGAAGAAGAAGTCGAGACCAGGAGCGATCCCGATCTCTTGGCACAAGGCAATGAAGGAAACTAAGTGGATATATGAGTTCGGCACATGCTACGCGAGCCCAATTCCAACAAAACAGAGAAAGGAAGAGATGAAATCGTGAAGTGGAAACCGAACCTCGTATTTCAATAAATATAGGGGTACGACGACCCATTCATCTTCGGGTCTCCAGAACATCCTCTCGTCGAGTGAGGATACTCGAAGTTTGTATTCCCTCGGAATGGTGAACAAAGATCGGATGTCTGAAATTTGGGAAGGAAGAACAGTAGATCGGGTGTTGATATGGGAAAACTCTGTTACGGAGTAGTAGGCGTTACAGATTTTGGCCTCGACACTGATGGGGGTAGGAATGACTGAAGATGAAGGGTTGTCGGTAGGAACCACTGACAACTCAACCGGAATTAGATCGTTGGCGGTGATAGGAGGCGGAACTGACTCCTTAACAGGGATAATGCCGGAATCTGCCATTAGAAATGAAAGGAAGGGAAATGTGAAACTTTAAACGAGAAAACGATCAAGAGAGGAGTTGAAAGTTTGCAGATAAAGATCAAAAACAAGCAGAGTAGTGAGAATCAATGGAGTTTGGGGAAGGAACAAGCTCGCCGGAAATCGCCCTTGCCGGAAAAGTTTAACAGAGAGTTTGAAATGAAGAAGTTTGGGAAAAGTGACAATGATGGGGGGAAGGGGGTTTTTATAGGCCCGTAGGCACAAAACCCAAGGGCGGCTATTAAATGCATTGAGTGGGCCCAAGCATGGAAAGACATGCAACGTTTCAAGAAACGAGGATAGGCCGTTTGGATTCCCCAGGCAACTCATCATTAGCTGTCGTGACTCTTCGAGTTCATGACCTTTCAAGTCTCTAATTATAAATACATTATAACAAGAGACCGGGAGAAATGTTCGGGAGCATTTTTCGGACCTTCAAGTGGGCCTAAAGTCTGACACTGGAAGGGGTTCATGAGCCCATTGGGCCGAAGCCCATGGGAAAGCTGATGGTGTTCGGGTTCGGCATCCGAGTCCTTTGAGCCGAAGCCTTACCTCGGTGTAAGGTGTTCGGGGTCGGGTCTTCGAGTCCTTTGGGCCGAGGCCCAGATCCGATGGTGAGTTCGGTTGGGTTGGGCCTGTGCAGTGGGTTCTCCTACGCACAGAGCACAGAGGCCGGAGTCTTAATCATAATTGAATGAGGTAACTCCAAAGGTAGTGATTGAATTGGATTCCACTTGCACCTTTTAAGTAGATTGTGTTGGACCCAAGTTATAGTAATTACCATGACTAGGAGTCACTACTAAAAAAATGGTCATTTGTGATGGCTAAAATCCATCACAAAAAGTAGGAAAACCATCACGAAAGGTTTACGTGATGGCTTTAAGCATCACAATGGCCGTCTTGTATACGCCCATCATGAAAGGTTTTACGTGATGGTTTTGGCAATCACGCAAACGCTTAGTGCTTTTGTGATGATTAATACAATCACATTAACATATAATCTATTGTGATTGTCAAAGTCATCACAGAAAAAATTAGACTTATGGATCAAATGTAAGAACGTGAATATCTATTTACGTATAATATATTTTACTATATTAATTATATCAAATGATACTTGTAGGATTCGAACCCTCTCTCATTTGCAAACTAAATAATGAGTATTACCACTACACCAAAGTCCAGATCATGATTATAATTTTAAAATAAAATATAAAAGAAAACATATATGAGTTGACTTACTAAACTAAATTACTCCCAAATAAGATTTGGTGATTGCAATGGCAGTCACAAATACTCTATAATGATGGTAAAATTAGTCATTACTAAGAGTCATCATATATTTTATTGTTTTGTGACGACTTAAAAATTCCATCACAAAATACGTTCTTTTTGTAATTGCAAATAAAAGTCGTCACAAAAATCTATCTTTTTAATGATTGTCATTGCCGTCATAAAATATTGTTTTGATAATTTCTTATATTAAAATATTAGTGATAGCTTAAATGCAATCACAAAAGGGTATATCTATAAGTGATGACTTAATGCAGTCACAAAAAGAAAATTTATTTTGCGTGGAAAAAATTGGTGTGATTGACATGACCATCACAATTATAATACATTGATGGCAAAATTAGCCATCACTAAGAGTCATCATATATACAATTATTTTGTGATTGCTTAAAAAGTCCATCACTAATTACTATCTTTTGTGATTGTTTTTAAAAACTATCACAAAATTCTGTCACGTATTCTTGTTTTTCTAGTAGTGAGTCCTAATCTGACTCGGAGAAGGATTCTAAGGTTGTGAGTACTATAAATACAAGGTCAATGTTACAATTAAGAGGTAATACCTACTTTTGAGCACTAAACACTTAGTATCCATTGTTAAACATTGTGAACGACCTGTACTTATTCTCACATCGGAACTATCCCCCGGCGGCACAAACCGTCAAACTTCTGTGTGATCTGTTATTGTGCAGGTTATAGCACGTGGATTCTGTGATTGAACGCGCCGGCGAAACTTGACGTTAACACGGACCATTATAAAATGTATTCAACTTGATGAATAGAATAAAAATAATTCAATAAACATGTACATTTTAAATGAGTGCATATGTACACGAGCATAGTCCAACTAAACTTTCTGTGTTCAAGCTCTCAGTTCATTTATAAGAGACTTGAGTTGCGAATTACTTAAGAAACAACTAAAAATATTAAAAACATTTATTTTATTTTAAAATATTAAATATTAAGATTGATTTAAATTGGGTTGGGTTGGGTTGGGTTGGGTTGGGTTGAGTTGGGTTAAAATGAGTCGGGTTAGGGTCAAATTGAATAGAAGGAAAAGAAACGCCAAAAATACCGCACCTAATTAACAAAAAATAAACTTTAGGCAAGACTTTGAACAGAAATGACAACTACTACTTGAATTAAATGCCACTTAATTGACAAAAAATGCCTTTTTGTTTGCCTCATTATCTTTAATAATTTCTTGAGAAACAACATCCTTGACAAAATCTTAATGAAAATTTAAAGTTTGATAGTGGATCCTTCTTTCTTCTCCCTAGTCCCTAACAAGAATGGAAGGAACCCGATTGCCACCACGTCCTAATCCTAAATTTCCATTATGGATTGGTGTCCATAAAAAGAAAAGAAGTAATTTTAGTATTAACAAGAAATGTATGACATTAAATAGTGGTCTAAAAGTAAATAAAAAGATGAAGAAGAGAGTACAAAGTTTTACATCTATTGGAAATTTAATTAATCAGCTATTCTTAAACCTAATTACTATTGACAACACAAAGGTGGGGTGTGCATGTAAAGTTTGTTTAATATCATGAGGCTGCAATTTTCTCAAAGAGGCACAATCTGTTGTCAGCCAGCCTTGAATTGAATGCATAGTTTTTGTATTCAAACCATGTAAACTCCTTGTACAAGCTGCTGTCCTCTCCTTCCATGAGTAGTGATGGCAATGGAGCTATCTTCTCACTCAATGGTGGTCCTCCAAAATATATCATTGACACCCTTGCCTTATAACTGTTTGTCAAAACCCTATGCCTTACACTCTTAAACCTCCCATTAGTCATAACCTGCAAATTATATCTCCCATTAATTAAAACAAGACAAAATAAATACCCATCAAACAACAATATTGATTTCAAGAAAAAGAAAAAAGTAAACCCGGATACATTTTTAATTTTTATATTATGAAGTGGTATAAAATTCTAATTAATCTTACAGAGAAGATTAAAAAATTAAATTTTCTTTTAAAATAATTATTTTATAAATATACCTCTAATTTTGTAACCTAACTAATACCCTGCGTATATAACCTTTGTTTTTTTTCTCTTTGTTTATAATTTATAAATTCTACTACAATTTAATACAGAGAAAAGTCAGCCAATACAGCAATCAAACAGTTGACACTTGACAGTGACTAAAAAACCCATTGGTGTTCAAGAACCTTCAAAGATTCATATATGACCTTTTTCATTCTCAATCATTATTTAACAATTGTCCAGCACAATGAAAACATGACAGAGAGAAAGAGACACTGATAGAGAAAGGCAACAATATAATTGACGAATTGTTCTTGGCCCTGCGTTAATTCATGCCTTATAGTTTCCATGGTTAAGTGCTTGATTATTAGGTGTGTGGAAATTACCCAAAAAAAAGGGTTTATATATAGTGTTTTTATTTTACCTGTAAGGAGTCACCAACATTGATAAAAAATGAGTCTTGGTCTGGAGGAACTGAAATCCAAGAGCCATCATCTCTCAATGAGATTTGAAGGCCTGATGCGTTGTTAGATCTGAGAACTGAAATGATTTGTGGGTCAGTATGTTCTCCAAATCCTATCAAATTCCTGTCATGAAGCTCTGGACATGGAGGATAATGATTCAACCTAAAAACAGAGTCACTCTGTTCATCCATCAAAAGCTCACTAAAAACATCCCTTTTCTGAATCCTAAGCCCATCAGCCAAAAGTTCAAGAATCTCACAAGCCATCTTTTTTACAGCTGTTACATAATTATTCACAGCACAACTGCAATAAAATGACAAAACGAAACAAGCCATCCCCGTTAAGAAAATTATGCATGTTGCTCTGTTTTTTTATTTTTTTTAAAAAAAAAAAAAAAAAAATCTACCTGAGGTTTTCTGGGTTTTCACCAAAAGCTGATGCAACTTTCTGATAATTGAATTCTGGATTTGTGGTTAGAAGAAGATATTCAATCCAACCGATATCGCCGTTACGGCCAATACTCTTATTTCCATAGCCAAAAGGGTCAGGGGGGCCTGCTTTTTCTTTTTCAGACATGGGAGAAGAGAAGAATTTGATGGCTTCTGATTCAAGTTTGTTGATGAATTCAGTTGGGATTCCATGGTTGATGATTTTGAAGAATCCGAATTCTTCACAGGCCTTAACAAGGCAGGATTTAGAGTCAGGTTTGGAGAGGTCTATGAGGGGAATACCAGGGAACAATGTGGATTTTTCTACAGTAAATTGATCAATTGTTGGCTTGGGCAAGACTACCATGGTTGGATAAGGGAATTGAGATGCGAGTTTTGTTGAATAGATGGGGAGATAAATAATGGAGTAATAATAATATGTAAAGATTGGTATGGAGGAGGTTATTTGATTTGATGAATGAGAGTGATATTGGATCAAGTACTAATAGATATGAGTTGGAACTGTACTCTAGTCTGTACTGTATTGTATGAGCAACAGGCAGATGAACACATGGAGTGGTGGTTTTGCGTGGCTATTTATAGGAGGAGGGGAGGAGGAGGTTGTAGGGGGAGGGGGAGGGGGAGGTTAGAACTTGGAATAGAAAGATTATGGGAGGCTTAATTATGTAAGGTTAATATTTGTTAATCAGTCTATTATAAGAATTCAAATTTGGTACACTTACATTGTATATATCAATGATTTTAGGATCATTATATATCATTAATGAAATATTTATATTAAAAAAATTATTTTTATTTAAATAACTCGTCATGATATTATTACCGCTCGTACATATATTGTCAGTAATCTTAAATTCTTGTTTAAATTCTAACGCTCTGTTTCTGAGTTTTAAAATGGACAGAAAAAAAAACTGGACCGAAAATTTAAGTTTTCTTTCTAATTCTTATGTTTCTGAGTTTTTTAATAAATATAAAAGAAAATGAAATAGATAAAAAACTTGGCCACTTTTCCTGCCAAAGTTTTCTGTCCAAAATTGGTCTGATTTCGACGGAAAACAAATTGGAATAAGTAATATTTTTATAATTCTCATATTATCCTCAACTTTTAATATAATAAATTTTAAATTACAACTCATG
The DNA here is from genome assembly GCA_020205505.1 of Panax japonicus. Classification (NCBI taxonomy): domain Eukaryota; kingdom Viridiplantae; phylum Streptophyta; class Magnoliopsida; order Apiales; family Araliaceae; genus Panax; species Panax japonicus. The sequence goes on along the minus strand of CM035092.1, from coordinate 75,586,492 downwards.
TCCTCAAATTTAAATTTTCTATTCTTTTATATTAAAAACTCAGAAACAACATAAAAGAAAATTTCAAGTTTTCTATTCTTTTCTTTTCTGTTCTAATTTAAATTTTCTATTCTTTTCTTTTCTGTTCAAAACTCAGAAACAGAGTGTAAAAGAAAATTTGTATTTGAAATTTCTGACTATTAGTACAAGTTCTAAAGATTCCAAGAAAAGAAACACAATTTCTTTATACTACTCCCTCCGTTTTTTAATATAAGTCGTTTTAGAAAAATATTTTTATTCTTTAATATAAATCGTTTGAGAATTTCAAATAAGTATTAATTGCTTAGTTTTCAATATTATTCCAAATATTAAATATAACTTAAATTCTCTTATTATTTTTTGTCCAAATAAATAATAATCTTATATTTTAATATAAAAATAATATAGATAATTAATATTATATGAGGGAGTAATTCCTTAGCTTACATGTTCACATTTGAAGTTATATGACCTACGCATTTTTCAATTACTTAAACCCAAAGAAAATTAGTACTACTACACCACTTCATCAAATATCTAGAAGGTAAGTGGAATATCTAATAACGTGTTCTATTTTCCTTCTCATTTTCGTACGGCTCACCCAATAACCATCAATGTGTGCTCTTTATAGCTTACTAGTTACTTACTACTTCCTAGGAACAGGTGGCAGATATCTAAAATTACCTTCAGATAAAATTAGAAAGATTAAATATAAAAATTAAATAAAATTAAAAAGGATAAAATAATAATATATCTCAAATTTTAGGGACAAAAAAAAAAGAGTCAAGCGTGACACAAAATTAACAAGATTCCACGGAGGCTTTATAATATAGACTACCACCCAGTGGCATCCGTATGTAAATTATGTGTGAAAAAGTTAAAATTCTATACAATTTGAAATATTAAATAGAAAAATTAAAACAAATAAATAAAATCGACAAAACAGTAATATATCAAAGGTTAAGAGGAAAAAAGGGTGCAAATTTGATACAAAATTACCAAAAACGCCATGGGCACTTTATAGTTTAGAACTAATTAAGTGCCCAAACACATGTTTTTCTTTTAAATAAATTAATTTTTAATTTATTCTATGAATTTTAAATTAACTTGTTATTATTATTATTATTATTATTAAAAGGATTACAAATGCTGCTCAAACAAAATTGGTAACTAAAGTTTAATCAGTAATATATATTAAGTTTTTTAATATTTATTATTATTTTTTAATAATACTTTTTAATATATTTTTGGTATATAATTATTTTAAAATATAATTGTAAAATCTCGACTTTTTATAAATAGAATTTACATTTTCTTATAATTATTATTTTAAACAGTAAGGTGTTAAATTGATAAAGTTGATAGTGATATGTTCAAATTATAAGATAAAAAGTATGTCAGGAAATATTCGTTCTGTCAAAGATTATGTAAAGTGTGACGACACTGCTGTCGAAACAACCCAATCATTGGTTGGTCCCACAACGACATAATTGTCAGATACCAAAAATAACAAAATTAACATTTTTAATAAAAAAAAATTATAAACGGTACTATCACCTTTAATTGTTTAAATACCTAGTGATAAAAGTATAGTAGCACGTGATACTCTTCAATAGCATACGGTATTCTATAATATTTATTGATAACTTATATCATTATCATATGTTCTAAATACCTGATTTATCATTGTTTAAAGTTAATGATAACTTATTAGTCATTATTCTCAGTGATGATATTTTTTACTAAACTATTTGAGTACACCCTTTTGTTTCATAATTACTTTAAGGAAACACGAATGTAGTTGGTTATGTTGGGGAGAACATGAGAATAGATTGATGGTCTGAGTTAATAGTGATAGTTCTCAATACATTGAAAAATAATATGATAATAATTGTACTGAGAACTTAAAATTTTAAGTTCGATGTTAGGTGATTTGACAAGCAGACAGAATTCGGCGTAAACAAATTTAATTTAATATATATGTCTAGTTGTTTTCTATTTTTTCATAGTAAAAAAATATTTTATCATGCAAGATGGCCAACCACGTACAAAATTCTTTTACCATAAGACATAGTTGTGCGTACATATCCGTTTTTGACAATATTTTTTAGAACTGTCTATATAATTTTTGAATAGGACGGTAATATTCACGTGTTTCTTTGGTGACTAATGAGTCAACAAGGCTAATTCTCCATTCCTATGATATTTATTATAACCTAGAAGAATGACCTACAATGTACGAGGGTATTATTGATTTTGAGTGTGAATATTGTATGTGAAGCCCCAAAAATAGGTATACATCACATATTCTTAGTCGTCAAATACATGGTACAGAATACAAATACAATCTTAAATATACAACTTGAGTTGTGAGTTTTAATACAAATATTGTCTTCTAGACAATATTAAAACTCAAAATAAATCCTTAATACATTTATTAACACAATATTTCATAAAATAGTAAGGACTACTAATATTATCGTTTGGACCGTCACTCCGTTCCCCGACTAGTCCCTGCTACGTTCTCATTTCCTGAAGAGAACAATGAAAGTTAAAGGGTGAGCTCAACTAGCCCAGTAAGAAATATTATGACTAAGATAATGCAGAATAAATTATCATTAGCCTTCAACAATGTTAAACTAATAAAATACAATAGACATCAAGTTTAACTGCAGCGGAACAAGCAATCCATTAAAAGAGTCAAGTAGAGAATAAAATCTACTATCCTTTATGATTTAAAAAGGTTTTTCATCACTTTTATTGCTTAGACTCAGCTTATGAAATAAACCACGTCATCCATGCACTACGGCCAAGGATATTCATTAGTATCACGACCACAAATTATCCATGCACTATGGCCAAGGATATTCGTGTTTTCATCAATGGTCATGATCATGCCAACAACTGTCCATCAATGCACTACGGGCTAATGAGGACTTTTACCACATCATTTATAACATTACGGTTATGATTATACCGAATAATCCTTGGTCATAATTATACCAAGTCCATCTATGCACAACAGGCCACAAATGAATTTCAACCTACTATAAGCATGAGGATGATGACAATGATAAAAAAATTCAATAAAATAAGTTCAAGAATTAATTTATCCAGAATTCAATAACGTACAAATTGTCAACATGATACTGCTTTGTAGAGTAAAATTCAAGAATTCTCAGAAGAATATTTTTATGAAAAGATTTAGGATGAAGCGCAAATATCAAGGATATTCCACTAATTTTATGGAGTATAAAAGCCAAAACTTTAACCAACTGAGTATAATAAAGAATGGAATAACAAAAGAAATCACCAGGCATGCGATAGACCGCACAGGCAGGTTATTCTAACAGAATAATAAATAATGGAACAAGGTCATGCATAAACGCACAGACAAGATGTTCCAACAGAATAATAAATAACGGAACCAGGTCATGTGTAACGCACAGACATGATGTTCCAACAGAATAATAAAGAATGGAATAACAGAAGAATTTCACCAAGTATGCGGTACTTCGCAAAGACAGGTTATTCCAACATAATAACAAAGAATGGAATAACAGAAGTTCTCTTCATGAAGAGGAAAGAAAGAAATAATACCCCTTACCTTAGAAGGAAGAGTACTGGATATAGGAGTAGTGAAGTAGCAAAACACTTTTCTTATTTCTCTCTATAGTTTCTCTCTCTAGAGTTTCAGTGAATTCGTAAGAAATACTGAAGGAATGAGTTTCTATTTATAGGAGAATGGACTGAATATTAACTAATTCATGAACGGTCAAGATTGATTTAATAAAATATTCTAATAAAACGAAAACTTTTAAATAAGAATATAATATATAATATATTTTATATATTATATATATAAAAACTCACGGGTCATTACCCCCGTGATATCCCCCGTGACAATCCTGCAAACCTGTGAATATATAATAGTTATATATCTAATACTTATATATATATATATATATATATATATATATAACACATGCCTAATTGAAATATTTGTCACCCACCCGTGATAAATCTACTGACTTTTTGATTCCACCAACAAATTTGACATATATATAGATATATATGTAACATACACACACACACACACACACTAATATTATATATATAAACTTATAACAATAGTACTTCTTTCTATAACATCCTGCATATTCATTTTCTTCCTTTCTTAAGTTTTTCCACATATGGGCCACACATGTGGCCCCCACATGTGGGCCCATCTTTATTATATTAAAAAAATTTAACCGATTCTTGCTTCCGGCATAGCACCTTCTTCATCGATTCTTGCTTCCAGCATAGCACTTTCTTCCTCATACGCATCAGCTCCAGATAAGTAACTTGAGCAGCTTTAACTTTATCAATTAAAGTCGGTTCTACTCGTATATTCACCATCGTCACATAGGTCCCTGGAGTCTTTAACTATATCTCCTTCCTTTGCAAGTCACACAAAATGGGTCTTTGCGTTGACAATATCGCACTCGTACCCGCATATGATCTTCTACTCAATGCGTCAGCTACCACGCTCGCTTTTCTAGAATGGTATTGGATGGTATGATCATAATCTTTCATCAGTTCAAGCCAACGTCGTTGTCGCATGTTGAATTCCTTTTGATTGAAGAAATATTTGAGGCTTTTATGATCTGTAAAGATCTCCACTTTCTCCCCATACAAGTAATGCCTTCAAATTTTAAGTGCGAAAATAACAGCTGCCAACTCTAGATCATGAGTAGGATAATTCCTCTCATATTCTTTGAGTTGTCGAGAGGCATAGGCTATGACTGTGACGCCCCCAAAATTAGGTATACATCACCCATCTTAGGTCGTCAGATACATGGTACATCATTCAAATACAACTTATTAATACAACTGTCGTGTACAATACGATAAAACATAACTGTGAGTTTGAATACAATTATTATCTACTAGAGATTATACAAACTCAAAAAGAGTCCTCATTACAATTATTGTCACGCTATTTTACAAAATAGTGAGGACTACTAATACTATCATCTGGACCGTCACTCCATTCCCCGACTAGTCCCGGCTATGTTCTCATTTCCTGAAGAGAACAGTGAAAGAAAGGGTGAGCTCAACTAGCCCAGTAAGAAATATTATGACTAAGATAATACAGAATAAATTATCGTTAGCCTTCAACAGTATTAAACTGATAAAATATAACAACATCAAGTTTAACAGCAGCGGATCAAGTAATCCGTTAAAAGAGTCAAGTATAGAATAGAATCTACTATCTTTTATGATTTAAAAAGTTTTTCATCATTTTTATCGCTGAGACTCAGCTCAATAAATAATCCACATCATCCCTGCACTACGACCAAGGATACTCATTAGGGTCACGACCACAAATTCCATGCACTACGGGCCAAGGATATTTGTGTATTCATCAATGATCATGATCATGCCAACAACTGTCCATTAATGCACTACGGGCCAATGAGGACTTTTACCACATTATTTGTAACATTACGGTCATGATTACACCGAATAGTCCCTGGTCATAATCATACCAAGTCCATCTATGCACTACAGGCCACAGATGACTTTCAAAAAAAATATAAACATGAGGATGATGACAATGATATAAGAATTCAATAAAACAAGTTCAAGAATTAATTTGTCCAAGAACTACTAATGTCCAAATTGTCCACATGATACTGCTTTGTAGAGTAAAATTCAAGAATGATCAGAAGAATATTTCCATGAAAAGATACTGGATGAAGCGCAAATATCAAGGATATTCTACTAATTTCATGGAGTATAGAAGTCAAAACTTTAACCAACTGAGTATAATAAAGAATGGAATAACAACAGAAATCACCATGCATGCGGTACTTCGTATTGACAGGTTATTCCAACAGAATAATAATAACGAAACCAGGTCAGGCAAAATTTGCACCGACAGGATGTTCCAACAGAATAATAAAGACGGAACCAGGTCCGGTGTAAAACACACAGACAGGATGTTCCAACGGAATAATAATAAAGACGGAACCAGGTCCGGTGTAAAACACACAGACAGGATGTTCCAATGGAATAATAATAAAGACGGAACCAGGTCCGGTGTAAAACACACAGACAGGATGTTCCAACAGAATGATAGAAGAATATCACCAAGTATAGGGTAGACCGCGTATACAGGTTATTCCAACAGAATAATAAGAAATGGAATAACAACAGTTCTCTTCATGAATAAGAAAGAATAACACCCCTTACCATAACAGAAACTAGATATTGGAACAGAAAAGTTAAGTAGCAAAAAGCTTTTCTTCTATCTCTCTATAGTTTCTTTCTCTAGAGTTCAGTGAATTCGTAAGAAAATAATGAAGGAATGAGCTTCTATTTATAGGAAAATGGAATGCATAGTAACTAATCCATGAACGGTACATCATTCAAATACGTGGTACATCATTCAAATACAACTTACTAATACAACTGTCGTGTACAATACGACAAAACATAACTGTGAGTTTGAATACAATTATTATCTACTAGAGATTATATAAACTCAAAAAGAGTCCTCATTACAATTATTGTCACACTATTTTACAGAATAGAACTTTATGAAAGATATTGCAGGCAAGACGAAAGATAATGATAAGGCACGGTTGGACATGAAAGATATTTGTAAGCGTCTTGGATTAGAACTTTATGAAACTACTAATGGTAAGATGGTCAAACCGAATGCAAGGCACACATTGTCCAAAAAGCAGGTTGAAGATGTGTGCAGATGGATAAAGTCTCTGAAACTACCAGATGGATATGCGTCAAACATTGCAAGGTGTGTTACAGGTGGGAAATTGCAAGGGATGAAAAGTTATGATTGTCATGTGTTCATGGAGAGACTCATGCCTATAGCATTTCGGGACTTGCTTGATAAACCAATATGGAATGCTTTGACTGATCTTAGTCGTTTCTTCAGAGACATATGTTCAAAAACGTTAAATGAAAAGGACATGTCTATACTTGAGAAGAACATCATTGAGATCACGTGTAAGCTTGAAAAAAATATTCCCTCCTGGTTTTTTTGACTCTATGGAGCATTTGCAAATCCATCTACCCTATGAAACTCGTGTTGGTGGCCCAGTTCAATATAGATGGATGTACCCTTTCGAGAGGGTCATGGGAAACCTTAAGAGGAAGGTGAAGAATAGAGCTTATGTCGAGGGGTCGATATGTGAGGCATACAGTTTCGATGAGATATCTACGTTTGTCTCAGACTATTTTCCCGATGAAGACTTGACAAAGGCCAATCGAGGCCCGAGACATAATGATGGGGGCAATGTTGAACTAAATGGTCGACTTTCTGTATTTGGTTTACCGGGTCGCGCGTATGGAAAAAGAAAGTGCATATTCCTTTCTGAGTAAGATTTAAATGCTGCGCATACTTACATTCTTCTCAATTGCGAGGAGATTGATGAATTTGTGAGGTATACATGTAAAATTCATATATATTAGACCTTTATCTTAACCTGCAGTCTCATATTAATATATCTTAATGTTTATAAAATTGTATAGAACATATGATGACGAGTTAAAAGCAAATCAGCCCGGCATCACTGATAAAGATATTCAAGTTAGTCGTGATAAAAAATTTGCGCTTTGGCTAAAGAACAAAGTAAGTTAAGTTAATTAAGAATGACATATATCTTATTAATTTATGAATGTATTTAATTCAATAGAATTTTTGTAGGCTCTTAATGAGGGAACAATTCCTCCAAATATACAAGTCCTAGTTATGGGTCCAGACAGGGACCAAGTCATTCGCAATGGTTACAAAATCAATGGATGTGAATTTCATACAAAGACATATGCTCGTTGTAAAAGAACAACTAATACTGGAGTGTGTGTTCAAGGGAATTGTTACAATGAGCTTGGTCATGCCTTTTATGGGGAGTTGGAGGAAATCGTAGAGTTGTCGTACAAGGGCACGTACGGGGGTCATATTAACTTGTTCAAGTGTCGTTGGTTTGATTCAGAAAAAGGGATACGTGTTGACAGACATGGAATCGTCGATATTGACCTCCACAGATCGGCGTACTCCAACAAACCGTTTATTTTACCAACACAAACAGTACAATTATACTACACTCCTAGTCCTGTTAGGAAAAGGGATAGACCGCCTACAGACAGATTGGCAAGTTGTAATTCATACTCCCGCGCGCAGTCGTGTCCAAGTAATAAACGAAGATTTCTACCAAGAGGAGATGCTTCATAGACCTCCTATAATAAATATAGAGGACAACAATGATGTAATCCAGTTAGAGGGTGGAAATGAACCTGATGAATTGGATCCCGAGACAGTTATTATGTCAGATGACAGTGATACTGAGGAAGAGTTATTGACTGACACTGACACAAAATCTGAAGAAGAAGATGGTTATAAATCTCCGATACTTGTACAAAATGATTCCGACTCAGACAATGATTTTCATTAAAATATATGTTTAGTTTTAATTGTATTACAATGAATTATATATAGGAATGTTCTCTATAGTACCTTTCATTTATAGTTGTCGTAGTTAATTATTTTCTATATGATTTTCGTGTACCTTTCATTAATTGTCATTATTGTCCTTTTCTATAAAATGTATGTTTAGTTTTAATTGTATTACATACAATTACATATCCTAAATTTTTTATTTATAGATGTCTTCTGAACCTGCAGCACGAAAGCGCGGGTTGGGTCGGGGCCTTAATCATGTGCCGAAGGCCCCGACTAATCCGGATGATCGCATTTTTATACAGATCCGTCCTCCTCCAGAAAGCCCCGACTAACGCGGCCCCGACTAACGCGGGTTTAGTATGATTATGAACAGGAACTGTGATTTGGTATAACCATGATATTTGATGTTTTAGGTGAAGATAGGTGATGAAAATTATTTTCGTCCTAAGTGCGAAGAGGAATTTAGAATCACAATTATGATTATGAGTTATTCATATGATTGTGGATAAGAATTGTTGATTGATGTTACAGGGATAAAACATTATCGGTTAACTTTTAACATAGAGAAGATAATAGATTTGATAGTCTATTTGACTCTTTTAATGGATTGCTCGTTCTGCTGCAACTATGGTTGAAAAGTTTTATCATATACCATATGTTCTAAATCTCTGATTTATTTCTGATGAAGACTATTGATGATGTAAATTTTCTTTAGTTATGATATTCTTTACTAGGTTAGTTGTGCTCATCCTTTTTGCTTCACAATTTTTTTCAGGTAATAAGAGTGTAGCTGGGTCGAGCGGGGATAACAGGGGAATATAACGGTGGTCTATAACTGTTGAGGTTCTCTCTAAATAGTATAGAAATAAATTTATTGAGAACTTTAGATAAGTGTGCCGTATTGTATACGTCATTTGATATTTAATTTTGGTGAGCCGAATACGGTGAGGTGAACCCAACTTTGGAAAGGTGTTTTTCCACTATCATACAAGATGTCTAATGACATACAACCTCGTGTTATCATAAGACAAGGTTGTGCACATCCACTTGCTGAGTATATCTACGAGCATTACCTGTATGATCTTGGAGTTTATTTGAAATATAATTTTCACTTGGAGACAGTGGAGATAGTTATATGTCAAAAGAAGACGCACCATTGGAAAAAAGATGATAGTAATCTTCTCGTTTTTTTTGGGTCTATTGGGTCAACCAAGAATAATCTGTGGACATATGATATCTATCATAACCTAGATGCATGGCCTCCCATGTACGAAGGTTTCCTTGAGCACTTCCCAAAGATATTAATTTCTAAAACAGTTATTGACTGTACCTTTATGTAAGAGGTAATTGTGACATGAGTCAGAGTTGGTATATATATTTGTATTGAAACTCACAGTATATATTTCGTCGTATTTTGAACGACAGTTGTATAAATGAAGTTGTCAGTAGTGTATTTTCTGGCGACTCAAGATGGGTGATGTATACCTATTTTGGGGGCGTCACAAATAGTACTTTTATAATATTTATAATTATATTGACATAAATTAAATAAATTTATATCAATTTTAAATTTGAATACGTTTGAAATTAATTTTTAAAAAATAAGTCAATATTAAGTTTATAATTTGAAAATAAAGTAGTAAAAAAATATCAAAATGTGTATGATTGATGAGTTGTCTACTAAAATGAGGGTGTGAAATGTCATTTTATATATATAGAGAACAAGTCTTTTGACTCCCTCACACTGGGGAATGAAATTCTATATAGAGATTAAAATAGAGAGTCAAAGAAGAATGAGGAAACTGTTAGATAATAATTTATTGATATATTCTTTTAAATTGAGAATAGAGAGTTGATTAGAGAAATTGTTGGTAATACTCTTACGTATAAGATTTTCTTCTTTCCTCACAAAAATTTATTAATTAAAAATAATAATTAATTCATAAAAAGTTACTATAACTTAAAAATGATATTACCTCAATGATACATTTTTTTTAAATTAATTTAATATTATACACGTAATATATTGAACTCGTGATTACAGCATAAATTCAATCAAATCAAATCAATGCATGCATGCGTGTAGATAATTTTTCTAGACTGAGTCATAGTCAATCCCGACATGTGAGCCATGCTGATGGGTCGGGGGAAGGGGGTTCCTTTCTTTGCTTTTTGGATATTTTCTTTTTCTAATTTTTCTTTCGCCTTTTACTTTTGGGAAATTGAGACACGTGTTACAAAGATGGCCGCCACTTGTAATGCTACTTGTCAACGCGTGTCTAGTCAGATGCAGATGTTATTATCATAGGACGTGGCTACTTAGTTTTCGTACCATTTCCATGTCGGCACTCGGCACTATTTATTAGCCAGGTTGGCCTTTGCCACCCCACCAACACCCATCCCTCCTGCAAAACATCTTCTTTTTTTTTTGATCCGATTAGTATGAAATTAATTTTGGATAAGTTGATCGCCAATAAAATACTGACACACATAGAGTCTTGTCTGCGTGTCAATACTCTATTAGTTAATTGACCAACTTACCCAAAAATGAACTTCATACTAACCACTCCCTTTTTTTAGACCTTCTATATGGATATAAAAATTAAAAATAAATATATTTTAATTTTATTTATTTATATTTTTATTCCTATTAAAAATCAAAATAAAAATAAATAAAATTTAAACACCTAGGCATATGTAAACACCTAGGCATAGGGAATGGTCTAACATCAACGGAGAATCTTAAATAAATATAATAAAATAGGTGGTCCGACTAAAATCAAATTGAAAAGGATTGATGGCGTGGGCTACATTGGGACACTCACTATCTCCCCCTATTTTTATTTCAACTGATGCTCAAATTGGGATTGCAATTAATTCATATTTTATCATTTGTGTAGGTCAGCTTTGGTTGCTAAAATGGTTCATTCATTGGAATCTTTTGATAAATAAACTACGTAACAAGTGGCATTTTTTGGGGGTCATTATTAAATTAGATAGGGTCATTGATGGACATAAATCATATGAAAAAGAATACAATGTAATTGGACTCATTGGAAAATTATTTTTCAGACATTTTAATTTTGAGTCGACTAGATATATTTATTGGTATTCAATGACTAACAATTGTACTATTGACTCCATTACATACTAACCACTTCCTAATTATATACTTCTTCTGTTCTTTATTATTTGACATGAACACAAGAATTAAGATAATAATTAGAAATATTAAATATAGTACTCAATTATCTATAATACCTTTCAAATTTTTTGTTGAGATAAGAAGAGAGAGAGTTTAAAGTATAAAAAAATAGACAAAGTAATGAGGGGTAATTTTAAAAAAATAATAATTAATTCTCTTAAACTTAAACAAACTTCAAATAATTAAAAATAAAAAAAAATTCTAAAACGTCAGATAAATAAGAGAGATGAAAGAGTAATATATTTGGACATGTCACATGATGAGAATCATGCCCAACTTTTTATTTTTGTTTTTTCATCTCTAAAATTGTTGGGGTCCAAGTATCCAAGTACATGTCCTTGGTTAGTACAATGTGGAGTCCATCCAAGACATTCCATTTCCTAAATCTTTTAATTGAAATTTAGAAGAGTTGTGTTTAAATTTGTTAGAAGTTTAATACATTTTTGCTTATTTAGACTTGGGTGCAGAGTACTTGTGGTCTACGTTTATTCGGTATCATATTGCATGGATTTCACAATTTCTATTTAGTTATACTAGTTTTTAACAATTTAAATACTTTTTTTCATCTTTAAATTAGTTCTAAGTAAGGCTATAAAATGAACAAACAGTTCATGTTCAATTCGTATTCAGTTCGATTAAAAGTTCGATTTTGAGCTCGATTCGAAATATAAATAATTTAAATATAAAAATTTTTAATGTTCGATAAATTACTCAAACCTCTTCAAATTATAATTTTATATTGATACTCGGATTATATTCTTTCAAAAAATTCAAACTGTTTGGGCTCGATTCGAGATCGTGCTCGACTTGTTAACTAAATGAGTCTTAATCAAACTTTATTTTATACTCGATAAATTTGGTAAACCAAATCAGAGCAACTCAATACTCGGCTCATTTACACCCTTATGCTACGTTTGGATTGAAGTAATAAAGGTGGGAATGGAATTGAAAAAAATTTGTGTTTGGTTGCGATTGGGATGGATTGAACTATTATTTTATTTTTGAGATTTTCGACTAAAATTTAATATTAATTCTTATCCAAAATTTCATGCTCAAAGCTTTATGATCAGTAGTTTCTTTTATCATTGAGCCGTGAGGGTATTGAGGGAGGGAGAGCACGGAATAACTCATTCCAACTAGAATGAAATGAATCATTCTAATCTTCATTTCATTCTTTCAATCCAAACGCAAAATTAGTTCTAAGATGATAATTTTATTAATAATTTTCATGTTTTTAAGGTCAGTTACAACTAAATACATAGTTGAAAGGGAAACTATGGGATTAAATAGTTTGCCCTTTTGATTTATCAAATGCCTTTAGGAGAAAATATAGTACATAGACTTTTATTGACTAATAAATCCAATAAAAAGTGCTTACTGATATTAAAATAATATGAATCGATTAGAACTACACATTATTATTATTATTATTATTATTATTATTATTAATCAAACAAACTCCCTCTTTCAAAATTAGACATACATATTAGCTAGAAATCCCTTTTTCCTCTTTATCGTGAGATTTTATTTCTTTTTTATTGTCAAATTTATATTTTCATCCATAGAGTGTGAGATATATTTAATATTATGAGATCCATAAATTATTATTATATAATTAATTCGTTGTACTTTGTAGTCTATTGTTGGAATTAATGGGGGCTATAAAAAAATTGTATTATTGAAATATTTCATCCACCAGTGTTTTTCAATTATGTAGTAACATAACATTACTATAGTAATATTTTACTATTTTATTTATTTTTATCTTGCATCTAAAAACATTTCGACCCCAAAGAAGAAACATCATAGCGTTAGTTCTGGGCAGCTATATATAGATTTATAAATATTCACAATATGATGGAGACAGTGGGGGCTTAAGGAAGATTAATTTAGTCATTACATTAACGTGTATAATTAGCTATAGTATAATAAATTAGTTATTACTCCCTCTGTCCCAAATTAACTGCTCAATTTTGACCTTTTTAAGTCAAATTGACTATTTTTAGAATTAATAATTAAACATATATAATTATATTTCTAAAATTATAAAAATTAGGATGAGTAATAAATTGTATATATTTTCTTTTGGTTATAATCTCTTCATCTATATTTTAGTAAAAATAGTAAAAAAATTAGTTTTAAAAATGGTCAATTTGACTTTAAAAAGTCAAAACTGAGCAATTAATTTGGGACGGAGGGAGTAGTTAGTTAGTTAGTTAAAACTTGAAATTCTCATATACTAAGTACTCCTTCCATTCCTAATTATTTGTGGTTTTAAAACTTTGCACAGCTATTAAGTCAATTACTCCTATAAATTATTCTACTAAAATTGATGTGTATTAATAAAAACACTTTTTAATGGATAAATGAAAATTTAAATTGTAGATGATAAAAATGACATAAATATATTGTTAGATAATAGAGAAAATATAGGAATTATAAGAGAGAAAGAGAGTATACGAGCAATTATTAAATGTTTAAGAGTAATTTAAAAATAATGTAATCAATAAACGTCAAATAAATAACAACAAAAGTTACTCTAAAATGTCAAATAAATAGGAATAGAGGGATTACTAATTTGCTATAGAGAGTCAAATAACCAATTAATAGTCGACGAATTCTTAGCCTAGTGGTTAAAATTGATATTCAATTTTCTTTTATATGAGTTTATTTCTTTCATTATGAGAAATTTATTTTCCGTTTATGTGAGGTTTGTTTATGAGTGTATTTCAGCGTTCAATGAGATTTGATAGGTTTTTGATATTGTAACAGTGATGATGTTGTATTTTTTTAAAATGGAGCTTTCAAAAGAGAAAAAAAAAAATCACAATTAATTGGCTCATAACTATATATCCAAAAAAAACCCCATATAAATTTGAAGAAAAAGATTCCCAAATCATACACAATAATTTGCAGGTCCCCTATAATAATATAAAGAGCTATTTCTATTAATAGTGAGATGACATGTGATGAGTTGGATCTGCCAACTAAACGCTTGGTCTATAATGCAGTATATCTGTAATTTATGGTGTTCATTTTATGCCACGCATGCTTTCATTGTAATGTGATATTTAAGATGATGTGTTTTATTTCAGAATGGACCCACCCCACCCTACCCTATCCTACCTTACCCTACCCTACCCAAGCTAACCCTATGTTGGTCAAAATAAAGATTGATTTCTGTTTTATTTATTTATTTATTAGTGATAAATAAATAATTTCTCTAGTTTTGATAGTCAAATTAAGTTGGATACTCAAATGACCTACTGGTTTATTTGCTATTTTGGTTCACATGCCCAACTATTTATGATGAGATATCCTGTCAGTCAGGTATCAAAGAGTAAAAGAAAGAAACTTCTTGATTCATTATCTCTCTCTCTCTATAATCAATAATATATGTTCATATATATATATATACTAGCAATAACCCGTGCCAGAAATCACGGTGTAACGAAAAATTAAATTAAAATTTAAAAAATATTACATTATCTAAAGACATACATACTCAATCAACAATACATATTCAACCACCAAAATATCGAGTTAGTCGGTACTAATTTCACTAAATTTCGGCAGAATTTTCTTTAAAAATAGATATCCGGAAAATTCTAAACTTATCTACAAAACTTACAATCATCAATACTTATCTGTGTGTGTGGGTTCGAAATTTAAATAAGGAGGACAAGAGAGAGAGAGAACTGCTGACGTGTATTTTGATGTGACATTTATGTATTTTCTCTCTCCGCTCTGTTTTATATTATAGATATATATATAGAAATAGGATCAGGTCCGGACCTCCCGGACGGGAGAAAATCCGGACCCAATTTTTTTTTTTTTTTTTTGTAGAACAACTAAAAAAAAATAAATTATGGAACTGAAATTTTTTCATAATACAGTGTTTTGGGTGTGTTTTTAATACCTACACCAACCAATGTATGTACAGTCTGCCCAGACTGTACAAACATGTTTTGTTATAGGCATCCAAATCACGCCCAAAACACTGTATTATGTAAAAATTCCAATTCCATAATTTTTTTTTTAGTTGTTTCAAAAAAAAAAAAAAGGTCCGGATTTTAAACCTGTCCGGGAGTCCGGACAGGATCCGGCCTCTATATATATATATGTTCATATATATATATATATGACCAGACTAAATGATCTTCTTATTTGTTTTCCCCAAGTAATGGTCTTCTTTTTATCTTTGACTATGTCATTTTATGCAGGGTGGTGGTGGTGGTGGTGGTGGTGGTGGTGGTGGTGGTGGTGGTGGTGGTGGTGGTGGTGGTGGATAAGAATCATAAGATAGACCTAATGTTGAAATCCTAGTCCTTGACGATTTGGGTCTATCTAGATTGTCCAATAGCTCGACTGTAAAATAAACTAATTGATACGTACTTATATATATATATACTAGCTATAACCCGTGCCTGAAGGCACGGCGTAACGAAAAATTAAATTAAAATTTGAAAAATATTACATTATTTAAAGACACATACCACCACAACAATTAATACATGCTCAGTCATCAATACATATCCAACCACCAAAATATCGAGTTAGTCGGTACTACTCTCAAGAAATTTCGGCAAAATTTTCTTTAAAAATATATATCCAAAAAATCAATTATAATCATATATAATTATTTAACTTTACAAAAGACGGAACACAAAAAATACAAACATACAGAAAATAGAGAAACAACATGTTGTGCATAAGACATATTACTTTACCGCTTACACCAAGTATCTTTTAATGTATACCTGAAAATCTACTAAATGTGATGACAAAGTTCCAAGTTTTTTAGATACAAATTTTCAGTTGTGAGGTCTGAACTTTCAAATTAAAAGTTTGCAATTTTTTGTGTTAAATAAAAAATCACAATCTGCTTTGAATATTAAGTAGAAATGGACTACTGTTTATTGACTATTCTGCATAATCTGCTTTGAAAATCAAATTGCTTCACTACTGTTTATTGACTAAGAAGCAGACTATTCCAAATTAGCATGTCCTGTAACATTTATACTTTGTGCAGTTTAAATGAGTTTTTGTTTATGAAATAGGGATTACATGCTTGAAACTGAATTAATACATATTCAAACTAAAAGAATGAGATGCACCTCACAATTCAATGATAAAAATTATATGTTAATCAAAATTCTTTTCCAAATAAAAACTGGGAAGCCTAACCAAATTGGACTGTCCTCTTTAGCAATTTTAGATGGCTAATTAGAGATTTAAAGGCACTTTGATAATGTTATTATCTCTTTATCCCCCCTCCCCCTCCCCCTCCCCCTCCCCCTCCCCCTAAATCTTGGTTGTGTCACTTTGATAATTGGACTGTCCACATCTTGGTTGTGTCATTGACAACGATTTCCACCATGCAAGTAGTCCACCCCAGGGACTATAAATTGCATTATCACTTCCTCTTGACCTCCCCACAGGCATCCATCACGCATCTCCCGGCAACAAATAAGGCAAAGATCATAAGAACATTGTGGACAACTTCTGCGTAAGTCAGCAATTGAAGTTTTGCAATTGTTGCTTAATTGAACATATGAAATAATTAATCCCTGCCAAAATCTAAGGAATAGACTTTCATGGAAAAGACATTGCTTCAGTAAACTTACCAATACATACTTTCACCCAACCCGCACTTTGCTTTTTGTACTTTAAGCTCGGACAAAGATAATCCTGCGCAAACAAACAAACCATGAATCACTAACACGTGTGGATATTATTTTCTACTCCATTTTTCAAGCAAGACTTTTGAGCATCCTACTTAATTACCAACCCAGTATAGTTGAAATGCAATCATAAAGAACTGTAACGCCCACCAAAATTCGGGAACTAAATTATAATACCTTGAATTTTAGCTTCTAACCGCTTCTCCACCATCTACTCTTCATAAAATTATTTTACAAATGGGAGAAGCATATGTACGATATATTTAGAGTACTGAATCTTTTCTTTAACACATTTAATTACTTTTGCATTCCACGAAAAAATTAAATTAAAATTCAAAAAATATTACATTATCTAAAGACATACATACTCAATCATATCAATACATATTCAACCACCAAAACATCGATCTAGTTGATACTAATTTTATGAAATTTCGGCATAATTTCCTTTAAAAATAGATATTCGGAAAATTCTAAACCTGTATACAAAACTTACAATTATCGATACATATCCAAACCACCAAAAAAAACCATCATTCCATACCCAAAAATCACCATAACCATGTATAATTAATTAGCTTTACAAAAGACAGAGCACAAAAAATACAAATGGATAGAAAATAGAGAAATAACATGTTGCATAAGACCCATTATTGTACAAATGTACAGCTTACACCAAGTATCCTTCAATGTATACCTGAAAATATTTGAAATATAAAAATTATCGAAATATGTGAGTCAAAATAAAACAACTGTAAATTCGAAACATAAGAACCCTTATTTTACCTTGAATTATCTAAAAAACAAATGAGCACACACATTTGTATGTAGTGGAAGGAATGATTTAGATTGATATACGTAAGAATTTATAGAGATTGTAACAAATTATCAATTTATTCAAGAAAAGATATGGTTGAATATAGACTTACAATCAACTAAAGTATTCTTATTAGCATTTCAACAAACGGTTCATTTGCTTGATGATTTAACACATAAATTTGTATTGGTGGCAGTATAATGGTGTGCGAGTTTGATTTGCGAGTGTTTGATTGGTTACAATTATGTGGGTGTGTTTTTGCATGTATTATGTGTGTTGTGTGTTTGCATAAGAAGTAGAGAAATATAGTCTTAGTCAGAGAGACTTTCACACAGACAATGGGTTAGTCATCGTCAAAGGTGGACAGGACAGTACTGGGTTGCATATCATTTAACTCTCTTAAATGTCTTCTTCATCCCTTCAAACATTCTCTTCATCACTATCCTTAAATAATATAACACTATTTATATTAAAGGAATAGTAAAGTTATTTTGATGCAGTGACATAAAAAGTAGATTTACCTGATTACGTCGGCCCCATCCACAAAGGTCCATTGTATATACTTTATCGTTCTCGTTGACAAATTCAATCCAATCCTACAAAGAATGAACCTCATTGTAAAATTAAAAGTTGAAATGTTACAGATACCACCGAGGAACAATGTCAACGTCTATCACTAAAAGGTCCTCTTCTATTCATATTACAAAGTTTGTCTTCATCTATTTTAGCAAGGTCTTGATATAACAACTCTTTTTATTAAAAGAATCAATTTTATCCTGAATCAATTTAAATAACTTTTATCCTGAATCGCTTTAAATCACTTATTGTCTGTTCAAAGTAAAGTTTAATTCATACAAGTAAAGTTTGAAATTTAAAATTACCTTATGGCGATCAAACGCACTAAACATTACTGTAGTAAATACTATAAATACTATAACTAAACATACCCTAAAACGCTTTCTTAACTGCAATGTAGATTATGGATACAAAATCTGGTGAGGCCAATTGGAAATAAGCCAATCATTTCCCTTCAAGATCTAATTTTGTTTAGTGAAATGTTTTTTGCTTTGATGCCTCTTTCTTTTACCGAAATTCTCTAGTAGGATTGAAAGGTGTGCATATAGACCAACATAACTCAAATTTCTTTAAACTAAATTAATATAAATATTAAAACTTCATTTTAATTTTTTGGGTGAACCACGTAAATCTTATGTCTCGTGCGATTGTTTTCTTTTAATTTTTTCTTTGCTATTGTTTTCGATGTGTTGTTATTCTCTAACACGTTTCTCTATTAGTTTATGGGAAAAAAACTTTGCAAAATTTGACCATAACCAAAAATATTTAAGCCAATAATAATAGCAGAGTATAATCTAGAATTAGCAATTCATGACAAATTCGTCATTTAAGCTAAATCCCCTGTAATCATTCCACTACAAACTATGAAATTTCATCCAATTACTTATCATAAAATATGTTAAGCTGTGTTGCAATCAAATAGACCGTAGACTTAACTCTTAAGAGTTTTCTGTGAGTCATAAAGGTCAGTAAAATAACAGAGTTATTTTAGATTTTTCAGAATGCTAGAACTACCAAACTATGAAAAACATCCATTTTACTACTTTAGACTTTATGATGCTCAGTTTAATCAATCTAAGAAAAAAAGGTCTCAAGAAAGGCCAAAAAAAGGCAGATAAATAAATAATAAATTGTTCATGAAAACAAAGTACAAAGCACAAATTTCACAGATTCAACCTTTTTAGAGGAGACTATTCAAAAGATTATGTCTGGTATTGGCGGCGTTGCCTTTGTCTCTTTCATTATTAGATTTTGCCCACTAAATCTTGTTTCACCCCTAAATCATGTGATTGCCTAATTTTATTTTTTTTGGATGTATTGCTTCAATCTAATCTGATATCGGACAGCCTGCTACAACTGTTAGGGACTAATTTCAACGCATATAGGCAAGACTTTTATTTGTGGTTGGTTGGGTAGGATATTGGAAACTTAAATAGAAAAAAAAGCACTTGCTTATTGATTTGAGTAAAGTGGTTGTTCTAAACTCTAATATTGGTAAAAGTAACCCATGAACAATAACTTCACATACGTAGGCATAGTAATTGTATAAGGATAAAGAAGAGAGGAAGAAATTTAGGGATTGCACCTAGATTTATTTGAATTTTGAAACACTGATTTTAAAATAAAACTCTCGTTGAATTTAAACATTATATTATATGAATGTTTCTTCAAAAATCAATTTGAAGATTGCCAGAGCTTGAACTCTAATTAGTTTTCTGCTGCTCTAATAGCATTAACAAAAATGTTGGCCTTACAACCTAAATGTTTTTGTGTGACCTTATTTATCTTACATAATCACAATTTTTTCCTATTTTCCTCTTTTCTTGTATTTAATCATTTCCCTATTACTATGTTCAAAAATGTCCAAATTCTACAAATTTATATTTTTTATAAACTCTTCTTCTTTGTACTTTTGTTTCACCTTTACATTCATTTGGGAAAGTTTTATTATGATGCTAGAAGAACTAAAACCCCAACATACAGATAGCTATGAAAAACTACTATCGTTTGGATTGTCTTGTTTTCGATTGTCTTATTTTCTCCAAAAACTAAAAGCCCAAAAAAGCAATGTTTCGATTGTCTTATTTTCTCGCTTCATATTAATCATATTCTATCGTTTGGTTTTATAATTCCACTTTCATTTGGGATGACAAATATTGTAGGCTTGACACAAAGAAAAGATGGGAGAGGAAATCCAACACGTAGCTTTAATTTCACTTTCATTTGGGATGACAAATAATGCAGCTTTAATTGGCAGTCACTTTTCGGGCACACTGAAACTCACTTCTAAGGACTTTTTAGTCGGGACTAAAGTTTCAAGCTTCTGTGGGTACTTTTTCTCAAACTGTACAAATTAAACCAAGAATACTAATAACCTAGAACATAAATTAAATAAGTAACACAATGTATTTGCAGACGCATTGTCAAAAAGAGGCCCATTATGCATCCATATATATTCGCAGCACTACATAAACCTAAAATGCATTAAAAAAGTTAAATTGCAGTCTCTCAGTATGTGAATAAAGCACTATCAAGCATAAAGGTACCCAAAACACTACATCAGATAACAGGACCGACTTAACTGTCATTCATTATTCAAACTGCAATAAATCTTTTAAACATGACTGACTTAACTTTTATTCATAGTTCAAACTTTTATTCATTGAAAAATGAAGAAGAATATAAAAAAGATGCAGTAACTAAGCGTCACTATTTGAGCTTATAATACAGCTATGAGTTCTTCCATGTTTTTTGAAATCATAAGCAGAAAATGGTATGCGAACCAAATCCATTCACTCATTTTACTTGGAAAAAAAACAATACCTCAAAAAATTAAAAGAGCAGAACAATCCAAATCCTTGAAACAAAGCACACAGTGGTTAAGAAATCTTGAATCTGACGGCTTAGATTGTCATTTATGTAGCCTAATTGTTATGTATTAAAGACGGCTTCTGCATTTCCCATATTAATGGAGTAGGAGGGGAGGTTGATGAAAACAGTTAGATATTAATGGAGGGGAGGTTAATGGGGTAGGATTGTGGATGCTGCTGAAACATGAAGAAGGTTAGGAAGATTTTTTTAGTTTGAGCAACATGAAGACTTTCACATTAGCCATAGTTACATGGTTACAGATGGGTTAGAAATTTGGAAACTTATAATACACCCAATGTTCTGTTGCTTAAGCCTTCAGACATGGTTGACTCATTTTTTTGTTGCTTATGATTTTGTTGATGCTTTATACTTTTCAAAAACAATTTACAAGTAGATAAGTCTGAGTGATTTTAGTTTTTAGTTACATTGGCATGTTTTTAGTTCCTCAACACTTAACATATCTAATTAAAAACAACTTATATATAATACAAACATACATTGATACGTGAAAAGTTTCTGCTTATTTGACTACATTTTTATTGTTCACCATCTTTTTGCAAGTAGGCTAACAAATGGAAGTAATAAAATAGCACAATGTAAATATCACAAGATAATTTTTTTTAAATAAAGCACATTTCATATAAATATTAAAGAAATTAAAATTGTGAAATAACGGAAAACCTAAGACTGAGATGTTTTTCTTTTCTCACCCAAGAATGGAGTATTGTACTGCTATCCTTCAACACGAATTAATTCTGGATTCTTTGGATCTCCGCTACATGTCATTCCTTCATTGGTTCTCAAACTTGTTCTGGTTAGCAGCACGCCAGCACCTATCAATCAAATGCTGCAAAAAAATGGTGTACTTTAAAAGATGTCCAAAAATGTCCATTTGTTCTTTCAAGGCCACAACTCATGCATTTAGTGTAATAAGGA
Organism: Panax japonicus; assembly: GCA_020205505.1. Classification (NCBI taxonomy): domain Eukaryota; kingdom Viridiplantae; phylum Streptophyta; class Magnoliopsida; order Apiales; family Araliaceae; genus Panax; species Panax japonicus. The sequence continues at coordinate 75,563,915 of CM035092.1, read as the reverse complement.
CACCAACAAGGCCACAACTCATGCACACACATGAGCTCGCAAAAATAGTGAACACGCTCGAAAAAAAGTACAAGACATCTAGAAAAGTTTCGTGCATGAATCCAAGTATGATATGATCCTTTGAGCAGAACAACAAAGAAGATTCAACAGGGAATACTTTGACAACACATGGCATACCTTTCCATAAATCTACATAGAATTACCCAAAAGCAAAATCTAGGAACTTTTGTTCACATTTGACTACAACGTAAAAGCGTAAGTTACTATTAATAATAATATCAGAAACTAAACCATTACATAATCCTGATCAATCTTCTTCTTCCTACCCATTCGGGTAGCTGCATCAATACACCCGATTTTCCTCTTTAGACCCCTAACAGATGGATCTGAAGATGAACTCCTACAAAGTGGGGCAGTGGCAAATCCAGCAACTACACCTTTACTGGAACCATCAGTTTCTAGTATTACTGCTTCCTTACACGTACTGAGTATTCCTCAAGAGACAAATTAATTGTATATAAAACTCATTCAAATTTTAGTTTCTAACCGATGTAAGATTTAGCTTCCCACAAATATTTATTAACTTTTACAAAGGTGATCTTTCGGAATTAATTTCTCATTAATTATCCCATGGATTTGAGCTTTCATATACTTGATTTTAATCTACTCATGGAGTAGAACACATTGATATGTGGATTGGTTTCAAATTTGGCTCAAATTCTAACAGTATTATTTTATAATATCATAAAATTAATGAAACTTTTTTTAACTAAGAAAACTTGAACGAATTTAATATATTTTAATATATTTTATGATACAAAAGTTGGCCCCACGTTTAATAGTAGGGAACTAAAAATATATTTTGCACTATATTTTACTGTTTTGAGTGGAGTTTAACTTGAACTAAATTTGTTGAGTAGAAAAAATCAAGGAAGAAAATCCCTCTATTAATCCTAGGGATTTGAAAAAACAAGCATTAAAAATTCAAGCTTCCTAGTTAGAAATCACTGATAGCGATGAGGAAGAAGACGATACTTCCATGAAATCTGTTGAGATTAAACGAAATTGGAGAAAAAAGATCTCATCTTCGATGAAGATGAAGATGAAATATAGTGTTGCGTCCCAAATTTAGACCCACACCATCTAATTTGAGTCAAAAAAAATACAAACTCCACTCCATTTCTCTTCCTCCATAGAAACTCCATTGCTCCAAACTTCCAAAATCCTAAACACGCCTATAAAAATCCAGATTTTCACCACAACATTCTTAAAACACCCCTATAAAAATCCAGATTTTCACCACAACATTCCTAAAACACTGGCTAAAAATCAGCTCAAACTAAACAGAAAATCAGTAAAATATTCTTCCATTTCTACACAACCCCAAATCTACCCATGACAGACAGTAATTTCAAACGGTGAGTACGCATATAAATTGCAAACCAAACCTGCTAATTGCACACCCCAACAATAACAATAACAATAAATTTCTTTTCACCTAATAAAGATGGTGAACAATTACCTTTTGATATTTTCGGTTTTTTTTTAAGATGGTGAACAAAAGTCTAAAACCCCAAATACCCACTGAACCAGAGATAAGAGACTATTCCTAACAGAAATACCTCAAAATTAAAAGGAAAATAATAATCAAAAGGAAAAATAATAATAATCAAAAGGAAAAACAAAAGGCTACCTTGGGGGAATTAGGCGGAAAGATGAAACAGATGCAGAAGAGGAGGGGTCCGTAAGATCTGAAGCGGACGATGAAGAATCCGCGCGCTTTCAGCTGATACTTCCAGGCGGGGAGTTGAGAGGGATAAGAGGGCTTGAACTCAGATCAGAGTGAGAGACGGAGAGTTCGAACTCAGAACACAGAGAGATATAGAGGGTGTGAACTCAGAACAGAGAGAGAGACAGAGAGATGGAGGGTTTGAACTCAGAACAAAGAGAGACGAAGAGTTTGAAATTTGAATGAGAGAGCGAGCTTGTGACGTAAAACACTGATGGGTAGAGTCGTATTTTTTAATATGAGCCGATCTGATTTTTGCAAGCTTTAATCTAGACCGTTGTTTGTTGAAGCTTTAATCTCGACCGTTCTTTGTTGAAGCCGCTCTGTTTTATTATATAGATATATATATATATATATATATATATATATATATATATATATATATATATATCTAATAAAATACAAATGATTTTGAATTTCCCGCTCACTCAATAAATCATCTGGACCGTCCAAAGTTTGAGATAAATCCCACCGTCCATACATCTATCTAATAAAATACATCTATCTATCTAATCTATCTAATAATGATTTTGAATTTCCCGCTCACTTAATAAATCATCTGGGTCGTTCTAAGTTTAAGATAAATCTCACTGTCTATACAGTGCCGGAGTCACGGGACCCAGCTAATATATATATATATTCAAAATGTTTTGTGACTTTACAATAGACGGCGAATTCAAAAAAAAAATCCTCTACATAGCCGTGGATTTTAATTAGGTCTTTTCGAACACTTAACGTTGGATGATAATGATGAAAAATAGGAGCATCATCAGGTCATGCAGTAATATACTAATTATATATATATATATATTTGATGCATAGTACTCTATGTTTTCTTTGTTTGTTGACTTTATTATTATATTCCCTTTCCCTTCCGTGTTCATTGAATATTCACATTTTTGTTTGACATTATAATCTATTTTTATTATGGTGTCTGGTCGAGTCTGTTCTGTTCTGGGACTCCAAAATACGAAAATAAAATAAATTTACATAGGCTTCAATCTTGACAGCCCAAGTTGTCTGGTGAAGAAAGAGGTGCAGGCACGGACATGCCGACATGTACATTAATCAACCCCATTCACACTGCCGTCCCAGTATATATATATACTAGCTATAACCCGTGCCTGAAGGCACGGCGTAACGAAAAATTAAATTAAAATTTGAAAAATATTACATTATTTAAAGACACATACCACCACAACAATTAATACATGCTCAGTCATCAATACATATCCAACCACCAAAATATCGAGTTAGTCGGTACTACTCTCAAGAAATTTCGGCAAAATTTTCTTTAAAAATATATATCCAAAAAATCAATTATAATCATATATAATTATTTAACTTTACAAAAGACGGAACACAAAAAATACAAACATACAGAAAATAGAGAAACAACATGTTGTGCATAAGACATATTACTTTACCGCTTACACCAAGTATCTTTTAATGTATACCTGAAAATCTACTAAATGTGATGACAAAGTTCCAAGTTTTTTAGATACAAATTTTCAGTTGTGAGGTCTGAACTTTCAAATTAAAAGTTTGCAATTTTTTGTGTTAAATAAAAAATCACAATCTGCTTTGAATATTAAGTAGAAATGGACTACTGTTTATTGACTATTCTGCATAATCTGCTTTGAAAATCAAATTGCTTCACTACTGTTTATTGACTAAGAAGCAGACTATTCCAAATTAGCATGTCCTGTAACATTTATACTTTGTGCAGTTTAAATGAGTTTTTGTTTATGAAATAGGGATTACATGCTTGAAACTGAATTAATACATATTCAAACTAAAAGAATGAGATGCACCTCACAATTCAATGATAAAAATTATATGTTAATCAAAATTCTTTTCCAAATAAAAACTGGGAAGCCTAACCAAATTGGACTGTCCTCTTTAGCAATTTTAGATGGCTAATTAGAGATTTAAAGGCACTTTGATAATGTTATTATCTCTTTATCCCCCCTCCCCCTCCCCCTCCCCCTCCCCCTCCCCCTCCCCCTAAATCTTGGTTGTGTCACTTTGATAATTGGACTGTCCACATCTTGGTTGTGTCATTGACAACGATTTCCACCATGCAAGTAGTCCACCCCAGGGACTATAAATTGCATTATCACTTCCTCTTGACCTCCCCACAGGCATCCATCACGCATCTCCCGGCAACAAATAAGGCAAAGATCATAAGAACATTGTGGACAACTTCTGCGTAAGTCAGCAATTGAAGTTTTGCAATTGTTGCTTAATTGAACATATGAAATAATTAATCCCTGCCAAAATCTAAGGAATAGACTTTCATGGAAAAGACATTGCTTCAGTAAACTTACCAATACATACTTTCACCCAACCCGCACTTTGCTTTTTGTACTTTAAGCTCGGACAAAGATAATCCTGCGCAAACAAACAAACCATGAATCACTAACACGTGTGGATATTATTTTCTACTCCATTTTTCAAGCAAGACTTTTGAGCATCCTACTTAATTACCAACCCAGTATAGTTGAAATGCAATCATAAAGAACTGTAACGCCCACCAAAATTCGGGAACTAAATTATAATACCTTGAATTTTAGCTTCTAACCGCTTCTCCACCATCTACTCTTCATAAAATTATTTTACAAATGGGAGAAGCATATGTACGATATATTTAGAGTACTGAATCTTTTCTTTAACACATTTAATTACTTTTGCATTCCACGAAAAAATTAAATTAAAATTCAAAAAATATTACATTATCTAAAGACATACATACTCAATCATATCAATACATATTCAACCACCAAAACATCGATCTAGTTGATACTAATTTTATGAAATTTCGGCATAATTTCCTTTAAAAATAGATATTCGGAAAATTCTAAACCTGTATACAAAACTTACAATTATCGATACATATCCAAACCACCAAAAAAACCATCATTCCATACCCAAAAATCACCATAACCATGTATAATTAATTAGCTTTACAAAAGACAGAGCACAAAAAATACAAATGGATAGAAAATAGAGAAATAACATGTTGCATAAGACCCATTATTGTACAAATGTACAGCTTACACCAAGTATCCTTCAATGTATACCTGAAAATATTTGAAATATAAAAATTATCGAAATATGTGAGTCAAAATAAAACAACTGTAAATTCGAAACATAAGAACCCTTATTTTACCTTGAATTATCTAAAAAACAAATGAGCACACACATTTGTATGTAGTGGAAGGAATGATTTAGATTGATATACGTAAGAATTTATAGAGATTGTAACAAATTATCAATTTATTCAAGAAAAGATATGGTTGAATATAGACTTACAATCAACTAAAGTATTCTTATTAGCATTTCAACAAACGGTTCATTTGCTTGATGATTTAACACATAAATTTGTATTGGTGGCAGTATAATGGTGTGCGAGTTTGATTTGCGAGTGTTTGATTGGTTACAATTATGTGGGTGTGTTTTTGCATGTATTATGTGTGTTGTGTGTTTGCATAAGAAGTAGAGAAATATAGTCTTAGTCAGAGAGACTTTCACACAGACAATGGGTTAGTCATCGTCAAAGGTGGACAGGACAGTACTGGGTTGCATATCATTTAACTCTCTTAAATGTCTTCTTCATCCCTTCAAACATTCTCTTCATCACTATCCTTAAATAATATAACACTATTTATATTAAAGGAATAGTAAAGTTATTTTGATGCAGTGACATAAAAAGTAGATTTACCTGATTACGTCGGCCCCATCCACAAAGGTCCATTGTATATACTTTATCGTTCTCGTTGACAAATTCAATCCAATCCTACAAAGAATGAACCTCATTGTAAAATTAAAAGTTGAAATGTTACAGATACCACCGAGGAACAATGTCAACGTCTATCACTAAAAGGTCCTCTTCTATTCATATTACAAAGTTTGTCTTCATCTATTTTAGCAAGGTCTTGATATAACAACTCTTTTTATTAAAAGAATCAATTTTATCCTGAATCAATTTAAATAACTTTTATCCTGAATCGCTTTAAATCACTTATTGTCTGTTCAAAGTAAAGTTTAATTCATACAAGTAAAGTTTGAAATTTAAAATTACCTTATGGCGATCAAACGCACTAAACATTACTGTAGTAAATACTATAAATACTATAACTAAACATACCCTAAAACGCTTTCTTAACTGCAATGTAGATTATGGATACAAAATCTGGTGAGGCCAATTGGAAATAAGCCAATCATTTCCCTTCAAGATCTAATTTTGTTTAGTGAAATGTTTTTTGCTTTGATGCCTCTTTCTTTTACCGAAATTCTCTAGTAGGATTGAAAGGTGTGCATATAGACCAACATAACTCAAATTTCTTTAAACTAAATTAATATAAATATTAAAACTTCATTTTAATTTTTTGGGTGAACCACGTAAATCTTATGTCTCGTGCGATTGTTTTCTTTTAATTTTTTCTTTGCTATTGTTTTCGATGTGTTGTTATTCTCTAACACGTTTCTCTATTAGTTTATGGGAAAAAAACTTTGCAAAATTTGACCATAACCAAAAATATTTAAGCCAATAATAATAGCAGAGTATAATCTAGAATTAGCAATTCATGACAAATTCGTCATTTAAGCTAAATCCCCTGTAATCATTCCACTACAAACTATGAAATTTCATCCAATTACTTATCATAAAATATGTTAAGCTGTGTTGCAATCAAATAGACCGTAGACTTAACTCTTAAGAGTTTTCTGTGAGTCATAAAGGTCAGTAAAATAACAGAGTTATTTTAGATTTTTCAGAATGCTAGAACTACCAAACTATGAAAAACATCCATTTTACTACTTTAGACTTTATGATGCTCAGTTTAATCAATCTAAGAAAAAAAGGTCTCAAGAAAGGCCAAAAAAAGGCAGATAAATAAATAATAAATTGTTCATGAAAACAAAGTACAAAGCACAAATTTCACAGATTCAACCTTTTTAGAGGAGACTATTCAAAAGATTATGTCTGGTATTGGCGGCGTTGCCTTTGTCTCTTTCATTATTAGATTTTGCCCACTAAATCTTGTTTCACCCCTAAATCATGTGATTGCCTAATTTTATTTTTTTTGGATGTATTGCTTCAATCTAATCTGATATCGGACAGCCTGCTACAACTGTTAGGGACTAATTTCAACGCATATAGGCAAGACTTTTATTTGTGGTTGGTTGGGTAGGATATTGGAAACTTAAATAGAAAAAAAAGCACTTGCTTATTGATTTGAGTAAAGTGGTTGTTCTAAACTCTAATATTGGTAAAAGTAACCCATGAACAATAACTTCACATACGTAGGCATAGTAATTGTATAAGGATAAAGAAGAGAGGAAGAAATTTAGGGATTGCACCTAGATTTATTTGAATTTTGAAACACTGATTTTAAAATAAAACTCTCGTTGAATTTAAACATTATATTATATGAATGTTTCTTCAAAAATCAATTTGAAGATTGCCAGAGCTTGAACTCTAATTAGTTTTCTGCTGCTCTAATAGCATTAACAAAAATGTTGGCCTTACAACCTAAATGTTTTTGTGTGACCTTATTTATCTTACATAATCACAATTTTTTCCTATTTTCCTCTTTTCTTGTATTTAATCATTTCCCTATTACTATGTTCAAAAATGTCCAAATTCTACAAATTTATATTTTTTATAAACTCTTCTTCTTTGTACTTTTGTTTCACCTTTACATTCATTTGGGAAAGTTTTATTATGATGCTAGAAGAACTAAAACCCCAACATACAGATAGCTATGAAAAACTACTATCGTTTGGATTGTCTTGTTTTCGATTGTCTTATTTTCTCCAAAAACTAAAAGCCCAAAAAAGCAATGTTTCGATTGTCTTATTTTCTCGCTTCATATTAATCATATTCTATCGTTTGGTTTTATAATTCCACTTTCATTTGGGATGACAAATATTGTAGGCTTGACACAAAGAAAAGATGGGAGAGGAAATCCAACACGTAGCTTTAATTTCACTTTCATTTGGGATGACAAATAATGCAGCTTTAATTGGCAGTCACTTTTCGGGCACACTGAAACTCACTTCTAAGGACTTTTTAGTCGGGACTAAAGTTTCAAGCTTCTGTGGGTACTTTTTCTCAAACTGTACAAATTAAACCAAGAATACTAATAACCTAGAACATAAATTAAATAAGTAACACAATGTATTTGCAGACGCATTGTCAAAAAGAGGCCCATTATGCATCCATATATATTCGCAGCACTACATAAACCTAAAATGCATTAAAAAAGTTAAATTGCAGTCTCTCAGTATGTGAATAAAGCACTATCAAGCATAAAGGTACCCAAAACACTACATCAGATAACAGGACCGACTTAACTGTCATTCATTATTCAAACTGCAATAAATCTTTTAAACATGACTGACTTAACTTTTATTCATAGTTCAAACTTTTATTCATTGAAAAATGAAGAAGAATATAAAAAAGATGCAGTAACTAAGCGTCACTATTTGAGCTTATAATACAGCTATGAGTTCTTCCATGTTTTTTGAAATCATAAGCAGAAAATGGTATGCGAACCAAATCCATTCACTCATTTTACTTGGAAAAAAAACAATACCTCAAAAAATTAAAAGAGCAGAACAATCCAAATCCTTGAAACAAAGCACACAGTGGTTAAGAAATCTTGAATCTGACGGCTTAGATTGTCATTTATGTAGCCTAATTGTTATGTATTAAAGACGGCTTCTGCATTTCCCATATTAATGGAGTAGGAGGGGAGGTTGATGAAAACAGTTAGATATTAATGGAGGGGAGGTTAATGGGGTAGGATTGTGGATGCTGCTGAAACATGAAGAAGGTTAGGAAGATTTTTTTAGTTTGAGCAACATGAAGACTTTCACATTAGCCATAGTTACATGGTTACAGATGGGTTAGAAATTTGGAAACTTATAATACACCCAATGTTCTGTTGCTTAAGCCTTCAGACATGGTTGACTCATTTTTTTGTTGCTTATGATTTTGTTGATGCTTTATACTTTTCAAAAACAATTTACAAGTAGATAAGTCTGAGTGATTTTAGTTTTTAGTTACATTGGCATGTTTTTAGTTCCTCAACACTTAACATATCTAATTAAAAACAACTTATATATAATACAAACATACATTGATACGTGAAAAGTTTCTGCTTATTTGACTACATTTTTATTGTTCACCATCTTTTTGCAAGTAGGCTAACAAATGGAAGTAATAAAATAGCACAATGTAAATATCACAAGATAATTTTTTTTAAATAAAGCACATTTCATATAAATATTAAAGAAATTAAAATTGTGAAATAACGGAAAACCTAAGACTGAGATGTTTTTCTTTTCTCACCCAAGAATGGAGTATTGTACTGCTATCCTTCAACACGAATTAATTCTGGATTCTTTGGATCTCCGCTACATGTCATTCCTTCATTGGTTCTCAAACTTGTTCTGGTTAGCAGCACGCCAGCACCTATCAATCAAATGCTGCAAAAAAATGGTGTACTTTAAAAGATGTCCAAAAATGTCCATTTGTTCTTTCAAGGCCACAACTCATGCATTTAGTGTAATAAGGACACCAACAAGGCCACAACTCATGCACACACATGAGCTCGCAAAAATAGTGAACACGCTCGAAAAAAAGTACAAGACATCTAGAAAAGTTTCGTGCATGAATCCAAGTATGATATGATCCTTTGAGCAGAACAACAAAGAAGATTCAACAGGGAATACTTTGACAACACATGGCATACCTTTCCATAAATCTACATAGAATTACCCAAAAGCAAAATCTAGGAACTTTTGTTCACATTTGACTACAACGTAAAAGCGTAAGTTACTATTAATAATAATATCAGAAACTAAACCATTACATAATCCTGATCAATCTTCTTCTTCCTACCCATTCGGGTAGCTGCATCAATACACCCGATTTTCCTCTTTAGACCCCTAACAGATGGATCTGAAGATGAACTCCTACAAAGTGGGGCAGTGGCAAATCCAGCAACTACACCTTTACTGGAACCATCAGTTTCTAGTATTACTGCTTCCTTACACGTACTGAGTATTCCTCAAGAGACAAATTAATTGTATATAAAACTCATTCAAATTTTAGTTTCTAACCGATGTAAGATTTAGCTTCCCACAAATATTTATTAACTTTTACAAAGGTGATCTTTCGGAATTAATTTCTCATTAATTATCCCATGGATTTGAGCTTTCATATACTTGATTTTAATCTACTCATGGAGTAGAACACATTGATATGTGGATTGGTTTCAAATTTGGCTCAAATTCTAACAGTATTATTTTATAATATCATAAAATTAATGAAACTTTTTTTAACTAAGAAAACTTGAACGAATTTAATATATTTTAATATATTTTATGATACAAAAGTTGGCCCCACGTTTAATAGTAGGGAACTAAAAATATATTTTGCACTATATTTTACTGTTTTGAGTGGAGTTTAACTTGAACTAAATTTGTTGAGTAGAAAAAATCAAGGAAGAAAATCCCTCTATTAATCCTAGGGATTTGAAAAAACAAGCATTAAAAATTCAAGCTTCCTAGTTAGAAATCACTGATAGCGATGAGGAAGAAGACGATACTTCCATGAAATCTGTTGAGATTAAACGAAATTGGAGAAAAAAGATCTCATCTTCGATGAAGATGAAGATGAAATATAGTGTTGCGTCCCAAATTTAGACCCACACCATCTAATTTGAGTCAAAAAAAATACAAACTCCACTCCATTTCTCTTCCTCCATAGAAACTCCATTGCTCCAAACTTCCAAAATCCTAAACACGCCTATAAAAATCCAGATTTTCACCACAACATTCTTAAAACACCCCTATAAAAATCCAGATTTTCACCACAACATTCCTAAAACACTGGCTAAAAATCAGCTCAAACTAAACAGAAAATCAGTAAAATATTCTTCCATTTCTACACAACCCCAAATCTACCCATGACAGACAGTAATTTCAAACGGTGAGTACGCATATAAATTGCAAACCAAACCTGCTAATTGCACACCCCAACAATAACAATAACAATAAATTTCTTTTCACCTAATAAAGATGGTGAACAATTACCTTTTGATATTTTCGGTTTTTTTTTAAGATGGTGAACAAAAGTCTAAAACCCCAAATACCCACTGAACCAGAGATAAGAGACTATTCCTAACAGAAATACCTCAAAATTAAAAGGAAAATAATAATCAAAAGGAAAAATAATAATAATCAAAAGGAAAAACAAAAGGCTACCTTGGGGGAATTAGGCGGAAAGATGAAACAGATGCAGAAGAGGAGGGGTCCGTAAGATCTGAAGCGGACGATGAAGAATCCGCGCGCTTTCAGCTGATACTTCCAGGCGGGGAGTTGAGAGGGATAAGAGGGCTTGAACTCAGATCAGAGTGAGAGACGGAGAGTTCGAACTCAGAACACAGAGAGATATAGAGGGTGTGAACTCAGAACAGAGAGAGAGACAGAGAGATGGAGGGTTTGAACTCAGAACAAAGAGAGACGAAGAGTTTGAAATTTGAATGAGAGAGCGAGCTTGTGACGTAAAACACTGATGGGTAGAGTCGTATTTTTTAATATGAGCCGATCTGATTTTTGCAAGCTTTAATCTAGACCGTTGTTTGTTGAAGCTTTAATCTCGACCGTTCTTTGTTGAAGCCGCTCTGTTTTATTATATAGATATGCAGCCTACCCTTTATACTATCCTATGCAATTTTTTTTATTTTTTTTTTCTGCATTACTATTTGCCTACAAACCTATAATCTTATCCTTCGCATTCACCTACAACCCAACAATGCAATTATGCAATGCTAGCTTACGAAAATTGAAGTCACAAAAAAAACAACCCCAATTATATACCACACTCATGAAGCTAACCAGTCTGCCTGCCTACCAGTCCTCAATTATATGCACCACTAATCAAATACTACTACTGCACAGTTTCTAATCTTGTCCGTTACTCCTTTTCAATGATAAAGATAATGTATGTCTTATAAGATTCATAACAAACAGATATTGGGAATCATTTCTTTTATATATATATATATATATATATATATATATATATAGGATATATGTGCGTGTGATGGATGTAACCATACCATAGCTACCTTTCTATGTGTTCTTGAATGATCATTTATTGCTCTCAAAGAAAGGAAGGGAGGAGGAATTGAATGAATGAAAGTGACACCATGCAAGTAATACCAATAATTCATTACTGTCGGAGGAGAGGAGAGGAGAGGAGAGGAGAGGAGAGGAGAGGCGGGCCGGGCCATATCAAAAAAAAGAATAATTGTGGGTCAGTTCTCTATCACCAAGTACCCCTCACCCATCCCATCCCATCCCATCCCATCCCATCCCATCCTAAAACTGACTGGTCTTTACCTACCTAATCAATGTATCTAGTTGCAAGATTCTCTTCGATCCCTCCATAGTCCATAATTAGTTAGTGAGTAGAAGCTCCTTGTGTTTCATGTTACATTTGTTATTAATGTATCATTCATGATAAAAGTGGCCTACATTAATGTCAACTACACTTAAATGTATAATAATTAAAGAAAAATTGAATAGGAGTGTTTTATAATTTTATTTATTTATATTTTGACCTTTAATATATTTTAAAAATACAAATATATAAAATCTTAAAATACCCATTTTCAAATATAATGTACTACATATAAATCAAGCTCTTTATGGTTAACATTGGAATTGGATAGAGCCGGCAATTGTCCACGTTATGCGCTAAAAAGTAGGAAAGGATAAGAATTCCCACTCATCTTTTTCTAATTTTATTCTTCCTTGTGATATAACCCCTCAACAACTTACTAGGCATGCATAACTTCAAACTTACAATCTCATCTCGGGTCACATCTCATATTTCAAATCTCTATTTTTAGGATCTGATCGATCATATATATTTTATACTTACTTTTTATACTTTATTTTATTAATAATTTGCCTCACACTTGTATAATCTATATATGGATAACTCTTATTATATATATATATATATATATATATATATATATATATATATATATATATATGTGTGTGTGTGTGTGTGATAATAAATTTATGTTGATATTAAAAATTTATGTACGTGAATAAATGAGATATGAGTGAATTAAAAAAGAAATTCACACTAATTTGTTTTATCGTATTGTTTAGAGTTTTATGTTAGTCGTAATTTAATTTCGTTATAAATTTTTTTTGACGTATAAATTGCTTCTCAATCTGAATTCACTAGCGATGCTTTTTCCTTTCTGGAAACTATATTTCTACATGATCCATTTTACATGAATAGTGAGTGAGTCTCACCTTCATATAAGAGAGACTCGTATAAAAATCTCATTTTAACATGGGAAAATATTAGTTTCTTTTCTAATTTATCATGCTTCCTACTTGAACACCAACTCACCAACTAACAATACCATAACTCTACTCCAATCAAATTTAGTTTTCAATCCATGTCTTGCACCAATTTTTTATTTTATGAACTTATACACTAGGGTCATGTTAATTTATTTGTAAGAATTATAATTCTGTGATTATATAATACTTGGTTGAACATAATATTAAATAGTCTCATTATTAAGCCGTTTTATAATTGATGAAATAATAGTCTCAAATTTAAATTTAAAAATAAGTAACACATCTAAAATTAATAATTATATCTCAAGTATAATTCTTACAAACAAACGTAACTTAAGAAGGATGAGACGCTACCCTTGGACCATGTCTCTATCTATTTTAAATTCTTTATATTATTCTCGAGTGGGATCCATTATAATCGAAAGCATAATTATAATTTCTCATCAACTAATATAGGAGGGTGCTCCATTAATATAAAAGATATTTGTAAGAATTGTAATTATTTGAAAGATATTATTTTCATTTAATGTAAGATTATTTGAAGTTTTAATAGTAACATGTTTGCTTAAGGATATATAACCTAATAATATAAGACGATAAAACATGATTAAAAACACTTACATAACATTATCGCTAATCATATTTATAACCCTTTCATTCTATCATCCGATATTTCTATCCATCTATTTTATAAAGGGATAGCAATGAAAATAACTATTTTTCTTTAAGTTGTCACATTTAAGATCTATTTTTTATTTTTATTTTAATTGCGTACAATGCGTATTTATAATTTTTATTTATTTTAATGTGTGCCACAAATACAAATACTAGTAATAAATAAAACAAGGAGATTCTACATAACACAATAAAAATGACAACTTTGTCATAGGACTCCCGTGATGATAGTGTACGATATGTTTTATTTGGGCCATCCCCCAAGCCTGTGTTTGAATAGTCCAGTCCCTTTGGAGGTCTCACCCACTAATACTGTAAGGATCCAAGCCCTTAATATCACCTTTTGGACCATCTTTTAGTCCACTTCGAGTTGCGGTTAGCAGGTGGCTAAGGTCTTGTTTGTTTTGGTACGTTAGAAAAATATGTTTGGACAACTTTTAAGTCTCCAATGTACCGTACCAAAAATAATACAGTGAATTTGGGGCTTAAAAATTGTGTTATTGAGTTTAAAAAAAAATTGTAATTTTTTTTGTAGTCTTATTTTTTGGAAAGTACAATATATATAATTTATAATTAAATACATCAAATACAATACTATTTTTTTCTATTGTGTAAATTCTATAACTTAAAATTGATGTGATTTTATTTAATTTTGATAAATACAATAATTAATCTTAAAAACTATTTAAAAAGTGTTATTAAGTAAATAATTATTACTCTATCCGTTCCGAAATCTACATGTCAAAACAACTTCTTAAGGAAATTTTAATTTCCAAAGATATTCCGAATATTTGCTAGAAATATAGTAGTAATGAAAATAATAGTATTGACCCTGATATAGGCAACTGCATCTTACAGGCTTCAATGTCAGTTAATACTCTGAAAAAATAAAAATGAATATTTAATTATAGAATGGACACAAAAAACGTATCTCATAAATTTTGTGTTTTTTTTTGGGAGAGGGGAAGGGACTAGGGAGGTGGGAAGGCTGGGTTCTAACAAGTGACACCAAAAAATATGCTCTAGAATGCCTAAACTGGATCCAGAATCAGCAAGTATCATATACATAACTTCTATAACTTTCCTCAAAATGAAGGATTGTGAGCTTAATTGGATGCAGTGGCTAATAATTTCCAAACTTATTGACAAGAACATTTCTTGTATTTAATATATATATTTTTTAATATTAGAACAAGAAATTAATCTGATTTCTTGTTCTAATTTTAAAAACTAGAAACAATTCAATACTTAATTTCTTGAAAATTGCTTAAATTATAAAGCTATTTTGCAGTGCAACGCTGAGTTTTTTGTTTTGGGTCATTTAAAACCTAGGTTGCAGCAAAACTAAGCCACTGATTATCCTTTTCCATCTCCTGTGATCTATGTGGAGTAGGACATTAAACATATGAGAAGTGCAAGATTTCATCTCATAAACCAAATACCAGATGGTGAACTCACAATAAAATGCAAGTAATCACTCTTCCAAATTGTTACATACCATGGAAGAGCCACACCTTAAAAGTTAAATGAGTCTAGCCCTAGGCGAACCGACGTCACCACCCTCGCCGCACGATTGCAACCGGGAGGTAGTGGACAGCTTTGATACCAATTAAAATATTTCATAAAAACAATAAATTGAAAATTGAAAATTGGAAATTGGAAATTGGAAATTGGGAGGTAGTGTTTTGCCAAGTTTTTTTATACCAATTGAAAATTGCAGTTTCTTGGAGAAAGAAAAAGCTTTGATATCAAATAAATGTTTCTTTCTTTAAGTAATAGCAGTTTCATCAACCAGAACAGATATGCAGCCCGAGAGAGAAAAATCGCAGTATATCAAAATTTAACATTTTACCTATTAAAAGAAAATCATAACCAAGATCACGTGTCAAGGCATTGCGCTGTCTATAAATTTCCTTGATTGGCATTTAGTTTTCCATTTTCAATCACAGATTCTTGTTGATCCTCATGAGCTACATCATATGTTGCATGCACACCAACAAGGACATAGTAAACCAGCATTATGGCACTACATATGAAGAACCGATAGAATGCCGCTGCACCCAAAGACCCTATCAAAAACAAATTCATCCCAATTGACAATGATGGCAACCATGGAACAAGTGGAACACCCCAAATTTTAGGAACCCTCTGCTTCGGAAGCAATACCATACCCACCGTACCCAAAAACCAAAACACACCTGCCACTGTATACCCAATCCATCCCCTCCTATTTGAATTCCATAGAGCTGTAATTCCAATAGATGAACCAACAACCACTACTAAGCACACAAGAAACTTGACCAAATCACCATTTGAAGTAACATCCTTCAAATAATATCTCCTAACAAGTAATGCAACGGCCATAAGCATGAAAATGAAGAGTGTACTAAATGATAACACACTTGACAAAACATCCAAGCTTGAGAAAAAAGAAACAATGCAGCTAACTATAGTCACTAAAAGAGTAGCATAAATAGGGGTTCCAGTTTTTGGATGAACTAGAGCAAACCAAGGGGGAATCATATGTGATCTAGCAATCTGAGTAGTGTATCGAGCTTGCCCCATTGACCCAACAAGCAAACTTGAAGTCATTCCCTTAAGCGCAACAATGCTCACCAAATACTTGGCCCATTTCATCCCAATTTTATCAAATGCAACTGAATAGGCCGCATTTACATCTATTTCAGTATAATTTACCATCATGGTTAGTGCCAATGACATTAAACAATACACCACAGTGATAACAGACATTGAACCGACCAAACCCAATGGAATGTCTTGTGAGGGATTTTTAGTTTCTTCAGCCATTGTTGCCACCATATCGAAACCAGTATAAGACCAATACACAATTGCTGCAGCTTGAAAAACTCCCTCAACCCCAAATGGGAAAAAGGGTTTTAAATTTGAACTATTGGCATGAAAAAACCCAACAATAATTATAAAAAGAATCACAGCAGCACTGAATATTGAACTTAACCAATTTAAAAATGATGCTCTTTTCGTGCCACTCATTGCTATAGTGTTGGCAATTGCTAAAACTAAAACAGCAATCGGATCTAAAAGATTAAATCCTTCTGGCAAAGAACTTACTTTAATTCGAAGAAAATCAGAGTTTGGTTTAATCATGGTGGCGAAATAGGAAGACCAAGAGCGGCCGAGACCGGCGGCACCGACAATGGCTTCCAAGAGAATGTTAGCTGCGGCGATGAAGGCCACAAAATCCCCCAGTTCGATGCGGAGGAAAGAGAATGAACCGCCAGCGACGGGGATTTCGACAGAGAATTCAGTGTAGCAGAAAACGGAGAGGAGGGCGGAGAGGCCGGAGGCGGCATATGATAGGACGATGGAGGGACCGGCGTGGAGGTGGGCTTCTTGGCCGGTGATTGAGAAGATTCCGGAGCCAACGACGGAGCCGAATGCAAGCCAGATGAGGTCCCACCAAGTGAGGCAGAGTTTAAGGGGGTTTTCACTCTGTTTTTGGAGGGTGAGCAGCTCAGTGGCGTCAGAGGAGCGGCCGAGGAGGCGGTCCTTGAGGCGGTGGTGTGTTTGGGAGAGTGCAGTTTTGTAAGTGGAGAGAGATTGAAAAGAGGGTTCTGGAAAGAAGTCATTTTTGCTGAATCTCCAGTAAGACTTTGCAGCTTGTGGTGGTTCTTCCATGGCGGCGGCGGCGTGGAGGAGAGAGAATGGGAGTGATTAAATATTGGGGAATCAGAAGAGTTGTTATTTGTGTGGGGCTCTCATCTCGACGTGGATACCGGTGGATTCGGAATTAGGTGGTACTGGAATGTAGGAGTGGGGTGTTTGTTTAAATTTACATGTATTC
The DNA here is from genome assembly GCA_020205505.1 of Panax japonicus. Lineage (NCBI taxonomy): Eukaryota > Viridiplantae > Streptophyta > Magnoliopsida > Apiales > Araliaceae > Panax > Panax japonicus. The sequence continues at coordinate 75,546,222 of CM035092.1, read as the reverse complement.
TTGTGTTCTTTTATTTAAATTTGACATTTAATAATTAAATTGGAATCGAAACTGTACTAAAAATCGCACAAACTGCACCAATTAAAATTGTACCAACGGTTCCGATGTATATGACGATTTTAGGTAGGTTAAATAATTAAATTTACGATTCCGGTTTGGTTATTAGCCAAAACCGCACGCATAAAATCGAATCCGCACCATATGTGTGTATGTATGTATTATCTCTAGTAAATTTTAAAGTTACTTTTCACTTGAACACGCTCAGAGAAAACCAGTCTTGCATTGTCATTTTTTCACCAATTGAAAGAAGATGGTTAGAGGTTATAAAGTCAAAAATTAAGTAATCGGGTTTTGAAATTTCAAATTTGTTTGATGCGTTATTGGAGGGGCTTATAGCTGAGGGCCAAATTCGTTGGTTTGAGCACTTAATACATTGGTTAAGGTCAATGCTATAATAGTAATAGTCTAATAGATTATTTTTCAAATTAGGTATAGTTAGGATTATATTCTATAAGTCCTCCCTGCAATTTATTCTATCTCCAGTATATACTTTTAATTTTTGAGAAACTAGATAAACATTCATGATTGTTATCGAATATATCGTCTCCAATGTTTTACATAGCGTATGTTTTAGTTTTAAAGCATCATTTCTTTATTATAAACTAAAATTATTTTACGTGTCTCACTGTTCTATGATTTGATGGTGAATTTGACATGTTTGGCATAAGGAATTTTTGTTCTATGCTTGATATAATTTCCATTGCCGACTCTGTCACTAAGTTAATTTCTCCTTGCAATATATAAAATAGAATTTCATTCTATGTGACGCCCCCAAAATAAGTATACATCACCTATCTTGAGTCGCCAAAAATATGGTACAAAATTCAAATACAACTTAATTATACAACAATCGTGTAAAATACGACAAAATATATGCTGTGAGTTATAATACAAATATTGTCATCTAGCACAATATCCACACTCAATTGAGTCCTCATTATATTTATTATCACACTATTTAACAGAATAGTGAGGACTATTAATGCTATTATCTGAACCGTCACTCTGTTCCCCGACTAGTCCCTGCTACGTTCTCATTTCTTGAAGGGAACAATGAAATTAAAAGGGTGAGCTCAACTAGCCCAGTAAGAAATATTATGACTAAGATAATACAGAATAAATTATCGTTAGCCAACAACAGTGTTAAACTGATACAAAATAACAAACATCAAGTTTAACTACAACGGAACAAGCAATCCATTAAAAGAGTAAAGTAGAGAATAAAATCTACTATCTTTTATGATTTAAAAGGTTTTTCATCACTTTTATCGCCAGGACTCAGCTTAATAAATAATCCACATCATCACTGCACTACGGCCAAGGATATTCATTAGTATCACAACCACAAATTATTCATGCACTACAGGCTAAGGATATTCGTGTATTCATCAATGGTCATGATCATGCCAACAACTGTCCATCAATGCACTACGGGCCAATGAGGACTTTTACCACATCATTTGCAACATTACGGTCATGATTATACCGTTTAATCCCTGGTCATAATCATACCAAATCCATCTATGCACTACAAGCCACAGATGACTTTCAACATAATATAAACATAAGGATGATGACAATGATATAAGAATTCAATAAAACAAGTTCAAGAATTAATTTATCCAGAAACTAATAATGTCTAAATTGTCAACATGATACTTCTTTGTAGAGTAAAATTTAAGAATGCTCAGAAAAATATTTTCAGGAAAAGATACTGGATGAAGCGTAAATATCAAGGATATTCCACTAATTTTATGGAGTATAGAAGTCAAAACTTTAACCAACTGAGTATAATAAAGAATGGAATAACAAAAGAAATCACCAGACATTCGATAGACCGCATAGACAGGTTATTCCAACAGAATAATAAATAACGGAACCAGGTCATGCGTAAACGTACAGACAATATATTCCAACAGGATAATAAATAACGAAACCAAGTCAGGCGAAATTCGCACTGACAGGATGTTCTAACAGAATAATAAATAACGGAATCAGGTCATGCGTAAACATACAGACAGACACTGTTTTCAAACCCGGACCGGACCGCCGGTTCAACCGGAAAAAACCGGACCTGGTTCACTCAACGGTCCGGTTTGGACCATTAAACCACTTCTGCTCAAAAACCGTTCAGAACCAGTGAACCGGCGGTTGAACCGGTTGACCCAGTGAACTAGTGACCGGTTCACGGGTTTGACCGGTTCTCTCCTTAAAGATTAAAAAAAAAATATTACAGATTTTATTTTATTTTAGTAATTTAGTTAAGATTTTGTTTGGTATTTTACATATTTTTGCATTCATTTAATCAAACACTTGAACTTGTGGTTGAATTTCGGAATTTGAATGTATCTTAGAGATGTTTAGTTTTTTTTATAGATAAATTGATTAATTTTACATATTTACTAAATATTATATACAATATATAATAATAATTAATATAATTAATTATTTATTATTTATTACATATTAATGACGTCACTGGGTCAATAACGGTTCGACCACTGGTTGGACCAGTGACCCATCCACCCAGTAACTTTTCCGGTTCGATGACCGGTCCGGGTTTAAAAACCTTGAGACAGGATGTTCCAACAGAATAATAAAGAATGGAATAACAGAAGAATTTCACCATGTATGCGGTACTTCGCATAGACATGTTATTCTAACATAATAATAAAGAATGGAATAACAGAAGAATTTCACCATGTATAGGGTAGACCGTGTATACAGGTTATTCCAACAGAATAAAAAAATAGAATAAAAAAAGTTCTCTTCGTGACTACGAAAGAAAAGTACTGGATATAGAAGTTGTGAAGTAGCAGAACACTTTTCTTCTTTCTCTCTATAGTTTCTCTCTCTAGAGTTTCAGTGAATTCGTAATAAATAATGAAGGAATGAGCTTCTACTTATAGGAAAATGGAAATGATATTATTTGAGAAAAAAAACACGGATGCAACAGCTTATGAAATTCACGGATGAAATTTTGATAACCTACGGTTGCAAAATTCAAGCCTTCCTCCAAAAAGATTAAATCAAACAAATATAATATATATATATATATATATATATATATAAACCTACACATACTTAAAAGAAAAATTCACCCACCCGTATTTCTTTCTCCCAAATTCATTTTCTCCCACGTGGGCCCCACATGTTCCCCTCCCACCAACATGTCATAATCACAGGTGGGTCCCATTATATTATACTAAACAAATTTCTACCAATTATTTTAAAAATGGGTAAATGGTAATCCAAATAATAAGGAAAACTTACAGCAACAATTTCATAAAAATCCTCTCAATATTTTAATAACATTTATCATCATTATTATAATTCACAATATTAATCGACCAATTTGTTCCCAGGAAAGAGGGAGCTTTTTAATAAGGATTTCTCCCTATTGGCGCGCAATTAGGTGACCAAACCTCTCCTTGACAGAACTTCTAGACATCGTTAATATTGCAAATAATAATATTAATAACTCTGTCATCTCAATTATTGATTTAATAATATATACAATATCGATAATAATTGAATCAAATAACGTGAGATACAATGCAACAATTACTGAAGCAATAATAGAACAAAACTGAGTGACTTCTCACGTAAGCATCAATAATTGATACCATGTGCTACTATAGAACCACGCGTATTACTGTACTTTTACTACCGAGTAGTTCAATAGTTTTAATTGTAAAACTTCCGCCGTTATTTTCATAAAAATATTTTTGTCATTTTCTCAATTCGACAATAATTTCGTTGTGGGGTCCACTAGTGATTGTGCCGTCGTACGAATATTCCCTGTTAAAACGAATATTCCCCGACCAGTCGAATATTATATAACAACTTGCGTACTTTGCAAAATTTGTAAATATTACCCACAACTATAACATTATATCAAATTCATTCCATAATATTTAAAAATGATATTTATAGAAAAATCATCTTTATTAAAAAGTTGGGGTCTTACAACCTCCCCTTCTTATGAAATTTCGCCCTCGAAATTAGGGTACGCACCTGGTATATCGAAAAGGTAAGGATATCTTGATTTCATTTCAGATTCAAACTCTCAGGTTATTTCCTCAACATCGTGGTTTCTTCAAAAAACATTGACTTGAGGTATAACCTTGTAGCATAGAATGTGTTCCTTCTTATCCAATATTTGAACAGGAACCTCTTCATACGTTAAATCTTCCGCTATTTCGTCCGATTCTAACTCAATAATGTGGTTCGAGTCCTTCACATGTTTACGTAACATGATATATGAAAAACGCTATGAACACGAGATATACTTGGCGGTAACGCGAGTCTATAGGCTATAGTCCCTACTTGATCGAGGATTAAAAATGGGCCATTGAATCGAGGATTGAGCTTTTCTCTCTTTCCAAATCTCGTAACTCCTTTCCATGGAGCAACACATAACAACACATGATCTCCAATATCGAATTCCACGTCCTTTCGATGAAGATCAACATAACTCTTTTGTCGATCGTATGAGGTTTTATACGTTGTCGGATCGTTTGAATCTTTTTCATAGTCATACGTACCAACTCCTGAAACAACCCGGGTCAAATCCCGAGTCCGGAACAAATCTTGGGTCAAATCCCAAGTCCGAATCGAATCAAATCCATCCAAATAAGGCCTCAAACTACTGGCCCAATAGTATCTTCTTGGGTCATCTAGCCCACCACAGGCTCCCAAAAGGTCATGACTTGAAGGTACTATTGGTAGTTACTTAATTCCTTAAGTGCAGACAAATTTTCCCCCTATCTTTCGATGTGGGACTGAGGTGTTACAAACTCCCCCACTTAAATTTCTGATGTCCCCGTCAGAACCGATCACACACACGGCCCAAAGATCTTTGCCTCTCTAGCCATTGTGGGTAGGGCTGAGCAAGTAACCAAATTGGAACCGAAACCGCACCAAAAACCGCACGAACCGCACCAATTAAAACCGCACCAACGGTTCCGGCGTATGTGTCGGTTTTAGGTGGGTTGAATAACCAAATTTACGGTTCCGGTTTGGTTACTAGCCAAAACCAAACCGCATAAAACCGAAACCGCACCATGTGTATGTATGTATGTATTATATATAGTATATTCTAAAGTTACTTTTCACTTGAACACGCTCAGAGAAAATCTCAGTCTTGCATTGTCATTTTTTCACTAATTGAAAGAAGATGTTAGAGGTTATAGAGTCAAAAATTAAGCAATTGGGTTTTGGAATTTTGAATTTGTTTGATGTGTTATTGGAGGGGCTTATAGTTGAGGGGCTCGAGAACTTGATGCATTGGTTAATGTCAATGCTATAATTGTAATAGTCTAATAGATTATTTTTATTCCTCCCTGCAATATATTTTATTCTATCTTCAGTATATACTTTTAATTTTTGGGGAACTAGATAAACATTCTTGCTTGTTATCGAATAGTCTCCGTTGTTTTATATAGCGCATATTTTAGTTTTAAAACATGCATGATATAATTCTCATTGTCGACTTTGTCACTAAGTTAATTGCTCGATGTAAGTTTTATGTTCAATTTTATTGAAGGCTTAAATTTTTTTGTTGTTTCAATTGGTTTTGGAACCGAAACCGCACCAATTAAAACCGCACCGCACACTTTAAAACCGAACCGCACCAATCACAAGCGGTTTCGGGTGCGGTTTTAAATTTTTCAAACCGCACCTAAGCGGTTTCGGGTGCGGTTTGAACTTCAAACCGCACCAAACCGCACCATGCTCACCCCTAATTGTGGGATAATACCGGCTGGCTTCGTGTCCCCACCTCCGGACCTTCATCTCTCCATTGTGGGATAATACCACCAGCCTTCGTGTCCCCACCTCCGGCAACCCGATCGGATGACCCGACCCGAGCTTTCGAGAGTCGGCTCTGATACCATATGAAACAACCCGGGTCAAATCCCGAGTCCGGAACAAATCTTGGGTCAAATCCCAAGTCCGAATCGAATCAAATCCATCCAAATAAGGCCTCAAACTACTGGCCCAATAGTATCTTCTTGGGTCATCTAGCCCACCACAGGCTCCCAAAAGGTCATGACTTGAAGGTACTATTGGTAGTTACTTAATTCCTTAAGTGCAGACAAATTTTCCCCCTATCTTTCGATGTGGGACTGGGGTGTTACAACTCCGGTCCCAACAACGTTGCTTCACCCACCTCATCCCAACATATTGGAGAATGACACTTTCTTCCATACAACTCTTCGAATGGAGCCATGCCAATACTTGTTTGATAACTGTTGTTGTATGAAAACTCCACCAATGGTAAGAACTTGTCCCAACTTCCCTTGAAGTCAAGGACACAGAGTCTTAATAAATCTTCAAGAGTTTGAATAGTCCTTTCTGATTGTCCGTCCGTCTGAGGATGATATACCGAACTAAATTGTAAATCCGTGCCCATAGCTTTTTGCAATCTAACCCAAAATCGTGAAGTGAATCTTGGGTCTCGATCAGAAATTATGAATATTGGCATACCATGCAATCTTACAACCTCGTTTATGTACATACGAGCAAGACATTCAAGTGTATACGTTTCTCATATTGGTAAGAAATTAGCAGACTTGGTCAATCTATCAACAATGACCCAAATTGCATCTATGCCTTGAGAAACCTTGGGAAGACCAGTAACGAAATCCATGGTAATGTGTTCCCACTTCCATTCTAGAATTTCAAGTGGTTGCAATGGACCTTTTGGTACTTGATGCTCCTCCTTGACTCGTTGACAAGTTAGACACCTTGAGATAAACAGCGTTATCTCTCTCTTTATATTGCTCCACCAAAATGTATGATGAAGATCACGATACATTTTGGTACTCCCATGATGGATTGCAAACGGTGTGTTGTGCGCCTCCATCATGATTTTATACTTTAAATCAGGATCGTTGGGAACACAAAGTCTGGAGTTGACTCGAAGTATTCCTTCTTCATCGATTCTTGCTTCCGGCATAGCACCTTCTTGCACTTTCTTCCTCATACGCACCAGCTTCAGGTCTATAGCTTGAGCAGCTTTAACTTTATCAATTAAAGTCAGTTCTACTCGTATATTCTCCATCATCACATGGGTCCCTGGAGTCTTTAACTCTATCTTCATCCTTTGCAAGTCACACAAAATGGGCCTTTACGTTGTCAATATCGCACTCATACCCGCATATGATCTTCTACTCAATGCGTCAGCTACCACGTTTGTTTTTCCAGGATGGTATTGGATGGTATGATCATAATATTTCAATAGTTCAAGCCAACTTCGTTGTCGTATGTTGAGTTCCTTTTGAGTGAAGAAATATTTAAGGCTTTTATGATCCGTAAAGATCTCCACTTTCTCCCCATACAAGTAATGCCTCCAAATTTTTAGTGCGAAAACAACAGCTGCCAACTCTAGATCATGAGTAGGATAATTCCTCTCATAATCTTTGAGTTGTCGAGAGGCATAGGCTATGACTTTCCTATGTTGCATGAGAACACATTATAATCCTTTGCCCGAAGCATCACTGTAGATGACAAATCCCTCCGAGCCACATGATATTGTCAGAACATGTGCTGAAATGAGTCTCCTCTTGAGCTCTTGAAAACTCTTCTCACATTCCTCGTTCCAACCGAATTTTGTATCTTTCTGAGTCAGCTGAGTTAATGGAGTAGCGATTCGAGAAAACCCTTCTATGAATCTCCGATAATAACCAGCTAAGCCGAGAAAGCTATGTACTTCGGTCACTGATTTAGGTTGCTCCCAGCTTTGAATAACTTTAATATTTGCTAGGTCAACAGATATTCTATGACTTGATACTACGTGCCCAAGGAATACTACTTCCTCAAGCCAGAACTCGTATTTCTTCAACTTGGCATAAAGCTTATATTCACGAAGCTTTTGGAGTATCAGCCTCAAGTGTTGCTCATGATCTTCACGGCTTTTGGAATAAATAAGGATGTCATCAATAAAGACAACCACAAAGTGATCCAAATATTCCTTGAATACTCGGTTCATCATATCCATGAAGCCAGCAGGAGCATTAGTCAATCCAAAGGACATAACTAGGAATTCATAATGCCCGTACCGAGTTCTGAAAGTCGTCTTTAGAATGTCATCAGTTCTAATCTTCAATTGGTGATATTCAGAACGAAGATCAATCTTTGAAAAGAATTTGGCTCCTTGTAACTGGTCAAACAGGTCATCAATGCGTGGCAACGGATATTTATTTTTGACGGTGACATGGTTCAACTCCCGATAATCAATACAAAGCCGCATACTCCCATCTTTCTTTTATATTATAAAGTGGGAGAAGATTATGCAGTTGTTTAGTGTAAGCTTTAAAAGTAATTTTTTTAAAATTTCAAATTTACCTTTCAAATATAAGTAGTTAATTCTTAAACCAAAAATTTTCAATTTTCTCTCTCTCCATTCCTTTGTCAATCTTTATTTTCTGTTCAACATTTTCTTATCATTTGCGTGCGTGCACACACACATATTGTTACACCCCTAAACCCAGGTACTTCATTCCCACAGGATTTGGTGTTCACTTAATCAAATATTCATATTTAACTACCCAATCACAATAAAACTGGATAAATAAAACCTTTCTCATTAAAGGATTACATAATAAAATCTCTCAGATTGTCTAACTTTTAAATACAATCATTCAAATGCGGAATTAAAATTATTACATAACATCATTATTAAGAAGTCTAAGATCATCACAATAAATAAAAGTACAAATTAGCATCACTTGTACAATTTTCCCTTTCCTTTTCTAGTTGAAGGTTCATCTACCTTCTCCACTTTAGCTGCAATGAGTTTATAAATATGTAAGAGTGAGCACAACAATTGCTCACTGGATAAAATAATGAATCAACAGAAGAATAACAATAATAACTGCCAATGAGTAGGCTCATCAAAACTAGATAGCACTCTAACAATGATAATTAGGAACTGAAATCCAAAATATGGAATAAACATAATCGAGGGTCATAAGACCATGAACTATGTCCACAGTTGCGAGTAATCTTTCAACTCCAACTTTAACAGTCATAAGACTATAAGGACTCCTCGTATTTAGGGGGATCAGCCCTTCGTACCATGAATTGTGCACAAACATTTAACGCTACACATAAGTTATCCCCTAATAATAGGGTTGCTTATCTCAATATTTAGAGTACAAGTCCGCACCAAAGAGAGTTTGGTTTGGATACGCTTTCAAGGGTAATTTGAAATTCAATGATCATCAACTAAAGGACTAGTTGAATTAATACTAATAACATCATATTATAGAATACTTGTAATTGAATAGTCATGGTAAATTAAAATCATGCTTTAGGAATAATCTAATAGCATACAACTTGAATAACTATAACACACCTTGCTTGAACAATATTAAGCCAAGATTATTTAGAATTGAATACTAAGCATGCATGGAAATATGAACAACAACATAAACAACAAATTTAAAACATCCAATTTCACTGTATTTGATAAAAACTCACTTTTTGATGCTTTTAATGAAATCAACACTGTAATTTTGTTTTTCAACCAAAACAGTTAATTCAAAGCATCTTTATCAATATTTATACATACTCTATCAATTTAAATAGCCAATTTATCAACTACACAACTAATTAGCCCTCAATTCCACCTTTAAATTAACCCATATTCATTCACATAAACTCTCTGTAAAATATTTTTCTTCACAAATCACATTCACAACATCAATTCATTGACTATAAGCATATATAACCTATAAAAATAGTTTTACAATCACTAGTTGATCATATAAATACACATACAATCAACAATTTATCCTATCACAAGAATTTTTTAGAGAAATAGGAGAAGAGAAAACTAAAACTTTTAAAACTTAAAAAGGGTAGAAGAATACATTGCTTGTAGAAGATGATAGTTATCCTTTTGATTATCAAGCGTTTCTCCAATTCTTTTTTCCAATTCTCTAGCCTTTCTTCCTTTCTTCTTTTCTCTCTCACTTTTCTTCTTCTCTTCTTCTTCCTTTGAGTTTTTTCTTCCTAACACTGACTAGCGTACTAACAAAATAACGTATATAATATAATATGTACTAATTATATAACATAAATATTAATATAACTGATATCAGTTATAATAGATTTGAAAATTAAAAGTCATAAGGCTTGTTTGGTTAACTAACTAAAAATAACTCATTAACCCTTACACCTTGTTTGGTAAAGCACAATTAGATTAAAGACTTAATAGGCATTAGACCTTTATTTGATAAAATTGAATTAAAACTCCTTTAAGTTATTTTAATAATACTTTATAAAAGGTTATTTGTCACACTTTATAACCATTTATTAAATCACTACATCACATAAACCAATACCACAGAATTATAATTTTCTATATAATTATTACTTTATTTAATCAACTAACACATCTTTTAATTACAAATTCAAATAAAAGAATAATAATTCAATTAATCAAACTCTCTAACTTAATAATTAAATTAAATTAGCATAAAATAATTAATTTTTTAAATTATTTATTTAACAAATAGTTAACCAAATTGAATCAAATTTGAACAATTATTTATTTAACAATAAACACATCCATTAAATACTTAAATATTTCAATAAATATTTAATATAACAATAAAAATTCTGAAATGTTACACATATAGTGTGTACCAGAATACTATAAAATATAAATCTAGCCGAGAAATAACCAAAGAGATTGACATACTAGAAATTTATATTAGTATCACCCCTACATTCTCTCATTGTCTTAAAAAATTCTTACCTAAGATATTACTCCCTCTATTCCATTATATCTGACGTTTTAAAGTATTTTTTTTTCTAAAATATTTGACGTTCTATAAAACCAAAAATATTTTACCTATTTATTTTTCTTCTATACCCTTCCTTTTCCATCATCATTAATACCTATTTTCTGCTGTTGAACTGACAGTTCATACCTCACCAATCAAATTCATTTCATTCTCTTTCTCTCTCGTATATATACCAATACATAAACGTCTGGATCTGAAATTCAACCGTTCCGGATAGTAGAATAGGAAATGGACGGCAGCGATGGGACCGTGAAGTTAGGAACTCTGAACACGATGCCCGTCGATCGACGTTAATGGAGAAAACACACCGTTCAACCTCACATCCTTGTGAAGGAGACAGAGTGTGTACGATGAAGGAGTAAGAACAAATAAACCAGAAATGGAGTACTTGTGAGGTTATACTTGTTCACAAATAAACCAGAAATGGAGCCTTCACAAGGATGTGAGGTTGTACTTGTGAAGGAGTACTTTAAAATCAGAAATCTTTTGATTCAGTTTATTTCCCAAAATAAGAAATCTTTTGATTCGGTTTATTTCCTAGTATTTTATTAGTCCTTATTTTCAATCCACTTTCATCTGGATCGGCGGTGTGCTTTCTATGACTATTACTCTGCGTCGGTCCAAAACCAGCTGCTGTCGTTTTTGTGGATCCGGTATTAATTAAAGATAAAATAATAAAATTGCATCTATTTTTAATCTACGTGAAAATCTCTAGAACCTCAGATATAATAGAATGGATGGAGTAATAATTTTTAATTTCCCATCAAATGAGAGTGATAAAATTTTATATAAATTTTAATTACTAAATAATAATATTAAATAAATTTTTTAATCTATATGAAAAACCTTAAACGAGAATGAGAGAGTAATAAAAAGTATGATTTGACTTGGGTAACTCTATAATCTTTGGATAGATCGAGCAAAACAAAAATATTTACATTTTTCAAAGTAAGTCCGACAAACAACCTACATGCCATTTTGCGTTGTCACAATTAATTTTGGAACAATTATATTTTATAATATATTTAAAAACATAATTACAATAAAAATACATTTATTAAATATTTATACAATTAATATAAATGCAATACTTAATTATAAAAAGAGTGTAATCTTATTCTTTTAATTATGCACACGATTTTCTCCCACACCTTTCCCACAATTTTCTCCCCATCTCTTCCACGATTTTCTCATACTCCATTTCTGTTTCCATTCTTCTTCTTCTCCCTCCCTCCACCTCCTCCTCCCCATCCTCCTGTCCAACCCCTCCCCACCCTCTGCCTCCCCCTCCTCGCGCCTTCCCTCCTCCCTCTTCCCTCCTTCCGCCTCCACCTCCTCCAGCCACTCCCTCCCTCCCTCCCTCCCTCCCTCCCTCCCTCAAATTTAAATGTGATGCAGTTACTAGTCAAAATTCGTATAAAGGTAACCATTTCAATTTTTGTGGGTAACCAAATCGTCAAAAAAAATTCAGAATAGCAACTCCGGTGGCGGCGGCAGCGGCGGCGATGTGGCGGCGAGAGAGGAGGATGATGAACATTAGCTCCTTCATAATTTTTTATTTTTAATTTTCTCATTTTGATTTTAATTTTGAAATATAGATTTGAAATTGTTGTTAGAGACAAGATTTGAATTTGAATTATTAGTTATCCTTGATTTTAGGTTTCTTTATTAATGTGAATTGTATTATTTCTGTAATATGAGTCATAATTACACTCTTTTTGTAATTATTTAGTTGATGCACTTTTTTATAATTACTTTCTATTTGTTGTATACTTGTGTAAAAGACCCATTAATTTTTTAGTAGTAGTACATAATGATAATACATAATGAGCTAAAACCAAGTTAATCTTAAATCTATAGATAATTGTATTTTTTATTTATTTTAAAATTGTTGGATTAAGATATTATTAGGTATATAATGCCATGTACTACTCTATAAACAATCATTTGAGTATCTAATCTACTAAGATTAAGACAAGGGTTTGTGTAGATCGTGGTCCTCTTTTTATGTATCAAAGGAGAAAGAGTTGGTTGAGGAAGCTATAACTAATTTTAGTTAATTTGTCAAAAAATTTATGTATATACTTTATTCGTCAATTTCTTAATATATATCGTTTTAAAATTATTCATAAAAATTAAAAAAATAATTGTATAACGTTAAGTATAATATCAATAAGAAACAATGTTAAAAAAATAATTAATTATAATTGTATAACGTTAAGTTCTCACCATTCATACTCTCTCTCATTTGTAACATTTTCTCATAAGAGACAATGTTAAAAAAATTATAATTAATTTTTTTAAATTATATAAAACGACAAATAATTAAAAAAAATCATTTGAAACGATATATATTAAGTAACGGAGCCAATACTACTAAACTTGGTTCGTATGCTTTAAGTCGATCGGACTATCTGAGGCAAATAATTTTCTTAAATTATATAAAACGACAAATAATTTGAAAAAAATAAAATCATCTAAAATATTATATATTATGGGACGGAGGGAGTAATTAACAATGAAATTAACGAATCTTTTCATGAACTTGAAAAGTTATTATTAAAAAATAAATGGCAACCCTATTATTGCGATAGGGCAATTTTTTTAATACGAATTTTTGTTTACTTTAATAAGAAAAATAATATATTTAATTTAAAAATTAAAACACACAATGTTCACTGCACATGATACAAGTGTGCATCACTAAAATGAAATTTTACTAAATTTTAGATGTTGAAGTTGGTGTCATTTAAGGGATGTTTGATAAAATTGAATAAATTTTTTTAAATGTATAAGAAATTCCAAATGAGTTTAATGAAATAGAAGTTCTGAATAATGAAAGAAATGATGTGTTTGATAATTATCTGTCTAAAACATCTAAATACGTATATTTTTCTATTTTAACCTTTTAGGTTGTTATAAACAAATTTATTATGTAATTATAAATAAACAATATATATATATATATATATATATATATATATATATATATATAGGGTCTCCATCCACAACAACCGGTTGTTGGGGAGCAACCCATTTTGGCCAGCCGCTACAAGTTCTATCGACTTATAAAAAAAAATTTGTCTAAGGCCGGTAGAGCTTGTAGCGACTGGCCAAAATGGGTTGCTCCTCAACAATCGGTTGTTGTGGATGAAGACCTATATATATATATATATATATATATATATAATGAGCAAGGATCAAGAGCATAAGTCTTAAATAACATAATTCCTTAAAACGACGTCGTTTTGGAGTGATCGCGAGTGACATTTTTGTAAATAAAAGAAAAATAAGTGAGACCACTCTCTTTTAAGCCACTCCAAAACGACGTCGTTTTAAAGAATTATGCTATTTAAGGAATTATGTTATTTAAGACTTATGCTCTTGATCCTTGCTATATATATATATAAAAGCTTTTGAACACTACAAAAATTAATATGCTATTAGTAATACAATTATAAGAATTAAACAATAAAAATTAATAACATTCTATCTGTTCATAAAATCAAAACAAAATATTACAACATTCATTGGTTATTGACCAATTTGTTAAAAGAAAATTAACAACAATTTGTACATAACAAAATTATTTACAATAGTAAAGTAAGATGAATGTTGAATGTAATTTTTAATTATAAATTAAGATATGTAAGTAAAAATATCATTCAATACTATTTTTTACTGATTCAACTATAATTTTTTAGATGAATCGTTCAAGTAAATTATACACATTTAAAACTTAAAAATTATAAAATAAACTGTCTAAATGAGTTATGGAGTGAAATTCAAATTTATTCAGAAGTGACCTCCTTTGAGTCAAATAAATAGACATGATGCCAAAGTGGTCCTGTCACCTGTAGAAACTATAAATCGTTCGGATTTATGACAAATAAATCCACAAAAAAAAACTTTCTCTAGTCAAAAGAATGATTAATTAATTTCTTTAACAACTTTGAAATTAGATACGTGATTGAACCAATTACTAGGTATGACTCCAAGGTATAAACTGCTATTTTGGAATAAATTCATAAGAAAATTATATTTGAATATTTTTACAAAAATTTATTACCCTTGTGAAATATTAAACACATAACTTGTGTCATTTTATAACTAATTCCTCAATTAAACATGAATATCATTAGCTATACCGACTCATGAAACTTTTTGATAATATTTGAAAGGGAATAATGACCGTATACAATTATGTATGTTTTATTTGTGTATAGTCTGTCAAAATTACGTCGTTTTGATAGATTTGTTTTTGATTTCTGATTTGGAAGGAGAGAATTTTTTTTAAAAAATAAATAAATTTACCAAAACTACGTAGTTTTAACATATTGTACACAAATAAATCAATAAATTATACACAATTGTGTATGACCATGTTACGTTATTTGAAATCCCCATTTGGTGGACCCCATATTAAAGTTTCATTCTTTCTACAATCCTACACTCATTAAACATACACCAACGCTACGTAACGCTACAAAAAATAAAATAATATGTCAAATTATAATTAATTAATATTTTGTATTTAATTATTTTATTATCAAAATATTATTTTAAAAGACATAACATGACCTTGATTAAACAATATTTTTGTGACCGCCGCTGGATTGTTACCAGTACAATATTCCCTCAAATCTCAATCAACCCAATATTCTGGATGTATAGGTAATTATGTATCTAAATGCCTTTCTTTAATCACCTTTTAGGGTACATAGGCTTGGTCCCACTAAGATGGTTTAAGGCCAATAATTGGTTTTCACGTGTACAAAATTGGACCAAGGGCCTAAATTTTGGGTATGAGTATTCAGACACAAAACCTTCCAACTTAAAAGTGGGGTTCGAAGTGTGAAGCGAGGGGCTAATTAGGAGAGAGATAGAAAGAGACAAACTTACTGTGTGTATGTGCGTGTGTTTTTTTTTCTTACAGTCAGAGGAATCAAAGAATTTGCTAAAGGCCAGAGGAGCAAGGCGGTGGAAGTAATGTTGGGTTTTTGTTAGATTTTCTTCTCTTGTTAAAAGGTATGAATATCAGTAAACCAGCTCTGATTCCAGTGTTATGCATTTCAAATTTGAATTGCAGACTTTAAATGCTTGATTCTATCTGGGTTTTGCTGTTGAATGAAAACTGAAAGAAAGATTGGATTTTTCTTGTTGCTGATTTTTGAATTTGGGTGTTATTAGAAAATATGTTGTTTTACTCTCTCTTTTCCAATGAATTCTCAGGAACATGCATTGTTTTGTTTGTTTTTAGTCGGGGCATTTTGAAAGCTGAGAACTTTTTGGTATCTGGGTTTCCTTGAATTACTATATTCAATATTGGGTTCTCTTGTAAGAGATTTCTCTCTCTCTCTGTCATTTTATGTTTATTTTGATGAAATTGACTATCCTTCAATTTTAGGTCATTTATTCATTTTTGAAATGTTTGTGTTTGGATTAGTGATTTTGTTGGACTGAGCAATTAGGTTGAGGATTTCGATGACTTTGAAATGATATAAAGATGACAAATAAGTCTAATGGAAGTAACTGAAATGTTAAAGCTTATGCAGCTTGCTGGTAAAAATCTAACAAGGAAGAAGAATCTAAAATATATGAAGCTGTGTGGTTAAGTTAAATTACCGTGTTAGATGTATAAGCAAATCTCATCACCAGCATTGCAGGACTCCAAAACTCATCCCGTTGAACTGTAATGACAGTAATTGAATTGTTAAAGCTTTATTTTTCGCTTTGCATTCGTGTACCGTTGAAGTAGAGCAGGAATTTGAGCAGCTTGAAATAGCAAAGCATATCTCATATTTTGTTTTGCTTTGCTGATGGTGGATGTTAATATGATTGACCACTTGTAGCTAAAGAAAATCGCCCTTGGGTATTGATTCTGAGAGGAAACTTGGACATGAGTATGCTGGTGAGGACATGCTCGAGCCAAGGGAAACTGATATTCCTGCCCTCTTTCTGTTCTTGGTTGTGCTTCCTCTGGTTGCTTACTTCTTACTAGGAAGATGGAGTGAGGTTTCAAAGAAGAAAGAAACGATAAGCTTGCTTGCTCAATGTGCTGCTGAACAAGCTTTTAGGGCAGAATCCATGACTGCTGCAACTCTTATGCCTGTTGTACCTTTGACGAAGATTGGAATTCATGAATGTGCCAGGTGCTATTCTCCATCTACGACCCGCTGCTCGCGTTGCAAGTCTGTTCGCTACTGGTATGACATAGTCTTTGAATTTGGATGCAAAAACATATTGGAAATACCTGTATGTATATATTTTTAAAAAGAAGACAATGTTCTATCATGCTTGCTCTCACTCAAGGAGTTTAGGTTAAAACTAGAAGCATGCTAGATTTTTAAGGAAGCAAATAGATGGAAAGTGTGTTCTTGAGTACATCACACTAAAGGTTACTATGTACTTGAAGTGATTCTTGAATTAAACTATTAGCATGGTGAAAAAAGCATATTGCTTTTTAAGGTAGCAGCTTATGAGTTATAATAATCTAAATTTTACATGTCAACGTTTATATTACAGATCAACACTATTGACACTGTTGATACTAGGACCCTAACAACCTAGGACAAGGATACCGAGAGGACATTAAAATTACGAAATATGCGTTAACATGTATAACATTATACTTTCTACAAGTATATAATTGTATCTTATATACCATGTCAGGCGATTTATCACCTGTGGTCAGTAATCACCAGCATTGCATAAAAGCATAAAAAGATTTAAAAATGTATTTACATGTTAATACATGTCTCTACATGTGGGCAAGGTTTGCTTGAGTATGCAATTACAATTACTCTTCTTTATATGCCCATTCATTTGCCTTTGACTTGTTTTACTTTAATCATAATTGAAATTTCTTAATGAACGTTATATACCATGGTAAAAGCAAAGTCATACCCAAGCTAGTTGTCAAATCTAGAATTATACAAGGAATAGAGAAACCCTGAATCATTAATTGAACTGTAATATTCAGTAGAAAAATTGCAAAAGAGTATGATAACTAAAATTGAAACACGTGCAAAGTCTGTTTGTTGCTTGGTTATGTGGAGCTCTCGGTTTGGAGAGTTAAGATAGGAGTGTTGTGCCTGGCGCTTTGGTTGAAGTGAAACACGTTATCAACACATTATGAAATTGCATTGTCGGAGCTAATGAAGGCATAAAACTACACATTATCTGAAATTATAAATGGTTTCTGTTCATTGTTGCTGCATACTCACTTTTGTTAAGGTCTTCTATTTAATAATTAATATAGTACATCTAAAAGGCTACAGTGGGAGAAAGCATGAGACACATTGTTTTCCTCCCACATATTCTTAAGTGGTGATGCATCAAGACCTGACCCTTCTCAAAGTTGCTTCCTACTTTTGAAACTAATAAATATATGCACTTATGCAGTTCTGGTAAGTGCCAGATAATTCACTGGAGGCAAGTTCACAAGCACGAGTGCCAGCAATTGGATTACAGTAGCAGTAGCTCTTCTCCTAAGTCTGTTTCGAATGAAAAATATGTTCATGGAAAGGTCTCCTTTGATGACAGTATGGATTCCCAGTTTTTGGATTACAATATTAGGCAGGCTATGCATGGGATCACTCCTGGTGACAATATGATCCATCCACCTGTTAGATCGGTTTCCTCGGAGGCTGCTACTTGTATGGCAAAGGATACCTCTGAGCCCCACTTGATGGAGAGATCTGTAGACAATCAGGTTTCCCATAAATCCAACAGAGAAATGTCAAGAAAAGAGGAAGGATCGATGTTAGAGTGTTCTGAAGATGCTTGTAGGCGCAGGGTTACCTGTTCCACCTCATCTAGTACTAATCTGTCAAAGGAAGCTGGAAATAAGGTCCTAACTTTAATTTTTTATAGTACGTGTTCTTTGCAAAATTTGGACTTAATTAACTCGTTTGTTAAAATAGAGGTTTTACTTTGTTTATTGTTCCTGATAATGTGTACTCATTTGTTAACTGCAGTTCAAAGAAAGTAATTATCTGCGTTCAGAAGAAGAAATTCATGGAATGGACAAAGTCAACATCCCTGGTGGATTTCCAAGTAGACATAGTACTTCAAGAAGTAGAATGCATGTTAGTCAGAAGTCGCAAAGCCAAAATGAGAATATATTTGAATCAAATAATGATTTTGGAATCTCAAGCTCGGCAAGTAGAGCCAAAAATGCGTCAAGTTTGTGCAACATACAAACAGAGTTAATAACAGGATGGAGCTCAGTTAGGGTGGGAAGTACTTCCAGTGATGAAAAGGTACCGTTTGACTGTTCATCTGAAGGGACCTCAACTAAGCGAAGCAATATAGCTAAAAGTGCGTCTCATTTACCTGGAGCCAAAATGCATAGATCACCAAAATCAATGGCGAAGGCATCAATGGAACAATCATGTTCAGATATGGAGAGAAAAGGGCAATCCATAGATGAGTCCAGTAGGTCATGTGGATCATTCTATTACTTTAAGTTATATATATATATTTTTTATATTTCTCTTATCATGTTCTTGTGATGCAGAGTTTGGTATACTGAGGGATACCACTCTTGCACAGGGAGGCAATGGAATTTCAAGCATGGGACTTATGAAGAAAATTGGTTTAATGAGGTCATCAAAAATTGACAGACTGGAATATGCAGACGATACAGGTGATAGGCATAAGAAAATCAAGGTATCTGAATTGCAAAATCACCCTTGATAGAAATGAGTCTAATACCAAAAATTCAGTTATTTTTCTTATTCTGGGTGCTGAGATGTGAATGAAAGCTCTAATTTATAACATTTTCTTCTAAATTTCAGATGCTATTTCCGTATGAAGAATTTGTGAAGTTCTTTCAGTGGGAATATTTCAATTTATTGACTAGAGGCCTTGTGAATTGTGGAAACAGGTACTATCTTGAATTTCCTCTTTACATATTTTTGGAAGCAGACTTTGGGATGGACCACTGTCACAGTGCAAAAAATTATTTTTAGTCACCCATATAATAAAAATAGCCAGAAGACTTATCAGATTAAAATAAGAAATAAGGAAAAAAGAAAAAATAAAGAAAAATATATAAAAGAAGAGCTAGATGCCCCTTTATATTTATTAGTTATTACATAATAAAACTTTCATTAGTTCTCCTTAAAGCCCAAGAATGTTAGAAAATTATGTGCTTGTGATGGTGAAGTCAGTGTAGATAAATCCATAGTGTAATTTTTTTACCGTTCCTTATCCAATTATGCAATCAACAATACCAACTAATGTAATATTATATGTATTTATGAAATGCATTTGAACTATTTACTAAACAATGGCTCTTGTTACTGTGGATAACAGTTTATGTTGTGGATTTTTTGTTCATTAGGATAAGTGAGGGGCTTTTACTAATTACAGCTATTACCATCTTTATTTTGCAGCTGTTATGCCAATGCTGTGTTGCAATGTTTGACCTGCACAAAGCCTCTGACCGTCTTTTTACTCCGTAGATCACATTCAAGAACCTGTAATCTCACTTATTTATGTTCCCTTTTTGTAAGTCATGAATTAAGATTTGATGATATCTTTGTTTGGGCTCATGCATAACTTCATTTATCCATAACATGCATGTTAGGCTGTGCTAAAGATTGGTGCCTCATGTGTGAACTTGAGAAACATGTAACAATGTTGACAGAAAGTGGTGGTCCACTGTCTCCTAGCAGAATTCTTTCACACATGCGACGTATTAATTGCCAAATTGGTGATGGAAGTCAGGAAGACGCACATGAATTTTTAAGGTCAATCATTACTCTTTGTTTCTTCCTGTATTTTTTTTGTGTAACACTAATGTTGAGGGAAGAATGGGAAGTTTATGCATCTCCTTTTAGGTTTTCTAACATTATAATTGCTTTCGAGACTTTTCCAGCAATAGCTATGTGCGGGTTTACTGTTTACATTGTTAATTATACCGTCTTTCTCTATAATCAGGTTTTTGATTACTTCAATGCAATCTATTTGCCTGGAGGGTTTGGGTGGAGAAAACATGGTAGATGAAAGATTGCAAGAAACGACTTTTATACAGCATACTTTTGCGGGACGCCTTAGATCAAAGGTAATCATGTATTCAGCATTCATCTACTCAACATTTCTCAAGTTTGAGCTATGAATCAATTTGTTGAATTGATATGGTTCTTTAGATGACCGGAATGACTTATACTAGTCAACTCTTTTTGCCATTAGGTCAAATGTTTGAGATGTCATCACGAGTCAGAACGATTTGAAAGCATTATGGATCTTACATTGGAGATCAATGGATGGGTTGAGTCATTGGAAGATGCATTAACTCAGTTTACAAGTCTAGAAGATTTGGACGGAGAAAACATGTATAGATGTGGAAGGTTGACCTTTAATCACTATGCTGTAATTTAGAAACAGTTCATTAGAATTATCTTTAAACTTGCAGTACAATAGCTTTTAATGTATATCATTCAAATAGGTGTGCTGCATATGTCCGAGCGCAGAAGCAGTTGTGCATACAGGAGGCTCCTAATATCTTGACAATTGTCTTGAAAAGATTTCAGGTATTTATTTCATCTTTAGTCGCAAGGAATAAGTTTCTCACCCACTGTTTTGTAATCCCTTGTTCTAAACATTGAAGGTAGTATTAATGACATTGATATGGGTTCAATAAAAAATATTGGTGTTTGTGTAAAATTAACTTTTTAAAATTGACAATTGCCTATCATGAATGCCTTCAGTAATGTTCCTGGACTTTGGCACTCAAAAAAAGAAGCAAATAACTCTACTTAAAGGGTAGCAACTGGAAATTTTGATGTCTTTTGAAGGTTGATGCAACTCAGTACTCAAAATCACCTGTCCATGCATCCCATTATTTGCACACTTACAATACTGTTTAAAAGAGAAAAATATCTACACCCTATTCTTTATAAAGTTATTTATTGAAGATGCTTTTATTTGTTTATGTAACACTTAACAACGTGTCTCAACTTACTGATAGTTGATCCAGCTTCATGCTTTTTGCTTTCTCAGGAAGGAAGTTATGGAAAGATAAATAAGTGTATTACTTTCCCGGAGATGCTAGATATGATTCCATTTATGACTGGAACAGATGATATTCCTCCACTTTACATTCTTTATGCTGTTGTTGTGCATTTAGATACACGTAATGCATCTTTTTCTGGGCATTATGTAGCCTATGTGAAAGATCTGCATGGCAGTTGGCTCAGGATAGATGACACTGAGGTACTCGGTCTCTTCATGAGAGTATATATTATATTGGTTGAGAAATGTTTTTGACAAGTTAAAAGTAAATTTAGTTTGGAGTTTCATCTCTTCAAAGTTCTCTTTATAATTACTGCATGTATCAATATAGCATATAAGATGGAATCATGTTTTCAGAAGTCATTCTATGTTCAAATGGGGCCTTGCTATTTTTCAGTTTTTTTCCTGGTGAACTAATTTTCTTAAGGTCCGTATCATTGTCAGGTCATGTCAGTGCAAATGAGCCAGGTCATGTCAGAAGGAGCATATATATTGTTCTATATGAGGTAAACACGTCTTACAGTAGAATTTCCTAATTGTTGTGGACGTTTGGTTCAATTTACAAAAATGTGTTCTTCAAAACATGTCTCGGGTCATTTTCCTGAGGAAACCAATGAGTGGGAAACACCATATTAGCATTTTTTCAAATTTGACATTTTAACTTCATTTTCTGAAACAGTAACCTAGTAATTTGAATAAATCAATAAAGAATTTTCACCTAGCTTTGTTTCTTATTTAGTATACATTAATTACTCCTTTCTTCCTGTTTAAAACATGACACATATTGTGTAGGTCATGTGCTCGCCCTGCAAGAGCTCTCACTGGTAAGCCTATTCGGCACCAAGCTCCTGGTTTTCCACAGTACTGTTCATCAAAAACTCAGAAGTCATCAAAATCAGGACAAAGTAAATCCGGTGGCCACTTTGTTAGCTCAAAGCCTCCCGCAGTTCATAAACCAGAAATGCCTATTTACTTCACCAACCATCCCTCTAATTATAGGAGTTCAAATGGGAATAAACAGCCATTTGTAGGAAGTTATGTCAAGGCAACAAACATGGAGTTTTCAGACGCTACATCAAGTGATTGGTCCATTTTTACAAGCTCAGATGATGCATCCTTCACCACTGAGAGTACCAGAGACTCCTTCAGTACAGTGGATTATGCTGATGCAGGCAATATAGATCCTATCTCTTCAATCTACAAAACCTTGTATACACCGGAGTATTCTTCCCATAAAACTGTCTCATGTAGTAGGTTCTGTAGCAGTATGCCCCATACAAGATTTGTTTCCGAGAAGAATGGTCGCGTTTGGGATTCTTTCCTCTCAACTCAACCTCTCGACAGATTATAGAATGGAGAGAACTGGAAACGGGTCAGTGCTCCTTCATTGGAAACTTCATCTTACGTATATTTAGAAGACGAGGAAAGCCCCAAAGATGCTCCGTATCTTACTTCTGATCATTGTAAATTTTAATTTATGTGTATTACAAGTGATTAGATGGCTAATTAGCTAGGTAAAAGCCGTGCCTCCAACATTTTCTTTTTCAATACTTTGTTGAATGAGGCACATGAATTACATATTTCAATGAAATGATTTTTTGTTCTCTTTTGCAACCACAATTACTAAGATGCCTGCTCAAGCTTTCTTCTTTGGCATACTGGCCTAATTCTTCATAACGCAATGCAGAAATTTTCAAATATGATTGTTTCTATTTTCATCCGGCGTCAAGTCTTTTCGTAGACTTTTCTTCCAAAATGATGAAAAACAATGCATCATTAGCAAGTTCTCAGTTGTTGTCAGTTATATTTCTTAGTGAGAATTTTCATCTTAACAAATTGTGCTGTGTGCCTTAGGAGTTGCTATAAGCCTCTTCTGTTGTAAGACAATCAAGCACTTTAGGTTATCTTCTATATTGGAAAGTGGCTGGTTAAGATTTGCCAGTTTAATCGGACTTGTGTTGGATTTTATGAGGTAATCAACTTCCTTATGTTATGCCCTTGAGAAATAATGCGTCTTCTATTGCATAATTTGCTTTCTTTTGGGGTCTTTCGATGGCTACTCTTTGACATGTTAAATCCTTAATGCAGCCTTGTGTATGTGAATCCATTAGACGAGTTGTTTGTGTGTAGTAAGGCTAGATCTTCACCAGCATGCAATCCAGTGGAGAGCCTGAGCTTTCTAAAATCCTCGAAAGTTGTAGGAGCATAAAGCCGAGGGTGATCAGAGTCCACCAGTTCAGGTGGTGCTTCCACTGCTCTGAACTCAGTGTTTCACATTGCTAAATCTTCCATTGTTCCATACCTGTTGTGAAGATATATGTGACTTAACTATAGGTACACATTTTCTTGGAGAATTTTTTTTTTTTTTTTATTTATAATTTTCATTGGAAAAACAAAATGAGGGAAACTGTTGGTATTGCTACCGTATCTAAGTCGCCAATATTGACTAGGAGGGAGTTTGCCGAAGGGTCAACTGCTATAAATGCACCGGTATTTTTGTCCATCACTTCTAGGCGTCCAACATTTTCATCATACTGTAATATGGTTAGAAAACCAGAGTCTGTGTGGAATTGAACCCCAGAGAAGCCTACATTTTCTGGAGTGTAGTTGTACTTGTTTATTCTGAACTGGGAAGGCCATCCATTGAACAAATCAATGGCCAAACCCATACCTGAGGCCAATATCCATTGCCAGCTCGTGCACAGCTTGAGAGTACCTTACTATAGTTTTCCTAAAATAGAATGATTGAAAATCAAGGGATTCACACACACACACACACACACACACACGTATAGAATGACACAACCACGGTTGACTGGTAGTCAATAGTCCCCAAACAGTTTGACAAATTATGTTAATAAATAGCCCGTCCACCAAATAGTATGGTCGATGAGTTGGAGTCAAATATATGTACTCGCCGAATTGTTTGGCAGACTGCTGGTTACCAGTCAACTGTAGCTGAGCTAGCGATGATTATGGATCTATTTTAGGCATCCAATAGAACTTCTAACCGTAGCAGATAGAAGTTTTGGTAAATACCAAGGTATATTAAAAAATTTCAATTTGACTTCATATATTACATTACACTAAAAATTTAACACACACACACTAAAAAGCCATAAAAAAGAAGAAGAAAAAATTCAGTCCCGATCTAGTCTCTAACACTTGCCTTGGTCATTGTATAATCAAATTTTTATGATTGATTATATATTAATCCTCTAGTTATTACTGTAGTTTAGGAGATAAAAACACTAGATTATACAATTGGTGGTCGTTCTCCTTCTTTTAAAACGGGTGTTAGTACTGCTGTCTTTCCATCATTATTGAACCTTCTCTTCTTGAAATTTTCACTTCTATTATTTTGGCCATGATTACCACCGAAGTGGTTACCATTCTTGGCATGATAATTTCTCCCACGATGGTTATCATTGTTCCGATGGTCGATGCCACCGGTATGATTATTATCGTGTTGTTGGTCGTTACCTTTTGGTTGAGCTGACTCAACGGTCTCATGTGCTTCATTGCTTATCTCAACATTTTCAGATGCCTTTCTCAAACACGGTCACAAAACAAGGGTTAATTGACATGTCACATATTATCCCTTTACTCTGTCCGACTAAATAAATACCAAATAAACTTAGGTAGGTCATACTAGCGAAGGAATTCTCCGTCTCTCCCCTCCTAGTTCTTGTCTCACATCTCAGTCAGGAATCATATCCCTAAGCTTTGATACCAACTGTGACGCCCCCAAAACAGGTATACATCACCCATCTTGAGTCGTCAAATACATGGTACAAAATTCAAATACAACTTAATTATACAACAGTCGTGTAAAATACGACAAAACATAATCTAAGAGTTTTAATAAGAATATTGTCATCTAAACAATATCCACACTCAATGGAGTCCTCATTATATTTATTGTCACATTATTTAACAGAATAGTGAGGACTACTAATGCTATCATCTAAACCGTCACTCCGTTCCCCGACTTGTCCCAGCTATATTCTCATTTCCTGAAGAGAATAGTGAAAGAAAGGGTGAGCTCAACTAGCCCAGTAAGAAATATTATGACTAAGATAATGCAGAATAAATTATCATTAGCTTTCAACAATGTTAAACTGATAAAATACAATAGACATCAAGTTTAATTGCAGCGGAATAAACAATCCATTAGAAGAGTCAAGTAGAGCATGATATCTACTATCTTCTATGATTTAAAATATTTTCATCAATTTTTTTATCGCTGAGACTCAGCTTAATAAATAAACCATATCATCGAATCTTTCCTGCATTATGGGCCAAAGATATTCATTAAATCATCAATGATCATGACTATACCGAATAATCCCTAGTCATAATCATACCAACAACTATCCATCAATGAACTACAGGCCAATGAGGACTTTTACCACTTCATTCGTCACATTACGGTCATGATTATACCGAATAATCCCTGGTCATAATCATACCAAGTCCATCTATGCACGTAAGCCAAAGATAACTTTAATCACAATATAAGCATCAGGATGATGAAAATGACATAATAATTCAATAAAACAAGCTCAAGGATAAATTTTAAAGATCTATAATTTTAATTTATCCAGAAATCAATAACGTCCAAATTGTCAACATGATACTTCTTTGTGGAGTAAAATTCAAGAATGCTCAGAAAAATATTTCCATGAAAAGATACTGAATGAAGCGCAAATATCGAGGATATTCTACTAATTTCATGGAGTATAGAAGCCAAAACTTTAACCAAATGAGTATCATAGAATATATGAAACTGCAAATAGATTTTCATCCGCCATGCGGTAATCCACGTAGACAGATCATTTCCACAATTTTATAAGGAATGAATACGAATGATCATTCACCATGCATGTGATAATCCACATAGACATGTTATTACAATAGAATAATAATGAATGGAACCAGGTCATGCGTAATTCGCACAGACAGAATATTCCAACAAAATAATAAGGAATGGAATAACAGAAGAATTCACCATGCATGCGATAGACCGCACAGACAGATTATTCCAACAGAATAATAAAGAACGGAACCAGGTCTAGCGTAATCCACACAGACATGATATTCCAACAGAATAATAAAGAATGGAACCAGGTTTAGCGTAATCCGCACAAACAGGATATTCCAACAGAATAATAAAGAATAGAATAACAAAGAATTCACCATGCATGCAATAGACCGCACAGACAGGTTATTCTAACAGAATAATAAAGAATGGAACCAGGTCTAGCGTTATTCGCACAGACAGGATATTCCAACAGAATAATAAAGAATGGAATAACAGAATGGAATTCACCATGTATGCGGTACTTCGCATAGATATGTTATTTCAACATAATAATAAACAATGGAATAACAGAAGCTCTCTTCATGAATACGAAAGAAATAATACCCCTTACCTTAGAAAAATTGGATACTGAAATAGTGAGGTAGCAGACTTCTCATCTTCTTTCTCTCTATAATAATTGCTCTATAGCTTTTATGAATTGGTGAAAAATGAAGGAAGAATGAGCTTCTATTTATAGAAAAATATAATTTCGATAATTGCACATTTTGGGGCTTGAAATATTACACTATAATATCTTCCTCTTTTTCTTCATTTTTAATTTAGTCCTGCAAGTATTATCAAATTTGCACCACCTCCCCTAATAGTAAATAATGTGAATCAATAGTTCAATCATGTGAATCAATAGTCATGTGAAAATACGAATTACAGTATAGTACCTCCATCTGTACCTCTATTTTTAACTTAGTCATGCAAGTATTATCAATCTTGCATCAACTCCCCTAATAGTACAAGAATGTGAACCAATAGTACACACATGTGAATAAATAGTTATAATCATGTGAATTAATAGCAATTAATTGCTCATTTATCCGATTAATTATCCGTCTGGTCAATATAACTTCCAGACATCAATTAATATCGAAATAAATATCGATTTTCACTAACACTAATAATTCCAACACAATGAAACTATCCTAAATGAACAATTTTTTTAAAAAAACAGCGTTGTACAGTCTGTACAACACTGTTTTGTTATATGTACCCAAATCACACCCAAAACAATTTTTTTAAAAAAACTTTCAATTCCAAAAATTATTATACATTTTTTATTAGTTATGTTTTTTTTATAAAAAAAAAATTGCAGGGTGAGCTCGGAGTGAGCTCAATAAGGGTGAGCCTAAGAAATGGACTGATATATATATATATATATATATATATATATATATATATATATATATATATTCCAACAAATAGTTATACCCCAAATACAATCCTTATAAATAAACATAACCTTAGATCGCGTGTATTCACACGGGAAAGCAAAATCAAGCAATGATGAACCCTTACCATGATTGAATTGATAAAAGTGAAGGGAGAATTATTTTAAGAAATCAGAGGCAAAATTTTGCATATTATATTTGGAGAAGAAGAAGAGGATGATTCAATTTACACATAAGATAAGATTTAGAGAAAGAGGCGATTGACACTAAGAAGAAAGAAAGAGACGAATAAATTTAAGTAAAAACCTGAAGAAAAAATTGAAAGATCAAACGGACTGAATTCAAATTTAACCGAGTTTACTCTAAATTAAATAAGAGTTGAGTCGATAAATTTTCCAATCAATTGAAAATTACTAACGTAATTATTAGACGTGATTTATATATAAGAATTGATATGTTGATAAAAGTCAACTAACGAAACTTCCTTCACGTTTCCGACAAATTTTCTAAACATTAATCCAAAACTTGGGCACAAAAACTATACCTTTGAAAATATATTTGCAGTGTTCAGTTTACGCAATCTGATATTATAAAGACAGTAAAAACTCCAACAAAATTTTCTAAAATACAAAGAATTAAACCCAAAGCATATACTGTTATTGCCAATATATATACTCCCTCCGTCCCAAATTATCTGCTGTTCTAGAGCCAGAGCCGGCCCTGGGGCAGGTCTACCAGGGCGACCGCCCAGGGCCCAAAGTTGAGGAGAGCCCAAATTTTTAAAAAAATTATGTATGTGTATAAAAAAATAATTATAAAATATAATATAAAACAAATCAATAAATTATTATGGAGAATCAAAATAGACTCTTAACCACAAAAAAAAAAAGAAGAAAAAACCCTTCAACCCTCTCAGTTCATATTTGATTCACGGTTTAACTGTAAAATTTAAATTATTTTGTATTAACTGACGAGAATAAATATTTGATTCACGGTTTAACTGTAAAATAAGGCATACTTAATTAAAAAGTTGTTTATATTACACATCTCTATATCATAGATGCTAACAACTTAAAAAAACACAAAAGTCCTATTTTGATTTTTGATTATGAGTTTTAATATTATATTTATTATTCCCTCTGTAATATGATAAAAAATTTAGTTGACTTTTTATGTATATTAAAAATAAAAAAATAAAAAAATTTATCTATTTTTAAATTCTCATTTAATTGTATAATTTATTGTACATAATTAATGATATTTTAATAAATATGCATTTACAATAAAAATACGACAATTGAACTTAATATGTGGCCAGGGCAGGAGCAAAACTGCTCTCAAGATAGTAATTAACCTTTAACAAAAAGATATTAAAGTGAATTTTATATAGTTATATAAACAAACTAGTCCTAATATATAGTGAATTTTATATAGTTATATAGTGTAAATTATGTGTCTTGTGTTGAATACACCTTCAAAAAAGTCACAATCCGTACCAAATAGAATTATTTTGTAACAATCCTTGTATCTGTAGATATGTAATAATCCTAGATATTTTTAAAAGTTAAATAAATTATATTAATTTTAAAAAATTAAATTTGATTATATACTTTGAAAATAATTTATAATACTATTAGAATTTTAATTGATTGAGATATGTAGTTAATGTAGGTAATTAGAATTATTGTTAATTATAAATTATTTTATTATTTTTAATATTTATTATTATTATTATTTTTGGTGTAGCAAGATTTTGCAAATAAATAAATAAATAAATAAAGGAAGAAGCCCGTGGCTCGGTCCGACCCGGGCCACGGGTCTCACAATTTCAGCCCGTCAAAATCCGGGTCATTTTGGACCCGTCCCGAGCCCGGTCCGCCCGCCCGTTTGCCACCTCTAAAAGGGGCACACTTAGAATTTTTTTGCCCTGGGCCTTATAAAACCCAGGACCGGCTCTGTCTAGAGCTCTACACAGATACCAATATGTATGATAAAAATACTAAAATACCCTTTGTGCATTGGAATCTTAAAAAAAACAAATATTAAAGAGAGAGAGAAACAATGATTAATTGAAGAGAGAAAGAGAGAGAAAGCAGCTATTAATTGAAGAGAGAGAAATAAACAAGGATTCATTGAAGAGATAGAGAGAGGAGTAAATGTGGATGTTTAAAAAAGAGGAGAGACATGAATGAGAGTAATGATTATCAATAATTAGGCTAAAGGGGCAAATTTGGAAAACAAAATGAAAAAATGCATTGGAATCTTAAAAAAGCAGATATTATGGGATAATTTTTTTTTGCTAAAACAGCAAATAATTTGGGACGGAGGGAGTACCATTTAATAATGTGGTGTCTGTGTGGCAAGAAGAAAAAAACTAAGCCTTCCTCTACTGTCACGTCGCCTCCACCTCAAAAACCTTACCGCGATGTCCAAAGAGGTAAAAAGAAGAAAACTATCATCAAATATAAAGGTGGCGGCTTGGGTAAACCGGCAGTAACCAAAAAGAGTGGTGGTCACCGGTATATTGGCAGTGGAGGAACGGCCGGTTGTGGTGGCGGATGTGGATGTGGTGGATGTGGAGGTTGAAATATAATGAGGTTCCATGAGTACGTACTCCTCTTCAAGATCAAGTACTTGTTTTATCTACGTTACTCTTTTGGCGTCTTAATTTCGTGTGGTTTATCATTGATCAAACGCAAGTATGTGTACTTTTTTTTCTTAGGTTATATAGTATAATCCGTGCAGATAAATGGTAGATAAATAAATAAAAATTGTCTAGTTTAGACAATATATTGATAAATTGTATTATATATAATTCTAATGTAAAAGTCAATGAATAAATAGTCCTAAATTTAATTTTTTTTGAAGTACGTCGTTATTATTATTATAATATTAAAAATCAATCATCTATTTTATATAAAAAAAATAAATAAATTTGTCTAAGCGAAAATTAAACATATTGTACCAAAAAATTATAATATTTCAGTCTTAACCAGCAACTAAAACCGCATCCACAATAGTTACATAACTTGAATCTAATAGACTGCATGCATATCTTGTAGGTACTTATGCATACCAGGAAATAAACCAAAAGTTGTTATTTTCAGCAATTATTTTGTTAGTTCTAATTTAGTTTCATGCTAATGTGAAACAGGACCCTGTGGACTTGATAAAATATTTCATCAATTTTGAATTATAAGATCATTATTATTTTTTTAAAAGTCAATTTGAAACATTTTTAAATTTAAAAATTGATATGATTTAATTAAGTTTTGAAAACAATAAATCTTATAATTAATAGTCTTTTTTTAGGTAATTTATGATATTCATAATTGTATTGACATAAATATTTAAACACATTAAATCCACCCAAGTCTGTCCAACCAGAGAATTCTTGCCAGTCTATTTTCCATCATGTCTCTATTGTAACAACACATTTGAATTATTACCTAGTAAAAACTATTTCACGTATTAATACATAATTATATACTTCCTCTATTCCAAAAACAACAAATAAATAAATAAATCTGTTTGAGTTTGATCTTAGATATTGTAAGATTTAAAAATTTAAATATGATGCGAGTTTATTTTAATTTTTAAAATACAATTTTGTACTTAGTAAATAATAATTATACTTTTTAACTAGTTGAAAATATTACATATTTCATTAATAAAAATAAGTAAATTGACATTAATTTAAAATTTCACACATTAAATTCAATTAAAAAAGAATCAAGTAAGATTCTTTTTCATAGAATGGAGGGACTAATATTCCTGTTTGGACAATACATAGTGTCCTTAACTAAATTTATCTTTAAAACTATATTATCATATCCCAATTATTAAATTAAGTACATAATGGTCATTATATGTAAGAGTAAAATGAAATGAAAATATATTCATAAAGTTTGTAGGTTTTACAAATGGGATTTTTTGTGAAAGGTTGGGAGGAGTGATTACAATGTTTCAATACGGCCCACCCTCCTTTTATAATTTATTATACCCTTTTTGTTCTATATTTAATAATACTTTTCAAAAAAAATATAATTTTTATAATTTCATTGTCTACAATTAAAAGAACTTATATAAATTTTGATTTTAAAAATACATCAATTTAACTTCACAAAGTTGATATTGATCTAATATTTTGAAAAGATCCATAACCACAATTATAAATAAAGTCTTTTTATTAAAACAAATTTTTACTATTCAAAATGTGATAGAATGGTTATGATGATCATCGTCCGCAGTTTAATTAATTGGAAAACGTTAAGAAACTAAATCGTAGACGTGAATGATGTCCGCAGTTTAATTATATATGCAGACCATAAGAAATGAATATTTTTAACATATCATATAGCACATATCTTTCTA
Source organism: Panax japonicus (assembly GCA_020205505.1). Lineage (NCBI taxonomy): Eukaryota > Viridiplantae > Streptophyta > Magnoliopsida > Apiales > Araliaceae > Panax > Panax japonicus. Next base: position 75,513,685 of record CM035092.1, on the reverse strand, counting down.
CAATTTATAAGATTAACGAGTGTTTGAAATATTTGGTCATTCGATCAAATTTTGACTAGTAAGAGATGTGGTGTAGGATTATGTTATTTTTACAAGTGTGGCTATGGAGCTTTCTCCATGTATGTGTTATATATATTATACTCCATTTGAGAGATTATGATCATAAGTATCTACTAGAGTAGTTGAATAAATCTTTGTTGACTAAATCAAAGTGCGAGTTAATTTAGAAAAATGATTATATATCAAAATTTAATTTGGTTTGGGTGAGGTTCAATGTACCTGCTATTTTTCATGTTTTCCGCAAGTAAGATGAGAATTGTATTCGCTTAATTGGTCAGTTGACTCGTTTACTTAACGCGGGCAATCTGATGTTCTCTCTATATATAAAGTTCAGACCAGACCAGGTGCCCAATTAACAAAGTAATTATAGCTAAGAATCCAACAAATAAAGAAATTATATAATTAATTAGTAGTACGTAAGTTATATGGATGCAGTTACAATTATTGTGCTCATAGTTTTTGGCACACTTTCTGCCAATCCGTTGCATTACTATGGACGTGTTGCTGTTGGACACTGGTTCGAAAGCCAGGAGAAAAGAACTAGGCGTTCCCGGAAACAACTATCACCACTTCACCACCACTACTACTAATGCCTCCGCCTATTTAATTTGTCTCCAACAAACTTATGGTGGCGGGCGGGGTTGACACATAGCGGTGGCAGTAGCAACGGCGGCGGAGTTGGTGGCGCGATGGGAATAGCATACACTTTTACGTTAGTTGTCACTACTACAAAACAGTAAATAGACAACGCGGAAAAAACGTTATGGTTTCAGTCAGAAAAAAGTCGTGGTTAAAGGTGTCATCTATTTGACACCCTTACACAACATTTTAAAAACGTTGTAGTTAAGCACAATACACAACGTTTTTTAGGAAAAAAACGTTGTAGATTTGTTTTTCAAAAATTTGCAGATGCTTAAAAACGTTGTAGAATGTATAATTCCACAACGTTTTTTGGATAAAAATATTGTTGTTTAGTATATCAGACAACGTTTAGGCATATTTACACAACGTTTTTAAAATGTTGTAGATAAAAAAAAAGGTTGTTCACCTACATTACCAATACACCTGCAATATGCTAATGCCTGAAAGATTAGCATATTGTAGCCTGAAAGATTAAAGAGTTGTAACTTCAATCATTTATCAAAGATTCCAAGATAAATAAATAATTGATTTTGCCTGCCTCAAAAATCAAAGATAAATAAATAATTATGTATTATAACAAAAAATACTATCAGGAACTTAAGTTATCATCGCTGCTTCTTGTAACTTATCATTTTTTATATACAACAAAAATATCAACCAAAGATATATATACAATCGACAGAATTCTGGCAACTGCAGGTTGACTTGCAAATTTGGAGTTGCCGATGAATTTCCACCAGGATAAGGTGGATACACACCAGTAGTTTGATTGACACCAGAACTTGCATTCTGCTGGAATAATGGTTATGCTTGCTGCAACCCAAAAGTCTGTGCATTCAGTCTTTTGAAAAGTTACAGATGGGCAAAAAATTTATATTTAATCTAAAACTCTAAGCCAAAAATAGAATCTTACATGTATCCTGCATTCAGTCTTTTGTTATCCCAGTCCTGAACAAATTCTTCTGATGCTAAACGTTTTGTTTCAATTGCTTTAACAAAAGAAAAGGTTGGAAGAGAATACCAGTCAGTTTTAGCACACGTTTATGCCACTATTTTCAAACTCAAATATAAATGTCGATTTTCTAACATTCAAATCAAGAGGGGGGAAATATTAACTGAAAACAAACATAAGCTTCTTCACGATGAAATTAATAAGAATACTAATAATTAATATGACAGATTGTTTATTCATCATATTCAACTAACAATAAGGCAGCCTTATTAATTAGACTTGTGAAAGAAAAATATGTAGTAGCATTTGAACCAAACATAATCTAAAGAGATTTATCTGGAAAAACTGGTAAACTGGTAAGAAAACCTTTATAGCAACAAAAGAGAAAAAATTATAATGTCTCAGAAAACATTGAGTAATAGCAAAAATAATTCTTACAAAGGAAAGGTCAAACATTATGTGACACCCCCAAAATAGGTATACATCATTCATTTTGAGTTGTCAATAACATGGTATAGAAACAGCTACAACTTTATTAATACAACACATAAACTGTGAGTTTAAATACAAATATTGTCATCTAGACAATATTCAAACTCAAATAAGTTCTCATTACAATTATTGATACATTATTTTATAAAAATGATGAGGACTACTAAAACGACTTTCTAGAACCTTTATTCCATACCCCGACTAGTACTCGCTATATTCTCGTCTCCTGGGAAGAAAAATGGAACAAAAAAGAAAAGGGTGAGCTCAACTAGCCCAGTAAAGAATATTATGACTAAGATAATATAGAACAAATTATCGTTAGTCTTCAACAGGAAAAAATCTAATAAAATACAATAGACAACAAGTTTCATATCAATATTCGCAGCGGAAATAACAATTCATAGAAGAGTTACGTAGAGAATGAAATCTACTATAATCTATGAATTTAAAAGTCCATCATAAATATTTTATCCCTGTAACACCAATCAATATTCATCTTGAATCAAATATTAATCTTTGCACTACAGGCCAAAGATATTCATTAGTTGATCATGTTCATCTCAACACCTGTACATCTTTGCACTACGGGCCAAAGATATTCATAAGAAAATCAACCATATTTGCACTACAGGCCAAAAACATTCAGTAATATTATCATTTAGGACTAAGGATGATAAAAAATATTTTAAAGAAAACGAATCCAGTGAAACAAAAGAACAAATATTAAGGATTCGTACTTTAAACAGTCCAATTTCAAAAATACTTCATAAATAACCATAGTGAAGTAAAATTCAAGAATGAACAAAACATGGATACAATCAAATCTAGTATCCATAATCGATATTTTGGAATTTTTTTTTTAATTTTTCTGTGAATAGTATCGTATACGTGAATAGTAACTTCAACATTAAAAGACAAGAATTTCACAAGAAAAATCTTACCAATAATCTGACATAATGATATTAGAAGAAATAATATTATTTTTTTAAAAAATAACATCCCTTACCTCGAAAAGAATAGTACTTCTGGCTGGAATATCAGATATAACGCTGAAGGAACTTGCACTGTATAACAACACTCAAAGTATCAAAATACTCACAAGAATACGCTCGATAATATAGAGAGAGAAAACTTCAGTTTCTGGTGTGATTTTCAATTCTAATATAAGCATCCTATTTATAAAAAAATGCTTAGAACACCAAAGCAGAAAATTTAATAAAATATTAATATTTTTAATAAACCTTCACGCCCACCTCTTGAATCTGAATTCATCATGTTTTCAATACTAATGGGGCCCACCAACAATAACAAAAATGTTTTTCTTAAAAAAAATAATTAAAACTTTCAAAAATCAATTATTTCGGAACTTCAGAACTTCAACAATTCATAATAAATTGCCCTTTTTGTCAGAAAAATTCGTACCTTATGTCTTTTCCATAGAAAATTCCATTATCTACAACTTTGCAAAAGAAAGTTTTTCCAAATTTCAAATAAAAATTGATCAAAATCCACAAACGGACGATTTTACAAGCTATGATCAAATTTCAGTCAAAAAATGGGGTCCACAAACATGAAAAACATGTTTTAAATATTTTTAGTAACAAAAATACTCTTCCTCCTCATTATTCTTATATCCCACATTCATTGTAAAAATATCACCATTATTATATTATTATAATATAATAATATATTTAAATGAATTATTTATCAAAAAAGATAAAATATCAATTTTTTAACAATTGTCACTTTAAAATTTTTTCCATCTATATACACATAAAATGAATATTTTTCTTATCATATAAATCAATAATTAATTATTCACAAATAATATTACAGAATCACAATACTGACAACCAGGCCGTTCCCAGGAAAGAGGGGACTTTTCAATAAGAATTTCTCCTTACTGGCGCACAATTAAGTGACCAAACCTCTCCTTAGACAGAACTTTCTAGACATTGCCAATAATGCTATCTAATAATATTATTCAAATAATATGAATTATTGATTCGATAAAAAAAATACTGTGTAATGACAATTACTGAAATAACAATAATATAAAATATCAACTCAGCAATTATTGAATCAATAAAATAAAATATTAAACAGTAATTACTGTAACAATTATTAAGTAGTGCATTCTTACGTAAGAATTAATAATTGGTGCAATACCGTGTACTACTGTGTTTTAACCACCGGGTATTTCAACAGTATTAACGGTAACTACGTCGTTATTTATAAACAACTTATGCTTGTCGTTTTCTTCATCCAACCGCTTTTCGTTATGGGGCCCACACAAAGCTACGCCCGTCGTACGAATATTTCCCGACAGTAAGAATATTCCACGACCAAACTAATATTCTCTGACAACAATAAATATTTTATAACCACTTACTTATTTAAAATATTTGCGCATTTCACCCATAACTAACCACATTAATCAAATCAACTCTTACTATTTCAAAATAATAAATAAAAAAATTTCAATTTCATTAATAATAAGTTGGGGTCTTACACATTCAACCAACAAGAACTTTTGTTTTCAATCCACAGACAAACTAAAGAAACAGGTGTACCTGACGGCATAGAATTATTGCATTTTTTGCACTGCAAATGAAACAACAGCCACACATGATCATTACAAAGACAATTTCCAAATCTAAAACACTTATTAGTCAATTGGCAACTCATGAATTATTAAGTTGAATTACCATACCTGCACACGAGAAGAATAGTTGAATTTTCAGAAATGTTGACTATATGCACGCTGCCCTTCTTGTATGATCCACATAACTCTGACATTTTTAACGGGATATTGACAGTTGAGAAGACAGGTTCTGATAACCGGTGCTGATGACAAATTGTAAAGAGGATATCCCAAGGATAGGGGCCCTTCCAGTTGCTTCGCGTGGTGAATGCTGCAGGCAATTCATCTGCAAGTATTGCCTCCCTAGACAGCTTATAAACATCAGGGGGTATCTTATTGATAAGTAACCTGTACTTGATTACAATTATAAAAAAAATATAAAAAAAATAGAATGTGAGGTATTATATTATCATAAACTTTCAATCAAATGAATACATAACATGAGGCATTATAACTGTACTCAAAAAGAAAAGAAAATGAACCTAGATGTTGTGGCCGTGAAATAGATGATGTGAAACCCCAGATTTTATGAATAAAGAATTAATTTTTTCGAAATAATTTTTTAATATTATGGTGTGAATTTGAGATAATATTATAGTTGTGGGTAGTATTTATAAATTTTGCAAAGTATGCAAGTTGTTATATTATATTCGATTGGTCAGGGAATATTCTTTGTGTCGAAAAATATTTGTACGACGGTACAATTATTGGTGGACCCCACAACGGAATTATTGTCGGATTGAGAAAACGACAAAAATATTTTATTAAAAATAACGGCGGAAGTTTTACCGTTGATACTGTTGAACTACTGGGTAGTAAAAGTACAGTAATACGCATTGTTGCATAGTAGAACACGGTATTGATTATTGATATTTATGTGAGAAGTCGCTCAGTTTGATTCAATTATTGTCTATTAATAATATGAATTATTATAGCGATAATGACGTTTTGTTTTATTCGTATTATTAACGTAATAAAACAGAAACATCTTTTTATATAAAACAAAATACTTTATTAAAGTTATTCTATAAATAGAATATATTATATTTTATTATGCATAGTGTTGCATAGTGTTTTGTATAGTATTGCATAGTGTTTGCATAGTAAAAATCTTTTTATATAAATAGAATATATTATATTTTATTTAAAAGATTTTTCTTTAAATATGGACCGTCAGATTAAAGTAAATCAATCTGGACCGTTCATGGATTAGTTACTATGCATTCCATTTTCCTATAAATAGAAGCTCATTCCTTCATTATTTTCTTACGAATTCACTGAAACTCTAGAGAGAGAAACTATAGAGAGATAGAAGAAAAGCTTTTTGCTACTTAACTTTTCTTTTCCTATATCCAGTTTCTGTTACGGTAAGGGGTGTTATTCTTTCTTATTCATGAAGAGAATTATTGTTATTCCATTTCTTATTATTCTGTTGGAATAACCTGTATACGCGGGCTATCCTATACTTGGTGACATTCTTCTATTATTCTGTCTTTATTATTTTGTCGGAATATCCTGTCTGTGCTATACGCCGGACCTGGTTCCATTTTTATTATTCCGTCTTTATTATTCTGTCGGAATATCCTGTCTGTGCTATACGCCGGACCTGGTTCCATCATTTATTATTCCGCATTTATTATTCTGTTGGAACATCCTGTCGGTGTGAATTTCACCGGACCTGGTTCTGTTATTAGTATTCTGTTGGAATAACCTGTCTATGCGAAGTACCGCATGCATGGTGATTTCTTTTGTTATTCCATTCTTTATTATACTCAGTTGGTTAAAGTTTTGACTTCTATACTCCATGAAATTAGTAGAATATCCTTGATATTTGCACTTCATCCAGTATCTTTTCATGGAAATTTTCTTCTGATCATTCTTGAATTTTACACTACAAAGCAGTATCATGTTGACAATTTGGATGTTAGTAGTTCTTGGACAAATTAATTCTTGAACTTGTTTTATTGAATTCTTATATCATTGTCATCATCCTCATGTTTATGTTATGTTGAAAGTCATCTGTGGCCTGTAGTGTATAGATGGACTTGGAATGATTATGACCAGAGATTATGCGGTGTAATCATGACCGTAATGTTACAAATGATGTGAAAAATTAAAAGTCCTCATTGGCCCGTAGTGCACTGATGGATAATTTTTGGTATGATTATGGCTATGGATTCTCTTCGGCCAAGGGAGCAAAGATGAATTGTTTTATGGCATGATCAGGACCGTTGATGAAAACACGATTATCTTTGGCCCGTAGTGCATGGATAATTCGTGGTCGTGATACTAAAGAATATCCTTAGACTGTAGTGCAGGGATGATTTAATGATGTGGATTATTTATTGAGCTGAGTCTCAGCGATAAAAGTGATGAAAAACTTTTTAAATCATAAAAGATAGTAGATTCTATTCTCTACTTGACTCTTTTAATGGATTGCTTGTTCCGCTGCAGTTAAACTTGATGTCTATTGTATTTTATCAGTTTAACATTGTTGGAGGCTAATGATAACTTATTCTGCATTATCTTAGTCATAATATTTCTTACTGGGCTAGTTGAGCTCACCCTTTCTTTCATTGTTCTCTTCAGGAAATGAGAACATAGCAGGGACTAGTCGGGGAACGGAGTAACGGTCCAGAGGATAGCATTGTAGTCCTCACTATTCTGTGAAATAGTGTATTAATAATTGTAAATGAGGACTCCTTTTGAGTTTGTATAATCTCTAGTAGGCAATATTTGTATTCAAACTCACAGTTATGTTTTGTCGTATTGTACACGACAGTTGTATTTAGTAAGTTGTATTTGAATTATGTACCATGTATCTGACGACCTAAGATGGGTGATGTATACCTAATTTTGGGGGCGTCACAGTTGGTATCAGAGCTTAGGGATATGATCCCTGGCTAAGATGTGAGACTAGAACTAGGAGGGGAGAGACGGGAATTCCTTCGCTAGTATGACCTACCTAAGTTTATTTGGTATTTAATTGGTCGGTCAAAGTATATGGATAATATGTGATATGTTAATTAACCCTTGTTTTGTGGCAGTATTTGAAAATGGCATCCGAGAATGTTGAGATTATCAATGGAGCACATGAGACCGTTGAGTCTCCACAGATCAATAATCAGGATAATGTGCAACCTGAGGACAATACTCCTCATGAAAACAATAACACCGATGAAATGGTGAATGATGGAATGGTCAGAGACTTTATGCAATTCATGCAACAACAGGCGAAGGCAGCTCATGTCCAAAATGTAGGTAGAAATACTGATAACTCTCGGACGGTCACCGCTAAGCAGTTCAAGGAGCTGGGACCACCGGAGTTTTTAGGAAAGCCAGAACCACTTAAGGCAGAGACATGGATAAAGCAGATTACCAAGATATTTGATGTCTTGGAATGCTCAGATGAGCAAAAGGTTCCATTCGCCACCTTTATGTTGCGTGAAGAAGGAGATCATTGGTGGGAATCTGTAAAACGTACCCAGCCTGACGCACTCAAGATGTCTTGGGAGAAGTTGCAAGAATTATTCAATGACAAGTACTTTCCAGAAAGTATTCGTCACATGAAGGAGGTAGAATTCATCAAGCTGGAGCAAAACAATATGACCGTGTCGCAGTACGAGGCTAAGTTTGCGGAGTTATCCCGGTTTGCATCCCATTTGGTCGAAAATGAGGAGCGAATGATGCGAATGTTTTTGCGAGGTTTGAAACCCGATATACGTCAATACCTCATTTCTCACAAACTTTGTTTATATTCAGATATTGTGAATAGGGCTCAGTTAGTGGAGCGCGATAATGAGTCATCACAACCAAAAGGTAATGACCAGCAACACGATAATAATTATAGCAGTGGCAACGGCCATCGGAACAATGATAACTATCGCGGGGGAAATTATCATGCCAAGAATGGTAACCACTTCGGTGATAATCGTGGGCAAGATAATAGAAATGGACATTTCAAGAAGAGAAGGTTCAATAATGATGGAAAGACAGCAACGCTAGCACCCGTTTCAAAGGAAGAAGAACGACCACCGGTCGTATGTTTCAAATGCGGACAGGAGGGACACATCCGTCCAAACTGTACGCAGCAATCCAAAGCGTGTTTTAATTGCGGAAGAGAAGGTCACCTAGCTCGATTTTGTCGTATGATGAAGTCAATTCCAGCTGGGATAATGATGCCAAAGGATGTCCTAGACAAGCCAAAGCCGGTAGTTTAAGAGAGAGCGTTTTTTTTTTCTTTCGCAACGAGGAGCCTGAATAAAATTATCACGGGTAAGTTAATCATAAGCTCTTACGAAGTCTATACCGTGTTAGATATCGGTTCTACTCACTCTTTTATTTCACCTAGTTGTGTTCAATGTTTGTACTTAACTCCGGAGAAGTTAAACTTTGATTTATCTATTGAAACTCCATTGGGAGAAGCCTTCGTTACCTCCACTGTTTATAAATCTTGTTTGATTCAAATCGACACTTTTATGTTACCTGTCGATCTTATCTCTTTGAAAATACTTGCCTTTGATGCGATTTTAGGAAACGATTGGTTAACTACTCATCATGTTTTTCGTAAGGTTGTTAGCTTTCATATTCCTAACCAACCTATTATGCGAATTCAAGCAACCAAACCACTAAATTCAATCATTGTCATATCAAGCCATAAGTAAAGAGCCCCGGTCCTTTTGTTGATGACTTCCTTGTGTGGAATGCACCGAAGCCAGACTTCCTGTAGGCGACGTCGTGAATGGCGATAACAAGTTGATAGGTATCATTGTGAGGTGCTATCTAGGTTAAGGGATAGAAGTCACAGTTGGTATCAATGTGACGTACTATCTAAGTCTTGGATGTGAGTAACAGTTTTGAATGATATTTTTATCATTAATAAATCTCTTTACGTATTCCTGAAGACTTCTTAGCCTACCCCAGAGCGTGAAATCGAATTTTGTATTGACACCAGTACAAAACCCATTTCTTAAACCCTCAAAATATTTTTTTCAACTAAAACGAAAGTAACGTGCACCAAAGACGTTGACTCAAGCTGTTGAAGATTACGATCGTACTATTCAATATCATCGTGGAAGAGCGAACGTGGTAGCTGACGTGTTGAGTAGAAGATCATATGCGTTTACAAGTGCGATGTTGTTAACACAAAGACTCATTTCGTATAACTTGCAAATGATGAAGATAGAGTTAAAGACTCTAGGGACCCACGTGAAGATAACGAATATACGAGTAAAATTGACTTTAATCGATAAAGTTAAAGACGCTCAAGCTACATACCCGAATCTGATGAATATGAAGAAGAAGGTTCAAGAGGGTGTTATTTTAGAAGCAAGAGTTGCTGAAGAGAGGAAATCTCAACCCTCGATTTAATTAGCCCATTTGAAATCCTCGATTGAGTAGGAACTATGGTTTATAGACTCGTTTTACCGCCAAATATATTGCGTGTTCATAACGTTTTTTTTCGTATCGATGTTACGTAAATATGTGGACGACCCGAACCACATTATTAATTTAGAACCGGACGAGATAGCGGATGATTTAACATTTGAAGAGATACGTGTTACAATCTTGGATAAGAAGAATCGTATTCAACACTCAAAGGTTATATCTCAAGGGTTAGAATTTGAAGTGAAGTCAAGGTATCCTTACCTGTTCGGCATACCAGGTACGTACGTAAATTTCGAGGGCAAAATTCCATAAGGAGGGGAGATTGTGAAACCCCAGATTTTATAAATAAAGAATTAATTTTCTCGAAATAATTTTTTAATATTATGGTGTGAATTTGAGATAATATTATAGTTGTGGGTAGTATTTATAAATTTGCAAAGTATGCAAGTTGTTATATTATATTCGATTGGTCAGGGAATATTCTTTGTGTCGAAAAATATTCGTACGACGGTACAATTATTGGTGGACCCCACAACGGAATTATTGTCGGATTGAGAAAACGACAAAAATATTTTATTAAAAATAACGGCGGAAGTTTTACCGTTGATACTGTTGAACTACTGGGTAGTAAAAGTACAGTAATACGCGTTGTTGCATAGTAGCACACGGTATTGATTATTGATATTTATGTGAGAAGTCGCTCAGTTTGATTCAATTATTGTCGATTAATAATATGAATTATTATAGCGATAATGACGTTTTGTTTTATTCGTTTTATTAACGTAATAAAACAGAAACATCTTTTTATATAAAACAGAATACTTTAGTAAAGTTATTCTATAAATAGAATATATTATATTTTATTATGCATAGTGTTGCATAGTGTTGCATAGTGTTTTGCATAGTGTTGCATAGTGTTTGAATAGTAAAAATCTTTTTATATAAATAGAATATATTATATTTTATTTAAAAGATTTTTCTTTAAATATGGACCGTCAGATTAAATTAAATCAATCTGGACCGTTCATGGATTAGTTACTATGCATTCCATTTTCCTATAAATAGAAGCTCATTCCTTCATTATTTTCTTATGAATTCACTGAAACTCTAGAGAGAGAAACTATAGAGAGATAGAAGAAAAGCTTTTTGCTACTTAACTTTTCTTTTCCTATATCCAGTTTCTGTTACGGTAATGGGTGTTATTCTTTCTTATTCATGAAGAGAATTATTGTTATTCCATTTCTTATTATTCTGTTGGAATAACCTGTATACGCGGGCTACCCTATACTTTGTGACATTCTTTTATTATTCCGTCTTTATTATTTTGTCGGAATATCCTGTCTATGCTATACGCCGGACCTGGTTCCATTTTTATTATTCCGTCTTTATTATTCTGTCGGAATATCCTGTCTGTACTATACGCCGGACCTGGTTCCATCATTTATTATTCCGCATTTATTATTCTGTTGGAACATCCTGTCGGTGTGAATTTCACCTGACCTGGTTCTGTTATTAGTATTTTGTTGGAATAACCTGTCTATGCGAAGTACCGCATGCATGGTGATTTCTTTTGTTATTCCATTCTTTATTATACTCAGTTGGTTAAAGTTTTGACTTCTATACTCCATGAAATTAGTAGAATATCCTTGATATTTGCGCTTCATCCAGTATCTTTTCAATGGAAATTTTCTTCTGATCATTCTTGAATTTTACACTATAAAGCAGTATCATGTTGACAATTTGGACGTTAGTAGTTCTTGGACAAATTAATTCTTGAACTTGTTTTATTGAATTCTTATATCATTGTCATCATCCTCATGTTTATGTTATGTTGAAAGTCATCTGTGGCCTGTAGTGTATAGATGGACTTGGTATGATTATGACCAGGGATTATGCGGTGTAATCATGACCGTAATGTTACAAATGATGTGAAAAATTAAAAGTCCTCATTGGCCCGTAGTGCATTGATGGATAATTTTTGTTATGATTATGGCTATGGATTCTCTTCGGTCAAGGGAGCAAAGATGAATTGTTTTATGGCATGATCAGGACCGTTGATGAAAACACGATTATCTTTGGCCCGTAGTGCATGGATAATTCGTGGTCGTGATACTAAAGAATATCCTTAGCCTGTAGTGCAGGGATGATTTAATGATGTAGATTATTTATTGAGCTGAGTCTCAGCGATAATAGGTGATGAAAAACTTTTTAAATCATAAAAGATAGTAGATTCTATTCTCTACTTGACTCTTTTAATGGATTGCTTGTTCCAGCTGCAGTTAAACTTGATGTCTATTGTATTTTATCAGTTTAACATTGTTGGAGGCTAATGATAATTTATTCTGCATTATCTTAGTCATAATATTTCTTACTGGGCTAGTTGAGCTCACCCTTTCTTTCATTGTTCTCTTCAGGAAATGAGAACATAGCAGGGACTAGTCGGGGAACGGAGTGACGGTCCAGAGGATAGCATTGTAGTCCTCACTATTCTGTGAAATAGTGTATTAATAATTGTAAATGAGGACTCCTTTTGAGTTTGTATAATCTCTAGTAGGCAATATTTATATTCAAACTCACAGTTATGTTTTGTCGTATTGTACACGACAGTTGTATTTAGTAAGTTGTATTTGAATTATGTACCATGTATCTGACGACCCAAGATGGGTGATGTATACCTAATTTTGGGGGCGTCACAGATGAGCTAAGCTGTAAGACCCCAACTTATTATTAATGAAATTGAATTTTCTCTATTTATTATTTTAAAATAGTAAGAGGTTGATTTGATTAATGTGGTTAGTTATGAGTAAAATGCATAAATATTTCAAATAAGCAAGTGGTTATAAAATATTCATTGTTGTCGGGGAATATAGTTTGGTCGTAGAATATTCTTACTGTTGGGGAATATTCGTATGACGGCGCAGCTTTGTGTGGGCCCCATAACGGAAAGCGGTTGGATGAAAAAAATGACAAGTATAAGTTGTTTATAAATAACGACGTAGTTGTTACCGTTAATACTGTTGGAATACCCGGTGGTTAAAACACAGTAGTACACGGTATTGCACCAATTATTGATTCTTACGTAAGAAGACACTACTCAATAATTATTACAGTAATTACTATTCAATATTTTATTTTATTGATTCAATAATTGCTACGTTGATATTTTATATTATTGTTGTTTCAATAATTGTCATTACACATTATTTTTCTTTATCGAATCAATAATTCATATTATTTGAATACTATTATTAGATAACATTATTGGCAATGTCTAAAAAATTATGTCTAAGGAGAGGTTTGATCACCTAATTGCGCACCAGTAAAGAAAAATCCTTATTGGAAAGCCCACTCTTTCCTAGGAACGGTCTGGTTACCAATATTGTGATTCTGTAATATTATTTGTGAATAATTAATTATTAATTTATATGATAAAAAAAATATTCATTTTATGTAGACATAGATGGAGAAAATTTTAAAGTGACAATTGTTGAAAAATTGATATTTTATCTTTTCTGATAAATAATTCATTTAAATATATTATTATATTATAATAATATAATAATGGTGATATTTTTACAATGAATGTGGCATATATGAATATATGAGGAGGAAGAGTATTTTTGTTACAATAAATGTTAAAAACATGTTAAACATGTCGGTGGACCCCATTTCTTGACTGAAATGTGATTATAGCCTGCAAAATCATCCGTATGTGAATTTCGGTCAATTTCTGTTTGGAATTTGAGCATGTCTTGGGAGACACTTCAGAAATTGTTCAATGACAAGTACTTTCCTGAAAGTATTCGTCATATGAAGGAAGTGAAGTTTATTAAATTGGAACAAAACAACATGACGGTGTCCCAGTACGAGGTGAAGTTTGCAGAGTTATCCAGGTTTGCACCTCATTTGGTGGAGAATGAGGAACGTATGACGCGGATGTTTTTGAGAGGTTTGAAACCCGACATACGTTAATATCTCATTTCTCATAAATTTTCTCTATATTCAGATGTTGTACAACAGGGCTCAATTATTAGAGCGAGATAACGAGTACGTTCAAACGAGGGGACCACAACTAGGATCATACCGGTGACAACAGTCATCAGAACAACGATAACCAGCAGGAGAAAGAAAAATACGGACAAAGGCGATAACCACTCTGGTGGTAATCATGGCCATAAAAATAGAAAAAGCGAGTCGGAGGGAGATTTTAAAAAGAGGAGATTCAACAATGACCATGTGAAGACGTCAACACCAGCAGTAACTGATTCTAAGGGAGAACGACCACCAGTCGTATGCTATAAATGTGAAAAAGAGGGGCATATCAGTCCAAACTGCCCACAACAGTTAAAGGTATGTTATAATTATAGAAAGGAAGGACATATCGCTCCAGTTGTACGGTAGCAAAACCAAGTCCAGCGGGGATGGTGACTCAAAAGGCTGTCCCATAAAAGTCAAAGTCAATGGTTCCTAAAAGAGCATTTGTCGTGACTGGTCAAAATATGAGGAACCCAAACGAGGTGATCACGGATAAGCTAATCATAAATTCTTGAGAAGTTTATACCTTACTAGATACCAATGCTACCCATTCATTTATCTCTTCTGCTTGTGCTCAACGTTTAAACTTAACTCCAGAAAAATTAGACTTTGATTTATCTGTAGAGACTCCGTTAGGAGAAATTTTCATCACATCCACTGTTTATAAATCTTGTTTGATCCAAGTTGACACCATCACATTACCTGTTGATCTTATCTTTTTAAAGATACTTGCTTTTTATGTGATTTTAGGGATTGATTGGTTAACTACTCATCATGCCAAAATTGATTATTTTCATAAGGTTGTTAGTTTTCATATTCCTAACCAACCTGTTGTACGAATTCAAGCAACTAAATCATTAAAATCAATCACAGTCATATCAAGTCATAAAGCTATTCGTTTATTGAAAAACGGATGTCAAAATTTCTTAGCCCATGTTATGGATTTGAATAAAGACACGTCGAATTTGAATAATATTCCTATTGTTAGTAATTTTTCTGATGTATTTCTTGAAGAACTTCCCGGTCTACCCCCAGAACGTGAAGTTGAATTCTTTATTGATCTTGAACCTGGTACAAAGCCCATTTCTAAAACCCCATATCGAATGGCTCCTATTGAACTTCAGGAGTTAAAGATCCAACTACAAGAGTTGTTGGATATCGGTTTCATTCGTCCCAGTACATCTCCTTGTGGTGCTCTTGTTTTATTTGTAAAGAAGAAAGACGGGAGTATGCGACATTGTATTGACTACCGGGAATTGAACCATATCACTATCAAGAATAGGTATCCACTACCTCGCATTGAAGACCTGTTTGACCAATTTCAAGGAGCACAATTCTTTTCAAAGATCGATCTTCGTTCTGGATATCATCAGCTGAAGATTAGAACTGAGGATATTCCAAAGACTACCTTCAGAACTCGGTACGGGCATTATGAATTCTTAGTCATGTCTTTTGGATTGACTAATGCTCTTGCGACTTTCATGGATATGATAAATCGAGTATTCAATGATTATTTGGATCAGTTCGTTGTTGTCTTTATTGATGACATCCTCATATATTCCAAAAGCCGTGAAGATCATGAGCACCATTTGAAACTGGTACTCCAAAGGCTTCGTGAAAACAAGCTATATGTCAAGTTGAAGAAATGCGAGCTTCTGGCTTGAGGAAGTAGCATTCCTTGGGCACATGGTGTCAAAACATGGAGTATCTGTTGACCCAGCAAAGATTGAAGCAATACAAAGTTGGGAGCAACCAAAGACGGTGACCGAAGTACGTAGCTTTCTGGGCTTAACTAGTTATTATCGGAGATTCATGGAAGGATTTTCTCAAATCGCTACTCCATTAACTCAGTTGACTCGGAAAGATACAAAATTCGTATGAAGCGAGAAATGCGAGAAGAGTTTTCAAGAGCTTAAGAGGAGACTCATTTCGGCACCTGTTTTGACAATATCATCTGATTCGGATGGATTTGTTATCTATAACGATGCTTCGGGCAAAGGGGTAGGGCGTGTTCTCATGCAACATGGAAAAGTAATAGCCTATGCCTCGCAAAAATTTAAAGAATATGAGAGGAATTATCCTACTCATGATCTAAAGTTGGCAGCAGTCGTTTTCGCGCTAAAGATCTGGAGGCACTATCTATATGGGGAGAAAGTAGAGATATATTCAGACTATAAAAGCCTCAAATATTTCTTCACCCAAAAGGAACTCAACATGCGGCAACGACGTTGGCTCGAGCTGTTAAAAGATTATAACCACACCATTCAATACCATCCTGGAAAAGCAAACGTGGTAGCTGACGCGTTGAGTAGAAGATCATATGCAGGAACGAGTGCGATGATGTCAAGTATACGCATAGAACCAACTTTAATCGATAAAGTTAAAGTTGCTCAAGCCACCGACCCGGAGCTGATGCGTATGAAGAAGAAAATACAAGAAGGAGCTATTCCGGAAGCGAGAATCGATGAAGAAGGAATACTTCGAGTCCACTCCAGACTTTGTGTTCCTAACGACTCTGATTTGAAGTACAAGATCATGATGGAAGCACACAATACACAATTTGCAATCCATCCTGAAAGTACCAAAATGTATCGTAATCTTCGACATACATTTTGGTAGAACAATATGAAGAGAGAGATTGCAAAGTTTATCTCGAGGTGTTTAACTTGTCAACTAGGTAAAGGCGGAGCATCAAGTGCCTAAGGGTCCGTTGCAACCACTTGAGATTCTGAAATGGAAGTGGGAACACATTACTATAAATTTCGTTACGGGTCTTCCCATTGTTTCTCAAGGCATAGATGCGATTTGAGTTATTGTTGATAGATTAACTAAGTTTGCTCATTTCTTGCCGATACGAGAGACTTATTCCCTTGAACGTCTTGCTCGTATGTACGTGAATGAGATTGTAAGATTGCATGGCATGCCAGTATCCATAGTTTCAGATCGTGACCTAAGATTCACTTCACGATTTTGGGTTAGCTTGTAAAAAGCTATGGGCACGAATTTACGATTCAGTTCGGCATACCATCCTCAAACGGACGGACAATCAAAGAGGACTATTCAAACTCTTGAAGATCTATTAAGACTCTGTGTCCTAGACTTCAAAGGGAGTTGGGATAAATATTTACCTTTGGTGGAATTCTCCTACAACAACAGTTATCAAGCAAGTATAGGTGTGGCTCTATTCGAAGTATTATATGGACGTAAGTGTCGTTCTCCAGTATGTTGGGATGAGATTGGTGAAGCAACATTGTTGGGCCCAAAGTTGGTACGTATGACTACAGAAAAGATCCAAATGATTCGACAACGTATACAAACAACACAGGATCGACAAAAGAGTTATGCGGATCTTCATCGAAAGGATGTGAAATTTAGTATTGGGGATCATGTATTGTTGCGTGTTGCTCCATGGAAGGGAGTTACAAGATTTGGGAAGAGAGAAAAGCTCAATCCACGATTTATTGGTCCATTTCAGATTCTTGACCGAGTAGAAAATGTAGCCTATAGACTCGCGTTACCTCCAAGTATGTCTCGTGTTCATAATGTTTTTCATATATCTGTGCTACGTAAATATGTGAAAGACCCGAACCACGTTATTGAGTTAAAACCGGACGAGATAGCCGAAGACTTAACGTACGAAGAGGTACCTGTCAAGATCTTGGATATGAAGGAGCATGTCCTACGCACAAAGGTCATACCACAAGTCAAAGTTTTATGGAGGAACCATGCTATAGAGAAAATGACCTGGGAGTTGGAAACGAAAATGAAAGCGAAGTATTCTCACCTTTTCGAAACACCAGGTACATACGTCAATTTCGAGGACGAAATTTCATAAGGAGGGGAGGTTGTAAGACCCCAACTTATTATTAATGAAATTGAATTTCATTCATAAGAAGGGGAGGTTGTAAGGGTTGATTTGATTAATGTGATTAGTTATGGGTAAAATGCGCAAATATTTCAAATAAGCAAGTGGTTATAAAATATTCATTGTTGTCGAGGAATATTAGTTTGGTCGTGGAATATTCTTACTGTCGAAAAATATTCGTACGACGACGCAGCTTTGTGTGGGCCCCATAGCGAAAAATGATTGGATGAAGAAAACGACAAATATATGTTGTTTATAAATAACGGCGTAGTTACCGTTAAAACTGTTGGAATACCCGGTGGTTAAAACACAGTAGTACACGATATTGCACCAATTATTGATTCTTACGTAAGAAGACACTACTCAATAATTATTACAGTAATTACTGTTCAATATTTTATTTTATTGATTCAATAATTGCTGCGTTAATATTTTATATTATTGTTGTTACAATAATTGTCATTACACAATATTTTCCTTTATCGAATCAATAATTCATATTATTTGAATAATATTATTAGAAATCATTATTGACAATGTCTAGAAAGTTCTGTCTAAGGAGAGATTTGGTCACCTAATTGCACACCAGTAAAGAGAAATCCTTATTGAAAAGCCCCCTCTTTCCTGGGAACGGTCTGGTTGCGAGTATTGTGATTCTGTAATATTATTTGTGAATAATTAGTTATTGATTTATATAATAAGAAAAATATTCATTTTATGTTGATATAGATGGAGAAAATTTTAAAGTGACAATTGTTAAAAAATTGATGTTTTATCTTTTCTAATAAATAATTTATTTAAATATATTATTATATTATAATAATATAATAATGATGATATTTTTATAATGAATGTGGGATATATGAATAATGAGGAGGAAGAATATTTTTGTTACTAAAAATATTTAAAACATGTTTTTCATGTTTGTGGACCCCATTTCTAGACTAAAATTTGATCATAACTTGTAAAATCGTCCGCTTGTGAATTTCAGTCAATTTCTGTTTGAATTTGAAAAAAATTTCTTCTGCAAAGTTGTAGATAATGAAATTTCATATAGAAAAGACATAAGGTTTGAATTTTTCTGACAAAAAGGCTATTTATTATGAATTATTTAAGTTCCGAAATAATTGATTTTTAGAAGTTTTAATTATTTTTTTAAGAAAAATATTTTTGTTATTGTTGGTGGGCCCCACTAGTATTAAAAAATGATGAATTAAGATTCAAGAGGTGGGCGTGAAGATTTATTAAAAATATTAATATTTTATTAAATTTTCTGCTTTGGTGTTCTAAGCATTTTTTTATAAATAGGGTACTTAGATTAGAATTGAAAATCACACCAGAAACTGAAATTTTCTCTCTATATTATCGAGCGTATTCTTGTGAGTATTTTGATACTTTGAGTGTTGTTATACAGTGCAAGTTCCTTCAGCGTTATATCTGATATTCCAGCCAGAAGTACTATTCTTTTCGAGGTAAGGGATGTTATTTTTTTAAAAAAATAATATTATTTCTTCTAATATCATTATGTCGAATTATTGGTAAGATTTTTCTTGTGAAATTCTTGTCTTTTAGTGTCGGCGTTACTATTTACGCATACGACACTATTCACGAATACGGCATTATTCACAGAAAAAGTAAATTTTTTTTTCCATAATATCGATTATGGATATTAACTTTGATTGTATCCATGTTTTGATCATTCTTGAATTTTACTTCACTATGGTTATTTATGAAATATTTTTGAACTTAGACTGTTTAAAGTACGAATCCTTAATATTTATTCTTTTGTTTCACTGGATTCGTTTTCTTTAAAATATTTTTCATCATCCTCAGTCCTAAATGATGATATTACTGAATATCTTTGGCATGTAGTGCAAAGATGGTTGATTTTCTTATGAATATCTTTGACCCGTAGTGCAAAGAAGTACAAGTGTTGAGATGAACATGACCAACTGATGAATATCTTTGGCCTGTAGTGCAAAGATTAATATTTGATTCAAGATGAATATTGATTGGTGTTACAGGGATAAAATATTGATGATGGACTTTTAAATTCATAAATTATAGTAGATTTCATTCTCTACGTAACTCTTCTATGAATTGTTATTTTCGCTGCGAATATTGATCTGAAACTTGTTGTCTATTGTATTTTATCAGATTTTTTCCTGTTAAAGACTAACGATAATTTGTTATATATTATCTTAGTCATAATATTATTTACTGGGCTAGTTAAGCTCAATCTTTTCTTTTTTGTTTCATTTTTCTTCTTAGGAGGCGAGAATGTAGCGAGTACTAGTCGGTGTATGGAATGAAAGTTCTAGAAAGTCATTTTAGTAGTTCTCACCATTTTTATAAAATAATGTATCAATAATTGTAATGAGAACTTATTTGGGTGTGAATATTGTCTAGATGACAATATTTGTATTTAAACACACAGTTTGTGTTATATTAATAAAGTTGTAGCTCTTTCTGTACCATGTTATTGACAACTCAAAATGGGTGATGTATACCTATTTTGGGAGCGTCACATAAGCACAACAAACAAAAAGACAATTCACAAAAAATTGTCACACCAGACTTCTAAAACCAGCAACTACTTCCTTAAAACACTTCACATGGTTCGGGTCTAACCATAAGAAAGACAACAATCTGTAGTCCAATTGCAACTGGCAAAAATCCCACTAATTGCATCACTAGGAGTCACAGAGATATGACAGAAAATAACAGAAAAAAAAAGCACATGATGGTTAATGCTTCAAGAGAATGAGGAACATGGAGGAATGACGCGGAGAAGGAAATGCCTGAAGTCATTGAACCAACAGTTGCAGGATTAGCAGCCCACTGCCAGAAATATCATATAGATGTACTGGCACTCAAATGAAAATAATGATCAACCATTCGTCCAAAATATAAAAGGAATAATCTGCCCTTAACATACAACCTAAATTAGACATTTGAAAATTTTATCAACATTTGTTTATTCAGAATCATACCTGCAATTTTGCTAAACGAGATTGCAATGAGCCAACAAATTGATCATGTTGTTCCATCAAATCTGAAATATCATCCCTGTTAACGCCAAGATCTTTCTCCACGTCCCAATCACGAAAGACGTCCTGATCCTGCACAGTAAACACGACAACACCACAAGCTTGACGGCCGGACCGCCGGGGGATAGCTCAGGCGTAAGAGTAAGTATGTCTGTTCACAAGGTTAACTCAAGAGGATGATAAAGTCTAGTGTAATGAGGGTTGTGATAATCTATGGTTGTGTGTGTGTAATACATACCTGTTTTGTGAAGACTTACTCGGTAGGATATAATATCTTTGCCTGGAATATTGTGCCACCTACTACCATCTGACATATCCCCATGATCTGATGGGTTCTGCCGGCTGCATGAAACCTGTAAACTGCCTTTTTTCTGCTGTTCATACCGCCGGCCGGCTATAATCCCATCCACATTAATGTATGGCAGGTATCTTGGTCAAATGTCATATTATATCATCATTACAAGTCAAAGTAATAGATATTATATGACCCAATGGGTTGATCCGCTGATCCAGTCCGGTTTTTATAAGGTTGAATGAGGTCAACATAATAATTGGGCCCAATGGGCCCAATGACTTAATTAATAAGTAAGCCCAATGTACCCGGCCTAATATAGAAGAAATATCATGACCCAACATTACCCCCTAGTTTTTTAGTTAAATAGGATGTTTAACAGAAAACTATAAATGGTCCATGATATCAGAATTTAATAAAGGCCCAAAAATGAGAGATAATTGAAGCATACCCACTTTGATGTGTAAAATAGGCTAAGAGATGACAGGATGCCCAGAGCAATAGGCCCATTCTGATAAAGGATTTTAATTTGAAGAGGATGGGTCACTACTTAGAAACTCAACAGGTAGGTCCAAATTGGCAAGACATCCAAAGGTTACCCAAACACGCCTCATTCAAATTCTCATCATTACTGATAATTAATGCGCCGGCCTTGTTTACTGTGTAACCGTCAGTATAAAAAAGCAAACTTTACCAATTTGACGGTTTTACCTGCTGATTTGAAATTCGAACCTTTGAGCTTTCTCTTGCTTCTCAAAAACTTTCTCTCTAGCTTTCCAGAACTCAACAATGGTGAATCCAAGCCAAACTCGTCCAAGTTCCTCTCGTTCAAACCCTAATCAAGAGGGTTCGAGCGCGAACCTACCATCACCCACTGATTTCTTTAAGGATGGGGAACAATTTCCCCATGCCAACATCTCCTCCAACATCACTGAGTCTGAAATGTGTTACATTCGGACTCGATACAGGATTCCGGATTCATATGACATAAGGGCTCCTGCTCCTGAAGAGCGCATGTACCAGCGACCAGACGGCTGGGTCGCCATGCCGGTTACAGTCCTGGAAAAGGGGGTTCGCTTACCCCTTCATGCCTTCATCATCACCCTCCTAGGGTTCATAGGAGTGGGCTTCACACAACTCGTGCCCAATTCCTACATCCACATTCTGGCGTTCATTGCCTTCTGCCATGAGCTAGGGGTTACCCCCTCTGTTGACCTGTTCTTCACCCTTTTCTCAGCTGGTAGATCTCGAGAAAAAGGGTTTAAGATGCTGAGCAAACAATCTCCTCGTCCAAACTCTAGGTTCGAGAAGAGGCCCCTGATGAGTACTCCCTCGAGTAACAAAGGCTGGCACGAGAAATGGTTCTTTATCAATGGGCCAGAAATTTCTTCTCTTCCAGAGTGGACCGTCTCGGACCGAATATCTGCTGACTTCGGTGATATTCTCGAAGAACGAGTGAGGGAGATGACCGAGTTCCTGAAGAAGATTCCTTCACAAGAGTGGAGCTTCACTCTGCTGACCAAGCAAGCTTGGCTGTATGACCATAAATGTAAGTTTCAAATAATTCTGTAAGATAACTTTTTAATATATTTAAATGGCATGAATTTTAATATATGATCATTTTGTAGTGTCTTTGATCAAACCAACTTCTTCGGAAGTGAGAGATCTGGAAGACTTTCTGACGGGAAAGACTTCGGAGGTCACTGAAGAGCTTCCTGCTGAAGAGCCTTCCCAAGCGAATCCCCCAGTCTCTGACCCACCAACCATTTCCCCTCAAAATGATGAACCTGAAGCCGAAGAACCTATCATTCCCGAAGATGTTCTTCGACCCCGCCGAAGGAAGAAGATGGCTAAAAAGGTCAGGACTATCCATCACGAGATAGATCCAGAAAGTGATGAAGAGATTCTTCCTGAGGCGGATCCGCAAACTAACCCTCCTGAAACAATTCCACAACCAACTCCTTCAACCGAGCCCATTACCATACCTGCCAAACCGACCCCAAAAAAGAGGAGTCTATTGGATATACCTCTCCAAGACAGGGCAAAAGTTCTTCGTACCAAGAAGATAAGAACAAAAATAATTCCCCTTATTGCCGAAGAACTTCGCGTCCCTCCAACTTCAACATCAACTAACCCTCCAACCACAAATCAAACACCTGAGACCCCTTCTGCCCCTTCCTCGGCTCCCGAGCCTCCAACTATCCAACCTCCTCCCTCAGAAGCAGTACCTGTGAATCCTTCTCCGGTTCGCAGTCAGCCTGCGCCTTCCCCTCAAAGACAAACGACCACCGAATTTCAGCATGATGCCATGGGTTCACTAACTATGTGGCCCCAATTCAATGCCAACTTCCCCTTCCAACTGTTCGAGGCCTTCGTTCGCGAGACCGATGACCACCGATTCGGTAACAGTTCGAATGGGGATTTTCTCAATGAAGGCATGAGCTATTTGGCAAAGGTGAATGACTCTTTCCTTCTTTTTCATACTTACGTTTGTACTTGTGTATCTGGAACTGATTGAATAACACTGAACATGTGTAGGCAAGTGCTGTGTTCGGGCGTCTGCGTCCACGATCTCTCGAGGCCGAATCTGAAGAGGAAAGGCTGAGGAAGGAGAATGCTATTTTAAAATCAACCTTGGCTCGGGAGAGGACTCAACGTGAAGGTATCCTTCATACGAATGAAGGTCTTCATAAAGATTTGGCCCAAGCCAAGGAAGATTTGAAAATTTCCAATGAAGAACTGAAGTCGACTAAGGTTCAACATGCCGAGATCGTCAAGATGAACGTTGACTTGGTTCTGAGGAGTGAAATAAGGATGAATGAGATCAGTAATCTGAAGTCTGACGCTAAGGTTTTAACCAAGACGATCCATGATCTGGAGCGGGAGGAAAAGCGTCAAGTAACCATTCGACTGCAGCTCGAACAGGAGATCCGAGAACTCAAGGCTATTCGGGACCTCGGGCCTCCTTTGACTGACGCTCTTCGCAAAGAAATCTGTGAAGAGTATCGGAATTCGGACGAGATAAGTGGAGAGATTATGAAGATCCATACCGAAAGCTACGAGCTGTGCCGAAGTCGAGGCAAGGATAAGTTATTCAAAGCCAACCTAGATCCACATTTGCTTGACTCTTCGGATGATGAGGGGGCTGCTTAGAATAAAAACTTTTGTAATTTTCTTATTTTTGTAAATAAATTGAATATCAATGAAAAGTGATTTTCCTCCTTATGACTTCAGTGTATTTCCTTTCTATTTGTATTTTAACTTGAATTAATACGGACAAATGTGCAAAAAACTCCTTCGAGGATTTAACTCAAGTTGTTGATTAACAATTAAACAAATCATAGGACAAATAAAGTGAAGTTAAATATTGAGGCATTCCGAACTCAACACTTAGAAGAAATTCAAGTGGCAAAGTAAAGGGATACTTATCAGTTACCGAAGTGTGAGACGGATTTGCTTTACTGAAGGTTTGTTTACCCTGAAAAGCCTAACATAACCAAAAGATGACACTTGCCTACCACAAAGGGCCTGACAAGGTCTAAGTGGCGACAATTGCCTACCCGAAGGGCCTGACAATGCCAAATAGTGGCGACAATTGCCTACCCCGAGGGGCCTGACAATGCCAAATAGTGGCGACAATTGCCTACCCCAAAGGGCCTGACAATGCCAAATAGTGGCGACAATTGCCTACCCCGAGAGGCCTGACAATGCCAAATAGTGGCGACAATTGCCTACCCCAAGGGGCCTGACAATGCCAAATAGTGGCGACAATTGCCTACCCCGAAGGGCCTGACAATGCCAAATAGTGGCGACAATTGCCTACCCCAAAGGGCCTGACAATGCCAAATAGTGGCGACAATTGCCTACCCCGAGGGGCCTGACAATGCCAAATAGTGACCACCTATCGAAGAGGCTACCATCGAATGGTCAGCAAGTCCTCCCGAACCTCCTAACACCCATGAATTGTGCAGCAATAAAGACAACACTTGTTTGAGGTAAAAGATGATCTTTTATTGATGACGATGTATATATTTACAGACTTCTGACATACTGACAACAAATCTACTGAAAATATTTTCTGAGCCTGCCAGCGTGCCAAGTATTTTTGATTACTGAGCCATCTAATGTCTTCAAACGATAAGTTCCCGGCTTCGGAACCTCAGTGACTTCATAGAGTCCTTCCCAATTTGGCATTAGCTTTCCCAGATTCTGAGGTGTAGACGCTTCGACTTCTCTGAGAACAAAATCTCCTACTTCAAATCTGTGAAGCTTTACCCCCTTATTATAATGCTTAGCCACTCTTCGCTGATATGCCGCCAATCTGATTAAGGCTATTTCCCTGACTTCTTCCAACAGATCAAGATTGGTCTTTAGTCCTTCCTCGTTGTAGATTTCATTGAAATGACTGACTCGAAGACTTGGGGATCCAATTTCAATTGGGACTAAGGCATCAGTACCATAGGCCAATCTGAAAGGTGAATCCCCCGTTGTAGTCTTCGGAGTAGTTCGATAGGCCCATAATACACTTAACAGCTCTTCTGGCCATCTGCCTTTAGCTTCATCCAATCTACGCTTGATCCCATTCAACAGCGTTCTGTTGGTCACTTCGACTTGTCCGTTTGATTGAGGATGAGCCACTGAAGTCTTTCTGTGCTGGATCCCCAATTCTGCTAAAAAAGCTTCAAACTTTGAACCAACAAATTGACGGCCATTATCTGATACTACCGCCTTAGGAATTCCGAAACGGAATACAACTGATTCTTTCATGAATTTCAAACATTCCTGTTCCGTTATTGACCTAAGTGGCTTTGCTTCTACCCATTTGGTCATATAGTCTATGGCAACTATAACAAAACTGACCTGACCCTTTGCTTTCGGTAGTGGACCCAATATATCAACCCCCCAGACAGCGAAGGGTATAGGAGATAGGATCGAGTATAGCTCTTCCGGTGGCTGATGCGGTATTGGATTGTTGAGCTGGCATTTCTTGTGACACCCCCAAAATAGGTCCATTCCACCCAACCCATTCTGATTTGTCAAATACATGGTACAGAAATAACTACAACTTTTACAACCCATAAGCTGTGAGTTTGAATATAAACATTGTCATCTAGACAATATCCACATACAAATAAATCCCCATCATAATTATTGATACATAAATTTACAAAAAAAATGGTGAGGACTACTAAACAACTCTCTCTAGAACCTTCATTCCATACCCCGACTAGTACTCGCTACATTCTCGCCTCCTGAGAAAAAAAAATGGAACAACAAGGAAAAGGGTGAGCTCAACTAGCCCAGTAAAGAATATTATGACTAAGATAATGTACAACAAATTATCCTTAGTCTTCAACAGGGAAAAAAATCTGATAGAATACAATAGACAACAAGTTTTAGATCAACAACTGCAGCGGAAACAATAATTCATTAGAAGATTTAAGTAGAGAATAAAATCTACTAACATCTATGAATTTAAAAGTCCATCATCAATATTTTATCCCTGTAACATCAATCAATATATATCTCAAATCAAATCAAATATTCATCTTTGCACTACAGGCCAAAGATATTCATCAGTCGGTCATGTTCATCTAAACACCTGTTCATCTTTGCACTACGGCCAAAGATATTCATCAATTGTTCATGTTCATCTCAACACCTGTACATCTTTGTAGTACGGGCCAAAGATATTCATAATAAAATCAACCATCTTTGCACTACAGGCCAAAGATATTCATTAACACCATCATTTAGGACTGAGGATGATGAAAAATATTTTAAAGGAAACGAATCCAGTGAAACAAAATAACAAGTATTAAGGATTCGTACTCTAAACAATCCGAGTTCAAAAATACTTCATAAATAATCATACTGAAGTAAAATTCAAGAATGATCAAAACATGGATACAATCAAGGCTAGTATCCAGAATAGATATTTTGGACAAAAAGAAGAAATTTCATTTTTTGATGAATAGTGTCGTATACGTGAATAGTGCCGTATACGTGAATAGTGCCGTATACGTGAATAGTAACTCCGACACCAAAAGATAGAAATTTCACAAAAAAATATCTTCACACTTCGTGAATAGTACTCGTGAATAGTAACTCGTGAATAGTAACTCATGAATAGTAACTCGTGAATAGTAACTCATGAATAGTAACCCCGACATGAAAAAGTTCCAAATTTGATAAAAAGTTCCAACCAACATTTCAGCATAATGATATTGAAGAAATAATATCATTTGAGAAGAAAATAACATCCCTTACCTCGAAAGACAGCACTTCTAGTTAAAACACCGGATACAGGCTATGACTTGAACTTGCACCGTATAGCAATACTCAAAGTATACTCAAAATACTCACAAGAATACGCTCGATAATATAGAGAGAGAAAACTTCAGTTTCTGGTGTGATTTTCAATTCTAACCTAAGCACCTATTTATAGGAAATTGCTTAGAACACCAAAGCAGAAAATTTATTATAATATTAATATATTTAATAATCTTCTACGCCCACTTAGAATCTGCAAATTTGAATACAAACCACATGCTCCCTTCTAGAAGAAGTACAAAAAACGTTTTTTATAAAATAAATAATTAAAACTTCCAAAAATCAATTATTTCGGAGCTTCGGAACTTCAATAATTCATAATAAATAGTCCTTTTGCCAGAAAATTCGAATCTCGCGAGTTTTTATAGGAAATTCAATTCTGCACAACTTTGCAGAAGGAAGTTTTTCCAAATTTCAAACAGAAATTGACCAAAAATCACAAACGGGCTATTTTACAGGCTATAATCAAATTTCAGTCAATAAATGGGGTCCACCGACATGTTTAACATGTTTTAAATATTTTTGGTAACAAAAATACTCCTCCTCCACATATACTCATATATCCCACATTCATCGTAAAAATATCACCGTTAATATATTATTAAAATAATATATTTAAATGAATTATTTTATCAGAAAAAGATAAAATATTAATTTTCAACAATTGTCACATTAAAAACTTTCTCCATCTATATCCACATAAAATCAATATTTTCCTCATCATATAAATCAATAATTTAATTATTCACAAATAATATTACAGAATCACAATACTGACAACCAGGCCGTTCCCAGGAAAGAGGGGGCTTTCCAATAAGAATTTCTTCTTACTGGCGCGCAATTAGGTGACCAAACCTCTCCTTAGACAGAACTTTCTAGACATTGCCAATAATGTTATCAAATAATATTATTCAGATAATATGAATTATTGCTTCGATAATGAAAAATATTGTGTAGTGACAATTATTGAAACAACAGTGATATAAAATATCAATGCAGCAATTATTGAATCAATAAAATAAAATACTGAATAGTAATTACTGTAACAATTATTGAGTAGTGCCTTCTTACGTAAGAGTCAATAATTGGTGCAATACCGTGTGCTACTGTGCAACAACGCGTATTACTGTGCTTTAACCACTGGGTATTCCAACAGTATTAACGGTAACAACAACGCCGTTTTTTTATAAACAACTTATACTTGTCATTTTCTTCATCTAATCGCTTTCCGTTATGGGGCCCACAAAAGACTGCGCCGTCGTACGAATATTCCCCGACAGCAAGAATATTCCACGACCAAACGAATATTCCCCGACAACAATGAATATTTTATAACCACCTGCTTATTTAAAATATTTGCGCATTTTACCCATAACTAACCACATTAATCAAATCAACCCTAACTATTTCAAAATAATAAATAAAGGATATTCCTTTTTATTTAAAAATTTTTGGGGTCTTACAACCTCCCCTCCTTATGAAATTTCGTCCTCGAAATTGACGTACGTAACTGGTGTTTCAAAAAGGTAAAGATACCTCGCTTTCATTTCTGTTTCCAACTCCAATGTTATTTCCTCTATAGCATGATTCCTCCACAAAACTTTAACTTGTGGTATGATCTTCGTGCGTAGGACATGCTTCTTCCCATCCAACATCTTGACAGGTACCTCCTCATACGTTAAGTCTTCGACTATTTCGTCCGGTTCTAACTCAATAACATGGTTCGAGTCGTCCACGTCGGTACATAAAAAAAATGTTATAAACACGCGACATACTCAGCGATAAAACGAGTCTATAGGCCACTGTTCCTATTCGATCGAGAATTTCAAATGGATTAATAAATCGAAGGTTTGAGCTTTGCTCACATCGCCAATTCTCGCTTTTGAAATAACAACTTCTTGCACCTCCTTCTTCAAATTCATCAGCTCCGGTGTGTAGCTTGAACAGTTTTAACTTTGTCGATTAAAGTCGATTATACTCGTATATCATCACGTGGATACCTAGAGTTTTCATCTCCATCTCTATTATTTGTAAATTATACGAAATGAGTCTTTGAAAATATCGTACTCGTACTTGTATACGATCTTCTACTCAACACGTCAGCTACCACGTTCGCTTTTCCAGGATGGCATGGTCAGAACATGTGCTGAAATGAGTCTCCTCTTGAGTTCTTCGAAGCTCTTCCCACATTCCTTGCTCCATTCGAATTTTGTATCTCTACGAGTCAGCTGCGTTAATGGAATAGCGATTCGAGAATATCCTTCAACGAATTTCCGATAATAACCAACTAAGCCTAGAAAGCTACGTATTTCGATTACCGACTTAGGTTGTTCTCAACTGTGACTCATATCCCAATCTTGGATAGCACGTTACAATAACACCTATCAATTTACTACCGTACGAATATGGCATCCCCTACGGAAAGTCTGGCTTCTGTGTATTCCACAAAGGAAGTCACAAGATAAAGGCTCGGGTACCAACTTCTACAGTTGGGTTTTTAACTCCTGAAGTTCAATAGGAGCCATTCGATATGAGATTTTAGAAATGAGTTTTGTACCGGATTTAAAGTCGATACAAATTCAATATCACGCTCTGGGAGTAAGCCAAGAAATTCTTCAGGAAATACGTCAGGAAAAATCAATAACAACAGGAATATTATTCAAATCTGACGTGTCTTTATTCAAATCCATAACATGAACTAAGAAAACTTGACATCCGTTTTTCAATAAACGAATGACTTCATGGCTTGATATGAAAATGTTTGACTTCAATGGTTTGATTGCTTGAGTTCGAATATCAGGTTGCTTAGGAATATGAAAACTAACAATCTTACAAAAGCAATTAATTTTGGCATGATGAGTAGTTAACCTTAAAATCACATCAAAAGCAAATATCTCTATAGAAATAAGGTTAACAGGTAATGTAATAGTGCCAACTTGAATCAAGCAAGATTTCTAAACAACGGATGTAATGAAAGTTTCTCCTAACGGAGTCTCCAAAAATAGGTCAAAGTCTAATTTCTCCGGAGTCAAGTTCAAAAGTTGAGCGCAAGCAAGAGAGATAAAAGAATGGATAGAACCGGTACCTAGTAAGGTATAAACTTCACAAGAATTATAATTAACTAACCCGTGCTAACTTCGTTCGGGTTCCTCGCATTTTGACCGGTCACGACAAACGCTCTTCCAGGAACCGTTGACTTTGACTTTTCTGGGACAGTCTTTTGAGTCATCGTCCCCGCTGGAATTGGTTTCGCTACCGTACAATCTCGATCGATATGTCCTTCCTTTACACAATTATAGCATAACTTAAACTGTTGTGGGCAGTTTGGACTGATATGTCCCTCTTTTCCGCATTTGTAGCATACGACCGGTGGTCGTTCCCCTCCCTTGGAACCAGTTACTGCTAGTGCTGCCATTTTCACATTGTCGTTGTTGAATCTCCTCTTTTTAAAATCTCCTCTTGACTCGCTTCTTCTATTTTCGTGGCTATAATTACCACCAGAGTGGTTACCATTTTTGTCCGTCTTTTTCTTTCTCCACTGGTTATCGTTATTCTGATGACTGCTGTCACCAGTATGATCCTGGTTATGGTCCCTCAGTTGAACGTACTCGTTATCTCGCTCTAACAACTGAGCCCTGTTGACAACATCTTAATAGATAGAAAATTTATGAGAAATGAGATACTGACGTATGCCGGGTTTCAAACCTCTCAAAAACATCCGCGTCATACGTTCCTCATTCTCCACCAAATGAGGTGCAAACCTGGATAACTCCGCGAACTTCGCCTCGTACTGGGACACCGTCATGTTATTCTGCTCTAGTCTAATAAACTCCACTTCCTTCATATAGTGAATACTTTCAGGAAAGTATTTTTCGTTGAAAAGTTTCTGAAACGTCTCCCATGACATGCTGAGTGCGGCTGGATGTGTACGTTTCACAGACTCCCACCAGTAGTCTGCCTCACCACGGAACATAAAGGTGGCGAATGGAACCTTCTGTTCTTCCATGCATCCCAAGACATCGAATATCTTGGTAATTTGCTTGACCCATATTTTCGCCATGATCGGATCGGGCTTTCCCTTAAATTCTGGTGGTCCCAACTCTTTGAATTGCTTGGCTGTGACAAGCCGCGCGTTGCTATCATTCCCACCTGTATTTTGAAAACGAGTATCCCTCGTCTGATTTTGCATGAACTGCAAAAAGCTCCTAAACATCCCGTCGTTCATCGTCTGCTCAGTGGCGTTGTTCACAGGAGGAACATTGCCAGCCTGTTGCATGTTCTCCTCATTGGTGAGTACATGCGTCTCTACGGTCTCATTTACTCCACTGTTAATATTCTCAGTCGACATTCTCAAATACTGCCATAAAACAAGGGTTATTTAAACAATTTAACAAATCATATAATACCCCTATATTATGTCCGACCAACAAATAAGCTTAGGTAGGACATACTAGCGAAGGATTTACTCGTCTCTCCCCTCCTAGTTCTATTCCCCGATCTCCGCCAGAGATCATATCCCTAAGCTCTGATACCAACTGTGACACCCCCAAAATAGGTCCATTCCACCCAACCCATTCTGATTTGTCAAATACATGGTACAGAAATAACTTCAACTTTTACAACCCATAAGCTGTGAGTTTGAATACAAACATTGTCATCTAGACAATATCCACATACAAATAAATCCCCATCATAATTATTGATACATAAATTTACAAAAAAAATGGTGAGGACTACTAAACAACTCTCTCTAGAACTTTCATTCCATACCCCGACTAGTACTCGCTACATTCTCGCCTCCTGAGAAAAAAAAATGAAACAACAAGGAAAAGGGTGAGCTCAACTAGCCCAGTAAAGAATATTATGACTAAGATAATGTACAACAAATTATCCTTAGTCTTCAACAGGGAAAAAATCTGATAGAATACAATAGACAACAAGTTTTAGATCAACAACTGCAGCGGAAATAACAATTCATTAGAAGAGTTAAGTAGAGAATAAAATCTACTAACATCTATGAATTTAAAAGTCCATCATCAATATTTTATCCCTGTAACATCAATCAATATATATCTCAAATCAAATCAAATATTCATCTTTGCACTACAGGCCAAAGATATTCATCAGTCGGTCATGTTCATCTAAACACCTGTTCATCTTTGCACTACGGCCAAAGATATTCATCAATTGTTCATGTTCATCTCAACACCTGTACATCTTTGTACTACGGGCCAAAGATATTCATAATAAAATCAACCATCTTTGCATTACAGGCCAAAGATATTCATTAACACCATCATTTAGGACTGAGGATGATGAAAAATATTTTAAAGGAAACGAATCCAGTGAAACAAAATAACAAGTATTAAGGATTCGTACTCTAAACAATCCGAGTTCAAAAATACTTCATAAATAATCATACTGAAGTAAAATTCAAGAATGATCAAAACATGGATACAATTAAGGCTAGTATCCAGAATAGATATTTTGGACAAAAAGAAGAAATTTCATTTTTTGATGAATAGTGTCGTATACGTGAATAGTGCCGTATACGTGAATAGTGCCGTATACGTGAATAGTAACTCCGACACCAAAAGATAGAAATTTCACAAAAAAATATCTTCACACTTCGTGAATAGTACTCGTGAATAGTAACTCGTGAATAGTAACTCGTGAATAGTAACTCATGAATAGTAACCCCGACATGAAAAAGTTCCAAATTTGATAAAAAGTTCCAACCAACATTTCAGCATAATGATATTGAAGAAATAATATCATTTGAGAAGAAAATAACATCCCTTACCTCGAAAGACAGCACTTCTAGTTAAAACACCGGATACAGGCTATGACTTGAACTTGCACCGTATAGCAATACTCAAAGTATACTCAAAATACTCACAAGAATACGCTCGATAATATAGAGAGAGAAAACTTCAGTTTCTGGTGTGATTTTCAATTCTAACCTAAGCACCTATTTATAGGAAATTGCTTAGAACACCAAAGCAGAAAATTTATTATAATATTAATATATTTAATAATCTTCTACGCCCACTTAGAATCTGCAAATTTGAATACAAACCACATGCTCCCTTCTAGAAGAAGTACAAAAAACGTTTTTTATAAAATAAATAATTAAAACTTCCAAAAATCAATTATTTCGGAGCTTCGGAACTTCAATAATTCATAATAAATAGTCCTTTTGCCAGAAAATTCGAATCTCGCGAGTTTTTATAGGAAATTCAATTCTGCACAACTTTGCAGAAGGAAGTTTTTCCAAATTTCAAACAGAAATTGACCAAAAATCACAAACGGGCTATTTTACAGGCTATAATCAAATTTCAGTCAATAAATGGGGTCCACCGACATGTTTAACATGTTTTAAATATTTTTGGTAACAAAAATACTCCTCCTCCACATATACTCATATATCCCACATTCATCGTAAAAATATCACCGTTAATATATTATTAAAATAATATATTTAAATGAATTATTTTATCAGAAAAAGATAAAATATTAATTTTCAACAATTGTCACATTAAAAACTTTCTCCATCTATATCCACATAAAATCAATATTTTCCTCATCATATAAATCAATAATTTAATTATTCACAAATAATATTACAGAATCACAATACTGACAACCAGGCCGTTCCCAGGAAAGAGGGGGCTTTCCAATAAGAATTTCTTCTTACTGGCGCGCAATTAGGTGACCAAACCTCTCCTTAGACAGAACTTTCTAGACATTGCCAATAATGTTATCAAATAATATTATTCAGATAATATGAATTATTGCTTCGATAATGAAAAATATTGTGTAGTGACAATTATTGAAACAACAGTGATATAAAATATCAATGCAGCAATTATTGAATCAATAAAATAAAATACTGAATAGTAATTACTGTAACAATTATTGAGTAGTGCCTTCTTACGTAAGAGTCAATAATTGGTGCAATACCGTGTGCTACTGTGCAACAACGCGTATTACTGTGCTTTAACCACTGGGTATTCCAACAGTATTAACGGTAACAACAACGCCGTTTTTTATAAACAACTTATACTTGTCGTTTTCTTCATCTAATCGCTTTCCGTTATGGGGCCCACAAAAGACTGCGCCGTCGTACGAATATTCCCCTACAGCAAGAATATTCCACGACCAAACGAATATTCCCCGACAACAATGAATATTTTATAACCACCTGCTTATTTAAAATATTTGCGCATTTTACCCATAACTAACCACATTAATCAAATCAACCCTTACTATTTCAAAATAATAAATAAAGGATATTCCTTTTTATTTAAAAATTTTCGGGGTCTTACATTTCTCGCACTTCTTTACATATTCGGTAGCTTCCTTGAAGATTGTAGGCCAGTAGTACCCCTGACGAAGCACTTTATAGGCTAATGACTTAGCAGCCATATGGTCGCCACAAATTCCTTCATGCACTTCTCGGAGAGCGTATTTAGCTTCTGATGGAGTCAGACATTTCAATAACGGAGACGAGAAGGCCCTTCGAAAAAGATCCCCATCGATTAGAACAAAATTGGCACTTTTGTACTTGATTTTCTTAGCGAGCATCCGATCCGAAGGCAAGACGCCATCAGCCAAATATTCAATGTATGGAGTCAACCAGCAATTGGTTCGGTCAATGCACGTTACCACTTCATGATGAACACTAGGATGTTGTAGAATTTCTAGGTATACTGATCCTTCAAAAACATTAACATCCGTAGTAGCTAGTTTGGCAAGTGCATCAGCAATGGAATTGTTGCTACGCTCGACCCCTTGAAACTCATAGGATGAGAAATATTGAAGCCGGTCCTTTAATTCTTTCAAATACTTGATCATTCTTGGGCCCCGGGCTTCATATTCCCCAGTAAATTGTTTAACGACTAACTGAGAATCACTGAAAATAACTATTCTCTGTACTTCAAGACTCTTCGCTAATCACAAACCGGCCAATACTGCCTCGTATTCAGCCTCATTGTTCGTTGCTTTGAACTGAAATCGGATAGCCTGTTGCACCTTGAATCCCTCCGGACTTGTCAAAATAATCCCTGCTCCACTGACGTCCGAAGTAGAAGATCCATCAGCAAACAGCGTCCACGAACTTTCCTTCTCCTGAAGGACGACAACTGCCCTGTCAGATGCTTCGGCTTCGATCACGACTTCATCGGCCTCAGAAAATGAACATTCGATCATAAAATCAGTCAAGGCCTGTCCTTTGATGGCGGTTCGGGGATGATACTCAATGAAAAATTGAGACAATTCCATCGTCCACGCAGCTAATCTCCCCGATACTTCTGGTTTGCTCATAATCTTCTTTAAAGGTTGATCCGTGTATACTATTACCAGCCTACCTTGGAAGTATTGCCTAAGCTTTCGACTAGCAGTTATTAAAGCGAAAGCAAACTTTTCAATGTTTGGGTATCTGGTTTCAGCATCCCGAAGGACATGGCTCATATAATAAACCGGATGCTGCTTGCCCCCAACTTCACGCACCAAAACGGCTCCTATTGCCAACGGACTAGCTGCGAGGTATAAATATAGAGGTTCGGCAGGGACGGGCTTCACCAACAAAGGTGCCGAAGATAAATAGGACTTGATGCCTTGAAAAGCGTCTTCATATTCTGAAGTCCATTGGAACGTTTTTGAATTTTTCGGCCCCTTCAATGTATCAAAGAACGGTAAACATCTTTCTGCTGACTTGGACATAAACCTCCGCAAAGCTGCAATCCTTCCAGTCAGACGTTGAACATCTTTAAATGACTGAGGAGTCTTCATGTCCAGGATCGCTTGAATCTTCTCCGGATTGGCTTCAATTCCTCTTCGACTGACAAGATAACCCAGAAATTTACCGGCACCCAGACCGAAAGTGCACTTAGTGGGGTTAAGTCTCAAGTTGTGATGACGAATGGTCTGAAAACATTCTTCCAAATCATCCAAATGCTTATGTACCAACATGCTCTTAACAATCATGTCATCCACATACACCTCAATATTCCTGCCCAACTGATATCTGAAGATATGGTTCATCATCCTCTGGTAAGTGGCTCCGGCATTAATGAGGCCGAAAGTCATTTTCTTATAGGCATATACTGAACGATGCGTAATGAACGCCGTCTTCGGTATATCCTCTTTACACATGGAGATCTGATGATACCCAGAAAATGCATCCATAAAACTTAATAAAGCATACCCCGAAGTGGCATCGATGAGTTGATCAATGTGGGGGCAGCGGGTAGAAATCCTTTGGACAGGCCTTGTTCAGATCACTGTAATCAATACAGACTCGCCATTTGCCATTATGCTTCTGGACCAGTACCACATTAGCCATCCATTGTGGGTAGTCTATTTCAAAGATAAAGTCCGCTGATAACAGTTTTGCAATTTCATCGTCTATGATTCGCTGGCGCTCTGGTGCAAAGATCCTCCTCTTCTGTCGCACCGGCTTCTTTGACGGGTCCACCTCCAATCGATGCTCCGCAATATCCCTACTGACTCCAGGCATATCTTGAGGTTCCCATGCGAAAATATCAACAAAACACCTCAGGAGCTCTATAAGGTTCGTCCGGAGAGGTTCCGGCAAGCCCAAACCTATCTTCACCGTTTTATCCTCTTTGCCCGGAATGAGCTCTATCTCTTCTGTCTCCTCAGCTGGCGTGACCATCGGTTCGGAGCTGCTCTCGGTGAAGGGCTTGATCTCTATCGCCATGGTTTGCTGCTGCTTCGATACTCCGACTCCCGAAGTAATAACAGCATTTCGGTAACACCTTCTGGCCAGATCCAGATCTCCTTTCACCTCACCAACCCCATGAGCAGTAGGAAATTTGATTTTGAAATGAGGTATTGATGTCACAGCTTGCAAAGCAATTAAAGTAGGCCTCCCCAAAATAGCATTATAAGTAGAATCCACATGCACAACGTAAAACTTGCAAATAATTTCTACCTGTTGAGGGGCCGTTCCAAATATGACTGGTAGCTCAATAGTTCCTGCCATCTTAACCGGATCATTGCTGAAACCATACAGAGGAGCCTCCTGGCCTATCTCCATCTTCTGTCCCTCCAGATTCATTCTTTGATAAGCGTGAGCATACAGGATGTCCACATAAGACCCATTATCCACCATCATCCTTTTCATGTCCACCGAAACCCACCTGTGCAGTGAGCACCAATGATCCTTCGTGCGGTTCGATGACTTCCGAAGGGTAATCCTCATCAGTAAAAGAGATTACAGTATTCGGGTAAGGTCTATCGGTCTTCGGGAAGGTACCCGCCACCGACATGACCGAATCCAAATAACTTCGGCGTTTCCTTCCAACTAGCTTTCCAGAAGTACCCCCAGTGATGACATCGATCACATGCCTGGCAGGTTGTCCCGCAGCCGGTAACGCCTGCTGAACCGGTTGAGCTGCCTGGACGGGCGCTTTGATCTCGTTGCTGATTATCTCTGGCAGCTACGAACTGTAACTAAAGCTCCACCTTGCACCTTTCTTTCAATAAATTCTTTCAAACTGGCACAGTCATTAGTATCATGACCCGAAGCTTGATGATAATCACAATATTTGCGAGGGTTACCTTTTCCGGGCTTGATGTTATCTCGAGGTGGCTCGAAGAAAGGTTGATTTTTGATCTGATCCAAAATAACAGCCCTGTCTGCATTGAGTGCCGTGTAAGTTCTATTCACTCTCTGAGGCGGAGCGGACGAACGTCCTCCACCTTGCCTCCAATTGTTGTATCTCTTTGATCCGCCATCGTGGCGGTCTTTACTCCCTTCATTCTTCTTCTGGTCCGCATCGGTTTTATCCCAATCTGTCTCTTTAAGCCGATCTGAAGGACGCTTGAGACTGCTCATGGCTTTCTTCTACCACGATATAACCTTCGGCTTTGTCAAAGGCTTCGGCGAGACTCTTCGGGTGGTTAAACATAAGTTTCTTCACCAACTTTTCCGATTTGACCAGATCTAACCCATTCTGAAACAGCCCCACAGCTTGTAGATCATTCAAATCTGCCACTTTGGCCGACTGCTTCTCGGAATCGCTTCACATACTGGCCCAAAGACTCATTAGAGGATTGTCGAACTTGAGCCAACGAACCAGTTGGCTTTCCTCTTCTTCTGTTGCTCCCAAAACGAGCATGAAACTTGCTGCACATATCTTCCCAGGACGAGATAGAATCCGAGGGTAAGGTCCCCATCCATTGTCGGGCGTCTTTTCTAAGTGTTGTGACAAAAGTATGTCATTTAGCTGCATCACTAAAGTCATAATAGTCCATAAGTCGGTCGAATGCCTGACTATGGTCGTAAGGGTCCCCCGATCCATCATAACTCTCGATATGGGGCAACTTCTTGGTGGGATCAGCTTTTTCACTAAGAATCTCCGCGGAAAAAGGGGATGCCTTCTTTCCCGGAGTGTCTTTGGTTTTCTGCACTTCGGTAAGTTGCTTCCGAAGCTCCTTCAATTCTTTAACCAGATACTCCACGCCTTCTGGTTGAGATGACGCCTCTTTCTCTAGCAATTCTTTCTTTCTGTGAGCAGATCGGATTTTTTTAACAGATCCTTCCATTCTAAAGGGGCTTCTCCTATGACGAGTATCTACAGGGCGGGGTACCCTCAGTAGACTCTCGGGAGTATGTCCTCTGTATATACTTCGCCTTTGAATTCGGGCACTATGGTGAGAATGTGCAATGACAAGTGCTCTCTTTGCATGTCTCCGGAGTGCGATCCCTGGATCGACCTCTTTGTTGACTTCGTCCCTGCTCTCTGGACTCGACAGGGAGATATACCCTCCTCGATCTCTGAGGAGTAGGGCTCCGAGACCTTCTTCTTTCTCTGGTTCGACCTAGAGACTCTCGCACTGAGTGAGCATGTTCTTTTCCACTCCGATGCCCTTGTTCTTCGGATTGGACATAACTGAGCTCCTCATCTCGTAATTCTGCCATACGAGCCATTTGATCGGTTATGTCCTGACGCTGTTTCATAAGTGCTTCCATGGCCTTATCCGCTTCATCTGCCATCTTTGCCAACCGGGAGGCTTTGGCGTTTTGGTCATCTCGGTTTCGAGTTCTAGGCGAGGTGCCTTCTACTCGTTTCCGACCATGGCCAGGTTCTTTCTCTGTGGGGAACATTAGCTTGCGCTTTGCTTTGCCTACCGCCTTCGGTCGAGAATCTTCGGGCGATCGTTTGGATGCTGTGCTAGCATGGATACTTATAGTTGGTCCCAAACGATCTTTGGTAGATATTCGCGGTACTGAATCACTGACAGCCATCGGCTGTCCTTCAGGTGTAGATGTTCTACTCTTCCCCATGAAAACTGGATAGAATAAAACAAGATGAGTGATTGAAAAATACTCAGGACACTAGAACTCAGCCCTCCTTCTAGCGCCAATGTTAACGCCAAGATCTTTCTCCACGTCCCAATCACGAAAGACGTCCTGATCCTGCACAGTAAACACGACAACACTACAAGCTTGACGGCCGGACCGCCGAGGGATAACTCAGGCGTAAGAGTAAGTATGTTTGTTCACAAGGTTAACTCAAGAGGATGATAAAGTCTAGTGTAATGAGGGTTGTGATAATCTATGGTTGTGTGTGTGTAATACATACCTGTTTTGTGAAGACTTACTCGGTAGGATATAATATCTTTGCCTGGAATATTGTGCCACCTACTACCATCTGACATATCCCCATGATCTGATGGGTTCTGCCGGCTGCATGAAACCTGTACACTGCCTTTTTTTTGCTGTTCATACCGCCGGCCGGCTATAATCCCATCCACATTAATGTATGGCAGGTATCTTGGTCAAATGTCATATTATATCATCATTACAAGTCAAAGTAATAGATATTATATGACCCAATGGGTTGATCCGCTGATCCAGTCCGGTTTTTATAAGGTTGAATGAGGTCAACATAATAATTGGGCCCAATAGGCCCAATGACTTAATTAATAAGTAAGCCCAATGTACCCGGCCCAATATAGAAGAAATATCATTGACCCAACAATCCCGCTTACTAGCAGACACCCTTTCCTTTTCAGTAGATAAGGAGATTACTCTTTATTTAGATTTTAAGGATCATCGCATTGAAGATGAGAACATTTGAGATAACATATAATGCTCAATATCATAGAAAGGAAACACTTAAAAAATCTTT
Organism: Panax japonicus; assembly: GCA_020205505.1. Classification (NCBI taxonomy): domain Eukaryota; kingdom Viridiplantae; phylum Streptophyta; class Magnoliopsida; order Apiales; family Araliaceae; genus Panax; species Panax japonicus. Next base: position 75,472,769 of record CM035092.1, on the reverse strand, counting down.
GTTAAAAGTAGCCTTTGCATACAAAAACAAAAAAGAAAAGCAAATGAAGCAATATCTGCTCCTCTTTAGGCAGTACATTATAAGCATAGAGTAGCTCCTATATATTTACAGGTCTGTTATTTTACCAAAGAGATTGATTAATGACAATTTTACTGGAACAGACTCCTGTGCTTCAAAACAAGTTTAAATTCTCTTTTTCACATAAAAGAGAACACATGTACATAAATTGATTTAAAAGTTCAGTTAAGAATAGAAATATCACCAAAAGAAAAGTTCAAATTGAAATTACCTCAACTCGGTTTTTGAATGAGCAACATCAGTTTGAACTGAGATTAGTTCAAGTAACCACAACTTCTAACACACCACTAAATCCAAGAGAACATGTAACAGTAAAGAACAGCTACCAACAGTGCACATGTTCAAAGAAGGTACAAAGATCTGGAGAAACAAGTAACCAATATGTATTAGCAATTTAGCACTCAAAGTAATACTTGGACACAGGAGAATTTAGCTTAAAATGTCGTGCAGAAAATTTTGCACCATATGTCGCACAGTCTGGTGTTGAAGTTGCATCCTAGCATAATCACACCTTTTTTGTACGGAAAAATAATAACTAGGGTTGCATACAAGTATGTTCCTTTATGGGCAGCCAAAACAACTACTTACATTCCCACATTAAGCCTATATATAACTTTATGTCCATTTTTACAGTAGAAACCACTTAAATCATAATCTCCTAAGAATTTGGAGAGTAACAACCCTTTATCCTACTCCAAAAATCATTTAACTAAATCTACATAAAATACAATTAAAATGAACATAACCATACTAAAAAGTCAGTTTTCATCTGTCAGGAAAATGAATTATTAGAGTTTCCTTGTAAGTATGTTTCTTTATCTGCAGTCAGTCACGACTTGCATGCCCACCTTAAGACTACAAATCTCTTTACGTCCATATTTACAGCAGAAACCACTTAAGTATCACGCTAAGAATTAGGACATATTTAACATAAGTATCAACAACCCTATATCAAAATCCCAGCTTCATTTAACGGAATACACAATATAAAAGACTTGAACATAAACATACTAAAGAAACTGTTTTATGCCAGCATGCTCAAACAAAAGCTAAACAGAACATACACCCCACCCCAGTAAAGAACAAAGTAGTTTAAAAAATGATAAAAATCATTCTTTTATACACGAATTGAATCAGTATAGATACCAATATTTTAAAAACAGAAACTTAAACAAGTTATACAAAACTCAATATCTATTGAAAGAACAAATCAACCAACAAGTTCAGCAAAAAAAGGATAAAACTTGAATTCAATGACCCTAGCTTATCCAAATAATTACATAAAACACAGTCCAACGACATCAAATTAACATTCAAATCAATAAAACCGACCAACGAAAATTATATATACAGAAGTAGCATTAGAAAAAAAATAAGAATAGGCAAGTAAAATTGAGTAAAAGACAAAATAAAATTTAAAATATTGGGTAAAAACCAGTGTAAGAAATTCCTAGATCCTGGGAAAGTGAGAGAAAGATTTGACCTTGATAGAGAAGGAGGCACCATGAGGACGAAGACCTGGAAGATTAGAAGCACCGTCAAATGTATATCATTTTTTAAGAAATAATTTGGAAAGAGAAAAATATTAAGGTGACTTGAAAATTAATTTTTTATTATATACGTGGCAAATGAAATGAAACTAATGTTCTATGTGGCTGATCTTAACCTTTGGATTAAAATGGATGATCAATACAGATTTAAGGAACTCTAACATTTAAAATACATAAGTTGATTAATTTTTTATTGACAAACACTGATAATAATATCCGGAAAAATTTATTCATTCAATAAAAGATATATACCAATTACATGTATGATGAAATTAGGGAATACCTACTCCATCCAAAATAAAATTCAAATCACAAACTTTCATGACTTAAATATAAATAAAATAGAAATGATCACGAAACAACTACCGTACACATTCACTTTCCGCATTGTGTATCCAAAAAGACGAAATCAACTCTCTATAGACACAAACCAAGCTCCCCAAAAGAGAAAAAAACTCTAACAAGAGTGGAGAAAAAACAAGAGATTTAACCTCAAATTATAAAAGAACAAAATCCACAAAATGAAAAAATAAACTCCACGAAGAGAGAAAATATAAACCAAATGAGTGGCTAATAATAACCAAAAGATCTTGTTAACGCCAGAATTTTCTGTCACGTCCCAATCACGAAAGACGTCCTGATCCTGCACAATAAACACAGTCAACACCAAAAGCTTGACGGCTTGACCGTCGGGGGATAGCTCCAGGCGTGAGAGTCAGTACAGGCTATCACAAGGTTAACAATGGAGGAATAAATATCTAGTGACTTGAGAGCAATAATTAATTAGTTAATTACCTTTCACCGTGTGTTATCCTTGCTATATATCTCCAACGTCCGGTTTGTCCTGTATGCAACTGACTTTTCGGGCCCACAACTTTCAGCCGACTAAGACCTGTCCAATCCTCATTAAATGCAATACAGAGATGACAGTCAAAGTTCTATCCCCAATCTACACCGGTCAAAGCCCAAGTGGAACCATACTCATCTAGTAATTCGGCCCACTGTCACAGCCTAATATCTCATAGGCCCCAAAATAAAGATAATATCCATCCAATGGGCTGGCCCAATGAACCGGCTTAATACTTTCAAGACCCACCTCAACATGTCTAAAGTATTATGGCCCAACATTGCCCCCAGTCTTTTATTAAACAGGAGGTTTAATGAAAGAGTATAAGTGAAATCGGTCCAGAATAAAAGGAAGTATGATAGGTCATAAGAGGTCTAAAGTGAAACTCATCAAAGCCCAACCTAAGTCGGTCCAAATTGATACCAAAGATAGAAATAGGAAGCCCAACAGACATAAACCCACTCTAATTAGGATATTTTGACCCAAAACCGGATAACACCTCTTCCAATTCACCATCATTACTGTGAATTAATTGTGCCGCCCTCGAGTGCCGTGTAACCGTCAATATAAAAGGCAAACTTTACCAATCTTGACAGTTTTACCTGCCAATTTAAAATTCGAGCGCCTTCCGAACTCTCTGCTACTCTGAATTTCTTCTTTTCTTCTGCAAACCGTCAACAATGGCTTTCCAGGATTCTGAACAAGGTCACCCCCAACTAGTGACACCAATTTGCTCCATTCCTTCCAATTCCAAACTCTACCAAAAATGCTTCAAGTTCTACTGCTGCAACTGCTAAAAAGAAACCAACAACGACATTCTCCCCCAGTCCTTCTGAATTTTACAGGAACAAAGAGCAGTATGTTCATGCCAACATCCCCTCGAAAGTGACCGAGACTGACCAGGAGAGGCTTCGAACTCGTTGCCACATTCCGGATACCCATCAGGTGAGAGTACCCAGGTCTGGAGAACGGATGTACCAACGTCCTGAAGGATGGATGGTTGTTACGACGACCATTCTGGAGAAAGGGATTCGGTTCCCCCTTCACGCCTTCGTGGTGACTCTGTTAGGGTTTCTGGGTGTTGGGTTCGCCCAATTAACGCCGAACTCGTATATTCATATTCTGGCATTCATAGCTCTATGCCACGAACTTGGTGTCGAACCTGCGCTCGACTTCTTCTTTACTGTATACAAGGTCGGTCAATCCAGAGAAAAAGGTTTTAAGACCATAAGCAAGCACTCTTCAAAAACTGGAGAGAGGTTCGAGAAACGCTCCTTAATAAATACTCTTTCAAGCAACAAAGGATGGCATGAGAGATGGTTTTTCGTCAAAGGACCCGAAGTCCTCTCCTTACCGGGTTGGGCCACAGACGAGAAGATTTCTACGGACTTCGGGGACGTTTCTGAAGAACGGGAGGCCGAGATGATAGAACTATTGGACAATTTCCCAAGGGAGGAATGGAACTATAGACTTCTTTCCAACCAAGCGTGGATTGTACAATCACAAACGTAAGTGCAAATTCATTTCATGAATATTTGAAAATTTTGTGATATGGATTCTGATGTAGAACTGTTAATCTTTTGTAGTGACTTTGATTAAACCATTGCCTTCGGAGGTGAAGGACTTAGAAGATTTGTTAGCTGGAAAACCGATAGAAGCCACTGTCGAGTCTTCACAACATGAAATCCCATCCGAAGACAATGCAGCCGAAAAAACTGCAAATGCCGATGCCGAACCTTCACAACCTGAAACTTCCTCCAAATTCAACCCACCTAACGAAGTACCAAATGAGGAGCCTCAAACACGTGCACCCGAAAATGACGAACCTATCCTTCCGGAAAAAGTTATTCATCTTCGTCGAAAGAAAAGAGCCATCCGAAAGCCCCGGCCGATCTCCATCGCATCAGACTCTGAAAACTTTTCCGAATCCGAACCGACCTTTAATCCGATACCTCCAACTACTGACCCAAAACCGCCGACTGATGACACAATTCCACCGAATGTTGATCCAACACCACCAACCGCCGTCCCCAAAATTGGTTCGAACAAGTTTACTAGATCTTCCTGCGAATGATCGAAGACAACTTCTTCGGATCAAAAAGTTGAGAACCAAAGTCACCCCCCTAACCCCTGATGAGCTTAGGGTTCCTTCCTTCAAATACTCATCCTTCAACAAACCCTGTGGAGACTCCAACTGTAAATGAAGAAGAAAGAACTGAGTCTGCCGCAGTGCCATCTCGAAAGAGAAAACGACCAAATGACAGCCACCCTAGCCCAACACCTTCAATTCTACCAGTTCGAGATTCTACTCCAGCTCGATCTCCTTCCCCCGAAAACATCTACATGGATCCTTCTCCCGTTCATGAAAACCCGATGCCTTCCCCTCCAAGGCCTTCAACACAAAATTTCCACGATGAGGCCACCGGAGCGCCGACTTTATGGCCTCGGTACAACGTCAACTTTCCCTTTCATCTGTTTGATGCCTTCGTTCGGGAGAATGATGATCATCGATTTGATACTCATACGAACGAGAATTTTCTTGATGAAGGCATGAGTTATCTGGCAAAGGTAAGTGAGAGTTTTATTAATTAAACATTTCTTCACTTGCTGAAATATTTAAAATCGACTGAACACTGTTGAATATACGCAGGCAAATGCAGTCTTCGGGCATTTACGTCCCAGGCATCTAAATGTCCAAATCCGATGAGGAGACTCTGAGGAGGGAGAATAATATGCTGAAGGCTACGTTGGCCCGAGAGAGAGAGGAACGTGAATTTGTTCTTCACGCCAATGAGGGACTTCAGAGAGAATTGGCTCAAACCAAAGAGGATATGAAGGAGACTTATGACGTGCTGAGCTCGGTTAGAGAAGAACTGAAGACAACAAAAGCCAGCGAACAAAAATTAGCCACCATGAATAATCGCTTTGTTGCAGAGACCGAAGCTCTGAAGTCTACCAAAGAGGAGCTTGTTGTAGCCAATCAGAACTTGTTATCCCAACTCAATGAAGTTCAGACGAAAGCTCGATCAGATAGGAAAGTTCATAAGGCCAAGCGTCGCAAGCTTCGTGGCAAGATAAAGGCACTTCGAGACCGAGACCCTCCTCTAACTGAAGACTTGATCAAGCAAATACAGGCGGATTACCACACATCTGACGAGCTTGGGGCAGAGATTTTAAAAGTATATTATGAAGGGTACGAAGAGTGCCGGAGTCGGGGCAAAGAAAAAATGGTGGCTGCCCAACTGGATCCATCTTTGCTAGACTCCGAAGATGAAGCTGCTAGCTGAAGATGATTTTATTCCCTTTAACTTATAGGACTTGTGTAAAAAGTTTTTGATTTTGTAATTTAATGAAATGTCAACTTCATTCCTTGTTACTTCTGTGTGAACATTTCTTGTCAATAATGGATCATCAATCAACTTGAAAACTATGCAAGTGCCTCTTATCTTAAACCGTTAGTCAATAATTAAGCAAATTATATAACAGTTAAGAACAATGATAATATAATCCGAACTCAACACTTGAACAAAATAAAGTAATGTATACTTATCGTTCCCAAAGCGTGAGATCGGTCATGTGTGAAGTGAATTCGGCTGATCCTCCTTGTACCATCAAAATCTTGCTTACCACTCGGGGTAGAATAAGTATATAAGGGCCAAGATATGAGGACCAAGATATAAGGATCAAGATATAAGGACCTTTGTCCACCACTCGGGATCTGACAAAGTCTAAGGATGACACTTGCCTACCACGGAGGGCCTGATAAGGTCTAAAGGACCACCTGCCGAAGAGGCTACCATCGAATGGTCAGCGAGTCCTCCCGAACCTCCTATCAAAACCAAAAGATGACATTCGCCTACCACGAAGGGCCTGACGAAGTCTAAGTGGCGACAATTGCCTATCCCGAAGGGCCTGACAATGCCAAAGTGACGACAATTGCCTACCCCGAAGGGCCTGACAATGCCAAAGAGTGACCACCTGCCAATAAGGCTACCATCGAATGGTCAGCGAGTCCTCCCGAACCTCCTATCAAAACCAAAAGATGACATTCGCCTACCACGAAGGGCCTGACGAAGTCTAAGTGGCGACAATTGCCTACCCCGAAGAGCCTGACAATGCCAAAGTGACGAAAATTGCCTACCCCGAAGGGCCTGACAATGCCAAATAGTGACCACCTGCCAATAAGGCTACCATCGAATGGCCAGCTAGTCCACCCGAACCTCCTAACACCGATGACGTTTGTTGTGCCTGTCGAACTATGGATGAGCTACCGAAGTCCCTCATGAATGTTTTAAACTTCGATCCCATGAGCTTGCGTCTGTTAACCTGATCCCTAGGCAATGGACCCAGTACGACTACCCCCTAGACAGCAAGAGGTATAGGAGATAAAATTGAATATAGCTTTTTGGTGGCTGATGTGGGATCGAACCATTTAGCTGTCAAATATCCACATGAACCCTCCGAACAAGATTTACAGCTTCGGACGGCACCCGAAATTCCTCAATAGCGGGAGATGGGTCCAAAGTAGAATACCCGAAGTCTTTCTGTGCTGAATCCCCAGTTCTTTCAAGAATATCGCCGCCGAAGTGCTTTGTAGGTCAACAACTTCGGGCCAAATAATTGTCACAAATATCTCTAGTGAACTTCCCGAAGAACACACTCTGCTTCGGGTGGAACCAAATGTTAAGTAATGATGACGAAAAAGGTCCTTTGATAAAGATTCTCATCAATGAGAACAAAATTGACACTTTTGTACTTGGTCTTCTTTGCCAGCATCTGATCCGAATAAATAACGCCATCTGTCGTCAAAGTTATAAACATCTGTAGTGGCCAGCTTCGATAACGCATCGGCGGTGGAATTGTTATTGTGATTGACTCCTTAATAGCCTGCTATACTGATGTCCGAAATAGAATATTCATCTGCATGCAATGTCCACGAGCTCTGTTTCTGCTGAAATACTGCAACGGCTTTGTCGGACTCCTTACCTGGAGCTGCAACTTTAGATGGATTTCTCCGAAGACAAATTCCCACAGGGCGGTGCGCCCTTAATGGACTCTCGGGAGTGTGATTTATGGATCTACTTCGGTGAAACTTTTTGTCACTGTGGTGAGGATACTCAAGGCAGAATGACTTATTTGTATTCTGAGGTGCATGCTCCCTGGATCAGTTTCTTCATCTGCTGCGACCATAATCCCAAAGACCAATAGGGCGAAGTACCCTTCTTCGGTCAATCAATCAGGAAAATGGCTATTGGGTCTTCGTCTACTCTGCTACGACCATAATCCCGAAGACCAATAGGGCGGAATACCCTTCTCGATCAATCAATCAGGAAAATGGCTGTTGGGTCTTCGTCTACTCTGCTACGACCATAATCCCGAAGATCAATAGGGGCGGAATACCCTTCTCGATCAATAAATCAGGAAAATGGCTGTTGGGTCTTCGTCTACTCTGCTACGAACATAATCCCGAAGACCAATAGGGCGGAATACCCTTCTCGATCAATCAATCAGGAAAATGGCTGTTGGGTCTTCGTCTACTCTGCTACGACCATAATCCCGAAGACCAATAGGGCGGAATACCCTTCTCGATCAATCAATCAGGAAAATGGCTGTTGGGTCTTCGTCTACTCTGCTACGACTATAATCCTGAAGTCCAATAGGGCGGAATACCCTTCTCGATCAATCAATCAGGAAAATGGCTGTTGGGTTTGCTTCGATCCCGAGGAGGGCCTTGAGACATGTCTTTAAAGTGTAGACTTCTTTCTAACTTGATCGGTCTGTCAGTCTGACCATTTCGGTATAGGATTCTAAGCAGTATGCCTTCTACCCTTTTCCGACCATGGTCAGATCTTCTTCTCGGCAGCAAAAATCAATCTTCTTCCAACATCGTATCGGGCTCTCGAACGAGAACTCTCAGAAACCTGCTTGGAAGCAGTACCAGCATGAGCATTCTTTGAAGGACCCAATCAATCCTTGACAGATACTCATTGTGTAGACGAAGTCATAGCCATCAGGTATCCTTTAGAGGTAACTGTTCTACTCTTCTTCACCATGGATTCCGACGTAGAGCAGCTACAATTTGTGATTGAAAAATTCAAGAACACTAGAACACAGCCCTCCTTCTAGCGCCAATGTTAACGCCAGGATTTTCTGCCACGTCCCAATCACGAAAGACGTCCTGATCCTGCACAATAAACACAGTCAACACCAAAAGCTTGACGGCTTGACCGTCGGGGGATAGCTCCGGCGTGAGAGTCAGTACAGGCTATCACAAGGTTAACAATGGAGGAATAAATATCTAGTGACTTGAGAGCAATAATTAATTAGTTAATTACCTTTCACCGTGTGTTATCCTTGCAATATATCTCCAACGCCCGGTTTGTCCTGTATGCAACTGACTTTTCGGGCCCACAACTTTCAGCCGACTAAGACCTGTCCAATCCTCATTAAATGCAATGCAGAGATGACAAGTCAAAGTTCTATCCCCAATCTACACCGGTCAAAGCCCAAGTGGAACCATACTCATCTAGTAATTCGGCCCACTGTCACAGTCCCAATATCTCATAGGCCCCAAAATAAAGATAATATCCATCCAATGGGCTGGCCCAATGAACCGGCTTAATACTTTCAAGACCCACCTCAACATGTCTAAAGTATTATGGCCCAACAGATCTAATTTTAAGTTTTGAAACTAGTTTCTCTTTAGAGAGAAAAGAGGAGAAAATATTATTATTTAATTGGCTTTTTATTATGAACTAGTTAAATTATTACTCCCTCTAACCTCAAAAGCATGGATTCAAGTACAATTTTTTGTGTGCTTAAAAGTACACAAATCAAATATAAAATATATATGTATAAAGATTATTTTATCATCAAAAGTATATTTTAATGGGGTTTATATATTAAGTTTAGAAAAAAAATTATAAGTTTAATTATATACCCAACTTTTATGAATAAAGATGAATTTTTTATAATTACCATTTTTTTAATATTATGGAATGAATTTGATATAATGTTATAGTTGTGGGTAATAGTTATAAATTTTACAAAGTACGCAAGTTGTTATATAATATTCGATTGGTCGGGGAATATTCGTTTTAACAGGGAATATTCGTACGACGACACAATCATTGGTGGACCCCACAACAGAATTATTGTCAGATTGAGAAAACGACAAAAATATTTTATGAAAATAACGGCGGAAGTTTTATCGTTAACTGTTGAAACACCCGGTGTTAAAAGTACAAGGAATACGCGTGGTTGCATAGTAGCACACGATATTGATTATTGATGCTTACGTGAGAAGTCACACTAGTATTGATTATTGTGCATAGTAGCACACGGTAACTGAGTGACTTATCACGTAAGCATCAATAATCAATACCGTGTGCTACTATGCAACCACGCGTATTACTATATTTTTACTACCGGGTAGTTCAACAGTTTAACGGTAAAACTTTCGTCGTTATTTAAAAAGATAATTCTGTCGTTTTATTACTACGACAATACTTCCGTTGTGGGTTCACCAATGATTGTGCCGTCGTACGAATATTCCCGAAAAAAAGAATATTCCTCGACCAAACGAATATTTTATAACAACTTGCATACTTTGCAAAATTTATAAATACTACCCACAACTATAACATTATATCAAATCCATACCATAATATTTAAAAAAATATTTTGAGAAATTTAAATATTTATTCATAAAATTTGGGGTCTCACAGTTGTGATACTAATGAATATCATTGGCCGTAGTGCAGAGATGATGTGGATTATTTATTAAGCTGAGTCCCGACGATAAAAGTGATGAAAAACCTTTTAAATCATAAAAGATAGTATATTTTATTCTCTACTTGACTCTTTTAATGGGTTGCTTGTTCCGCTGTAGTTAAACTTGATGTTTGTTATATTATATCAGTTTAACACTGTTGAAGGCTAACGATAATTTATTCTGTATTATTTTAGTCATAATATTTCTTACTGGGCTAGTTGAGCTCACTATTTTACTTTCATTATTCTCTTCAGGAAATGAGAACGTAGTAGGGACTAGTCGGGGAACGGAGTGACGGTCCAGATAATAGCATTTGTAGTTCTCACTATTCTGTTAAATAGTGTGATAATAAATGTAATGAGGACTCAATTGAGTGTGGATATTGTCTAGATTACAATGTTTGTATTAAAACTCACAGTATATGTTTTGTCGTATTTTACACGACTGTTGTATAATTAAGTTGTATTTGAATTTTGTACCATATATTTGACGACTTAAAATAGGTAATGTATACTTATTTTGTGGACGTTCTATTATGAGTAAAATTGATACTTATTTAATTTTCTTTCCTTTATACTTTAGTTTTCTTTAACTTGTGTAAAATATATACTTTAGACATTTTTAAATTGTGATTAGCAGCACCACATACATACCCAAGTACATACATGTATTGAATTCTAGCTCCAAAAACTACAACAAGCAAACGTGTCTAGTCGACCTCTATTTTAGACTAGAAAAAGTCATATTAGAGTTTATAGACTAGTCACATATATGGTCAATATTTAGAAATTAACAGAAATACCATTAGAAAAAAGACTAAGATTATGTTTGATAAACCTGAAAATTAAGTTTGAATGATTATGATATCTTAATAAATTAAATCATTTGAATGGTTATGAGGTCTGAATCTAAAAAAATATTTGATAACTAAAAAGTAAGTTGTCTCTTAATGATACTATTTTACCATTTTAAAAGATAAAATTTTATTTAATAATTTTAAATATTCAATTTAATAAAAATGAGTGCATATTATTGTTGAATATATTTATATAAAAAAAATTATCAAAAAAATTTCATTAAGAGGTACCTCTTAATTATTAAGATTTTATTTTTTGTCTTACCAATTAAGAAGCATCCAGAGGTAACAAAAAAAACAGCATCATGTCTCTTAGAAAATAAAAGATAGTCCATTAAAAAGTAATGAGATATAAACAAACAACACCTAAACGGCAAAACCAAACCCCATAACCATCCAGGACAGTTCACATTTTAAAGGAAACATAACGCGGTTAACAGAGTCGTATATTAAAATTTATCCTCAGGTCAACCCTAAGTTGACTTTGGTAGGGTTTTTAAATTTAAAACCAAATAAGTATTACATATAATAATTAGGACTTTGAAATAAATATTTTGTGGGAAAAGAATAATTACTAAAATTGACATAACGGCCAGAAGTCAAGATCACCGAATTTCCTTCATGGTTCCCTAAGAAGAAAATTTGTATTTGTTTATGTGCATTATGCCCGAAACCTGATTTTCTATATATATATATATATATATATATATATATATATATATATATATATATATATAAAGATCAGAGGGCACAAAGTAAATTAATTAATTCGGTGTATAATTAAGTACAAAGAATACCATTTTCGAAATATGAAGCCATTAGCTATTGTAATCATAATAATTTCTGCCTTGGTGGTATCCTTTTTTGTTTTTTTTTGGATATGGATAAACAAGCAGGAAAAGAAAAAAGCTAGGCTTTCCACAAGTACTAATATCACTAGTAATGCCACGACAGTGCCTCCGCCCCGGCCAAGGCCAACTTATGGTGACGTGGAAAGAGGTGAAATGTACAAAAGTAGTAGTAGTACTACCGCTAGCAATACTAAGCCGGCAACAGTAACTAGAAGTACCGGTGGTGGAGGTGTTGGCAGGTATAGTGGCGGTGGAGGGTTCAATGGCGATGGGGGTGGCGGAGGCTATAGTGGCGGGTACGGTGGTGGTTATGGTGGGGGTGGAGATGGTGGAGGCGGAGGTGGTGGTGGTGGAGGAGATGGCGGAGGTGGCGGAGGTGGTGGTGGAGGAGATGGCGGAGGTGGTGGAGGTGGCGGTGGTGGGGGCGGTGGAGATGGAGGAGGTGGTGGGTGCTAGCTTCTATATGTGTGGTTTCTCATTGTTACATTATTTGCTGCATATATGCATGTGTATTTGGAATAGCATTTGAAGGCTAATTAAGGTTCATAATTTATCAATTTTTTTTCCTGTATCAATACAATAAAAGTAAGTTTTACTAGGACGTGACGAGAGTTTAGAATGAATCATTGTATTCTGTATATGTAATGCTCTATTTCTAAAGATTGAAATTATGTAATCTTACAATGTATCCAACTCCACTATATATATTTATACTTAATAATAAGGAGATATGGATTTTTATCTAGCTTAACTACATGAGCATGCATGTCTTCTGTATAAAACCTATATTGGCACTATTTCAGTTCACACAGTTGATGCAGTTCTAAGGTACACATAATGCTGCTTTTGTAAGACTGGAAGTATACAACAAAGATGACGACCAAAGCAGTAAAACATCACCTGTTTATCTTAAATAAAACCTGAAAATTCCCCTTTGTCGTGCTGCCTCCAGCATGAGCAAACTTTTGCAAAGAACTTTAGGAGCGAGTTCAATACTGTGTATCACACCATATATTCATTGGTTAACTTGTATGCTACCGATGTTGTAATACCTCTTGATGATGCACAAAATAAACTTTGTACACACATATGTCAAATAATAATAAATGCGGTAATTAAAGTAAGGAAATAAGATAATAATTAGAGGGGTTCGGTCAAAGTGACCTAGTCCACTTTCGAACAGCTTTAGTCGCTGGCACTTTTATTATGTCAAGTGTGTTGAAAACAGAGAGTACAAACTTAAAAAGAGAGGACAAGGAAATTCTCAATTACAAAGATGAGTTGACTCCAAGTGATAGTAAGACGTACAATTTATAGCGACCCCGTGACAGTTTAGGGGTGAACATGTAGCCACTAAACCACTACTTTAGTGGAGCTCCCAACCTCTTTCTAATGTACAAGATAGTTGACGTGCTCTTCGTGAGATCCGGAGACGAGGCTTAACCACTTCCTTCATGATGTGGGCGTGCGTAGCTCATTTGGGGTTTGTAGCAGAGCTGGATAGGGGCGAGCTGGGCAGGCCTTGTGCGAGCAGGGGCGAGCATACCAGCACAAATTATAAGCCCTTCACTAGATTAACTATCAACTAAGAGTCGCTATAGGTAACAAGGTGTTGAGTCTCCATCTCAATTGCCAATCTTAATCCAGAGAGGAGGGCTTCATATTCTGCCTCATTGTGCGAGAAAATAATGTGACGCCCCCAAAATAGGTATACATCACCCATTCCAAGTCGCCAAATACATGGTACATAATTCAAAAATAACTTAATTATGCAACTGTCGTGTAAAGTACGACAAAACATAACCTGGAAGTTTAAACATGAATATTGTCTTCTAGACAATATCCAAACTCAAATTCAATATTAATACATTTATTTTCACACTATTTCAAAAAATAGTGAGGACTACTAATGCAAACATCTGGACCGTCACAACGTTCCCTGACTAGTCCCAGCTATATTCTCATTTCCTGAAGAGAACAATGAAATCAAAGGGTGAGATCAACTAGCTCAGTAAGAAATATTATGACTAAGATAATGCAGAATAATTTAACGTTAGCCTTCAACAATGTTAAACTGATAAAATATAATAGACATCAAGTTTAACTGTAGCGGAACAAGCAATCCATTAGAAGAGTCAAGTAGAGCATGATATCTACTATCTTCTATGATTTAAAAAGTTTATCATCAATTTTATCGCTGAGACTCAACTTAATAAATAATTTGCATCACTGAATTATCCATGCACTACGGGCCAAGGATATTCATTAGTATCACGACCACGAATTATCCATGCACTACGAGCCAAAGAGATTCGTGTTTTCATCAACGGTCATGATCATGCCATAAAACAATTCATCTTTGCACCCTTGACCAAATAGAATTCATGGCCATGATCATACCAAAAACTGTCCATCAATGCACTACGGGCCAATGAGGACTTTTACCACATCATTTGTAACATTACAGTCATGATTATATCGAATAATCCCTGGTCATAATCATACCAAGTCCATCTATACACTACGGCCACAGATGACTTTCATTATAATATAAGCATGAGGATGATGACAATGATATAATAATTCAATCAAACGAGATCAAGGATAAATATTAAAGACTTTAAATTTATCCAAAGTTTAAAAACGTTTAAATGGTCAACATGATACTGCTTTGTGGAGTAAAATTCAAGAATAATAATGTATCAAAAATGATTTGGACAGAAAAGAAATTAATTTTTGTCATAAATAGTACCCCGGGTGAATAATACCCGAATGAATAGTACCTCGTAAATAGTACTTCAGAAATAGTAACCCCGTGAATAGTACTTCGACATGAACAAGTTAAAACTTATCAAAAATGCTCAGAATAATATTTTCATGAAAAGATACTGGATGAAACGCAAATATCAAGGATATTCTACTAATTTCATAGAGTATAGAAGCTAAAACTTTAACAAAACGAGTGTAGAATTCGAAATCTAAAACGAAATAATATTACTTACATACTACAGAGAATGGAAGAAAACATTATTTCATACGAATATTGAACAAAAATAACATCCCTTACGAATACTAAACGAAAATAATATTCCTTAATAATATTAAACGAAGACAACATCCCTACGAATATTGAACGAAAATAAAATTTCTTACGAATACGAAAAATAATATCGTAAGCGAATATAAAATAAATAATATCCTTTACCTTAAAAAGAAGAGTATTTCAACTGGTATAGCGGGGATATTCTTGAAGAAAACTTTCACTGTTTTCTACGCTCAAAGCTTCTTTAAACTCTAAAGAAATACACTCAATATTATAGAAGAAGAATTCTCTGATATTCTGCTGTGATTTTCAATTCTAACTAAGCATCCTATTTATAGGAGAATGGAAGGATACTATTTGAAAATAAAAATCACGGACGCACAGTAGCTTTATTCGAATGAATTCACGGGCAAAAATCTGATTTTTACTATTCATTACTGTGCAATAAAATATTCTAATAAAACAAAAACTTTAAATAAAATATAATATATTTTATTTATAATTTAATAAAACAAAACTTATTATAATATATATATATAACACACACACACACACACATATTTTACTCCTTTCCTACGACATTATCAAAATCACCCACCATTCCTTTTTTTTTCTTTTTCATGGCATCACCGCACTACCTATTATACACCATTTTCCACTCACATTCACATGCATTATATAACACTTATATTATATTTATAATACTAACTCCCTCCATTACACGTTTTCTCCCCCACCCTATTTTCATTTCCTTTCACGTGGGCCCCACGTGTTTCCCTTCCACCAATATATAATCATTACAGGTGGGTCCCATTATATATATATATACTGAATAACTTTCTACCGATTATTTTGAAAAATGAGTAAATGGGGGTCCAAATAATAAGTAGAATTTACAACAAATACTTCATAAAAATCCCATCAATATTTTTAACAACATTTATTCATCATTATTATAACTCGCAATATTAACAACCAGATTGTTTCCAGGAAAGATGGGGCTTTCCGATAAGGATTTCTCCCTATTGGCGCGCAATTAGGCGACCAAACTCATTTCCTCGACAGAACTTTCTAAACATTGTTAATTATGCAAATAATAATATGAATAACTTATCATCTCATTTATTGATTTAATAATATAAAATATTATGACAATAATTGAATCAAATAACGTGAGATACTATGCATCAATTATTGTAGCAATAATTGAACAAAACTAAATGACTTCTCACGTAAACATCAATAATCAATACCGTGTGCTACTATGCAACCACGCGTATTATTGTACTTTTACCATCAGGTATTTCAACAGTTAACGGTAAAACTTTTGCCGTTATTTTTATAAAAAAATATTTTTGTCGTTTTCTCATTTCAACAATAATTTTGTTGTGGGGTCCACCAATGATTGTGCCGTCGTACGAATATTCCCTATTAAAACGAGTATTCCCCGACCAATTGAATATTATATAACAACTTGCTTACTTTGAAAAATTTATAAATATTACCCACAACTTTAACATTATATCAAATCCACACCATAATATTCAAAAAAATATTTCGAGAAAATTAAATCTTTATTCATAAAATTTGGGGTCTTACAATCTCCCCTCCTTATGAAATTTCGCCCTCGAAATTTACATACGTACCTGGTATGCCGAAGAGGTTAGGATACCTCGTCAGATTCTAACTCTTGAGGTATAACCTTTGAGCGTAGAATATTTTTCTTCTTATCCAAGATTTTAACTTGTACCTCTTCATACGTTAAATCTTTCGCTATCTTGTCCGGTTCTAATTCAATAATGTGGTTCGGGTCATCCACATATTTACGTAATATCGATACGTGAAAAAAACGTTATGAACACGCAACATACTTGGCGGTAAGACGAGTCTATGAGCCACAGTTCCTATTCGTCGATTTTTGCTTTTAGAATAACGCCCTCTTGAACCTTCTTCTTCACATTCATCAGCTCTGAGTCTATAGCTTGAGCGGCTTTAACTTTATCGATTAAAGTCGGTTCTAATTGTATATTCGCTATCTTCACGTAGGTTCTTGGAGTCTTTAACTCTATCTCCATCCTTTGTAAATCGTACAAATGGGTCTTTGTGTTACCAACGTCGTACTTGTAACAGCATACAATCTTCTACTCAATGCGTCAACTACCACGTTCGCTCTTCCACGATGTTATTGAATGGTATAGTCGTAATCTTCAACAGCTTGAGCCAAAGTCTTTGGCGCATATTACGTTCGTTCTAAGTGAAGAAATATTTGAGGGTTTTAGAAATGTGTTTTGTACTGGGGTCAATACAAAATTCGATTTCACGCTCTGGGGGTAGGCTAAGAAGTTCTTCAGGGAATAAGTCATGAAATTTATTAGTAATAATAATATCATTCAAATCTGACGTATTTTTGTTTAAATCCGTGACATGGGCTAAGAAAGCTTGACATCCATTTTTTAATAAACGAATAGCTTTATGGCTTGATATGATAGTGATTAAATTTAGTGGTTAGGTTGCTTGAATTCACATAACAGATTGGTTAGGGATATGAAAACTAACAACCATACGAAAATAATCAATTTTAGCATGGTGAGTGGTTAATCAGACGATTCCTAAAATCACATCAAAGGCAAGTATTTTCAAAGAGATGAGATTGACAGGTAACGTGAGGGTGCCAATTTGAATCAAATAAGACTTATAAATAGTGGATGTAATGAAGGTTTCTCCCAATGGAATTTCAATAGATAAGTCAAAGTTTAATTTCTCCAGAGTTAAATTTAAACGTTGAGCGCAAGTATGAGAAATAAAAGAGTGGGTAGAACTGGTATCTAACAAGATATAGACTTTGCAAGAGTTTATGATTAACTTACCCGTGATAACTTCGTTTGGGTTTCTCGATAAATGCTCTCACTTAAACTACCGACTTTGACTTGTCTGTGACATCCTTTGGCGTCACCATCCCAGCTGGACTTGACTTCACTACACGATAAAATTGGGCTAAATGACCCTCTCTTCCGTAATTGAAATACGATTTGGGTTGCTGCGTACAGTTTGGATGAATGTGTCCCTCCTGTCCATATTTGAAACATATGACCAGTGGTCGTTCTTCTTCCTTGGAAACGGGTGTTGGTACTGCTGTTTTTCCATCATTATTGAACCTTCTCTTCTTGAAGTTGTTCTCACTTAGTTCACCTTTCCTATTATCTTGGCCATGATTACCACCAAAGTGGTTACCATTCTTGGCATGATAATTTTCTCCACGATGGTTATCGTTGTTCCGATGGCCGTTGCCACCGGTACGATTATTATCGTGTTGTTGGTCGTTACCTTTTGGTTGAGCTGACTCATTATCGCGCTCCACTAACTGAGCCCTATTCAAAACATCTGAATATAAACAAAGTTTGTGAGAAATGAGATATTGACGTATTTCGGGTTTCAAACCTCGCAAAAACATTCGCGTCATTCTTTCCTCATTATCTAACAAATGGGATATAAACCGGGATAACTCCGTAAATTTAGCCTCGTACTGCGATACAGTCATATTGTTTTGCTCCAGCTTGATGAATTTCACCTCCTTTATGTGATGAATACTTTCAGGAAAGTACTTGTCATTGAATAATTCTTAGAACTTCTCCCAAGACATCTTTAGTGCGGTAGGTTCAGTACATGTTACAGATTCCCACCAGTAATCCACTTCTTTACGCAACATAAAGGTGGAGAAGGGAACCTTTTGCTCCTCTGAGCATTCTAAGACATCAAATATCTTGGTGATCTTCTTTATCCACGTCTCTGTCTTAAGTGGCTCTGGCTTTCCCAAAAACTCCAGTGGTCCAAGCTCCTTGAACAGCTTAGCGGTGACCAGCCAAGAGTTGCCAGTGATTCCACCTGCATTATGAAAAGGATTCTCTCTCGTTTGGTTTTGCATAAATTCTAGAAAACTTCTAAATGTATCATTGTTCGTCATTTGGACAGTGTTGTTGTTTACATGAGGATTATTGGCTTCCTGATGCACATTATCTTGGTTATTGATCGTTGGTGACTCAACGGTCTCATGTGCTCAATTGCTTATCTCAATATTTTTAGATGTCATTTTCAAACACTACCATAAAACAAAGGTTAATTGACATGCCGCATAATATCCCTATATTCTGATCGACCAATTAAATAACAAATGAACTTAGGTAGGTCATACTAGTGAAGCAATTACCTGTCTCTCCTCTCCTAGTTCTAGTCTCAGATCTTAGCCAGGGATCATATCCCTAAGCTTTGATACAACCTGTGATGCCCCTAAAATAAGTATACATCACCCATTCTGAGTCGCCAAATACATGGTACAGAATTCAAATACAACTTAATTATACAACTGTCGTGTAAATTACGACAAAACATAAACTGGAAGTTTCAACACGAATATTATTTTCTAGACAATATTCAAACTCAAATTCAAATTCAATATTATTACATTTATTTTTACACTATTTCAAAAAATAATGAGGACTACTAATGCAAACATCTGGACCGTCACTCCGTTCCTTGACTAGTCCCAGCTATATTTTCATTTCCTGAAGAGAACAATGAAATCAAAGGGTGAGCACAACTAGCCTAATAAAAAATATTATGACTAAGATAATGCAGAATAATTTATCGTTAGCCTTCAAAGGTGTTAAACTGATAAAATACAATAGACATCAAGTTTAACTGTAGCGGAATAAGCAATCCATTAGAAGAGTCAAGTAGAGCATGATATCTACTATCTTCTATGATTTAAAAAGTTTATCATCAATTTTATCGCTGAGACTCATCTTAATAAATAATTTGTATCACTGAATCATCCATGCACTACGGGCCAAGGATATTCGTACTTTCATCAACAGTCATGATCATGCCATAAAATAATTCATCTTTGCACCTTTGGCCGAAGAGAACCCATGGTCATGATCGTACCAAAAACTGTCCATCAATGCACTACGGGCCAATGAGGACTTTTACCACATCATTTGTAACATTACGGTCATGATTATACTGAATAATCTCTAGTCATAATCATACCAAGTCAATATCTATGCACTACGGCCACATATGGCTTTCATCATAATATAAGCATGAGGATGATGACAATGATATAATAATTCAATCAAACGAGATCAAGGATAAATATTAAAGACTTTAAATTTATCCAAAGTTTAAAAACGTTCAAATGGTCAACATGATACTGCTTTGTAGAGTAAAATTCAAGAATAATAATGTATCGAAGATGATTTGGACAGAAAAGAAATTAATCTTTGTCATAAATAGTACCCTGGGTGAATAGTACCCGAGTGAATAATACCCCGTAAATAGTACTTTGGGAATAGTAACCACATGAATAGTACTTTGGCATGAACAAGTTAAAACTTATCAAGAATGATCAGAATAATATTTTCGTGAAAAGATACTGGATGAAGCGCAAATATCAAGGATATTCTACTAATTTCATGGAGTATAGAAGCCAAAACTTTAACAAAAGGAGTGTAGAATTCAAAATCTGAAACTAAATAATATTACTTATATACTACAGAGTATGGAAGAAAATATTATTTCATACGAATATTGAACAAAAATAGCATCCCTTACCAATATTAAACGAAAATAATATTCCTTAAGAATATTAAACGAAGACAATATCCATACGAATATTGAACGAAAATAAAATTTCTTACGAATACGAAAAATAATATCGTAAGCGAATATGAAATAAATAATACCCCTTACCTTAAAAAGAAGAGTATTTCAACTGGTATAGCGGGGATATTCTTGAAGAAAACTTTCACTGTTTTCTACGCTCAAAGTTTCTTTAAACTCTAAAGAAATACGTTCAATATTATAGAAGAAGAATTCTCTGATTCTGGTGTGATTTTCAATTCTAACTAAGCATCCTATTTATAGAAGAATGGAAGGATACTATTTAAAAATAAAAATCACGAACGCACAGTAGATTTATTTGAACTAATTCACGGGCAGAAATCTAATTTTTACTATTTATTACTGTGCAATAAAATATTCTAATAAAACAAAAAATTTAAATAAAATATAATATATTCTATTTATAATCTAATAAAAAAAAACTTATTATAATATATATATATATATATAATCAACAAAGGTCACTCTCACAACTAAATTTTGACCACCCACATGTTATATAACACACACACACATATTATACTCCCTCTTTCCTATGGCATTATCAAAATCACCCACCATTCCTTTTTTTTCTTTTTCATGGCATCACCCCACTACCTATCATACACCATTTTCCACTCACATTCACATGCATTATATTAACACTTATATTATATTTATAATACTAATATTCCCTCCATTACACGTTTCCCCCACCCTATTTTCATTTCCTTCCACGTGGGCCCCACGTGTTCCTCTCCCACCAACATGTCACCATTATAGGTGGGTCCTATTATATATATACTGAATAACTTTCTACCGATTATTTTTAAAAATGGGCAAATGGGGGTCCAAATAATAAGCAAAATTTACAACAAATACTTCATAAAAATCACATCAATATTTTTAACAATATTTATTCATCATTATTATAACTCGCAATCTTAACAACCCGATCATTCTCAGGAAAGAGGGGGTTTTCGATAAGGATTTCTCCCTATTGACGCGTAATTAGGTGACCAAACCCCTTTCCTCGATAGAACTTTCTAGACATTGTTAATTATATAAATAATAACATGAATAAATTGTCATATCAATTATTGAGTTAATAATATATAATATTGTGACAATAATTGAATCAAATAACGTGAGATACTATGCAGCAATTACTGTAGCAATAATTGAACAAAACTAAGTGACTTCTCACGTAAGCATCAATAATCAATATTGTGTGCTACTATGCATCCACGCGTATTACTGTACTTTTACCACCGGGTATTTCAACAGTTAACGGTAAAACTTTTGTCGTTATTTTTATAAAAAGATATTTTTATCGTTTTCTCATTCTGACAATAATTCTGTTGTGGGGTTCACCAATGATTGTGTCGTCGTACGAATATTCCCTGTTAAAACGAATATTTCCCGACCAATCGAATATTATATAACAACTTGCTTACTTTTCAAAATTTATAAATATTACCCATAGCTATAACACTATATCAAATCCACACCATAATATTTAAAAAAATATTTCGAGAAAATTAAATCTTTATTCATAAAATTTGGGGTCTTACAAATAAAGTGAAGCTTCACTGCATACTTGAGAGTGGTACCATCTGGGTTAATCAAGATCAGACCTGCTCCGCCTTCATCACTGGTCGAGGAACCGTCTATATAGAGCTTCCAAGATGGAAGAGAGCAGGGCTCGGAGATTAAAGAGGGAGACTGAGCACCAGGATGGGGAACTGGGACTCTAGTCTAGGTCCTTTGGAGTGTCTGGTCGTCTGAAAGAGATGTTTGGGCGTTTGAGGGGGATGTTTGGGCGTCCAGCATGATGGTCTGGTCACCTGGGATGGCCTGGGCGCCTGATGGTCTTCGTTATGCTGTTGAGTACTTTTATCAACCATCACCAAACTGGGCGAGGTGGAAATTTTGTTGTTTTCCGCCTCTGCTGGTGTCAGCTCAGCAACGAAATCCACTAGTGCTTGTGCTTTGATGGCTGACCTTGGTTGGTACTATATGTCAAACTCACCAAGCTCCACTGCCCACTTAAGCAGTCTCCTAGATACATCGAGCTTTTCTAGGACTCTTTTCAGAGCTTGATCTGTGATGATAACAATGTTGTGACTTTGGAAGTAATGTCATAACCGTCTTGCTGTTGTACTTAAAGCGAACGCCAATTTTTCTAGTTTCGAATACCTGACTTCTGCTCCTCGGTATGCTCTGCTTACATAGTAAATAGGCTTCTGCACTCTATCATTATTCCTGATGAGGATTGAGATTACTGTCGATGGGGAGGCAGAAAGGTACAAATATAACACCTCGCCTGGTGTTGCATACGAAAGGAGAGGAGGTGCAGCCAAGTAGGCTTTGAGTTTTTGGAATGCCTCTTCTGCCTCATGTCCCCATTCAAAAGCTTTTCGAAGAATTTTAAAAAAAGGCAAACACTTATCTGCAGACTTGGAGACGAACCTGTTGAGTGTTGCAATTCTTCCGTTGAGGCGCTGGTGCTCATTTGTTGAAGTGAGTGATTTCATGTCGAGAATGGCTTTGATCTTGTAGGGGTTTGCCTCAATTCCCCTCTGGTTGAACATGAAGCCTAGTAACTTTCCCGATCCTACGTCGAAGGCACACTTCTTAGGATTTAGCTTCATGCGGTATGATCTAATAACATTGAAGGTCTCTTGGAGGTGATTAATGTGATCTGCTGTGACGAGGCTCTTTACCAACATGTCTTCAACGTAGACTTCCATTGTTTTCCTGATTTGAGACTGGAACATTTTGTTCACCAGTCGTTGGTAGGTAGCTCCCGCGTTCCTCAACCCGAAGAGCATGGCCATGTAGTAGTAGGTCCCTTTAGGAGTGATAAACGATGTCTTCTTCTGGTCCGGGGGGTACATGCTAATCTGGTTATTCCTGGAGTACGCATCCAGGAAGGTGAGCAACTCATGCCCTGCAGTGGCATCGATGAGGAGGTCGATCCACGGTAGCGGGTAGCTGTCTTTTGAGCACGCCTTATTGAGCTCTGTGAAGTTAACACAGAGGCGCCACTTCCCATTATCTTTAGTGACCATTACCACGTTGGAGAGCCATTCTGGATATGCTACTTCTCTAACTGCTCCATTATCTATTAACTTTTTCACTTCCTCGTCCATAGCTTGGGCCCATTCAGTGGAGGCACCCCTTAGCTTTTGGCGAACTGGTTTGTGACGCGGGTCAATATTGAGACGGTGTGTGGCCACTTCTGGGTCGATGCCCTCCAGGTCTGCATGTGACCATGCAAAGACATCCATATTATTTTTTAGGAAGTATATTAGTTGGTGAACTAGATCTTCATTGAGAGAAGAACCAACGTACACCCTTCTGTTTGGGTGTTCCTTGTCCAAGACTACAATGGTGAGCTCCTCGACGAGTTCTCCCCTTTCTATGGTGGAGTCATCCCTTGGGTCAAGGACCTCGACCTATAATGCCTTCTCCGGCTTCCTGGTCTTCATAGAGGAGACATAACATTCCCTTGCTGCTACCTGGTCTCCTCTGACTTCTTTGACTCCATTCGGGGTCGGAAAGTGAAGGCTAAGATGATAGGTAGAGGGGACGACCCTCAATGTGTTAAGAGCAGGTTGCCCCAGTATGATGTTATAAGCTGATGGGCAGTCTATAACTAAAAAATTAACCATCACTGTAGATCATCTCGGTGCCGCTCCAGCTATGATTGGCAAGGTGATGGACCCTAGAGGATATAGCTTCTCCCCTGAGAACCCCATGAGGGGTGACCTGATAGGCTGTAATCTCTCCCTGCACAGGTTGAGCTTGTCATAAGCTTCCACGAACAAGATATCGGCAGAGCTGCCAATGTCCACCAGGATTCTGCGTACCTGAAAATTGGTCACAGTCATGGTAACCACCAGGGGGTCGTCTTGTGGGTGCTGAATTCCCTTCAAGTCCTCATCTGAGAAGGATATGACTTCGTTGGCATCTTATCTGGGCATCTTAGATGGGCGCCTCTCGTCGGGGTGCCTTGGTTTTCTGGCATGTGCCTTCATGGCAGATAACGACTCTCCCCCTCCTGCGAATCCTCCCGAGATGGTGTGAATCTCCCCAACTAGATGTTGATCTTCCTGGTTATGAGTTGGTGATGGTGATGGTGCATGTCCTCGACCAGCAACATATTGGCGTAGATGACCATGTTCAATAAGATCTTCAATTTGTCTCTTGATTTCATAGCACTCGTTGGTGTAATGGTCGTGGTCGCGATGAAAACGGCAGTTGTGAGACCCCGAATTTTTTGAAATAAAAGTATTCAATTTTCTTATAATTATTCTATTTAGTAAATGGTTAAATTGATAAAAGGTTAAGTTAAGGGTGATATGTAAAAATTTTTCAAAGTAAACAAGTTGTTATAAAATAATTGGTGATAAAAGTATAGTAATACGTGTGGTTACATAGTAGCACACGGTATTGTACAGTATCTTTGATTATTGATGTTTATGTGAGAAGTCACTCAGTTTTATTCAATTATTGTCACAGTATGTTATATTAATAAATCAATAATTGAGACGACAAAGTTATTCATATTATTATTTGTAATATTGACAATGTCTAGAAGTTCTGTCAATGAGAGGTTTGATCACCTAATTGAGCGCCAATAAGGAGAAATCCTTATTGGAAAGCCCCCTCTTTCCTGGGAACGACCTGGTTGTTAAATATTGCGAATAATAATAATAATGAATAAATGTTATTAAAAAATTGAATTTGAGTTCGGAGTTGAATTTGGAGACGCGGACGTGATATTTGAGTCCGGAACGATGAAATTAGTAATAATAGACTATAAACACAAAATTTTCTGGGGTTGACTTTTTGGTCAAAAAGTCAACAAGTTGACTTTTTCATAAATAGTCAAACTTCAAATTTTCAAAAATAATTTTTTTGATAAAAATAGTTCCATTGTGTTGAGATTATTAGTGTTAGTGGAAATCGACATTTATTTCGATATTAATTGACGTCTGGAAGTTATATTGACTAATCGGGTAATTAACCGGATAAATGAGCATTTAATTGCTATTAATTCAAAAGATTATTGTGAGACCCCAAATTTTATGAATAAAGATTTAAATTTTCTCGAAATATTTTTTTTAATAATATGGAGTAAATTTGATATAATGTTATAGTTGTGGGTAATATTTATAAATTTTGTAAAGTACGCAAGTTGTTATATAATATTCGATTGGTCGGGGAATATTCGTTTTAACGGGAAATATTCGTATGACGGCACAATCATTGGTAGACCCCACAACAGAATTATTATCGGATTGAGAAAATGACAAAAATATTTTATGAAAATAACGACGGAAGTTTAACCGTAAACTATTGAAACACCCGATGTTAAAAGTACAGGAATACGCGTGGTTACATAGTAACACACGATATTTATTATTGATGCTTACATGAGAAGTCGCTCAGTTTTGTTCAATTATTGCTTAAGTAATTGTTGCATAGTATCTCACGTTATTTGATTCAATTATTGTCAATATTTTATATATTATTAAATCAATATTGAGATGACAAGTTGTTAATATTATTATTTGCAATATTAACGATGTCTAGAATTTCTGTCAAGAAGAGGTTTGGTCACCTAATTGCGCACCAATAGGGAGAAATCCTTATTGGAAAGCCCCCTCTTTCCTGGGAACGACCTGGTCGATTAATAGTGTGAATTATGATAATGATGATGAAATTTTGTTTTATTAGTATTATTAATGTAATAAAACAAAAAATCTTTTTATATAAAACAAAATACTTTTATAAAGTTATTCGTTTTATTAGGCTAATAGTAAAATATTTTTATATAAAACAGAATAATTTTATAAAGTTATCTGTTTTATTAGACAATAAATAGAATATATTATATTTTATTATGCATAATGTTGCATAGTGTCTGCATAGTGTTTTGCATAGTAAAATCTTTTTATATAAAACATAATACTTTTATAAAGTTATTCGTTTTATTAGATTATAAATAAAATATATTATATTTTATTTAAAAGATTTTGCTTTAAATATGGACCGTCCGATTAAAAGTAAATCAATCTAGACCGTTCATGAATTAGTTACTATTCAGTCCATTCTTCTATAAATAGAAGCTCATTCCTTCATTATTTCTTACGAATTCACTGAAACTCTAGAGAGAGAAACTGTAGAGAGAATTATTCTTCTATCTTGAGCGTATTTCTTTAGCGTTTAAGAAAGCTTTGAGCATAGTGCAAGTTTCTTCAAGTATATCTCCGCCCTACCGTCGGAGTACTCTTCTTTATAAGGTAAGGGGTATTATTTCTTTCGTATTCATGAAGAGAACTTCTGTTATTCCATTTTTTTATTCTGTTGGAATAACCTGTACACGCGGTCTACCCTATACTTGGTGAAATTCTTCTGTTATTCCATTATTTATTATTCTACTGGAATAACCTGTCTATGCGAAGTACCGCATACATGGTGAAATTCTGTTGTTATTCCATTCTTTATTATTCTGTTGGAATATCCTGTCTGTGCATTCTACGTCGGACCTGGTTCCGTCTTTATTATTCTGTTGGAATATCATGTCTGTGCGTTTTACGCCGGACCTGGTTCCGTTATTTATTATTCTGTTGGAATAACCTGTCTATGCGAAGTACCGCATGCATGGTGATTTCTGTTGTTATTTCATTCTTTATTATTCTGTTGGGAATATCCTGTCTATGCAGTTTATCGCACGCATGGTGAATCCTTATGTTATTCCATTCTTTATTATTCTGTTGGAATAACCTGTCTATGTGGATTACCACATGCATGGTGAATGATCCTTTGTATTCATTCTTTATTAAATTATGGAAATGATCTGTATACGTGGATTACCGCATGGCGGACGAAAATCCATTTGCAGTTTCATATATTCTATTATACTCAGTTGGTAAAAAGTTTTGACTTCTATACTCCATGAAATTAGTGGAATATCCTTGATATTTGAGCTTCATCCATTATCTTTTCATGGAAATATTCTTCTGAGCATTCTTGAATTTTACTCTACAAAGAAGTATCATGTTGACAATTTGGACGTTATTAGTTCCTGGATAAATCAATTCTTGAACTTGTTTTATTGAATTCTTATATCATTGTCATCATCCTCATATTTATATTTTGTTGAAAGTCATCTGTGGCCTATAGTGCATAGATGGACTTGGTATAATTCTGACCAGGGATTATTCGGTGTAATCATGACCGTAATGTTATAAATGATGTGGTAAAAGTCCTCATTCGCCAGTAGTGTATTGATGGACAGTTGTTGGCATGATCATGACCATTGATGAATACACGAATATCCTTGGCCCGTAGTGCATAGATAATTTGTGGTTGTGATACTAATGAATATCCTTGGCCGTAGAGTAGGGATGATGTGGTTTATTTATTAAGCTGAGCCCCAGCGATAAAAGTGATGAAAAACCTTTTAAATCATAAAAGATAGTACATTTTATTCTCTACTTAATTCTTTTAATGGATTGCTTGTTCCACTGCAGTTAAACTTAATGTCTATTATATTTTATCAGTTTAACATTGTTGAAGACTAATGATTATTTATTCTGCATTATCTTAGTCATAATATTTTTACTGGGCTAGTTGAGCTCACCCTTTCTTTCACTGTTCTCTTCAGGAAATAAAAACGTAGCCGGGACTAGTCGAGGAACGGAGTGACGATCTAAATGATAGTATTAGTAGTCCTCACTATTCTGTTAAATAGTGTAACAATAAATGTAATGATGACTTATTCTGAGAGTGGATATTGTCTAGAAAACTATATTTTTATTAAAACTCACAGCTCTCTTGTTGTATATTAAAGATTGTATTTGTATTCTATACCATGTATTTGGCGACTCAGAATATGTGATGTATACCTATTTTGGGGGCGTCACAGTTGGTATCAAAGCTTAGGGATATGATCCCTGGCTGAGATGTGATACAAGAACTAGGAGGGGAGAGACGGGAAATTTCATCGCTAGTATGACCTACCTAAGTTTATTTGGTATTTAATTGGTCGGTCAGAGTATAGGGATAATATGTGATATGTTAATTAACCCTTATTTTGTGGCAGTATTTGAAAATGGCATTCGAGAATGTTGAGAACATCAATGGAGCAAAGGAGACCGTTGAGTCTCCACAGATCAATAATCAGGACAATGTGCATCAAGAAGGCGACAATCCTCATGCAAACAACAACACTGACCAAATGATGAACGATGGAATGTTCAGAGGCTTTCTGCAATTCATGCAGCATCAGGCAAGAGAGACTCCTGTCCAAAATACAGGTGGAAACACTGGCAACTCTCGGACGGTCATCGCTAAACAGTTCAAGGAACTGGGACCACCGGAGTTTTTTGGAGAGCCAAAACCACTTAAGGCGGAGACGTGGATAAAGTAGATCTGCAAAATATTTGATGTCTTGGGATGCTCCGAGGAGAAAAAGGTTCCCTTTGCCACCTTCATGCTGCGAGCAGCGGCAGATTACTGGTGGGAATCTGTAAAGCGTACTCAACCTGAAGCACTGAAGATGACTCGGGAGAAGTTCCAAGAATTGTTCAACGACAAGTACTTTCCCGAAAGTATTCGTCACATGAAAAAGGTAGAGTTCATCAAGCTGGAGCAAAATAACATGTCCGTGTCGCAGTACGAAGCCAAGTTCGCCGAGTTGTCCCAGTTTGCGTCCCATTTGGTTGATAATGAGGAGAGAATGACGCGAATGTTTCTAAGAGGTTTGAAACCCGAGATACGTCAATATCTTATCTCTCATAAAATGTGTTTGTATTCAGATGTTGTTAATATGGCTCAGTTATTGGAGCGCGATAATGAGTCAACCCAACCAAAAGAGAGCAGACGGCAAAATGATAATACCAGTGATAGCAGTCATCGAAGCGGTGACAATAAACGTGGAGGGAATTAACATGCCAGAAATGGTAACCATTTCGGTGAGAATCATGGCCAAAACAATAAGAATGGACATTTTAAGAAGAGGAGATTCAACAATGATGGAAAGACGTCAACACCAGCACCCGTTGTTAAGGAAGAAGAATGACCGCCTATCATATGCTACAAATGCGGAGGGGAGGGAAACATCAGTCCAAACTGCGCGATGTCGTCCAAAGCATGTTAAAATTATGGAAGAGAAGGTCACCTGGCCCGATTTTGTCGTTCACCGAAGACAAGTTTAGCTAGGATGGAGGCACCAAAGGACGTCCTAGAAAAGTCAAAGCCAGTAGTGCAAGGGAGAGCGTTTGTCGTGACCTCCCAGAAAGCGAGTAACCCGAATGAAGTTAGCATAGGTTATTTAATTATAAATTCTTGCGAAGTCTATACCTTATTAGATACCGGTTCTACTTATTCTTTTATCTCTCTTGCTTGCGCTCAACGTTTAAATTTGACTCCTTAGAAATTAGACTTTGACTTATATATTGAAACTCCGTTAGGAGAAACCTTCGTTACCTCCACTGTCTATAAATCTTGTTTGATTCATATCGATACCCTCACGTTACCTGTCAATCTTATCTCTTTGAAAATACTTGCCCTTGATGTGATTTTAGGAATCGATTGGTTAACTACTCATCATGCTTTTCGTAAGGTTGTTAGCTTTCATATTCCTAACCAACCTATTATGCGAATTCAAGCAACCAAACCACTAAAGTCAATCATTGTCATATCAAGCCATAAGTAAAGAGCCCCGAACCTTTCGTTGGTGACTTCCTTGTGTGGAATACACTGAAGCCAGACTTTCTGTAGGCGACGTCATGAATGACGATGTCAAGTTGATAGGTATCAATGTGACGTGTTATCCAAGTCTTGGATGAGGGTCACAGTTTTGAATGATATTTCTATCGTTAATAAATTTCTTGACGTATTTCTGAAGACTTCTTGGCCTACCCCAGAGCGTGAAATCGGATTTTGTATTGACCCTAGTACAAAACCTATTTCTTCAACCCTTAAATATTTCTTCAACCAAAACGAACATATAATGCGCCCAAGTTGTTGGCTCGAGCTGTTGAAGATTACGATCATATCATTCAATATCATTATGGAAGAGATAACGTGTCAGCTGACGCGTTGAGTAGAAGATCGTATGCGTTTACGAGTGCGATGTTGTTAATACAAAAACCCATTTCTTATAACTTACAAATGATGAAGATAAAGTTAAAGACTCTAGGGACCCACGTGAAAATAACAAATATACGATTAGAATCGACTTTAATCGATAAAGTTAAAGCCGCTCAAACTACATACTCAGAGCTGATGAATGTGAAGAAGAAGGTTCAAGAGGGCATTATTCTAGAAGCAAGAATCGATGAAGAGAGGAAATCTCAAACCTCGATTTTATTGGCCCATTTGAAATTCTTGATCGAGTAGGAACTGTGGCCTATAGACTCGTTTTACCACCAAGTATATCGCATGTTCATAACGTTTTTCACGTATCGATGTTACGTAAATATGTGGACGACCCGAACCACATTATTGAATTAGAACTAAACGAGATAGCAGAAGATTTAACGTATGAGGAGATACGTGTTAAAATCTTGGATAAGAAGGATCGTATTCAACACTCAAGGGTTATACCTCAAAAGTTAAAATCTGAAACGAAGTCAAGGTATCCTCACCTCTTCGGCATACCAGGTACGTACGTAAATTTCGAGGGCGAAATTTCATAAGGAGGGGAGATTGTGAGACCCCAAATTTTATGAATAAAGATTTAAATTTTCTCGAAATATTTTTTTAATATTATGGAGTAAATTTGATATAATGTTATAGTTGTGGGCAATATTTATAAATTTTACAAAGTACGCAAGTTGTTATATAATATTCGATTGGTCGGGGAATATTCGTTTTAACAGGGAATATTCGTACGACGACATAATCATTGGTGGACCCCACAACAAAATTATTATCGGATTGAAAAAACGACAAAAATATTTTATGAAAATAATGACGAAAGTTTTACCGTTAACTGTTGAAACACCCGGTGTTAAAAGTACAGGAATACGCGTGGTTGCATAGTAGCACACGGTATTGATTATTGATGCTTACGTGAGAAGTCACTCAGTTTTGTTCAATTATTGCTTCAGTAATTGTTGCATAGTATCTCACATTATTTGATTCAATTATTGACAATATTTTATATATTATTAAATCAATATTGAGATGACAAGTTGTTAATATTATTATTTTCAATATTAACGATGTCTAGAAGTTCTGCCAAGAAGAGGTTTGGTCACCTAATTACGCGCCAATTGGGAGAAATTCTTATTGAAAAGCCCTCTCTTTCCTGGGAACGACCTGGTCGATTAATAGTGTGAATTATAATAATGATGATGAATGTTTTGTTTTATTAGTATTATTAATGTAATAAAACAGAAAATCTTTTTATATAAAACAGAATACTTTTATAAAGTTATTCGTTTTATTAGACTATAAATAGAATATATTATATTTTATTATGCATAGTGTTTGCATAGTGCCTGCATAGTGTTTTGTATAGTAAAATCTTTTTATATAAAACAGAATACTTTTATAAAGTTATTCGTTTTATTAGATTATAAATAAAATATATTATATTTTATTTAAAAGATTTTGCTTTAAATATGGACCGTCCGATTAAAAGTAAATCAATCTGGACCGTTCATGAATTAGTTACTATTCAGTCCATTCTTCTATAAATAGAAGCTCATTCCTTCATTATTTCTTACGAATTCACTGAAACTATAGAGAGAGAAACTGTAGAGAGAATTATTCTTCTATCTTGAGCGTATTTCTTTAGCGTTTAAGAAAGCTTTGAGTATAGTGCAAGTTTCTTCAAGTATATCCCCGCCCTACCGTCGGAGTACTCTTCTTTATAAGGTAAGGGGTATTATTTCTTTTGAATTCATGAAGAGAACTTCTGTTATTCTATTTTTTTATTCTGTTGGAATAACCTGTATACGCGGTCTACCCTATACTTGGTGAAATTCTTATGTTATTCCATTATTTATTATTCTACTGGAATAACCTGTCTATGCAAAGTACCGCATACATGGTGAAATTCTGTTGTTATTCTATTCTTTATTATTCTGTTGGAATATCCTGTCTGTGCGTTTTGCGTCGGACCTGGTTCCGTCTTTATTATTCTGTTGGAATATCCTGTCTGTGTGTTTTACGTCGGACCTGGTTCCGTTATTTATTATTATGTTGGAATAACCTGTCTATGCGAAGTATCGCATGCATGGTTATTTCTGTTGTTATTTCATTCTTTATTATTCTGTTAGAAATAACCTGTCTATGCAGTCTATCGCACGCATGGTGAATCCTTCTGTTATTCCATTCTTTATTATTTTGTTGGAATAACCTGTCTATGTGGATTACCACATGCATGGTGAATGATCCTTTGTATTCCTTCCTTATTAAATTATGGAAATGATCTATATACGTGGATTATCGTATAGCGGGCGAAAATCCATTTGCAGTTTTATATATTCTATTATACTCAATTGGTTAAAGTTTTGACTTCTATACTCCATGAAATTAGTGGAATATCCTTGATATTTGCGCTTCATCCATTATCTTTTCATGGAAATATTCTTCTGAGCATTATTGAATTTTACTCTATAAAGAAGTATCATGTTGACAATTTCGACATTATTAGTTCCTGGATAAATCAATTCTTGAACTTGTTTTATTGAATTCTTATATCATTGTCATCATCCTTATTTACTCTATAAAGAAGTCTGCTACCTTACTATTCCAGTATCCAGTCTTCTTTTGAGGTAAGGGATAATATTATTATAGTAAGGGTTATTATTTTTTTCGTATTCATAAAGAGAGTTATTGTTATTCCATTCCTTATTATTCTGTTGAAAAAACCTGTATACGCGGACTACCGTATACATGGTGAAATTCTTCTGTTATTCCATTCTTTATTATTATGTTGGAATAACCTGTCTATGCGAAGTACTGCATACATGATAAAATTCTTCTGTTATTCCATTCTTTATTATTCTGTTGGAATAACCTGTCTATGTGGATTACCACATACATGGTGAATGATCCTTCGTATTCATTCCTTATTAAATTGTGAAAATGATCTGTTTACGTTGATTACCGCATGGCGGGCGAAAATCCATTTGCAGTTTCGTAATTTTTCTGACCCTCAAAAATTCTGGAAAAATTTAAAATGATAATTTGATTAGTTTTCTAGATTGTGTCCAAAAATGGCTATTTTTGGATGTATAGATTAGGAGTTATGAATTTTACGGGAAAAGACTATTTTTAAAGTAAACCCTTGTAACTCCTTGTGGTTAACTCCAAAATTGGTGAAATTTTTATTGGGAGTACATATATATAACAGGAGTATACCCTATAAATTTTGGAATTTTTTGACAGAAGTACAATTTATGATAAATGTCTAAATATTCTGCAGTTTTGGCCATATGAAAAATAGTAAATGAATTTTAAAAATTTCAAGAAAAATATATGTTCAATATGGGACTATATTCTACTAAATCGCAGAAAAGAAAACTTTTTGGGAATGATTTGTTATTTTTCATGAAAATGGTTTAGTTATGAACATATGAATTAAATATGTTATGTGAAGTTGAAAAATTGGTAAATAGGATTTTATGGCTTAGAAATCCTATATAAGGTATATGTAGATTTTTGATGAGGATTTGATGTAAGACCCCAACTTATTATAAATGAAATTGAATTTCCCTTATTTATTACTTTGAAATAGTAAGGGTTGATTTGATTAATGTGGTTAGTTATGGGTAAAATGGCAAATATTTTAAATAAGCAAGTGGTTATAAAATATTTATTATTATCGGGGAATATTCGTTTGGTCGTGGAATATTCTTGCTGTCGGAAAATATTCGTACGACGGCGCAATATTGTGTTGGCCCCATAACAGAAAGTGATTGGATGAAGAAAACGACAAGTATAAGTTGTTTATAAATAACGGCGTAGTTGTTACCGTTAATACTGTTGAAATACCCGGTGGTTAAAACACAGTAGCACACAATATTGCACCAATTATTGATTCTTACGTAAGAAGGCACTACTCAATAATGGTTACAGTAATTACTGTTCAATACTTTATTTTATTGATTCAATAATATCTACGTTGATACTTTATATTATTGTTGTTTTAATAATTGTAACTACACAGTATTTTCCATTATCAGATCAATAATTCATATTATTTGAATAATATTATTAGATAATATTATTAGCAATGTCTAGAAAGTTCTGTCTAAGGAGATGTTTGGTCACCTAATTGTGCGCCAGTAAGGAGAAATCCTTATTGAAAAGCCCTCTCTTTCCTAGGAACGGACTGATTGTCAGTATTGTGATTCTGTAAAATTATTTATGAATAATTAATTATTGATTATTATGATAAGGAAAATACTCATTTTATGTGGATATAGATGGAGAAAATTTTAAAGTGGCAATTGTTGAAAAAAATTGATATTTTATCTTTTCTGTTAAAATAATTCATTTAAATATATTATTATATTTTAATAATATAATAATGGTGATATTTTTACAATGAATGTGGGATATATAAATATATGAGGAGGAAGAGTATTTTTGTTACAATAAATGTTAAAAACATGTTAAACATGTCGGTGGACCCCATTTCTTGACTGAAATTTGATTATAGCCTGCAAAATCGTCCATATGTGGATTTCGGTCAATTTCTGTTTGGAATTTGAAAAAACTTTTTTCTGCAAAGTTGTAGAAAATTAAATTTCCTATAGAATGGACATAAGATTTGAATTTTTCTGATAAAAGGGCTATTTATTATGAATTATTGAAGTTCTGAAGTTCCGGAATAATTGATTGTTGAAGTTTTAATTTTTTTTAAAAAAAAATGTTTTTGATATGTTTGGTGGGCCCCACTGGTTGTTGAAATGGCTGAATTCAATTATTCAAGGTGGGCGTAGGAATTTAAATAAATAATATTAATATTTTATTAAATTTTCTGCTTTGGTGTTCTAAGCATTTTCTTATAAATATGGTGCTTAGGTTAGAATTGAAAATCACACCAAAAATAAGTTTTCTCTCTCTTTCTCTCTTTATATTATCGAGCGTATTCATGTGAGTATTTTGATACTTTGAGTATTGTTATACGGTGCAAGTTCCCTTCAACACTATATCCAGTATTCCAGTCAGAAGTACTGTCTTTTCGAGGTAAGGGATGGTATTTTTTTAAAATGATATTATTTCTTCTAATATCATTATGCCGGAATATTGGTAAGATTTTTCTTGTGAAATTCTTGTCTTTTAGTGTCGGGGTTACTATTCACGTATACGACACTATTCACGTATACGGCACTATTCACAGAGAAATTAAATTTTTGTTTTTTGTCCAAGATATCTATTATGGATACTAGTTTTGATTGTATCTATGTTTTGATCATTCTTGAATTTTACTTCACTATGATTATTTACGAAGTATTTTTGAACTTGGATTGTTTAAAGTACGAATCCTTAATATTTGTTCTTTTGTTTCACTGGATTCATTTTCTTTAAAATATTTTTCATCATTCTTAGTCTTAAATGATGATATTACTGAATATCTTTTGCCTGTAGTGCAAAGATTATTGATTTTCTTTTAAATATCTTTGGCTCGTAGTGCAAAGATGTACAGGTGTTGAGATGAACATGACCAACTGATGAATATCTTTGGCCCGTAGTGCAAAGATGAATATTTGATTCAAGATGTTTATTGATTGATGTTACAGGGATAAAATATTGATGAAAAACTTTTAAATTCATAGAAGAAAGTAGATTTCATTCTCTACGTAACTCTTCTAATGAATTATTATTTTCGCTGTGAATATTGATTTAAAACTTGTTGTCTATTGTATTCTATCAGATTTTTCCCTGTTGAGGACTAATGATAATTTGTTCTATATTATCTTAGTCATAACATTCTTTACTGAGCTAGTTGAGCTCACCTTTTTCCTTTTTGTTCCATTTTTCTTCTCAGGAGGCGAGAATGTAGCGAGTACTTGTCGGGGTATGGAATGAAGGTTCTAGAATGTCGTTTTAGTAGTCCTCACTATTTTGTAAAATAGTTTATCAATAATTGTAATGAGGACTTATTTGAGTGTTGATATTGTCTAGATGACAATATTTGTTTTTAAACTCACAGTTTATGTGTTGTCGTATTTTGCACGACAATTGTATTAATAAAGTTGTAGTTGTTTTTGTACCATGTATTTGGCGACTCAGAATGGGTGTTGTATACCTATTTTGGGGGCGTCACAGTTAGTATCAGAGCTTAGGGATATGATCTCTGGCGGAGATCGGGAAATAGAACTAGGAGGGGAGAGACGAGTAAATCCTTCGCTAGTGTGTCCTACCTAAGCATATTTGTTGGTTGGTCAGAATATAGGGATATTATGTGATATGTTAATTTCTTCAATTAACCCTTGTTTTATGGCAGTATTTGAGAATGGCAACTGAGAATGTTAACAGTGGAAAAAATGAGACCGTGGAGACACCTTTACCCACCAATGAGGAAAACGTGTAACAGGCCGGCAATGTTCCTCCTGTAAACAACACCACTGATCAGACGATGAACGATTGAATGTTTAGAAGCTTTTTGCAGTTCATGAAAAATCAGACGAAAGAGACTCGTGTAAAAAATACAGGTGGAAATGATAGCAACGCACGATTTGTCACAACCAAGCAGTTCAAAGAGTTGGGACCACCAAAATTCTGGGGAAAACCAGATTCGATTAAGGCAAAGACGTGGGTCAAGCAAATTATCAAGATATTCGATGTCTTGGGATGCACGGAGGAACAGAAGGTTCCATTTTCCACCTTTATGTTCCGTAACGGGGCAGATTACTAGTGGGAATCTGTGAAGCATACCCATCCAGCTGCACTCAGCATGTCTTGGGAAACGTTTCAGAAACTGTTCAATGACAAGTACTTTCCTGAAAGTATTCGTCATATGAAGGAGGTAGAGTTTATTAGACTGGATCAGAACAACATGACGGTGTCCCAGTACAAGGCGAAGTTCGCGGAGTTATCCAGGTTTGCACTTCATTTGGTGGAGAATGAGGAACGTATGACGCAGATGTTTCTGAGAGGTTTGAAACCCGATATACGTCAGTATCTCATTTCTCATAAATTTTCTCTATATTCAGATGTTGTCAACGGGGCTCAATTATTAGAGCGAGATAATGAGTACGTTCAACCGAAGGACCACAACCAAGGTCATACCGGTGACAGCAGTCATCGGAGCAACGATAACCAGAGGGAAAAGAAAAATGCGGACAATAGCGGCAACCACTCTGGTGGTAATCATGGCTATGAAAATAGAAGAAGCGAGTCGGGGGAGATTTTAAAAAAAGGAGATTCAATAATAACAATGTGAAGACGTCAGCACCAGCAGCAACTAGTTCTAAGGGAGGAGAACGACCACCGGTCGTATGCTATAAATGCAGAAAAGAGGGACATATTAGCCCAAACTGTCCACAACAGTTTAAGGTATGCTATAATTGTGGAAAGGAAGGACATATCGCTCGAGATTGTACGGTAGCGAAACCAAGTCCAGCGGGAATGGTAACTCAAAAAGCTGTCCCAAAAAAGTCAAAGTCAATGGTTCCTAGAAGAGCGTTTGTTGTGACTGGTCAAAATGCGAGGAACCCAAACGAGGTGATCACGGGTAAGCTAATCATAAATTCTTGCGAAGTTTATATCTTACTAAATATCGGTGCTACCCATTCATTTATCTCTCCTGTTTGTGCTCAACATTTAAACTTAACTCCGGAGAAATTAGACTTTGACTTATCTATGGAGACTCCGTTAGGAGAAACTTTCATTACATCCACTATTTATAAATCTTGTTTGATCCAAGTTGGCACCATCACATTACCTGTTAACCTTATCTCTTTAAAGATACTTGCTTTTGATGTGATTTTAGGGATTGATTGGTTAAGTACTCATCATACCAAAATTGATTGTTTTCGTAAGGTTGTTAGTTTTCATATTCCTAACCAACCTGTTGTACGAATTCAAGCAACTAAAGAACTAAAATCAATCACTGTCATACCAAGTCATAAAGCTATTCGTTTATTGAAAAACGGATGTCAAGCTTTCTTAGCCCATGTTATGGATTTGAATAAAGACACGTCAGATTTGAATAATATTCCTGTTGTTAGTAAATTTTCTGACGTATTTCCCAAAGAACTTCCCGGTCTACCCCCAGAACGTGAAGTTGAATTCTTTATTGATCTTGAACCTGGTACAAAGCCCATTTCTAAAACCCCATATCGAATGGCTCATATTAAACTTCAGGAGTTAAAGGTACAACTACAGGAGTTGTTGAACATCGGTTTCATTCGTCCTAGTACATCTCCTTGGGGTGCTCCTGTTTTATTCGTAAAGAAGAAAGACGGGAGTATGCGACTTTGTATCGACTATCGGGAATTAAACCATGTCACTATCAAGAATAGGTATCCGCTACCTCGCATTGATGACCTGTTTAACCAGTTACAAGGAGCACAATTCTTTTCAAAGATTGATCTTCGTTCTGGATATTATCAGCTGAAGATTAGAACTGAGGATATCCCAAAGACTGCCTTCAGAACTCAGTACGGGCATAATGAATTCTTGGTTATGTCTTTTGGATTAACTAATGCTCCTGCGACTTTCATGGATATGATGAACCGAGTATTCAAGGATTATTTGGATCAATTCGTTGTGGTCTTTATTGATGACATCCTCATATATTCCAAAAGTCATGAAGATCATGAGCACCATTTGAAGCTAGTACTCCAAAGGCTTCGTGAAAACAAGTTTTATGCTAAGTTGAAGAAATGCGAGTTCTGGCTTGAGGAAGTAGAATTCCTTGGGCACGTGGTGTCAAAACATGGAGTATCTGTTGACCCAGCAAAGATTGAAGCAATACAAAGTTGGGAGCAACCGAAGTCGGTGACCAAAGTACGTAGCTTTTTGGGCTTAGCTGGTTATTATCGAAGATTCGTGGAAGAATTTTCTCAAATCGCTACTCTGTTAACTTATCTAACTCAAAAAGATACAAAATTCATATGGAGCGAGGAATGCGAGAAGAGTTTTCAAGAGCTTAAGAGGAGACTCATTTCGGCACCTGCTTTGACAATACCGTCTGGTTCGGATGGATTTGTTATCTACAGCGATGCTTCAGGCAAAGGGTTAGGATGTGTTCTCATGCAACATGGGAAAGTCATAGCATATGCCTCGCGACAACTTAAAGAATATGAGAGGAATTATCCTACTCATGATCTAGAGTTGGCAGCAGTCGTTTTCGCGCTAAAGATCTGGAGGCACTATCTATATGGGGAGAATGTGGAGATATATTCATACCATAAAAAGCCTCAAATATTTCTTCATCCAAAAGGAACTCAACATACGGCAACGACGTTGGCTCGAGCTGTTGAAAAATTACGACCAAACCATTCAATACCATTCTGGAAAAGCGAACGTGGTAGCTGACGCGTTGAGTAGAAGATCATGTACGGGAACGAGTGCGATATTGTCAACACAAAGGCCCATTTTGTGTGATTTACAAAAGATGAAGATAGAATTCAAGACTCCGGGGACCCATGCGATGATGACAAGTATACGTATAGAGCCGACTTTAATCGAAAAAGTTAAAGTTGCTCAATCCACAAACCCGGAGCTGATGCATATGAAGAAGAAAGTATAAGAAGGTGTTATTCTAGAAGCAAGAATCGATGAAGAAGGAATACTTCGAGTCCACTCTAGACTTTGTGTTCCTAACGACTCTGATTTGAAGTACAAGATCATGATGAAAGCACACAATACACCATTTGCAATCCATCCTGAAAGTACCAAAATGTATCGTGATCTTCGACATACATTTTGGTAGAACAATATGAAGAGAGAGATTGCAAAGTTTATCTCGAGGTGTTTAACTTGTCAACATGTAAAGGCGGAGCATCAAGTGTCTAAGGGTCCGTTGCAACCACTTGAGATTCCGAAATGGAAGTGGGAACACATTACCATGGATTTCGTTACGGGTCTTCCCATTGTTTCTCAAGGCATAGATGCGATTTGGGTTATTGTTGATAGATTAACTAAGTCTGCTCATTTCTTGCCGATACGGGAGACTTATTCCCATGAACGTCTTGCTCGTATGTACGTGAATGAGATTGTAAGATTGCATGGCATGCCAGTATCCATAGTTTCAGATCGTGACCCAAGATTCACTTCACGATTTTGGGTTAGCTTGCAAAAAGCTATGGGCACGGATTTACTATTCAGTTCGGCATACCATTCTCAAACGGACGGACAATCAGAGAGGACTATTCAAACTCTTGAAGATCTATTAAGACTCTGTGTCCTAGACTTCAAAGGGAGTTGGGATAAATATTTACCTTTGGTGGAATTCTCCTACAAAAACAGTTATCAGGCAAGTATAGGTGTGGCTCCATTCGAAGCATTATATGGACGTAAGTGTCGCTCTCCAGTATGTTGGGATGAGGTTGGTGAAGTAACATTGTTGGGCCCAGAGTTGGTACGTATGACTACAGAAAAGATCCAAATGATTCGACAACGTATACAAACAACACAGGATCGACAAAAGAGTTATGCGGATCTTCATCGAAAGGACGTGAAATTTAGTATTAGGGATCATGTATTGTTGCGTGTTGCTCCATGGAAGGGAGTTACAAGATTTGGGAAGATAGGAAAGCTCAATCTATAATTTATTGGTCCATTTCAGATTCTTGACCGAGTTGGAAATGTGGCCTATAGACTCGCGTTACCTCCAAGCATGTCTCGTGTTCATAATATTTTTCACATATCTGTGTTACGTAAATATGTGAAAGACCTGAACCAAGAAAGTTAGAACCGGACGAGATAGCCGAAGACTTAACGTATGAAGAGGTACCTGTCAAGATCTTGGATAGGAAGGAGCATGTCCTACGCACAAAGTTCATACCACAAGTTAAAGTTTTGTGGAGGAACCATGTTATAGAGGAAATGACCTGGGAATTGGAAAAGGAAATGAAAGCGAGGTATCCTCACCTTTTCGAAACACCAGGTACGTACGTCAATTTCGATGACGAAATTTCATAAGGAAGGGAGATTGTAAGACCCCAACTTATTATAAATGAAATTGAATTTCCCCTATTTATTATTTTGAAATAGTAAGGGTTGATTTAATTAATGTGGTTAGTTATGGGTAAAATGCGCAAATATTTCAAATAAGTAAGTGGTTATAAAATATTCATTATTGTCGGGAAATATTCGTTTGGTTGTGGAATATTCTTGCTGTCGGGGAATATTCGTACGACGGCGCAGCCTTGTGTGGGCCCTATAACGGAAAGTGATTGGATGAAGAAAATGACAAGTATAAGTTATTTATAAATAACGGCGTAGTTGTTACCGTTAATACTGTTGGAATACCCGGTGGTTAAAACACAGTAGCTAGCACACAGTATTGCACCAATTATTGATTCTTACGTAAGAAGGCACTACTCAATAATGGTTACAGTAATTACTGTTTAATACTTTATTTTATTGATTCAATAAATGCTACGTTGATAATTTATATTATTGTTGTTTTAATAATTGTCACTACACATTATTTTCCATTATCAGATCAATAATTCATATTATTTGAATAATATTATAAGATAACATTATTGGCAATGTCTAGAAAGTTCTGTCTAAGGAGAGGTTTGGTCATCTAATTGCGCGCCAGTAAGGAGAAATCCTTATTGGAAAGCCCCCTCTTTCTTGGGAACGGCCTGGTTGTCAGTATTGTGATTCTGTAAAATTATTTATGAATAATTAATTATTGATTATTATGATAAGGAAAATATTCATTTTATATGGATATAGATGGAGAAAATTTTAAAATGACAATTGTTGAAAAAAATTGATATTTTATCTTTTCTGATAAAATAATTCATTTAAATATATTATTATATTTTAATAATATAATAATGGTGATATTTTTATAATGAATGTGGGATATATGAATATATGAGGAGGAAGAGTATTTTTGTTACAATAAATGTTAAAAACATGTTAAACATGTCGGTGGATCTCATTTCTTGACTGAAATTTGATTATAGCCTGCAAAATCGTTCGTATGTGGATTTCGGTCAATTTCTGTTTGGAATTTGAAAAAACTTTCTTCTGCAAAGTTGTAGAGAATTAAATTTCATATGGAATGGACATGAGATTTGAATTTTTCTGATAAAATATAATGACCCCAAAATAGGTCCATTCAATCCAACCCATTCTGAGTCGCCAAATACATGGTACAGAAAATAACTATAACTTTATTACAACAATTGTCGTGCAAAATACAACCACACGTATACTGTGAGTTTGGATACAAATATATACCAACTGTGACTCATGTCCCAACCGTGGACAGCACCTCACAGTGACACCTTACATAAAGGTATAGTTAAAAACTGTTTTAGAAACTAAAATCTTTGAGAAGTGCTCAAGGAAACCTTCGTACATGGGAGGCCATGCTTCTAGGTTATGATAGATATCATATGGCCACAAAATTATCTTTGGTTGACCCAATATACCCCAAAGAAAAATGAGAAGATTACTATCATATTCTTCCCAATGGTGAGTCTTCTCTTGATTTATCATTATCTCCACTGTCTCAAATTGAGAATTATACTTCAAACAAACACCAAGATTATATATAGGTAGTGCTCGTAAATATACTCAGCAAGTGGATGAGCACAACCCTGTCTTATGATGACACGAGGTTGTATGTCATTAGACATCTTGTATGAAAGTGGCAAAACACCCTTCCAACGTTGGGTTCGCCTCTCCCTATATGGTTCACCAAATATAACTACCAAAAGATGTATACAACACATTTGTCTATACTGTTTAGGGAGAACTCCCCAGCTAGAGTCCATTGTTCTAATCCCTTGTTACCCCCGCTCGACCCAGCTACACTCTTATTACCTGAAAGGAATTGTAAAGCAAAAGGGTGAGCACAACTATCTCAATAAAGAATATCATGACTAAAGATAATTAAATTATCAATAGCCTTCATCAATAATAAATCAGAGATTTAGAACATATGGTAGATGATAAAAATTTTAACCATAGTTGCAGCGGAACGAGCAATCCATTAAAAGAGTCAAATAGACTATAAAGTCTATTATCTTCTTCACATTAAAAGTCCACCAACAATGTTTTATCCCTGTAACATCAATCAACAGTTCCTTTCCACAATCATATAAATAACTCATAACCATAAATGTGCTTATAAATTCCTCTTCTCATCTAGAACGAAGATAATTTACATCACATGTCTTTACCTGAAGCATCAAATATCATGGTTACACCAAATCACATTTCCTGTTTATAATCATACTAATAATTTCATCTTTGCACTACG
Source organism: Panax japonicus (assembly GCA_020205505.1). Taxonomy (NCBI): domain Eukaryota; kingdom Viridiplantae; phylum Streptophyta; class Magnoliopsida; order Apiales; family Araliaceae; genus Panax; species Panax japonicus. The sequence continues at coordinate 75,428,669 of CM035092.1, read as the reverse complement.
GCCAAATATATTCATTTGTATCACCAGTTGGTCATGTTCATCTCAACACATGTTCATCTTTGCACTACGGGCCAAAGATATTCAACAACATGTCATCTTTGCACTACGGGCCAAAGATATTCATCAACAATTCATCTTTGCACTACAAGCCAAAGATATTCCTCAACAGTTCATATTTGCACTACAGGCCAAATATATTCATCAACAGTTCATATTTGCACTACAGGCCAAATATATTATTATCTCAAAGAAATATATAATCATTTCAGAATTTATATAAACAATAATTATAACCATGTTCATCATTTCACCTTTGTACTTAAGCTAAAGATATTCAATTACAAATTCAATGGTCATGATCATACTAGTCAATAATTCAACTTTGCACTACTGGCCAAAGAGAACCCATAGTCATGATCATACCAAAAATCTACCCATCTTTACACTCAAGTCAAAGAGAAATATCATCATTAGGGTTATAAAAATGTTATATATGATAATAAAAATAAAATGATCAACATATAGTTTTAATCTCAAGAGTAATATTCATAAATCAACTATAATTTGGTTAGAAAAAGAAACCAATTTTGTCGTGAATAGTACCCGTGAATAGTAACTCGTGAATAGTAACTCATGAATAGTAACTCGTGAATAGTAACCCCGACATGAAAAAGGTAGAAATTCCACAATAAAATCCATACCATTATTTCGGTATAATGATATTGAAAGAATAATATTTCTTAAGCTTATAAACAATTTATTTTAATTGTTTACACTTTATTAAATAATGTATTTAATCATCTTAAAATGCCAAACTCATAAGATTTAATCACCAAATAACCAAAACCATCATCAAAAATATGCATATACTTCATATAGGATTCTCAAGCCATAAAATCCTATTTTTCAATTTTCTTACTTCACATAACATATTTAATTCATTTACTCATAACTAGTCCATTTTTATGAAAAATACCAAATCAGTTCCAAAAATATTTTTTTTCTGAGATTTAGCAAAATATAGTCCCATATTGAACATATATTTTTCTCAGAATTTTTAAAATTTATTTACTATTTTTTATATGGCCAAAACCGCCGAATATTTAGATATTTATCATAAATTGTACTTTTATCTAAAAATTTCCAAAATTTACAGAGTACACTGATATTATATAGATGTACTCCCAATAAAAATTTTATCAATTTTGGAGTTAACCACAAGGAGTTATAAGCGGTTACTTTTAAAATAGTTTTTTCCCGTAAAATTCATAACTCTTAATCTATACATCCAAAAATCGCCATTTTTGGACACAATCAATAAAAATCATCAAAATATCATTTCAAATTTTTTCCCAGAATTTTCTGAAGGTCCAGAAAAATTTCGAAACTGAGAAACATAATAACCCTTAAAATCCCTTACCTCAAAAGAGCAGTACTTCTGACCGGAATATCGGATGAAAAGCCGAAGAAACCTTTCACCGTATAGCAACACTCAAAGTATACTCACAAGAACACGCTTGATATATAGAGAGAGAAGTAGAGAGAAAGCTTATGTTTCTGGTGTGATTTTCAATTCTAACTTAGTCATCTATTTATAGGAAAATGCTAGAACGCCAAATGAGACTAAAATAATAAAAAAAAAAAAAAATTCTTATTCCACACCAACCTTCACCAACCAATTTTGAAAGCCATCAGCCATCTTTGGTCAAAAACATCAGTCACCCATGTACCAACAACCACAAAAATGTTTTTTTTAAATAAAATAATTAAAATTTCCAAAAATCAATTATTTCGGAACTCCGGAACTTCAATAATTCATAATAAATAGCTCTTTTATCAGAAAATTCGAATCTCGCGAGTTTTTATAGGAAATTCAATTATCTACAACTTTGCAGAAGAAAATTTTCCAAATTCCAAACAGAAATTATCCAAAATCTATAAACGGACGATTTTACAGTCTATAATAAATTTTCGGTCAAGAATTGTGTCCACTGACACACAAAACATGTGTTAAACATTTAATACCACAAAAATACTCTTCCTCCTCATATACTCATATATCCCACATTCATTATAAAAATATCACCGTTAATATATTATTAAAATAATATATTTAAATAAATTATTTTATCAGAAAAAGATAAAATATTAATTTTCAACAATTATCACATTAAAAATTTCCTCCATCTATATCCACATAAAATAAATATTTTCTTTATCATAATAATCAATAATTAATTATTCAAAAATAATATTACAGAATCACAGTACTGACAACCAGGCCGTTCCCAGGATAGAGGGGGCTTTACAATAAGAATTTCTCCTTACTGGCGCGCAATTAGGTGACCAAACCTCTCCTTGACAGAACTTTCTAGACATTGCCAATAATGCTATCTAATAATATTATTCAAATAATACGAATTATTGATCTGATAATGAGAAATATTGTGCAGTGATAATTATTGAAACAACAATAATATAAAATATCAACGCAGCAATTATTGAATCAATAAAATAAAATATTGAACAGTAATTACTGTAAAAATTATTGAGTAGTGCCTTCTTACGTAAGAATCAATAATTCAAAAATACTATGTAATACCGTGTGCTACTATGCAACAACGCGTATTACTTTATTTTACCAACCGGGTATTCCAACAGTGTTAACGGTAACGATTACGCCGTTATTTATAAAAACTTAATTTTGTCGTTTTCTTCATCCGACAGTTATTCTGTTATGGGGCCCACAAATGGTTGCGCCGTCGTACGAATATTCCCCGACAGAAAGAATATCCCACGACCAAACGAATATTCCCCGACAACAATGAATATTTTATAACCACTTGCGTATTTTGAAAAAATTCATATATCACCGTTAACTTTAACCTTTTATCAATTTAACCATTTACTAAATAGTAATTATAAGAAAAATTGAATACTTTTATTTTATAAAATTCGGGGTCTTACATAAAAGGGCTATTTATTATGAATTATTGAAGTTCCGAAGTTCCGGAATAATTGATTGTTGAAGTTTTAAATTTTTTTTAAAAGAAAAATATTTTTCATATGTTTGGTGGGGGCCCACTGGTTGTTGAAATGGCTGAATTCAGTTATTCAAGGTGGGCGTAGGAATTTAAATAAATAATATTAATATTTTATTAAATTTTCTGTTTTGATGTTCTAAGCATTTTCATATAAATAGGGTGCTTAGGTTAGAATTAAAAATCACACCAGAAATAAGTTTTCTCTCTCTTTCTCTCTCTATATTATCGAGCGTATTCTTGTGAGTATTTTGATACTTTGAGTATTACTATACGGTGCAAGTTCCCTTCAACACTATATCCAGTATTCCAGTCAGAAGTACTGTCTTTTCGAGATAAGGGATGTTATATTTTTTAAATGATATTATTTCTTCTAATATTATTATGTCAGAATATTAGTAAGATTTTTCTTGTGAAATTCTTGTCTTGTAGTGTCGGGGTTACTATTCACGTATACGTCACTATTCACGTATACGACACAATTCACGAATACGGCACTTCACAGAAAAATTAAATTTTTGTTTTTTGTCCAAGATATCTATATGGATACTAACTTTGATTGTATCCATGTTTTGATCATTCTTGAATTTTACTTCACTATGATTATTTACGAAGTATTTTTGAACTTGAATTATTTAAAGTATGAATCCTTAATATTTGTTATTTTGTTTCACTGGATTCATTTTCTTTAAAATATTTTTCATCATCCTCAGTCCTAAATGATGATATTACTGAATATCTTTAGCATGTAGAGAAAAGATTAATGATTTTCTTTTAAATATCTTTGGCTCGTAGTGCAAAGATGTACAAGTGTTGAGATGAACATGACCAACTGATGAATATATTTGGCCTGTAGTGCAAAGATGAATATTTGATTCAAGATGTTTATTGATTGATGTTACAGGGATAAAATATTGATGAAAAACTTTTAAATTCATAGAAGAAAGTAGATTTCATTCTCTACGTAACTCTTCTAATGAATTATTATTTCCGCTACGAATATTGATTTAAAACTTGTTGTCTATTGTATTCTATTAGATTTTTCCCTATTGAGGACTAACGATAATTTGTTCTATATTATCTTAGTCATAACATTCTTTACTGGGCTAGTTGAGCTCACCCTTTTCCTTGTTCTTCCATTTTTCTTCTCAGGAGGCGAGAATGTAGCGAGTACTAGTCGGGGTATGGAATGAAGGTTCTAGAAAGTCGTTTTAGTAGTCCTCACAATTTTGTAAAATAGTGTATCACTAATTGTAATGAGGACTTATTTGAGTGTTGATATTGTCTAGAAGACAATATTTGTTTTTAAACTCACAGTTTATGTTTTGTCGTATTTTGCGCGATAATTGTATTAATAAAGTTGTAGTTATTTCTGTACCATGTATTTGGCGACTCAGAATGGGTGTTGTATACCTATTTTGGAGGCATCACAGTTGGTATCAGAGCTTAGGGATATGATCTCTGGCGGAGATCGGGGAATAGAACTAGGAGGGGAGAGTCGAGTAAATCCTTCGCTAGTGTGTCCTACCTAAGCATATTTGTTGGTTGGTCAGAATATAGGGATATTATGTGATATGTTAATTTCTTCAATTAACCCTTGTTTTATGGCAGTATTTGAGAATGGCAACCCAGAAAGTTATTAGTGGAGTAAATGAGACCGTGGAGACACCTTTACCCACCAATGAGGAAAATGTGCAACAGGCCGGAAATGTTCCTCCTGTAAATAACATCACTGATCAGACGATGAACGATGGAATGTTTAGAAGCTTTTTGCAGTTCATGCAAAATCAGACGAAGGAGACTCGTGTACAAAATACAGGTGGAAATGATAGCAACGCACGATTTGTTACAGCCAAGCAGTTCAAAGAGTTGGGACCACCAAAATTCTGGGGAAATCCGGATCCGATTAAGGCGGAGACGTGGGTCAAGCAAATTACCAAGATATTCGACGTCTTGGGATGCACGGAGGAACAGAAGGTTCCATTTGCCACCTTTATATTCCGTAACGAGGCAGATTACTGGTGGGAATCTGGGAAGCATACCCATCCAGCCGCACTCAACATGTCTTGGAAAACATTTCAGAAACTGTTCAATGACAAGTACTTTTCTGAAAGTATTCGTCATATGAAGGAGGTAGAGTTTATTAGACTGGAGCAGAACAACATGACGGTGTCCCAGTACGAGGCAAAGTTCGCGGAGTTATCCAGGTTTGCACCTCATTTGGTGGAGAATGAGGAACGTATGACGCGGATATTTCTGAGAGGTTTGAAACCCGACATACGTCAGTATCTCATTTCTCATAAATTTTCTCTATATTCAAATGTTGTCAACAGGGCTCAATTATTAGAGCGAGATAACGAGTACGTTCAACCGAGGGACCACAACCAGGGTCATACCGGTGGCAGCAGTCATCGGAGCAACGATAACCAGCGGAGAAAGAAAAATGCGGACAAAAGCGACAACCACTCTGGTGGTAATCATGGCTATGAAAATAGAAGAAGCGAGTCGGGGGGAGATTTTAAAAAAAGGAGATTCAACAATAACAATGTGACGCCCCCAAAATAGGTATACATCACCTATTCTGAGTTGCCAAATACATGGTACAGAATACAAATACAATCTTTAATATACAACAAGAAAGCTGTGAGTTTTATTATAAATATTGTCTTCTAGACAATATCCACTCTTAGAATAAGTCCTCATTACATTTATTGTCACACTAATTAACAGAATAGTGAGGACTACTAATACATCATCTGGATCGTCACTCCGTTCCCCGATTAGTACCGGCTACGTTCTCATTTCCTGAAGAGAACAGTGAAAGAAAGGGTGAGCTCAACTAGCCCAGTAAGAAATATTATGACTAAGATAATGCAGAATAAATTATCATTAGTCTTCAACAGTGTTAAACTGATAAAATACAATAGACATCAAGTTTAACTGCAGCGGAACATGCAATCCATTAAAAGAGTCAAGTAGAGAATAAAATCTACTATCTTTTATGATTTAAAAGGTTTTTCATCACTTTTATCGCTGGGACTCAGCTTAATAAATAATCTACCTCATCCCTGCACTACGGCCAAGGATATTCATAAGTATCACAACCACAAATTATCCATGCACTACGGGCCAAAGATATTCGTGTATTCATCAATGGTCATGATCATGCCAACAACTGTCCATCAATGCACTACGGGCCAATGAAGACTTTTACCAAATCATTTGTAACATTACGGTCATGATTACACCGAATAATCCCTGGTCATAATCATACCAAGTCCATCTATGCACTACAGGCCACAGATGACTTTCAACAAAATATAAACATGAGGATGATGACAATGATATAAGAATTCAATAAAACAAGTTCAAGAATTAATTTATCCAGGAACTAATAACGTCCAAATTGTCAACATGATACTTCTTTGTAGAGTAAAATTTAAGAATGCTCAGAATAATATTTTCATGAAAGATACTGGATGAAGCGCAAATATCAAGGATATTCCACTAATTTCATGGATTATAGAAGTCAAAACTTTAACCAACGGAGTATAATAAAGAATGGAATAACAAAAGAAATCATCATGCATGCGGTACTTCGCATAGACAGGTTATTCCAACAGAACAATAAATAACAGAACCAGGTCAGGCGTAATACGCACCGACAGGATATTCCAATAGAATAATAAGGAATGGAATAACAACAGAAATTACCATGCATGCGGTACTTCGTATAGACAGGTTATTCTAACAGAATAATAAATAACGGAACCAGGTCCGGCGTAAAATGCACAGACAGGATATTCCAACAGAATAATAAAGACGGAACCAAGTCCGGCGTAAAAAGCACAGACAAGATATTCCAACAGAATAATAAAGAATGGAATAACAACAGAATTTCACCATGTATGCGGTACTTCGCATAGACATGTTATTCCACCTGAATAATAAATAATGGAATAACAAAAGAATTTCACCAAATATAGGATAGCCCGCGTATACAGGTTATTCCAACAGAATAATAAAGACTGGAATAACAGAAGTTCTGTGACGCCCCTAAAATAGGAATACATCACCTATTTTGAGTCGCCAAATACATGGTACAGATTAAAAAAACAATCTTAATTATACAACAAGAGAGCTGTGAGTTTAAATATAAATATTGTCTTCTAGACAATATCCACTCTCAGAATAAGTCCTCATTACATTTATTGTCACACTATTTAACAGAATAGTGAGGACTACTAGCTAATACTATCATCCGAACCATCACTCCATTCCCCGACTCGTCCCAGCTATGTTCTCATTTCCTGAAGAGAACAGTGAAAGAAAGAGTGAGCTCAACTAGTCCAGTAAGAAATATTATGACTAAGATAATGCAGAATAAATTATCATTAGTCTTCAACAATGTTAAACTGATAATATACAATAGACATCAAGTTTAACTGCAGCGGAATAAACAATCCATTAAAAGAGTCAAGTAGAGAATAAAATCTACTATCTTTTATGATTTAAAAATATTTTCCATCACTTTTATTACTGAGACTCAGCTTATTAAATAATCCACATCATCCCTGCACTACGGCCAAGGATATTCATCAGGGTCACGACCATAAATTATCCATGCACTACGGGTCAAGGATATTCGTGTATTCATCAATGGTCATGATCATGCCAATAACTGTCCATCAATGTACTACGGGCCAATGAGGACTTTTATCACATCATTTATAACATTACGGTCATGATTACACCGAATAATCCTTGGTTATAATCATACCAAGTCCATCTATGCACTACAGGCCACAGATGACTTTCAAAAAAATATAAACATGAAGATGATGACAATGATATAAGAATTCAATAAAACAAGTTCACGAATTAATTTATTCAGGAACTAATAACGTCCAAATTATCAACATGATACTTTTTTGTAGAGTAAAATTCAAGAATGCTCAGAAGAATATTTTCATGAAAAATACTGGATGAAGCGTAAATATCAAGGATATTCCACTAATTTCATGGAGTATAGAAGTTAAAATTTTAAGCAACTGAGTATAATAACGAATGGAATAACAAAAGAAATCACCATGCATGCGGTACTTCGCATAGACAGGTTATTCCAACAGAATAATAATAACGGAACCAGGTCAGGTGAAATTCACACCGACAGGATGTTCCAACAGAATAATAAGTGTGGAATAATAAATAATGGAACTAGGTCCGGCGTAAAACGCACAGACAGGATATTCCGACAGAATAATCAAGACAAAATAATAGAAGAATGTCACCAAGTATAGGGTAGCCCGCGTATACAAGTTATTCCAACAGAATAATAAAGTAATGGAATAATAGAAGTTCTCTTCTTGAATACAAAAGAAATAACACCCCTTACCGTAAACGAACTGGATATAAGAGTAGTGAAGTAACAAAAAAAACTCTTCTTCTTTCTCTCTATAATTTCTCTCTCTAGAGTTTCAGTGAATTCGTAAGAAATAATGAAGGAATGAGCTTCTATTTATAGGAGAATGGAAGGGTACTGTGCAAGAAAAAATTATTTATGCAATCAATGTGCAACGGATGAAATTATTTTTCAATCAACAATCAAACCAACAAAAATTAAAATATAATATATATATATATATAACACGTGTTTTCAAATTATATATATCAATATTATATATACACCACTTAATTTTTCTCCCCCATAACCAACATCAATCCCCCACCCACCCACCCACCCACCCACCCAAAAATTAATTTCATTACACTCTTACACATCATTATCACACTACCACTTTTCCACCATTTTCCACTCACACACCCATCACACACCTATCACTTTCACATATCATTTTCTCCCACCATACACTCAATACATACATATACTTCCATACGTATACTCTTCCATTTCCAAAATCATTTTTTCAACACAAATAGGCCCCACATGTGGGCCTCACCTTTATAAAAAATTTCTACCGAATATTTTGAAAAATAGATAAATAGGGGTCCATAAAATAAGCAAATCTTTATAAAAATCACCTTAATAATTTTATCAACATTTATCACCTTTATTATAATTCACAATATTAATCGACCAGGTCGTTCCCAAGAAAGAGGGGGCTTTTCAATAAGGATTTCTTCCTATTGGCGCGCAATTAGGTGACCAAACCTCTCCATGGCAGAACTTCTAGACATCGTTAATATTGTAATTTATAATATTAATAACTCTGTCATTTCAATTATTGATTTAATAATATATAAAATATCGACAATAATTGAATCAAATAACGTGAGATACTATGCAACAATTACTATAGCAATAATTGAACAAAACTGAGTGACTTCTCACGTAAGCATTAATAATCAATACCGTGTGCTACTATGCAACCACGCGTATTACTGTACTTTTACTACCGAGTAGTTCAACAGTATTAACGGTAAAACTTCCACTGTTATTTTCATAAAATTATTTTTGTCGTTTTCTCAATCCGACAATAATTCCGTTGTGGGGTCCACCAATGATTGTGTCGTCGTACGAATATTCCCCGACACAAAGAATATTCCCTGACCAATCGAATATAATATAACAACTTGCATACCTTGCAAAATTTATAAATATTACCCACAACTATAACATTATATCAAATCCACACCATAATATTAAAAAAAATATTTCGAGAAAATTAAATATTTATTCATAAAATCTGGGGTCTCACAAGTTCTCTTCATGAATATGAAAAAAATAATACCCCTTACCTTATAAAGAAGAGTACTCCGACGGTAGGGCTGGGATATACTTGAATAAACTTGCACTACGCTCAAAGATTTCTTAAACGCTAAAGAAATACGCTCAAGATAGAAGAATAATTCTCTCTACAGTTTCTCTGTCAAGAGTTTCAGTGAATTCGTAAGAAAAAATGAAGGAATGAGCTTCTATTTATAGAAGAATGGACTGAATAATAACCAATCCATGAACAGTCCAGATCGATTTACTTTAAACGGACGGTACAAATTGGTTTACAATAAAATATAATATATTTTATTTATAATCTAATAAAACGAATAACTTTTAAAAAGATTTTACTATGCAAACACTATGCAGGCACTATGCAAACACTATGCATAATAAAATATAATATATTCTAATTATTGTCTAATAAAACGAATAACTTTATAAAAGTATTCTGTTTTATATAAAAAGATTTTACTATTAGCCTAATAAAAAAGTATTCTATTTTATATAAAAAGCTTTTCTGTTTTATTACATTAATAATACTAATAAAATAAAACTTCATCATCATTATTATTATTCATACTATTAATCGACCAGGTCGTTCCCAGGAAAGAGGGAGCTTTTCAATAAGGATTTCTCCCTATTGGCGCGCAATTAGGTGACCAAACATCTCCTTGGCATAACTTCTAAACATCGTTAATAATGCAAATAATAATATTAATAACTCTGTCATATAAAATATCGACAATAATTGAATAAAACTGAATGACTTCTCACGTAAGCATCAATAATCAATACCGTGTGCTACTATGCAACCACACGTATTCCTGTACTTTTAACACAGGGTGTTTCAACAGTTAACGATAAAACTTCCGCCGTTATTTTCATAAAAAATATTTTTGTCGTTTTCTCAATCTGACATTAAGTCTGTTGTGGGGTCCACCAATGATTGTGCCATCGTACGAATATTCCCTGTTTAAAACAAATATTCTCCAACCAATTGAATATTATATAACAACTTGCGTACTTTGCAAAATTTATAAATATTACCCACAACTATAATAATATATCAAATTTATTTCAAAAATGATAATTATAGAAAATTCATCTTTATTCATAAAAGTTGGGGTCTTACAGACAATGTAAAGACGTCAGCACCAGCAGCAACTGGTTCTAAGGGAGGAGAACGACCACCGGTCGTATGCTATAAATGCGGAAAAGAGGGACATATCAGCCCAAACTGTCCACAACAGTTCAATGTATGCTATAATTGTGGAAAGGAAGGACATATCACTCGAGATTGTACGGTAGCGAAACCAAGTCCAGCGGGAATGGTAACCCTTTTTCTTTACTGGGCTGGTTGAGCTCACCCTTTTCTTTTTTGTTCCATTTTTCTTCTCAGGAGACGAGAATGTAGCGAGTACCAGTCGGGGTATGGAATGAAGGTTCTAGAAAGTCATTTTAGTAGTCCTCACTATTTTATAAAATAGTGTATCAATAATTGTAATGAGGACTTATTTGAGTGTTGATATTGTCTAGAAGACAATATTTGTTTTTAAACTCACAGTTTATGTGTTGTCGTATTTTGCACGACAATTGTATTAATAAAGTTGTAGTTGTTTCTGTATCATGTATTTGGCGACTCAGAATGGGTGTTGTATACCTATTTTGGGGGCGTCACATTTGATCATTGGTGATGAAATCTTATGAGTATGGCATTTATGAATGATTAAATGCATTATTTGGTACAGTGTAAACAATTAAAATAAATTTTTTATAAGTTTAAGAAATGATTAAAATATTATTATAATATTAATGATATTAGATTATGAGATTATTAAGTGATTGATAACATTTGGATATTTTAAACTCTGAATAAATTTAAAGTCTTTAATATTTATCCTTGATTTCGTTTAATTAATACGTATATCATTGTCATCATCCTCATGCTTATATTGTGATGAAAGTCATCTTTGGCTTACGTGCATATATGGACTGTTGATTATTGATTTTACAGTTGTATATTTTTGGCTTACGTGCAAAGATAGACTATTGATTATTGGTTTTATAATTGTATATCTTTGGCTTTTGTGCAAAGATGGACATGTGTATGACATGATCATAATTATTGGTGATAATAACGAATATCCTTAGCCCGTAGTGTATGGATAATTCGATGATGTGATTGGCAGGATCATGACCATTAGTTAACAGTTGAATGTCTTTGGCCGTAGTGCACTGACAGACAATTGATTGGTATGATCATGACCATTGGTTTTATAGTTGAATATCTTTGGCTTGTAGTGCAAAGATATACAACTGATTGGTATGATCATTGTTATTACATTTGAATATCTTTAGCCTTTGGGGTAAGGATTTTGAGTAAACCTTCTATTAAGCCTTTGTGGCAAAGAGAAACTGTTGATTTACATGATTATAAATATGAATTATGGATTTAACTATCATCTTTGGTGGTTCAGGTGAAGACAGGTGATGAGAGTTCTTTTTGTCTTGGGTATAACAAAGAACTGTTGATGAGTATTACAGGAATAAAATATTAATTATGGACTTTTAATCTAGAGGAGATAATAGACATTATGTTCTACTTGACTCTTCTAATGGATTGCTTATTTCGCTGCAGTTGTTGATCTTAAACTTGTTGTCTATTGTATTCTATCAGTTGTTACACTGTTGAAGGCTAAGGATAATTTATTCTGCATTATCTTAGTCATAATATTTGTTACTGGGCTAGTTGAGCTCACCCTTTTCTTTCACTATTCTCTTCAAGAAATGAGAATATAGCTGGGACGAGTCGGGGAATGGAGTGATGGTACGAGATGGTGGCTATAGTAGTCCTCACTATTATGTGAAATAGTGTGATAATAATTATAATGAGGACTCCATTGAGAGTGGATATTGTCTAGAAGACAATATTCTTGTTTAAACTCTCAGCTATGTTTTGTCGTATTTTGCACGACAGTTGTATAATTAAGTTTGTAGTTGAATTATGTACCATGTATCTGGCGACTCAAGATGAGTGATGTATACATGTTTTGGGGGCGTCACAGCATAACTTGTTCGGGTTCATGCGGTTTGGAGGAGACTTCATCCTCGTTTGCCACTTTTATTAGGTTTGTAATATTCATGAACGCGATCAAATTGCTCAAAATAAGCGGAAACGTGGAAAATTAGAGTTTTAAAATTTTACAAACCATATACCCGGATCATCCTTTATGCACAATTATTAATTAAACGAAAAATATGAAGAACAAGAATCATACCCTTGAAGATTCGAGCTTCCTCAGGTACAAGTTCACCTCCAATCTTTTTCGCGCTCAACTTGAATCCACCGGGTTTGGTTCCTTCCTTTGATCAATGTTAGCCACCCAAGTATTTGGCCTCTAGAGGTGATCCACCAAGGAAGAAGAAAAATTCAAGAAGATGGGTGGTTGACTAAACCCTAGTTTTTTTATTTCTCATACAAAAAGAGCGTACTCTCCAACAATTGGAATCACGTCTGTTGTGAAAGCGTCAACTACCCTCACCCACAATAAGACTCCTCTTATTTATAGATGTGGGCAACCCTTCTTAACAATTAAGGATTTGGGTTTTATTTTAATTAATTAAACTCCTTTAATTAATTATGCTCCCAATCTTACTATGAATAATTAATTAAAATCTTTTAATTAATTAGCCTCCTAATCTTATTAGGAATAAATGAGAGTACTAATATTAAATTAATTTCCAACTCTTTCGAAATTAAAATAATAATAATTATAATAATATTAATAAGATTCCTCTTATTGATTTATATATTTAATATTTCCAAAATATTCAATAATAAATATTAAGCTATTTAACTTATTCTATCACCATAGATTAAATTAAATACACTTAACATATTATTACGAGTATGTCATTAACTTCTTAAATAATTATTATTCCTTTTATGGTGTGACTCTTTAGGTTCTTCATATTAAACCAGTTGTGAATAAATCAATTAGAACAATTCTAATCTTATTTAAATAAATAAATTAAACTATTGATTTATTTAAATAAATAATATTTATTCTACAATATGGATAAGCCTCCCTAGCGATTAACAACTTTCTAGATAATATAGATTTCAACATTAATCATAAAAGAACCTTTGAGTAAATAGTTACCGTACAATTCAATCATTCCACCATACAATGTCCCAATTAAATATAAGACATGGAATTACTGTCAAGTCTTATTTTATTTAATTATATGTATTTCAACTCTTAAATGCATAACTCCAAATAATACAAATTAGAAACTCCTTTCTAATTTCATTCTGCCTTGGCCAAGGACTACTGTGTTGTCATTTATCGAATCACATAGGACATTTCTCTTCTTTTACTAGAAGTGATAGATTCTTTATTGATCATACATTATCTCCATGTACAACTTATTATACTCAAGCATACCATTTGATATACCCTAAGGGTCTTAAGGAATGAGTCAAAGTATAACTCATCATACACAAGATACTATGATGATCTCAAGTCCAAGGATCACTTGTATTACTATCACTACATGAATTTCTATTGACAGGCAAGTAAAACTCCATTAATGATTCCTTAGCTAGCCACGTTCAGTGAACTTATTCTCTAATAAGCACCTACATACTTACTTTAGTGTTTCCACACAAATGATCATGAAATCAATCATCCTCATCCAATGAGCAAGCAACGTATGTACCAATCTATCCGGATTTACTAATCCCCAATTTAGTAATCCAACGATTGGGAACTATTTTAGTTTTAAGCTTTCTAAGAATTTAGATCTCATTAGAATGATCATCATCATTATTCTAAAAGCATTGCTTAAAACTATGGGTTTATCACATATTATAAAGCAACATCATGTAGATAATTAAAAGCCTTTAATAAATTAATATTTTTTATTAATAAATGAATAAGATTGTTACAAAGTATATGCTTTATCATCAAATATGATTGGCTTGTGTGCATACTACTTTCAACTTTATGGTGGGGTCATCATGGATCTGTAAAAGAATGTGTCTGGCTATGGCATTGAGGGGAGTGAAGAGTCGTCGATCTTTCTGAAGAGCAGGATCGAGTCTGTCTTTGGCAGATACCCTCTCTGTCCTGCTTGATTTGCTGTCAGTCTCCTTCTTATCGTCCTTGTCTCTTCCCTTTCTCTTCTCTCCTGCTCTCCAGGATTCACCTCGTCTGGCCCTTGTGACGTACTCAGCATTCATGTATTTCTAGGCCTTTGCTAGTAGCTCGGTCATGTTCTTTGGTGGACGTTTCATCACTGAGAAAAGAAAACTTTACAAGCGGAGGCCTCCCAAAAAGGCAGTCATGATTACCTTATCATCAGGTTCTTCGACCTGAAGTACCTCCTTGTTAAAACGAGTAAGGTAGTCCCTCAGGCTCTCGTCTTTGTCTTGTTTTATGCTGAGAAGATGTGTGACGGGCTTCTGATGACGTCGCCCCCCAATAAAGTGGGAGACGAAAGACCTGCTCAGTTCAGCAAAGGTTAAAATGGAGGCTGGAGAGAGCTTGGAAAACCACTGTCGAGCGGAGCCCCTCAAGGTGGTTGGGAATGCCCTGCACATGATTTCATCAAGGATGTTATGAAGTTGCATCAGGGTTTTGTACGTTTCGAGGTGATCCAACGGATCATTTGTTCCGTCAAAGGTCTCTACAGATGACATTTTGAACTTTTGAGGGACTGGATAGTTCGCCACGTCAGGCTTGAAAGGCGTGTCTGTTCACCTTACAAGGCAGTCCACAGTTTCTGGTCCTCGCGCCTTCATTGCGGTTAACACATCACCTAGTTGGTTTTGTACTTCCTTAATTTTCTCATCCCAGTGATTAGGGGCTCCCCTGGAATGATCATGGGAATGACTCACATGCTCCACGCTCTCGTTCTCACCTTCATCTTCTTGGAAATGAGGATCTCCACCCCTGTGTGGAGCTCATTGATATCCAGGGGGTGCTCCTTGATATCCAGGGGGTGGAGCTCCTTGTGGTGCTCCTAGTTGCACTCCTCCTCTTTGTCCGACGAACAGGAGTTGCAGTATCTGCTTATTTTGGGTAGACAACTGTTGCATGGTCTCCATCATTTGCTGTGGATTTGGAGCTGAAGTATTAGAGACGGGGTTGGTGTGTGAAGGAGCACCCTCCTCTAGTCGTGGATTGTCTTCAGGTTGGTTCATTGACCTGGTTGTAATCGTCATTGGTTTAGATGTTTGAAGGTGAAAATCTTTTCGTTTTCCCACAGACGACGTCAAACTAATGATGCACAAAATAAACTTTGTACACACACATGTTAAGTAATAATAAATGCGGTAATTAAGGTAGGAAAATAAGACAATAATTATAGTGTTCGGTCAAGGTGGCCTAGTCCACTTTCGAACAGCTTTAGTCGCCGACACTTTTATTATGTCAAGTGTGTTGGAAACAGAGAGTACAAAGAGTACAAGCTTAAAGAGAGAGGAGAAGGAAATTCTCAAGTACAAAGATGACTTACCCCCAAGTGATAGTGAGGCGTTTAATTTATAGCGACTCCGTGACAGTTTTGGGGTGAACATGTAGCCACTAAACCACTATTTTAGTAGAGCTCCCAGCCTTTTCCTAATGTGCAAAATGGTTGACGTGCTCTCCGTGAGATCCGGAGACGATGCTTGACCACTTCCTTCATGATGTGGGCGTGCGTAGCTCATTGTTACTGATAAGCTCAGTTAACCCAACCATGATGGACCACATTTGTTGGGCTCGCCAGACTTCTTGAACTTGGACCTATATTCCATATTGGGCTTACAAGATGGGTTGGATCCTTGGACTAGACCCATCACCTCTAAACATGCATCACTTTCAAAAGAATAAGCAGAAGGAATGCTTCCAAACAGCTAAGCCTTCACTGAAATTCATCAATACTTGAAAAAAAGCATTTAGCTTGGTATCGTCACACCTCCATCGCCCTTCTATTACTCCGTTTATCCTCAATTAATGTTTGAGTAGACAGGTTCAAAGGAAAGAGAGTGTACAGAGAAGCTCTGCTCTCATTCAAACCGCAAGACCAGCCACCCTATACTTTATCAAAAAAGCAGGAGAAACCACCAATACACTGCAAGGGTAGCTTCCACGGACGTCCACCATTTACTGAAAGAAGTCTTCATACTGTTTACAAAGTATAATTTTCTTCAGCAAGGGAGCAAGTCATTTGTCCGATAATTCTTCTGTTTCATTTCAGCCACAATAGCCCATAGTGTGATTTTAATGTCTTCAAAGTCTATATGGGATTGATCTCCAGAAATAAATAAATTGACCTTATCTTTTCCCATTATCCAACTGCAACCTGGACTCTTTTTTATCCCTTTTAGTTTCTTAGCTATCCTCACTTGTTCCTCATCCTTCTTTTTCCTTGCAACAGAATACAGGTCAGACAAGACCACATAAGGCGTCGCGTTACTGGGCTCCAATTCAAAAAGACGTTGAGCTGCAACCTTTGCAATATCAAGCCGTAAACATATTCTGCTTGCACCAAGAAGAGCACCCCAAACCCCAGCATGGGGCTCAACAGACATCGAATTGATCAAATTAAATGCTTCATTTAGCAAACCAGCTCTTCCAAGGAGATCAACCATGCAGGCATAATGATTTGGACTCGGATCAATTTTATAAAAGGATTTCATGGATCGGAAGTAGTTCCATCCTTCTTCTACCAACCCCACATGTGCACAGGCTGAAAGGACACCAAGGAATGTAATGTCATTGGGGTTTTGTAATCTGTCTTGCATTTCCTTGAATAATGTAATTGCTTCTTTTCCGTAACCATTTTGGGCGAATCCAGTAATCATTGAGTTGAAAGAAACAACATTTGGGGCAGTGATGGATCTGAAAATAATATAGGCATCATCAAGATTTCCACACTTTGAATACATTGAGACCAACGAGTTTTGGATGGACAAATCAAATTCCATATCCATTTTCATAACATGAGCATGTATCTGCTGGCCTTGGTTTAATATTGCCAAACCAGCTGAAGAACCGAGTACACTGCTTAACGTTTCAGGATTTGGTCTGACTGCTTTCTGGAGCATTCGCATGAACCAACAGATAGCCTTTTCATATTCTCCATTATTCACAAATCCTGAAATAAGAGCAGTCCAAGCAAAATCATCTTTCTGATCAGGCATCATTTTAAATAACTCGACTGATTTTCCAGTTAGCCCTTTGCTAGAAAATCCACTTATCATGGTTGTCCAAGAAACTACATCTTTCTCCGGCATTTTCTTAAAAAGCCCATAAGCCTCTTCAATATCTTCAGCTTGAATATAACCAGTAATTAAAGAATTCCAAGACACCGTGTCTTTTTTATCCATCAATTGAAAAATATTACTAGCTGCATCTATACAACCAAACCTACAGTACATGGTAATAACTGAATTGCCTAAAAAAACATCAAGACCAAACCCCATTTGAAAAACCAAAGCATGTAATTGACAAGCTTCTACATATCTACCAAGCCTTCCACAAGCTTCAAATAATACGGTCAACGTATTAGAATTAACCTTTACGCTATCTTCACCTCTCATTTGCAAAAACAATTGAAAACCATCCTCAAAATCTCCCATCTTCGCATATCCATTAATCATAGCGGTCCAAGTAACTACATTTCTTTCAGGGATCCTACCAAACAATTCTCTTGCTTCACAAATTTTTCCTTTTTTACAATACCCATCAAGCATCGAGCTCCAAGAAACCACATCCTTCTCCACCATACCCTCAAAAACCCGAACCGCCTCCTCCAACTTACCCATCTTTACATACCCAGAAATTAAAGCATTTGAACAAACCGGGTCACGCCAATTCACAGGCACTTCATTGTACAACTTATCTGCCTTGTCCAACCTTCCTGCTTGAACAAAACCCGTAACCATTGCAGCATAAGAAACCGCATTCCACTTAGGCATTTCCAGAAATAGTTTAAGGGTTTCATCAATCCCAACCTTGTTACGTTTATAAGCCGTGATCATTGCATTCCATGACTCAACACTTCGTTCGGGCATTTCGTCGAACAGTTTACGAGCTTTGTTGATTTTCCCATTTCCGGCATAAGCAGTGAGCATTGCTGTCCAGGTAATAATATTTTTAACATGCATGCCATTGAAAATCCACTCGGCTTCATTGATTTTACCATTCCTACCATATTTGGTTATTTGGGAGTTGCAGGAGAAGAGAAAGTTTCGAGTTTCAGTGTTTGATTTTGAGGATTTTGGAGTAGAGGAAGTTGAACAGAGGCGGATACAGAAATGCATATAACTTCGCTTTGCTAACATGACTGAAATCTGCGTCAAGAGTCCGTGAAGAGAAAACCTTTTGTACTCAAAATTTCAAATACTGCAATGGCAGTTCTGCGCGCGCAATTATATACCGTATGCACCTTTAACTTCGTATATTTTATGTGTTTGAAATCATTGAATTATGGGTCTCAAACCCTATTCAGAATTTTTGATATTAAATAAAATCAACACTTATTAATTAATTATTTTTATTTACACTTTCTAGTACATTTTTTTAAAAAAATATAACAAATGTGCATCCAGAAAATATTTATAAAAGTAATACATTTTTAATATTTTATTTACAAAATTAGTGCATCTGGCTAGCTATAGATTCTAAATGAGCAATTTGCAGGAAAAAAGAAGATTGAAGATGGTAAAGTAACGAAAAATAAGAAGGAAATGGAAAGAAATAGATACCAGCTGGCAGCGATGATCGAATGATGGGGACGCGCTTATGCTTCATTCAGTCATGCAACTCGTCTACTGTTAGTTCTGTCGGCACTGCTACTGTCGTTGTCTGCTCCGTCATAGTGCAGTTGGTAGCCAAAACTTCATATAAAGATAACCAATTTAATTTTATTGGGTTACCAATTAATTATAAAAAAAAATGTAAGAACAGTTTTCAAGTTTTACTTGAATTTGTTTTCTCCAACAGGTGCAACCATGAACATTTTTATTGGGTTCTGCAGTAGTCATCGTCAGTACATTTTTTTCATAGTACAGTTAATAGCCAAACTTTCATACAAATGTAACTAATTCAGTTTTATTGGATTACCAATTAATTATAAAAAAATTAAGAACCATTTTCAAGTGTTACCTGAATTTATTTTCTTCAACATGTGCAACCATGAACAGTTTTATTGGGTTCTGCATTGATCGTCGTCGGTATTTTTTTTTTCTTCATAGTGCAGTTGGTATTCAAACCTTCATACACAGGTAACAAATTCAGCTTTATTTGATTATCAATTAATTATAAAAAATTTAACAACAATTTCCAAGTGTTACCTGTATTTATTTTCTTTAACATATACAAGCATGATGGGATCAGAGAGTAGTCGTGTGTATTTCCTCCTACTTTTTTCAATGCTTTCTCCTTTAATCTCTATGCTTTTTGGTAAGTATTACGTGGTTATTATATTACACTCTTTTTATAATTATTTTATGGATGCAATAATTTTATAATTACTTTCAAATTATTGTATATTAATATAAAGAACCCTAAAATATAATATTAGTGGGGTTTGTGTTGACCTCTAATTGGTAGGCTTAAGCTCTTATTTACAGGCCTCTAGAATATTTTCAGTGTAAGCCCATTTCAAAAATGCTAAAGTTATGTCATAGGATTTTTTTTTTTTTTTGCTAAATAAGAAAAAACTTTTACTTACACTGAAAAAGTGAAACCAATTTTTATATTTAAAAGCAGGACATTTAATTGAGTCAGTTAACTTAGTTGATTAAGTTAACTGAAACGAGATAAATGTCTTTTTAGTCATTCTATTTTAGCTCAATTTATAAATGAGTTACTAAACTTTTTTCTTTTACAGTCAACTCACTGAACTTTAATTTTCTTACAAACCGTTACAAAAACCGTTAAGTTCTCTAACGGTCACTTAACGGTTTGACCACATATGATGCTGAGTTGGAAAAAAAAGAAACTGATGTGGCAAAAATGATCCAATGTGGCCTTTAATAATAATAATAATAATATCGATAATAATAATGATAATAATAATATTTTTTATAATTTTTATGTTTTATAATTTCTTTAATTATATTTGCTAATAGTTATATAAAAACTCATTCGATATTAATTATAAAAATAATTAAATTTATTTTTTCAGTTATGTTATTGTATTTGACATTGTTTTTAACTAAGTTTGTTGATTTATATTTTATTTTAAAAGAATTTCTTTTATTTTCTTCATAAAATTTATTCATTTTCACTTTCCATGTCAGCTTTCTCTCTCTTATGTGGTCAAACCGTTAAAAGTCAAAGAACTTAACGATTTTTGTAACGGTTTGTAAGAAAATTAAAATTTAGTGAGTTGAGTGTAAGAAAAAAAAGTTTAGTGACTCATTTATAAGTTGATCTAAATTAAAGTAGAGTGATCAAAAAAGCATTTATTTTCTTCATGCACGCA
The DNA here is from genome assembly GCA_020205505.1 of Panax japonicus. Lineage (NCBI taxonomy): Eukaryota > Viridiplantae > Streptophyta > Magnoliopsida > Apiales > Araliaceae > Panax > Panax japonicus. The sequence goes on along the minus strand of CM035092.1, from coordinate 75,407,408 downwards.
TTTACCATTTTAATAGTATGCACCGGAAAAAAAAACATAACCATTCACAATTTTCAAGTTCATACAATTGATCAATCTTTCCCTCTATATTATTTATAAATATTCACCACAAAAAAATATGTATATATTCAATATTGAGACATTTCATATTATTCATAAATTTCACAACCAGTGCATGAACGGAATATTTAATAATAATATATATATATATATATAGTCCGGATCAGGTCCGGACTCCCAGATTTTAACAAAATTCTAACCTTTTTTTTTTGGTTTTTTTTAAAACAACTAAAAAAAATATATGGAACTTGAATTTTTACATAATACAGTGTTTTGGGTGTGATTTGAATACGTATAACAAAATATGTCTGTACAGTCTGGGCAGACTGTACATACATTGGTTGATGTAGGTATTAAAAACACACCCAAAACACTGTATTATGAAAAAAAATTAGTTCCATAATTTTTTTTTTAGTTGTTCTACAAAAAAAAAAAAAAAAATTGGGTCCGGATTTTGATCAGGTCCGGACTCCCGGACCTGATCCGTGTTCTATATATATATATATATATATATATATATATATATATATATATATATATATATATATACGGTCCGGATCAAGTGCATACCCCTTATCTTACTCACCCGTGGTTACCCTCTTTAGGCGACGGTTTCGGTCATACAACCGTTGTCTATACTTTTAGCGACGCTATATGTTTGTCCGTCGCTAAAAGTATAAACGACGGTTGTATGACCGAAACCGTCGCCTAAAAAGGGGTAAGCACGGGTGAGTAAGATAAGGGGTATGCACTTGATCCTTGCTCTCTCTCTCTCTCTCTCTCTCTCTCTCTATATATATATATATATATATATATATATATATATATATATATATATATATATATATTACACATGTTTTAAAATTTACAATTATAATGTTTAGAGATAAATTACTCAAACAGGCTCATGTCTCGTCCCAAGTGTAAAATAATAATAAATTAATAGAGAGAATGTTGTAAAAGGAGGATAGAGAATTATTTATTGAGTATTACTCCCTCTGGCCTCGTAATATATACATTATGTTTTAGATTTGTGTACAACAATTAAAAAAATAATTACATAACATTAAATATAATATCAATTGTTTATAATATAATTTACCATACTTACTCATACTTTCCTTCTCTCACATCTGTAATATTTTTTCATGAGGGATAATGTTAAAAAGATTGTGGCTAATTCTCCTAAATTATATAAAATATCAAATAATTTGAAAAAAATAAAATGATCTAAAACGTCATATATTATGGGACGGATAAAGTATTTTACATTTGATATATACATAAATATATCCATATTTGTAGGTGCCTTAAATTTTTTGTCTTAAATATGTCTCAAATGATGACATAACAAGTTACAATAGATTTACTCAATTAATGTAATGCAATATATCATTAATTTAAAATACTTTTTGAGAATAAAAATTTGAGACACCTAAGAGCATCTCCAACAGTAGTAGCAAAAAAACTCTTTAAATTGAAGTTTGTTGACTTACGTGTTGAAGAACATTATTTGCTACTTTCATATTTTGTATCTCATCAGTCTCTTTAATTCAATGAATTGTACATCAAACTCATCAAGCAAAATAAATATTTTTAATCTTTTTTCATATGATTTTGATTCTCCTAAAAAGAAATAAATGTTTTAAAGAGAGAGAATAAGGTTGCAGATTAGAAGAGGGAGAATTTGATGACTAAAGTTGAAGAGACTGTTAGAAATAATTTTCCTGATGTGACTCATGTGACGTCTCCAAATTCGGGTATCTTTCAACCCGACATATGGTGTTACACGGTGCTATAGTTCACACATACATTCAATTGAAATGCCTCAAAAGAACGAATATGTCTTATATATATTCAAAACAATATTACCATTCCCCAGGTTCTTTATAACCATTACATGTGTTCTTGTCATAATATTAAATAATAACAACATTCAACCTATACTATTACAAAGGTAATCTATAGGTTCGCCTTAGCCTTCCCTTTATCTTTACCGGATCATTCGATCTGTTTGATCTTAATTGCATTCATATGATTCAAGCAAGACTGAGCATAACTAGCTCAACAAGTATGACAATTTCATTTAAACAACATTCTTAAAACATACAAATTGTATGTGAAACCCCAGATTTTATGAATAAAGAATTAATTTTCTCGAAATAATTTTTTAATATTATGGTGTGAATTTGAGATAATATTATAGTTGTGGGTAGTATTTATAAATTTTGCAAATAATGCAAGTTGGTCAGGGAATATTCTTTGTGTCGGAAAATATTCGTACGACGGTACAATTATTGGTGGACCCCACAACAGAATTATTGTCGGATTGAGAAAACGACAAAAATATTTTATTGAAAATAACGGCGGAAGTTTTACCGTTGATACTGTTGAACTACTGGGTAGTAAAAGTACAGTAATACGCGTTGTTGCATAGTAGCACACGGTATTGATTATTGATATTTATGTGAGAAGTCGCTCAGTTTAATTCAATTATTGTCGATTAATAATATGAATTATTATAGCGATGATGACGTTTTGTTTTATTCGTATTATTAACGTAATAAAACAGAAACATCTTTTTATATAAAACAGAATACTTTATTAAAGTTATTCTATAAATATAATATATTATATTTTATTATGCATAGTGTTGCATAGTGTTTTGCATAGTGTTGAATAGTAAAAATCTTTTTATATAAATAGAATATATTATATTTTATTTAAAAGATTTTTCTTTAAATATGGACCGTCAGATTAAAGCAAATCAATCTGGACCGTTCATGGATTAGTTACTATGCATTCCATTTTCCTATAAATAGAAGCTCATTCCTTCATTATTTTCTTACGAATTCACTGAACTCTAGAGAGAGAAACTATAGAGATATAGAAGAAAAGCTTTTTGCTACTTAACTTTTCTTTTCCTATATCCAATTTCTGTTACGGTAAGGGGTGTTATTCTTTCTTATTCATGAAGAGAACTGTTGTTATTTCATTTCATATTATTCTGTTGGAATAACCTGTATACGCGGTCTACCCTATACTTGGTGACATTCTTCTATTATTCTGTTGGAACATCCTGTCTGTGTGTTTTACACCAGACCTGATTCCGTCTTTATTATTATTCCATTGGAACATCCTGTCTGTGTGTTTTACACCGGACCTGGTTCCGTCTTTATTATTCTGTTGGAAAATCCTGTCGGTGCAAATTTTGTCGGACCTGGTTCCGTTATTATTATTCTGTTAGAATAACATGTCGATGCGAAGTACCGCATGCATGGTGATTTTTTTTGTTATTCCATTATTTATTATACTCAGTTGGTTAAAGTTTTGACTTCTATACTCCATGAAATTAGTAGAATATCCTTGATATTTGCGCTTCATCCAGTATCTTTTCATGAAAATATTCTTCTGATCATTTTTGAATTTTACTCTACAAAGTAGTATCATGTGGACAATTTGGACATTAATAGTTCTTGGACAAATTATTTCTTGAACTTGTTTTATTGAATTCTTATATCATTGTCATCATCCTCATGTTTATATTTTTTTTGAAAGTCATCTGTGACCTGTAGTGCATGGATGGACTTGGTATGGTTATGACCAGGGATTATTCGGTGTAATCATGACCGTAATATTACAAATGATGCGGTAAAAGTCCTCATTGGCCCGTAGTGCATTGATGGACAGTTGTTGGCATGATCATGACCATTGATGAATACACAAATGTCACTGGCCCATAGTGCATAGAATTTGTGGTCGTGATCCTAATAAATATCATTGGCCGTAATGCAGGGTTGATGTGGTTTATTTATTAAGCTGAGTCTCAACGATAAAAGTGATGAAAAACTTTTTAAATCATAAAAGATAGTAGATTTTATTCTCTACTTGACTCTTTTAATGGATTGCTTGATCCGCTGCTGTTAAACTTGATGTTGTTATATTTTATCAGTTTAATACTGTTGAAGGCTAACGATAATTTATTCTGCATTATCTTAGTCCTAATATTTCTTACTGGGCTAGTTGAGCTCACCCTTTCTTTCACTGTTCTCTTCAGGAAATGAGAACATAGCAGGGACTAGTCAGGGAACGGAGTGACGGTCCAGAGGATAGCATTAGTAGTCCTCACTATTCTGTGAAATAGTGTATTAATAATTATAATGAGGACTCTTTTTGAGTTTGTATAATCTCTAGTAGACAATAATTGTATTCAAACTCACAGTTATGTTTTGTCGTATTGTACACGATAATTGTATTAGTAAGTTATATTTGAATTATATCCCATGTATCTGACGACCCAAGATGGGTGATGTATACCTAATTTTGGGGGCGTCACATTGTATATCTTCAATAACTGAACAATAGTTATTAAGTACTATCGATAATTCAAAATAGCATCTTAAAACGTTTTACAATGAACAATATTCAGTAAAACATCAATTCCGGTCCAAGAGCTTGGGCATTTCATACTTTCTTTAAAGAGGAAAACCCGACACCAAGTCCGTAAGTCCGGTATATCTTACAAGCACGTCTAGGTGATAAGCATATAGTACTCTATGTTGTACAACACTACTTTCTGTAAACGTATGTACGTTTAAGTTTTGGAAACCTCACGTGTCTGTCGTTTGACGACAAAACATTTGATTAACATACTTAGTCTTCTTTTAAAAATCATACCAAAATAGTTTTGTAAAACTTGACAACATTGACAGTAGTTCGATAGATTATAAGAAATCCAAGGAAACATCTTAAGTCTAGCCGAAGGAATTGGCTTCGACTTCATCATACATCAATTCATGCGTAAGATACATGAATCACAAAGCTTGTCCAGAATGAACATAGACAAGGGTTAGAACACTTGCCTTTAGCGTCTGCTACTGTTTAAGTACTTTTAATTTCTTTTGAGTCTTTAAAGTCTCTACAATACATGATCACATAACATACCACATTAGGTCATATATAATCAAACATGTTTACTATAAGACCCCAACTTATTATAAATGAAATTTAATTTTCTCTATTTATTATTTTGAAATAGTAAGGGTTGATTTGATTAATGTGGTTAGTTATGGGTAAAATGCGTAAATATTTCAAATAAGCAAGTGGTTATAAAATATTCATTGTTGTCGTGGAATACTCTTGCTGTCAGGGAATATTCGTACGACGACGCAGTCTTGTGTGGGCCCCATAACAGAAAGCGATTGGATGAAGAAAACGATAAGTATAAGTTGTTTATAAATAACGGTGTAGTTGTTACCGTTAATACTGTTGAAATACTCGGTGGTTAAAACACAGTAGCACACGGTATTGCACCAATTATTGATTCTTACGTAAGAAGGCACTACTAAATAATTGTTACAGTAATTACTGTTCAATATTTTATTTTATTGATTCAATAATTGATGCGTTGATATTTTATATTATTGTTATTTCAATAATTTTCATTACACAGTATTTTCTATTATCGGGTCAATAATTCATATTATTTGAATAATATTATTAGATAGCAATATTGGCAATGTCTAGAAAGTTTTGTCTAATGAGAGGTTTGGTCATCTAATTGCACTCCAGTAAGGAGAAATCCTTATTGGAAAGCCCCCTCTTTCCTGAGAACTGCCTGGTTGTCAGTATTGTGATTCTGTAATATTATTTGTGAATAATTAATTATTAATTTACATAATGAGAAAAATATTCATTTTATGTGGATATAGATGAAGAAAATTTTTTAATGTGACAATTGTTGAAAATTTTCAACAATTGTCACTTTAAAAATTTTCTCCATCTATATCCACATAAAATGAATATTTTCCTCATCATATAAATCAATAATTAATTATTCATAAATAATATTACATAATCACAATAATGGCAACCAGACAGTTCCCAGAAAAGAGGGGGCTTTCCAATAAGAATTTCTCCTTACTGGCGCGCAATTAGGTGACCAAACCTCTCTTTAGACAGAACTTTCTAGACATTTCCAATAATTTTATTTAATAATATTATTCAGATAATATGAATTATTGCTTCGATAATGAAAAATATTGTGTAGTGACAATTATTGAAACAACAGTAATATAAAATATCAACACAGCAATTATTGAATCAATAAAATAAAATACTAAATAGTAATTACTGTAACAATTATTGAGTAGTGCCTTCTTACGTAAGAATCAATAATTCAAAAATATTGTGCAATACCGTGTGCTACTGTGCAACAATGCGTATTACTTTACTTTACCCACCGGGTATTCCAACAGTGTTAACGGTAACCACTACGCTGTTATTCATAAAAACTTTAATTTGTCTTTTTCTTCATCTGACAGTTATTCTGTTATGGGGCCCACAAATAGCTGCGCCGTCGTACGAATATTCCCCGACAGAAAAAATATTCTACGACCAAACGAATATTCCCCGACAACAATGAGTATTTTATAACCACTTGCTTATTTTGAAAAAAAATTTATATATCACCCTTAACTTTAACCTTTTATCAATTTAACCATTTACTGAATAGTAATTATAAGAAAAATTGAATACTTTTATTTCATAAAATTCGGGGTCTTACAAATATCTTTGGCCTGTAGTGCAAAGATGAATATCTGATTCAAGATAAATATTGATTGATGTTACAGGGATAAAATATTGATGATGGACTTTTAAATTCATATATTATAGTAGATTTCATTCTCTACGTAACTCATCTATGAATTATTATTTCCGCTGCAAATATTGATCTGAAACTTGTTGTATATTGTATTTTATTAGATTTTTCCTTGTTGAAGACTAACGATAATTTGTTCTATATTATCTTAGTCATAATATTCTTTACTGGGCTAGTTGAGCTCACCCTTTTCCTTTTTGTTCCATTTTTCTTCTCAGGAGACGAGAATGTAGCGAGTTCTAGTCGGGGTGTGGAATGATGGTTCTAGAGAGTTGATTTAGTAGTCCTCACTATTTTGTAAAATAATGTATCAATAATTATAATGATGACTTATTTGATTGTGGATATTGTCTAGATGATAATATTTGTATTTAAACTCACAGTTTATGTATTGTATTAATAAAGTTGTAGTTGTTTCTGTACCATGTTATTGATGACTCAAAATGGGTGATGTATACCTATTTTGGGGGCGTCACATTTACTATTATATCTTACCCTTCTTCTCAATCTAATCATGCCTTAGATTGTTTAACATTGGTTTCGGTTTGTCGTTATGTTTTACATTCACGTTCGAGTACTCTTTCTTTTGAAGGGTTTCGACACAGAAACTGCACAGCGAAAATAAAAAAATTTAAAATAAATTCGAAACCATAAATAGGATCCATACGAAAACAATTAATTCAGTGGTTTAGATATTATACCGATTATGAAAGATTTTTGAAACGGCTTCGATTCCTTTACGCAATCCAATCAGAACTGCGCCTCTACGTTATCCACACGAATGCCCCGCGAATCGTCGCACGATCTGCAGTGAAGAGAATTGCGGTACTAGCCACCAAGGATTAGGATTTTCGAAATTTTTCTCTAGTCTCTCTCTAAGAGCGGCTAGGGTTTTGGTTATGATTAACTTCCCTAAACGCTGATATATATATATATATATATATATATATATATATATATATATATATATATATATATATAGAAAATAGATCAGGTCCGGACCTCCCGGACGGGAGAAAATCCGGACCCAATAATTTTTTTTTTTTTTTGTAGAACAACTTAAAAAAAAAAATTTTATGGAACTGAAATTTTTCAATAATACAGTGTTTTGGGTGTGTTTTTAATACCTACACCAACCAATGTATGTACAGTCTGCCCAAACTGTACAGACATGTTTTGTTATAGGCATCCAAATCACACCCAAAACACTGTATAATGTAAAAATTCCAATTCCATAATTTTTTTTTAGTTGTTTCAAAAAAAAAAGCAAAAAAAAAAAAAGTCCGTATTTTAACAAAATCCGGGAGTCCGGACCTGATCCGGACTATATATATATATATATATATATATATATATATATATCAGAATTAATCAAAACCCTAATCTAATTAAAATAAAATCCAAATTTATATATATATAGACTTAATTAAGATATATATATATATATAAATCATCCTTTTAATTTAAATTCGTAATTTAAATACTATCAATCATATTGATATATTTAAATCCTTACAATTTAAATTAATTCCATTTTAATAACGTTCTATGTGTGTGACCCTATAGGTTATTATTACGTTGACAATAATTTTAAAATCATATTATAAAATTATAAACAGTAAGTGGCATCTAGTACTGCATCACTGCTACCCAAGTAATAATAAGATAGATGATTCGATGCAACATTTTCGTGCCCAATGTTTCAATGTAATTTAATCTTTTTAACCTTAATATCCTAGATTAAACTCGAGTCATGGAATGTGTCATACTCTTCATAATTTAATCTGAGTTTTCTTGATCAATGAGTAGACTATATGAAACAAATCACTATTTGAGCATGACCATGCATTTCATAGTCCAACTCAATCAAGAGGCCTATGGATATCACCCCTAATATATAGGAAGGTTAAATTCCATCTAGATCACTCATATTCCTCACACGATTCATGATGTACCCAATAATCACATTTATAGTCCACCCTATTAAAGGTGACATTTGATGATATCAAAGTACATAAATTCCCGTATAGTAATATAGTGATTTCAGGTCGGATGACCATTACATCATGGTCACTATGAGAATTGCTAATAACACTTTGCATAATGCTCCATATAGAATTCTCATGGTGGGTCTATCCAGTACATCGTTCTCTAACATGTACCTATGCATTGATTTAATATCTCATATATTTATGACCAATGAGATTTGGTCATCAGTCAATCCATATACTAGTCTCAATGCATCATTGTTGTCCCATTAACAATGATACTCGACTGGGGACATTTAAGAACAATGATACTAATTGTAATTATATAATCTCATGTTCAAGTCACATACTTGAAACTATATAATTTGTATCACTATTCTAAGGAATTTTATTATGTTAACATTTATATAACGCAGTAAATAAAGCTATAATAAAATTATTCATTTATTCAATCAAATATAATATCAAAATGTTAAGCAATTATATTAAATAATTGGCCTCTAGGGTATAAACTCTAACATCTTCAACCTTTAGTTGTATTACTTAAGGTTTATAACATTTTAAACAATGTTACTTTAGGTTTATTAATGTGTTAGTTCATCATTAATTAAGCAACTTCCATTTTATCTTTAAAAGCTTTCTTCTCTATGCATTGCCTAGTGTTGGCGCTACGACGCCAACTTTTCTTCTTTGTTCCGCGTTGCGGCGCGAGTTAGCAGTGGCTAAGACCCGGCCTTGGCGCTGCGGCGCCAACCTTTCTTCTCTGTACCGCGTTGCGGCGCCAGTTTCTAGTGCCTATGGTCCGGACTCGGCGCTGCGGCGCGAGTCCCTTTGTTAACGGTCGCGCTATGACGCAAATCTTCAGTAGCTGATGGGCATGCTTGGCACTGCGGCACCACTTATTATGCCTTGGCTGGCACTACGGCGCCAGCTCTGTGCACCAGATAGTTTTGACAAATTTCTTATTTTGATGAACTTCCCAGACTCATAAATTGTTCATTTTAAGTCCAAATTGGCTCTATCAAAAGCCATTAGCTCACAAATCACATGCTCTAAGTGTTCATGTAAAAATTTTACATTTTTAAATCTTTTAACTCGGAATTCACCGATTAGTTCATTTTAACAAAAATGATAAACGTTTGTGAACGTTCATAGCTCGTTTCTTTATTCTAAGTTAGAATTTGGTCATTTTTGAGTCCTCAACTCTAAAATGAAAATCTAGACTATTCTCCATCAAAAACCAATGTTTCCGAGTTCAATGCCAAAATTTGACTTCCATTCCGAGAATTTCACGATTTCGACGATTATCGTCTAATCTCGTAAATTCCGCCATAACTTCGTTACTTAAGATTTTTACACCGTTTCAAATGGATTCATTCCATCATATTAACATCCTAACCAAACATATTTTATTAATGTATACACATGACAAATTCTTACATGTTCTTCATTAGTTCATAACTTAAATAAGTATGAATTACTTGTTCATGACTTATTAAGGTTTGGTCCATTGATTAGCCATACTTATCACTTCTTATCATACATGCTCCACTAATTAACACTTCTCTATAAAACTATAATTGAAGAGATGGAAGATTAATGGTCTAGGATTCGTACCCTTGATGATCTCTTAATTAATCCTTGTTCTTCCTTCTTGCTTCTTAGATTAACAAAGTGTAAGACCCCAACTTTTATGAATAAAGATGAATTTTCTATAATTATCATTTTTGAATATTATGGAATGAATTTGATATAATGTTATAGTTGTGGGTAATATTTATAAATTTTGCAAAGTACGCAAGTTGTTATATAATATTCGATTGGTCGGGGAATATTCGTTTTAACATGGAATATTCGTACGACGGCACAATCATTGGTGGACCCCACAACGGAATTATTGTCGGATTGAGAAAACGACAAAAATATTTTATTGAAAATCACGGCGGAAGTTTTACCGTTAATACTTTTGAAATACCTGGTGTTAAAAGTACAGGAATACGCGTGGTTGCATAGTAGCACACGATATTGATTATTGATGCTTACGTGAGAAGTCACTCGATTTTGTTAAATTATTACTTCAGTAATTGTTGCATAGTATTTCACATTAATTGATTCAATTATTGTCGATATTTTATATATTATTAAATCAATAATTGAGATGACAGAGTTATTAATATTATTATTTGCAATATTAACGATGTCTAGAAGTTCTGCCAAGGAGAGGTTTGGTCACCTAATTGCGCGCCAATAGGGAGAAATCCTTATTGGAAATCCCCCTCTTTTCTGGGAACGACCTGGTCGATTAATATTGTGAATTATAATAATGATGATAAATATTGTTAAAAATATTGATGTGTTTTTATGAAGTATTTATTGTAATTTTTGACGTATTTTATAGACCCCCATTTACCTATTTTTCAAAATAATCATTCGGTATATATATATATATATATATATATATATATATATATATATATATATATATATATATATATATATATAAAGTGGTGGGGGAATTAAAGGATTCTTTTGGGGGGGGAATGAAAGGATTTTTTTGGTGGGAGGAATTCCACTCGTGAATTGGGTGGAATGTGGGAATGGTGGAGTAGTATATATATATAATATTAATGTGGGTGTATGTATGTTACATATATATATATATATATATATATATATATATATATATATATATATATATGATATATTGTCCTTTGGTGAAATCAAAAGTCATCGAATTGTAAAAGTTTGTCGGGTGGGAACAAATAATTCAAACAAGCATGTGCTTATATATATATATATACACACAGCGGATCCTGTCCGGACCCGGACAGGACCTAAAATCCGGACCATTTTTTTTTTTTGCTTTTTTTTTGAAACAACTAAAAAAAAAAAATTATGGAACTGAAATTTTTCCATAATACACTGTTTTGGGTGTGTTTTAAACACCCACACCAACCAATGTATGTACACTCTGCCCAGACTGTACAGAAATGTTTTGGTATAGGCATCCAAATCACGCCCAAAACACTGTATTATGAAAAAAATTTCAGTTCCATAAATTTTTTTTTTAGTTGTTTCAAAAAAAAGCAAAAAAAAAAAAAAAAGGTCCGGATTTTGTTAAAATTCGGGAGTCCGGACCTGATCCGGACTATATATATATATATATTATTTTTTTACTTGATGTTGGTAATCAAATTCTTGCGCATAACATCCGTGGCTGCTACAATTTTGTCCATGAAATTATCATTCGGTGCACCCGTGTTCAAACAGTACCCCTTCAATTCTCATATAAATAGGATGCTTAGTTAGAATTGAAAACACACCAGAAATTCAGAGAATTCTCTTCTATAATCTTGAGCGTATTTCTTTAGAGTTTTAAGAAGCTTTGAGCATAGTGCAAATTTTCTTCAAGAATATCATCGCCCTACCAGTCAGAATACTCTTCTTTTACGGTAAGGGGTATTATTTCTTTTGTATTCATGAAGAGAACTTCTGTTATTGTATTCTTTATTATTCTGTTGGAATATCCTGTCTGTGCGTTTTACTCCGGACCTGGTTCCGTCTTTATTATTTTGTTGGAATATCCTGTCTGTGCGTTTTACGCCGGACCTGGTTTCGTTTTTGTTATTCTGTTGGAACATCCTGTTGGTGCGAATTTCGCCTGACCTGGTTTCGTTATCTATTATTCTGTTGGAATAACATGTCGATGCGAAGTACCGCATACATGGTGATTTCTTTTGTTATTCCATTCTTTATTATACTCAGCTGGTTAAAGTTTTGACTTCTAAACTCCATAAAATTAGTGGAATATCCTTGATATTTGCGCTCCATCCAGTATCTTTTTATGAAAATATTCTTCTGATCATTCTTGAATTTTACTCTACAAAGAAGTATCATGTTGACAATTTGGACGTTATTAGTTCCTGAATAAATTAATTCTTGAACTTGTTTAATTGAATTCTTATATCATTGTCATCATCCTCATGTTTATATTTTTTTTGAAAGTCATATGTGGCCTGTAGTGCATAGATGGACTTGGTATGATTATGACCTGGGATTATTCGGTGTAATCATGAACGTAATGTTATAAATGATATGGTAAAAGTCCTCATTGGGCCGTAGTGCATTGATGGACAGTTGTTGGCATGATCATGACCATTGATGAATACACGATTATCCTTGGCCCGTAGTTCATGGATAATTTGTGGTTGTGATAATAATGAATATCCTTGGTCGTAGTGCAGGGATGATGTGGATTATTTATTAAGCTGAGTCACAACTATAAAAGTGATGAAAAACCTTTTTAAATCATAAAAGATAGTAGATTTTATTTTCTACTTGACTCTTTTAATGGATTGCATGTTCCGCTGCAGTTAAACTTGATGTCTATCATATTTTATCAGTTTAACACTGTTGAAGACTAATGATAATTCATTCTGCATTATCTTAGTCATATATTTCTTATTGGGCTAGTTGAGCTCACCCTTTCTTTCACTGTTTTCTTTAGGAAATGAGAACGTAGCCGGGACTAGTCGGGGAACAGAGTGACAGTCCAGATGATAGTATTAGTAGTCCTTATTATTCTGTTAAATAGTGTGACAATAAATATAATGAGGACTTATTCTGAGAGTGAATATTGTCTAGAAGACAATAATTGTATTAAAACTCACAACTCTCTTGTTGTATATTAAAAATTGTATTCGTATTCTGTACCATGTACTTGGCGACTCAAGATGGGTGATGTATACTTATTTTGGGGGAGTCACACAAAGTCTAGTTTTTATTACTTTTTCTCTCTACCAAATAAGTTATAAGTTGTTGGTGAAATAATGAACAACCTAAATAATCTGGCAAGTCCCTTATTTATAGGAAAAACAAGGTGAGGCATAATAGACATTAAGCAATCCCACCTCCTTAATCATCTCCTTACTATTCCATTCTTGCTAATCACTCACCTTATCCTTTGCTTGCTCACCAAGATCATGCCATGTGATCATGGGTTACCACATGAGTCATCCTTACCCATTGGATCAATCCATGGATCTGGTTCTTAATTTGAACTTTAGGTTTAATTAATTTTAACTTATTCTTTGAGATTGCATTATTAAACATTGGGCTTAACATTTCCTACACTTGGGATTGTATAATTCCTAGCAAATCCTACAAGTCCAATACACTTGGCTTAAAGCCTTATAACATATAATCTACGTATTATTCTCGTATACTAACTCGTATACTTATTCATCATATACGACATACCATCATTTATACATACTCGTATAATTAATACCTCGTATCATACTCGTATTCATTACCTCATACAATACTTACGTATCATACGATATCATCGTTTACTCATTAACGCTTTACTTTCCCTAACTTTCTCAAATTTAGTCCGCATGCAAAAAACTGTGTTTGTCATACGTGAATTATTATTACATAATCCATCTTCCCTTGATATTCTATCGTTACGTATTTCTCGAAAGTTCAAAAATAATTCCCGAGCAGAAATCAGTGAATAGTGTTTTTCAGAAAATTTCTCGAAAAACTTTTATTTTCATCTTGAAAATTCAAACACTTTAATTCTATCACGTAGTCAAAATACTACAACATTCCGACACATCTAGGTTATAGAACAACCTTCATCTTACTAACACATAATAATAACATATAATATAATTTTATTCATTATTTAATTAAATAAAATTATTTTACAATAAATTCGAATTTCTCGATCTTTACAACTAACCTATTTGAGTATTCCATTAAATTAAAAATAATTGAAGTGATTGTTGAAAATGTTCTAACATTACACATTTTGAAACTAATGATTTGAGTGGATTGTTTATTGATCCTTTCATTTCAAATTTTTGTAAAGATATATTTTCAAAACGATATTTTGTAGGAAAGATTTTATTTTTGAAATATATTAATCATATAATATTAACTAAAAGTGTAGTAGTTAAATATAGGAATAACTTATTTTTTGTTATTTTATAATTTAAAACTAAAATGTATCATTAATCTCGAAAAACATGTACTATATAGACTACTATATCATGTAATTTGATCATAATAAATTGAGGTGAAATGATGTGCTTTAAGGTGGTAGATGGAGTCAAAATTAATTAATGGAGTTAGGGGTTCGCGCACATCACAACACATGGCCGTTGGTTGAGTTGATTCATCATTAGCGTCCAATATAATTAATCAAGGATATATTTATATTTATTTATAGACTCCTGATCTTAAGTTCATCCTTTATCCAACTCACCCGAACTCACCCCCTCTTTTAACAACGGATCCGCGACGGTTCGGTCATACAACTGTCGTCTATACTTTTAGCGACGGACAACATATAGCGCCGCTAAAAGTATATACGACGGTTATATGACCGAACCGTCACCGGATCCGTCGCTAAAAGGGGGTGAGCTCGGATGAGTTGGATAAGGGTTTAACTTAAGATCCGGACCGTCAATCTATAATTATTCGGTATAATTATGTCACACTCTTTTTTTTTCTTATAAATTTAATTATCATTATTTTTAATTAAAATTTTTTATATCTTTCTATTTAATCTTTCAAATTTTATATTTTTATTTATTTTATCTTACATAACTTAATCAAACCGGGTGCTAGTACGTAAATTAATTAAGGATTATTTACACTTCCTAGTACATTTTCAGAAAAAATTACAAAAAAGTGCATCCAAAAAATATTTACAGAATTAATACATTTTCAATATTTTATTTACAAAATTAGTACATTTGGTTTCCCTTTAACCGCTTTGTCGCCATTTTCGTTGTTCCTCTTTTCTCCTTCTACTTCATCTCCACCAACAATCCTTACGACATGAATTTCCGATTCATCGCCGTCAATACCCTCCAAAAAATCATAATGCCTGTTGTCTTAGGTTTCTGGACTAACTTTACCAAAAATGGCAGTCTCAAATGGATGATTACAATATTTTCTCTCTCCACACTCCCCAATACTCTTGTAATGGGCATTCCACTTTTAAGTGCCATGTATGGAGATTACTCCGGTACTCTAATGGTACAAATTGTAGTGTTGCAATGCATAATCTGGTGCACTCTGCTCCTTTTTCTGTTTGAATATCGCGGCACAAAGAAGTTAATTATGGAGCAGTTTCCAGAGACTGATGCTTCAATTGTGTCCTCCAAACTTGAGTATGATGTTGTCTCTTTGGACGATCACGATTTTTTGGAGACCGATGCGGAGATCGAAAATGATGGAAAGGTTCACGTGACTGTGAGGAAATCCAATGCTTTTAAGAGGTCTTTGGGATTGGATTCCTTCCCCGGAATGACGCCTAGGCCTTCCAATATCACCGGAGCTGAAATTAGAAGGAAGCTTTTCCTTTGTGAGAAAGAAAATTTGTTGTCCATCTCTGTCGCCTTGTATTTATATTCTACTAATTTGTTTTTTGGACTCTTTCTTTTAGAGGTAACCAAATGGGTATTAACGAGGAATAGAAATTCATCATGTTGGTTACTTACAAATAATTTTTTAAAAATAAAATTATTTTGAATATGGTGCAGTTGGTAGTCAAATCTTCATACACAGATAACCATTTTTATTTTTATGGGTAGCCAAATAGTCATAAAAAAATTCAAAACAGTTACCAAGTGTTACATGTATTTGTTTTCTTTATCTTGTTAAACAATGATGGAATCAGAGAGTAGTCGTCTTACTTAATGTAAGAAGAAAAAAATATAAAATATTATTTAATATTGTGAAACATAATCTCGGTTACCTTACATCAATAAAAAAAGTTACCATATGTCTCTGGTCATTGGTTACTCATAGTAAACATCCAAATATTTTTGAAATTACACTTTTTTTGCTGATGTACTATATCAGACCTTTTTTTATCGTACAATGAAGTACAACTGAAGCATTAAAAATAATACAATATTGTGAATGGTAACCAAATCAACACGGTAACCAAAATATATCTAATTAGTAACCATAAATCTAAAACACGTTGTTTGCATTCAGTTTATAACCAAATCACTGAGTATCATGACGTGGTAACTAATTAAAGACTGAACAATTAAACTTAGGTAACCAAATACTTATATGAAGGTAACCAATTTATGAATGTGTAGTAACTACGGGTCAATACTTGAATTAAAGGTAACCTGAAGGTAACCAATTTGTGTTGCACTCTTTTTATAATTATTTTGTGGATGCACTAATCTTGTAATTATTTTCTAATTGTTGTATAGTAGTGTAAAAAACTCAAAAGAAATAATATTTATTGATTATGTATATACCCCCACGCCCACCCCCTCTCCCTCTAAAAAAAATATTTATTGATTATGTATACAACCCCATCCCGCTCACCCCTCTCCCCAAAAAAAAAATATTTATTGATTATATATACATCCCCTCCCCCTCCCCCTCCCCATCCCCATCCCCATCCCCAAAAAAATAATATTTATTGATTATGTATCACCCCCACCTTGCCCATGCTCATCTCCCCACCCTCACCCTCACCCCCACCTCCACCCCACCCCCCAAAAAATAATATTTATTAATTATATATACACTCTCACTCGCCCCTGCACCCCACCCCCACCCCCACCCCCCCACCCCCCACCCCCCAAAAAAAATATATTCAACTCCTTTTTTACTGGCTTTTATTTGGGATTCATACTCGAAAATAGAAAGAGAGCAAGTATAGTGCATTGAGACAAATCATTTTTGAATGAGACTTTAAAAATTAAAATGACTCTTTTTAGAGAGAGAAAGTATATTAATTTATTATTTTTTGAATGAACACTATATAAATTTTTAGAAGGAGAAAGTATATTAATTTATTTTAGAAAGATAATGTATTAAAAAAATTAGAGAGAGATAATTAATTAAAAGATAAAAAAAAGAAAGTACATAAATCTCAAAAAGTAAAATATGAGTCGACCTATATTAAAACTAGGAACAATTACATTTTATAGTACATTTAAAAATATAATTACAAGAAAAGTGCACTCATTAAATATTTACATAATTAATATCTTTAAAATTTTATTTTCATTATTAATACATATTTATGATTCCTTTAATTATGGGATGTGTTTTAATTCTCAACCATCTCTTCCACAATTTTCTCCTCATCTCTCCCACAATTTTCTCCCACTCCATTTATGTTTCTCTTCTTCTTCTTCTCCTCCCTCCGCCTCCTCCTCCTCCTCCTGTCCAACCCCTCCCCACCCTCCGCCTCCCCTTCCTCCCGCCTCCCGCCTCCCGCCTCCCCTCCTCCCCTCCTCCCCTCCTCCCCTCCTCCCGCCTCTGCCCCCCGCCACTACTCCTCCCGCCCCAGCCCCAGCCCCAGCCCCAGCCCCACACCCTCTTCTTCCTCTTCCTCCGCCTCCTTTCTCCACCCACCGCCCACGCCCACGCCCCAACCCCTCACTCCGCCACCCCCTCCTCCCCCTCCCTCTCCCTCTCCCTCTCCCTCTCCCTCTCCCTCTCCTCCGCCACCCCCTCCCTCCGCCACCCCTCCTCTTCCCCCTCCCTCCCCCTCCCTCCGCCCCTCTCCTCCTCCTCCCCCTCCCTCCGCCACCCCCTCCTCTTCCCCCCTCCCTCCGCCTCCCTCCTCCTCCTCCTCCCCCTCCCCCTCCCCCTCCCCCTCCCCCCTCCCTCCTCCCTCCGCCACCCCCTCCTCTTCCCCCCTCCCTCCGCGGCGGCGATGTGGCGGCTGCAGCGGTGGCGGCGAGAGAGGAAGATGATGAACATTAGCTCATTCATAATTTTTTATTTTTAATTTTCTCATTTTGATTTGAATTTTGAAATATGGATTTGAAATTGTTGTTAGAGACAAGATTTGAATTTGAATTTGAATTATTAGTTATCCTTGATTTTAGGTTTCTTTATTAATGTGAATTGTACTATTTTTGTAATATAAGTCTTAATTACACTCTTTTTATAATTATTTAGTTGATGCACTTTTCTTGTAATTACTTTCTATTTGTTGTATACTTATGTAAAGGACCCTTAAAACTATAACCATTTGATTTTAACCCATACAAAATATAGATAATATAATTTTAGTTCTTATTTGGACCTATAACCATTTTTGTAAACTAAAACCCAACCCAACCCATATTTTGTCAGGTCTAGTTTGGATTGAAGGAATGGAATAAAGAATGAAATGAAGAATATTGGAATGATTCATTCCATTCTAGTTAGAATGAGTTATTTCATATGTTTTTCCACCCTCAAAAAACCAAGCACAATTTTTGTCATTCCAATCGAAACCAAACACAAATTTTTTTATTCCATATAAATGAGTCATTACATTCCCATATTCATTACTCCAATTTTTGATCAATCACGTTCTATATATCCTTAGGGTTATGATTAATTATCTATTTTGTATTTGTGTTTTCAAGGTTTCCTGATAAATTCTATGGACACATACAATTACTAAATATATATGATGGAATAGGGTTTATAATGACTATCAATTGATCTGCAAGTGTGACTGTGACCCAGTGAAAATGGTGAAAAGTGATGGAAGAACATAAAAAAGAATCACAAGAATTCAATCCGTAGATATTAAATCTCGAGATTCGAGAATACAAGGAAGTGAAAACAAAAAGAATAACCTCATTTTAAAATTTAGCAGACTTACAAAATAAATAAAATGTGAACCTGATGCTCTTAAGAGCCATTAGTTTGCAGTGAGAGCAGATACTCTATCTGTCCCCAATTTTCCTGTCCCCTTGTGTCCTTCCACTTAAATTTCGACACCTAGTCTCTTACTTAACACTAATTAATTCTAAAATTAAATAAAAAAACATGTGTCAAAATTTAAGTGGAGTGACAGAATTTGAGGACAGAGTATCTGTTTGTCCACAAACAAGTGACCCTGGGAGAGGCAGATGATGATAAATCTTTATTTAAGCAATCTTTTTAAGCGGTACAAGTTTCACCATTATGGCGTAAGCAACATGTTACTACATTTGATCATATGAAAATCTTCTCGTCAGCGCCATTTTATTCACATCTTTTCCCCAAACCCATATTCATCAGTTCAATGTATCTGTGCCTAAAAGTCCACACTTTCATCAATTTTACATATAAACACTGTTCTACATTAGGATCAAATTTATTCAGGAGACATGAGAGAGTCCAACTAACAGTATTAGCAGGCTTTTGGAATTCAGATGCATGCTTTCGAACTCGGATCTTGCAACCCACAAACCATATTGGCGGGAACTGCAATGTCAATCATCTTAGGATACGACAACTTCAAGTCTGTTCAGATTTGTATGAGCTTGTCAGTTTAAAAATAATGAGCAAACCAAGTGCATAGAACATATATATGTAAAATGAAATTTTAGCTAGTAGAAGTCGATGAATGGTAAATACTTACTTTCCATGATATTCTTGAAAGTTTCCTGCAAGAAAAAGTTTTCCATAATTCAAGTAAATTAGAATAGAAAGATTAGAAGAAGTTGAAAGAGTACAAGATATGCAAATAATAGACAACCTTCAGCACAGATTTTTTTATTGTATATAAAAAGAATTAATGAACAAAACATCTCTGTTTATTGTATCAATAGTATATCCAGTATTCCAATTCTACATTCTAGAATTATAAAATATCATCATTTGTTACGTTAACAAGCTTTGCAAAGCTCTCGGAATATCACAAAGTTCATCAATGTCAGAAACGTTTTTGGTAAACCAACAATTTCAGAAACAAGACTCCATTATGAAAGAATATATGAAGAAAATTATGTCCTCTGCATACTTTCTATCAAGCTTGATAGGAAGCTATCTCCTAGGTGAAGAAAAGGTTGATTTTTAAATAAATTCAGTGAAGCTATTTTTTTTTAGAAATATCTTTTTCAATACGCAAGTAACTTTGCTCTAGTTATGGTATTGGAATTCTTTTCAAAGAAATAATGAAATGAAGAACTTGGTTTTACATTTTGAAGAACCAGTTTTCAGATCCAGATTCCAAAATTCCAGAAAGAACCAGGTTAGAGGGTTGCTTTATATATGCACACAGCCAAGATCAGTAGATGCTGTATTTACAATACGAAATACACTTCGCAGATGGAGAATAACCTCATCATTTGTAAGGCGAGAATTATATTGCATCTCCTCTCCCACAGTACTAGCCTGGAAATGATAAGGTTTAAGGACAGCTACTTTAGCATTGAATCATTGACTATCCAAGAAATAGAAGGCATTAGATGTACTCTTACAGTGAAACCTTTGTAGTCATGAGCAGGATATACCAATGTGTCCTTAGGTAATGTAAAGATCTGGTCCATGAGATAACGGAAATGAGTGACACTTAAAGGAAAGATTCATGATAAACCATTCTGAGTTTCCTATTCCATTTCTACTAACTACAACATACTATTTTTATGTCCTTGCCTGTGAATGCACCGACTTATATAGCTTCTCAGAACTCCCACCCTGCAAAAATGTTGAAATTAAATTAGGTATCATACTTATTACTTTCGCATCAAAGACCACTATGTCGGACAATCAAACACAGTCCATGTCTGACCTAAAAAGGCCATCCATTTCTAACTGTCCACTAATATCTGCGGCTTGAGAAACCAACAAGATAATCAACAGTACATGCCTAGCCACCTCATTCTAATACCACTTAAATGATAGAGATGTCCTCCCTCCGTTCCAAAATTAGAGATACAATTTGACTTTTGAGGTCAAACGACGGCACATTAAACTTTAAATTGATGTGAATTTATATAATTTTAGTTGATACAATTATTATAATTGTATAATATATAACAAAAACTATTAATCACAAAAATCATTTCATTATTAACTTTTATAAGTCATACCAATTTTGAAGTTTAATATGCCGTCGTTTGACCTAAAAGTCAAATTGTATCTCTAATTTTGAAACGGAGGGAATATAATTCTTCTACCAAGAATGTTTAAAAATGAACTAATATTCAAAACAATTGCATCTTATGCGAAAAAAATCCAAGAGTAAGCAAGTTCTTTTCAAGAGTCTATACCTGAAAATCTGTTCTCCCACATCCGCGTATCAGTAGAGCATCACCCGTGAAAGCCATCCTTGGTTGAGGCTGATTAGGTCCATCTCCTGTAACATATGTAACACAACCTAAGGTATGACCCGGAGTACCACGAACCTGCATTTAACATAAAAGGATTTTAGGATGCAATTTAAAATTGTGAATTAATGGACTTCAAAGTTAAAAGTGCATGTGCATGCAAACATTCATGGTCATTGTAGGGTTAACTTAAAGGCAGGGGTGGACACATGATTTTTGTGAAGGGTGGGAACTTTTCTATTAATTTTTTTTTTTTAAATTTATCAAACATAATTTTCAATTAAACACACATAAAAGTCGATACAAAATTATTCTTTATTTCTTGAAATTGTTTTATAATCACCCTATTTTTTAATGGTAACAAATATATCTTTTTGTCAAGAAATAGTTTCATTATGTTGCTCTTGGACTGGAACATGACTAATTGACTCTTGAGTAGATATATTAAATAATGAAAAAGATTTGGATTGAGCACGTTTAGTAGAGCTAGATCTTGAAAATTTTCTTGAATATATTTATTTATTCTGATTCAAAATATCAAAATACAAATTCAACAAATAATAATAAAAACAAATTAAAAAATTTTAATAATAGGAACAAATTAAACACCCTATAGTTTTTAATCAAAATTATATATTCACGATTTATGTCTTTATCAATTTAAATTCAACATCTAATGACACACATGCCAAAAACTTCAATATATATTATAAAGCTAAAGAGTATGTGTGGATGTACTAATTAGCATGAATGTATAAAAATAAATATGAACAAAATTAAGTATTCATGGATAATTAATAAAAAAAATAGAGAAAACTTTAATGATATTTAACTTTAACTCTAAAATTTGGGAGAAATCAAATGGACTTGTGTAAATAAAAATTGAAATTTGAAGTTAAAAGAGGATATTAAATATACTTAATTATTAGGTTGTACCTAGACTCGAGTCTTTTTTTTAGGGTGAGCACCAATTTACAATATTAACCCTATACATGCAAAATAAAAAAAACAAAGGGTGGGCACTTGCCCCCCATGCCGTGAGTGCATCCGCCCTTGCCTAAAGGTAACAATTGAAAGACACAAGAAGTTTTAATTTGGTCTCACTAAATTAAAAACATTTTAGAATATATGTATCCATAACTTCTTTTTGTAAACTTTCAATCATCATTCCAATATGTATAAAAAACAGCGAAAAAAGGCAAGAAGCTACAGGGTAGAACCCACCACAATATAGCCCCACTTAGCAGATTTTTCTTGTTAAATGGATTAACTGAATACCAAGCCATTTAAGTAGAACGGTGGGCGAACTGGCAGATGACAGAACTGACAGGGTAGTTTAAACTTACGGGATTGATTCAATGGCATGTGATCAACCATAATATGGGGGAGATCACATAATCAAATCTTGCCAACTCTAAAGTGTACCCACACAAGCTTATGTTTGGATTTGACAGGTGCACAACTCTTGTGGGGAACATGTACCCGTAGGTTTAGTCGAATGCTCTAAGATGTTTGGATACCCATGATTCCAAGAAAATAAAATAAAAATCATTAAGTTTGGAATGGAAATGGTATGATGTATAGTTGACCTGTCAAATGTACAAAGTTGTGATACTATCTATATCCAAGTGCTATGGTTCTCTCAGTTGAGTTCAAATTCCCATAGTGATTTCCTTTTTGTTATTAATTCTCCCTACTACAATTTTACAAACCTAAACCTACCCACATCTGGTAACTTGTCTCCTTGTTTCTAAGTTTATATTTATAACTTTAAAGGTCATACATATAGTTTGTATGCTTAAGTTTTGATCAGTTTAAGATCTCTGAATCTTCCACTATTGTAATTATTATCACAACATTGCATCAGTGTTTGACTTCAATATTTATCATAGAAATGAAACGGAACATATTCTTTATATATTTGCTTTTATGAGATCAAGGTTATTTACCGTTTGTTACAATATAATTTAGTTTTTTATAACGCATTGCCTGAATATGTTATGCATTTCATCTTTTTGTGAGAAAAATCATCCCAAGCACCTGGCATTAAGTAACACCGGATCAAGAGAACCTCAAAAATATAACACTCTGCAACTTGACTAGGCAATCATATCAGTCAACTTATTCCGACGGGCCCGGGGGAGAATACATTTCATACAAGAACATGTTGGCTTACCTCCAAGAAAAGATCACCAAAATAGATTTTGTCACCAGGTTCAACCAAAAGATCAGCTTTAGCATTGCTTGTTTTAGAAATGACAGACTTTACGCCAGGGACCTTAATCTACATGAGCAGTGACAAACAAAATTAATAAATTAACAAACTGGTAAGAATTCAACTACAAAATAACTGGATGAAAGAAAGCCAGGAATAACCTTAAGTAGGCCCGTCCCAGTCACATGATCAGCATGTACATGGGTGTTTAAAGCATAGATAAGCTTTAAACCCAGATCTTTAATAAGAGAAAGATCCCTTTCAATTGTCGTGTCTACCGGGTCAACCAACTGCATAAGTCAGCAACCAACAAACGTTTTAGGCAAATGTACATGGTCCGCATCTGATTAGCTAATTCGTTGTAGACATGGATCTGCTATTGCTGGTTGACCTTAAATGAACATAAATATGATATTGACGCTTTGACAGTAATCATCAGGAGCTAAAACAAATAT
This sequence comes from Panax japonicus, assembly GCA_020205505.1. Taxonomy (NCBI): domain Eukaryota; kingdom Viridiplantae; phylum Streptophyta; class Magnoliopsida; order Apiales; family Araliaceae; genus Panax; species Panax japonicus. The sequence goes on along the minus strand of CM035092.1, from coordinate 75,382,938 downwards.
CAACTCATTAATATAAGACAACAAACCTTTCAACTTCAAACAATCCACTAACAAGTTCCGACCTTTTCACGTATAGAACTTCATTTACTTCATGATCAATTTCATCGTTTTCATTTTTGACCATTAGACAAACTAATTCAAATTCCTTTGCTGCTTTATAGCAGTAATTTTTGAAATTCAAGATCTAGATATTAGTCAAACTTAGATTGTACTGCTAGAAGAAAGAAGATACTCCAGAGGAAATTAAACTTGATCTTCATCATAACACATACGGATCCATATGATTTGAATTGTTTTACTGCTAATAAGTTTTTATCAGTTTATTTCATTATACTTAGTTCCCAAATTAAAAAAGTCAGAACAATCAAGTGTTCCAACACAGTGCTACACATCCTCAAAAGTCTAAAATAAGACAAAATTTTCAACTCCACCTGAAGTAAAAATAATTTAAAGGACAAAATTTTTGCAAGAGTATAAAAGACTGAGCTGGTGAACTTCAAACTCCCATAACCACCAAAGGGAAATTCAGAATTCTGGTCATTTACCAAAACCCATAATCCCTTATCCCAAATTAGCATCAAGATAAACAACAAACTCAATTAAACCAGAATAATATTACCAGAATTAAAGAATAAAAAAAAAGTATGAAATTAAGAACCGAACCAGGGCAGGCTTTTCAGGGTGAGAGGCATCGGCAAGAAGGTAAGTATAAGTTGATGACTCCTTCTCAAAGAGCTGGCGGAACAAGAGACTGGAGGGTTGAGACGACGTCGTGTAAGATGAACCCATTTGTGATCTAAGCTTCGTGTTTGAAATTAGAGGAAGAATTTGGGGTTTAGAAGGGATATTGGAAGGGGAAAGAGAAGGGCGTAAGGAGAGAAATCGGAGCATTTATATGAATTGATAAAAAAAATTAAAAATTGGGGATGAAATCAATGGAATATTATAGGCATGGGTGACTTCGTCTTTAACAAGAGTGACAATGATATAGTGTTTCTTAGGTAACCAACACCCGTATAAAAGGCAACCTGCCATCAGAAAGATTTGAACCAAGATCCTAAACTCACATACATGTTAAACAATTAACTCATCCAATACCATGTCAGATAATCAATTCATGAGGCACAACAATATATATCAAGTCAACAGTAATTTGGTGGGTATTTTTGCTGCCATGGCCATTGGTTTAGGCGCAAGCTCTGCTGTCGGCCTCCTGGCTTTCTCAACCTGTGGTGGATTTTATTTTATTTTTTATAATTTATTTGTATAATACTAATAAAAATACTCCTTTATTTGGACCTTACGTAAGAAATACAAGCACAAAAAAAATGAAAAAGAAACTTTCCAAGATAATATTATAATTTTAAGAAAATTAAAAAATTATATCTTTACTTAAAAAGTGTCGCTAGATCTTATAGCGACGGTTTTTTCTATGCTATAAAAATATTTTTTGTATAAAAATATCATGTAAAAATATTAATTTTCTAATTTTAACCCAAAAAAGGATAAAGAAGCTTTTGAAGATAATATTGTTTCCCGTGTAATGGCCACCAAAAGGACCGCGTGGATTGGATGAAGATATATAGTTTCATGTTTTGAATTTTAATAATACTATTATCACATAAAAATATTATAATTTTTAAGTTGAGATTCTGAAATGGCTCTTTCTTATCACATAAATATTTACAAATTAATTTTATAAATTGAAATACAGAATAAGGTATCACCTCGAGTACTGCTTTTGTAATTTAATTTATTTATCAATGATAATTATTTCATATTCTTATTCTTAAGTTTGTCAAAAAAAAATAAAAGGACAACTTGCTTTAATTATTTATTATTTTATTTTTTTATGTATTTTGAGTTTGAGTTGTGGACTCGTTATTTAATTCAATAAAAAAAATTACTGATTATATATACACCCCCCACCCCGCCCTTCGCCCACCCCCCACACCCCACCGCCACTAAAAAAAATAATATTTACAGATTATGTATACACCCACATCCCTCCAAAAAATAATTTAGTAATTATTACACCCCCAACCCCTAAAAAAATTAATATTCAATGATTATGTATATACCCTTTACCACCACTCGCAAAAAAATATTCAGTAATTATGTATACAACTCCGCCCCCACTACAAAAATAATATTTAGTGATTATGTATATATATACTCCCCACCCCACGCCACCCCCATCTCCCAAAAAAATATTTAGTGATTAATTGATTGTGTATACACCTCCAGCCTCCCCACCCCCCCACCCCCACCCCCCACCCCCAATTCAAAAAAATAAAATGATTAGTGATTATTTATACATGATATATCTAATAATAATTTATTTAATTAGATCATAATTAATAAAAGTAAGTTTAAAATTTAAAATATGGGTCGACCTATATTTGAACCATAATTATATGGTTCCAACTAGATCCGACAAAAAATAAATTTGGGTTAATTTTGGGTAACATAAAATAGGTTTGGGTTGGTTTTGGAATCAAAACCATATTACTTATATTTAATATGACTTATGTGGTTTGGATTTAAATGGTTATGGGTCGAATCCAGTTCGACCTATTTTTCAAATTATAGTTTCACTAAAATCTTAATTTCTGTTATACTAAAAAGTATTATTTTAATTTTTTAGACTCAAATTTGAAACTAAAAATTTTAATTGATGTGACTAATTTGACTATTAAAACATTAATTTTATAAAATTTGCATTAATAATTATTATGTTGATTAAAATTAATAAAATTATTGAGAATTTTATTACAATAATAAGTAAATATTATTTTTTTGGAATGTATATATAATTAGTAAATATTATATTTTTTTCAGGGGGTGGGGCGTGGGAGTGTATGCATAATCAATAAATAATAATTTTTTTGGGGGGTGGGGGGCGGACGAGGGTAACGGGGTGGGGGTGCGCAGGATGAGGGTGAGGGTGAGGGTGAAGGTGGGGTGGGGCAACATAGGCAGCTACTTTAAAGCCCCAACTTTTTATGAATAAAGATTTAATTTCTCTAATTATTATTTTTGAATAATAAAGTGTTGATTTGATATAATGCTTTAGTTATGAGTGAAATGTGTAAATTTTGGAAAGTAAACAAATGATCATAAAATATTCGTTTTGTCGGGGAATATATTCGTTTTAGTCGGGAGATATAATTTTTGTCGGGAATATCCGTACGACGGCACAATCATTGGTGGACCACATAACGGAATAACTGTCGGATATAGAAAGCGACATAAATAACCTTTTTATAAAAATAACGACAAAAATTTACCGTTAAAACTGTTGAAATACCCGGTGATAAAAGTACAGTAATACGCGTGGTTGCATAGTGGCACACGGTATTGCACAGTATCTCTGATTATTGATTATTACGCAAGAAGTCACTCAATAATTGATATAGTAAAATTGCACATTCTTTCATATTATTGATACAATAATTGCTACAGTGATAATTGAATAGTATTTTATATTATTGATTCAATAATTATCATGACACAGTAACTCATATTATTGAAATGATATTATTAGATAGCATTATTGATGATGTCTAGAAAGTTCTGTCGAGAAAAGGGGTTAAGTCATATAATTACGCGCCAGTAAGGAGAAATCCTTATCGAAAAGCCCCCTCTTTCCTGGGAACGATTTGGTCATCAATATTGTGAATCTATAATATTAATTAGAAATAATTATTGAAGAATTGTAAATAATTGATGAATATGGTAAGTAAATATTTCTTTAATTTGTGTTATAAATTGAAGAATTTTAGAATGAGATAATTATTGAAAGTTTGTTATATTTTCTATGAAATCATAATTATCTTCTCCGATAATATATTTATTTAAATATATTATTATAATATTACATTATCATAATATAATGTGATAATATAATAGTAATTTAAATGGTAATATTATTATATTTTTGGCATGTGAATTAAATGGAGTGAAGATGATCAAATTGAGTTTGAATTAGTTTTCAAATTGAATTTGAATTCTTTTATTTTTAAAAACATGTGATAAATGTTGGAAGAAAGCAAGTTGGCTTGGAAGAAGGTGTGGTTTCAAATTAGGTGTGCTGCAAATAATCATCCGTAGGTGAAATTGTCAGAAGTTGTGTGCTATCACTTTTCTATAAATAGGCTGCTTAGTTAAGCAATGAAACTCACTCTAGAATTAGAAAATTTCTCTCTATAATTTTGAACGTATTTCTTGTGAGTCTTTGAGTGTAGTTTTTTGTGCAAGATTTTCTCAGAATAATATCCGATATTTCAGTCAAATCCAATTTCTACTAAGGTAAAGGATATTATTTTATTTTTTTCGTAAAGAATGTTATTTTCTTTCAATACTCATAAATGATATTATTTTCTTCCATATTCGTAAGGGATATCATTTTCTTTCATACTGCATATTACGTAAGTGATATTATTTCACCCCGTATTCTTAAATTTAAACTTACTATGATAAGTATTGCTTCTATAATTCCTGAAATGATTAAAAATTTTGCTTTATCTAATATCATTTTACTGGAATATTGGTCTGAACTTTCTTATTAAATTTAGGGTTAAGTTCAGATGACCACATGGGGTTTGAACGTTTTCCCACTTAACTACCTGTAGTCAGTAAAGCTACATTTAAACTCCTGACTTTTTGAGTTGAAGTGAAAACGTTACCTTTTCCATCCAAATTAACGGTGCATGCATGTCAGACGCCAAAAACGCGTGAAAAGAGGGTGTAACAGTAAAAAAAACTATAAAATATCTAAAAATACCCTTCTTCTTCCTCTAGGCTTTTAAAATACCCTTCTCCCTTCAAACCCACTCTGATTCTCGAGCTCTCTCTCATAATTTCATTTCAGTTTTATATCTAGGGCTAGAGAGAGGCGATGTATCGATTTTGATTCAGAAAACTACTACTCACCATATCTAGAATTAGTGTCGCTCTTACAGTATCATGCCCTTGCTAGTTACTCTCCGATCGGGACATTGAAGAGTTCGAAGGATCCGATTTCAACTTTGGCGACTAACGGCGCCGAAAAATACGACTTGCAGGTCTAAACCGCAGGTGATTCTGTGAGTCTTAGTACCGGTCTCCAGATCCGATTTCAACTTTGGCGACTAACGTCCCCTGCACCGTCGCCAAGTCCAGTAACTTCCCCATCTCCGTTTCCGGCCAATTCGGCTCCAAGTCCAGCTCCGAAATCTGCCGAGGCTCCGCCACCCTTCCTCTCTCCTCCGGCACTACCTTTAGAGTCGCCAAATCAATCTCCAGCCGATTCCCTTGGAAATGAGTCACAGGATACTACCCACCACAAATCTGTCGGCGTTAAAGCTCCGGTATTGGTTATGGGTTTAGTTACAGTGTCAGTATCTGCAATTGTCTATGTTTGCAATTGTCTCCGGTATCTACATTTTTTGGCTCTCATAGTCTCCACTTGTTTGATAAAATGCCTCAACAAAGAAATGGGCACAAATACTCTGTTTTGGGCTATTTAATTAAGAGCATAAGTGTGTGATGACTAAGCTAGCAACGGATGAATATGGAACAGGCGAGGCTGCCCACCACCTCCATTCCATTTCTTGTTTCTTCTCTTCCTTTAACTGTTGATCATACCCACTCCACCCGAACCAAAGATCAAATTCTTAAATTTTCTAAAATTTAGTGGGTTTGGTTAAAGAGGAAGAAGGAGCTTAAGAGGACTGCAGTTGTAGAGAAATTTGGAAGTAATTCTGAGATCAAAGGCACTACAACATCATTGAATTGGCAATTTACAGCGAAATAGGAGGCATGTGTAAGTTTCATGAATATTTATATATATAGGTTGATTTATATAGTTTATGTACGAATTGGGGTAAATTGTATTTAAGGTATCCATGAATTAGCATAATGGAGCTTAGTTGTTGTTCGGAGTTATAAGGATGAAAAATATGGATCAAACCATAAATAATTGGTAGTGAATTCTAAAATTTAAAGAATGCACGCGTATTATTTGACAAAAGTCCTATTAGGGACTGTTTTATTTAAAGATTGAAATTTAGTAGTGGTTGATGTCAAGAATAAGTGAAATGTATCTATATTCCATTAAGGTGGAATTTCTAAAATCTGAACTTTGGTTAAAAGCAGATTTCAAATTTCATAGTTGAAATAATTGGATTTTAACTTTTAAACTGTTTTGATTCGGGTTTCTCTGTTGGTTTTATAGCTACTTAGAATCTTAAACATCAATGTGACCTCCTCTCCCTGTTGATTTGATATTCAACATATTAGAGAGAGAGAGAGAGAGTAAGTCAGTGTGTAAAATCAAAAGCTTGATTTTGATTCTTGGGATCTGAAGTTATAGAGGGTAATTAAGTCTTTAGCCAAATCATTTAACGAAGTTAAGACGGAAAGCATTTTTTCATTTCAACTCAAAAAGTCGGGAGTTTAAGTGTAGCTTTATTGACTACAGGTGGTTAAGTGGAAAAACGCTCAAACCCCAGGTGGTTATCTGAACTTAACCCTTAAATTTAAAACTTTTCATGTCTGGGCACTATTCATACGGTACTGTTCATACATACGGTACTATTCATATGGTACTATTCACGAATATTATTCACAAAAAAATAAAAAATTATCTTCGTCCAAGTTATCTGTTGTGACCCTTATTCTTGAAATTGAATCCATGTTATGGTCTCACTTGATTCATTCTTATTATCATAATTCTCAGACTTAAATTATGTTGAAAGTTATATTTGGCCCGTAGTGCAAAGATGAACCGTGACGCCCCCAAAATAGGTATACATCACCCATCTTGAGTTGCCAAATACATGGTACAAAATTCATATATAACTTAATAATACAACTATCGTGTAAAATACGACAAAACATAAACTGAGAGTTTTAATAAGAATATTGACATCTAGACGATATCCACACTCAATGGAGTCCTCATTACATTTATTGTCACACTATTTAACAGAATAGTGGGGACTACTAATGCTATCATCTAGACCGTCACTCCGTTCCCCTACTTGTCCCAGCTATATTCTCATTTTCTAAAGAGAACAGTGAAAGAAAGGGTGAGCTCAACTAGCCCAGTAAGAAATATTATGACTAAGATAATGCAAAATAAATTATCCTTAGCCTTCAAAAGTATAACTGATATAATATAATAGATAACAAGTTTTAGATCAACAACTGCAACGAAATAAGCAATCCATTAGAAGAGTCAAGTAGAGCATAAAATCTACTATCTTCTATGATTTAAAAAGTTTTTCATCAACTTTATCGTTGGGACTCAGCTTAACAAATAAAATCGAATCATCCCTGCATCACGGCCAAGGATATTCATGTAATCATCAATGGTCATGATTATACCGAATAATCCATGGTCATAATTATACCACAATTGTCCATCAATGAACTACAGGACAATGAGGACTTTCACCACATCATTCGTCATATTACGGTCATGATTATACCGAAAAATCCCTGGTCATAATCATACCAATTCCATCTATACACGTAAGCCAAAGATGATTTTCATCACAATATAAGCATGAGGATAATGACAATGACATAATAATTCAATAAAACAAGTTCAAGGATAAATTTTAAAGATTTATAAATTAATTTATCCAGGAACTAATAACATCCAAATTATCAACATGATACTGCTTTGTGGAGTAAAATTCAAGAATGCTCAAAAGAATATTTCCATGAAAAGATTCTGGATGAAGCACAAATATCTAGGATATTCTACTAATTTTATGGAGTATAGAAGCCAAAACTTTAACCAACTTAGTATAATAGAATATATGAAACTGCAAATAGATTTTCGCCCGCCATGCTGTAATCCACTTAGACAGATCATTTCCACAATTTAATAAAGAATGAATACAAAGGATCATTCATCATGCATGCGGTAATCCACATAGACAGGTTATTCCAACAAAATAATAAAGAATGGAATAACATAAGAATTCATCATGCATGTGATAGACCACACAGACAAGTTATTCCTAATAGAATAATAAAGAATGAAACCAGGTCATGCCTAATCCGCACAGACAGGATATTCTAACAGAATAAAGAATGGAACCAGGTCATGCGTAATACGCACAAACAGGATATTCCAACAGAATAGTAAAGAATGGAATAACAACAAAATTCACCAGGCATGCGATAGACCGCACAGACAGGTTATTCCAACATAATAATAAATAATGGAATAACAAAAGAATTTCACCATGTATGCGGTACTTCTCATAAACAGGTTATTCCAACATAATAATAAAGAATGGAATAACAACTCTTACGAGTATTAAAAGAAAATAACTCTCTTTATGAATACGAAAGAATAATACCCCTTACCTTAATCATAAACTGCTGGTGTCGGAAGGCGATTTATGAGATAGACTGCTGTGGAGAAGGCATATGACCAGTAGGTTAGTGGTAAGGTAGATTTAGATAGAAGATTAAGTCATGTTTCAACAATATGGCGATGTCGACGTTCCGAGAAGCCATTGTGTTCTGGAGTGTGAGGTGGTGAAGTGAGATGCGAGATTCCATGTGTGGATAAGTATGTGGCGAGACCAATGGATTTGGCGAGACCCATGTATTCCCCCCCCCCCCCATTGTCCGAGTAAAAGGTGATTATTTTATTTTTGAAGTAGTTTTCAACAAGTGCTCGAAAACGAGGAAAAATAGTGGCAACATCAGATTTACGTTTGAGGGGGTAAAGCCATATGTAGTGCGTGAAGTGATCCACAAAAATAACATAGTATTTGTAATCATCGACAGAATATATAGGCGAGGTCCACACATCAGAATAAATAATTTAGAGAGGGGAAGTCGACACAATAGATGATTGAGAAAAAGGTAATTTATGACTTTTATTGCAGAAACAATCATTACAATAGAAATGCTTAGAACTAGAGAAATCTAAAGGTAAACCAAACTTAGATACTATATGACGTTGAATTGACTCAGATGGATGACCAAGACGATGATGTCAAGCACCGGAGGATACTTTGGTACTGGTGAAGACTGAAGGACAAGAAGCGGGGTGCGAAACCGATAATTCATACACACCATCTTTAGGTTGTCCTTCGAGCAGTATGGCCCCTGTCAGTAGATCCTTCACACGAAAAGAAGATGGTAAGAACTCAATTAAAGTGTTATTAGTTTTGCAAAATTGAGATATGGAGACTAAGTTTCTTTTCATGGCAGGAACAAATAAAACATCATGTAATTGAAAAGTGTGAGAGGATGTTTTAAGAGAGGCATAACCAGTTTTGGAAATGTGTAACCCAGTGCCATCACCGATTTTGACGTCATCAGACCCATCGTATGGAGCATGAAGTGAAATGTTATCGAGGTCAGCAGTGATATGATGAGAGGCACCACTGTCGAGAAGCCAGGTCGGGGTCTCAACACCTGATGTTATGGTGACATGTGCCTTTGGGTACCACTGAGGTCCATTGTGCGATGAACGAGGAGCACCGTATGAAGGGGCGGGTACAAGCTGAAAGAGGGGACACTGAGAAACTGTTTGGCCCTGTTGGCGGCATCCTTGGAACTTGCCGAGATAAGGCCTCTGTTGGCGAGTCGTGGCATGAAGAGGCTGAGATGGCTGGTGTCGCGAAGCAAGATGTGGTAGGTGTGTCTGTTTTGACACGGGTCGGTGTGAATTACTGAATCTGGTCGATGCAGCGTTGGCCGTGGCGAGATGCGGGAAGGAAGCAGATTGCGACTGCTGAAGTGTCAGTTCCCTGTTGATGAGTTTCTCATGAAGCTCATCAAATGAGATGGGGTTGTCCCTACCTGCCACTATATCAACAATATGGTGATAGTCATCACCGAGACCCTCTAAGATCGTCTCAGTGATGTCTTCATGGTCTATCGGTTTGCCTAGTGCAACAAGTTGATCAGTGCGACACTTGACGTATTGCATGTAGTCCGATATGGACAGAGAGCCCTTCGTGGATTTCTTGATTTGGTCCTTGAGTTATTTTATGTGACCACGAGTCGGGCGAGCATAGGTGTTGGCAAGGGTTTGCCATGCTTCGCAGGAAGTGGCTGATTGCTGGATTATCGGAATAAGAGAGTGAGAGATAGAACCCATAAGGGCGCCAAACAGCAGTTTGTCTTGGCGAATCCATGGAAGAAAATCTGGGTTGGAAGCTTCAACACTGTTGGTGGTTATGGTGCGAGGAGGACATGGATGATTGTTGTCAATGTATTTGTAGAGGTCGTAACCTATGAGAATGGCCTCAATCTGGAGTTTCCATGCGAGATAATTTGTGGAGGTCAATTTGATGATGGATGAATGAGAGATGTTTATGAGTTGAAGGCTTTGGGTTGGATTTCCTGGGTTGGGAATGGCGATACTCTAATGATCAGTGGCCATGGTGCGTCTTCGGCTAGGATTGATGGAATTGGTTTAGGACCGACTAGTGCTTTGATACCATATGGAATAATGTAGACTAATGAATAATGGCATGATATTTTCATTGATGTTAGGAGGTATAAATACAATAAAATTACAAGAGAGTATCAATTTGTTACAACCAAAAGATATTGATATCAAACCTAATAACTAAAGAATCAGTCAATCCCTAATTTAAGGGAATGAGATAATTACAATTAACTAAAGAATCAATCAATCACTAATTTAAGGGAATGAGATAATTAAATTAAATACATGAATTTAATTCTCTATTACAATTCTCTCTAATTCAAATACATAATGATGAGTTAAAATAAGAAAGATAAATACAAAATGATTAATTATAACTTTTCTCTATCTCTCCAATTCTCCATAATTAATTAATTAATTAATCTGCACTATAGAATGTAAGGGAGTGTTTGTTTAGAGCTGAATGGGGCTGAATGACTGAATCTGTAAGTGCGTTTGTTTTGGACTGAATGGCTGAATCTGTAAGATAGACGAGCTGAATGGTTAAGTCAGATTTTTTTAACTGAATGGTTGAATGAGCAGCTGGATGAAGTAAAAAAAAATAAAAATTAAAAAATATTAACTATTATTAAATAAATTAATAATAATTTTGAATTTTTTCAGAGGGGTAAAATAATAAAGTTTTGTCATTCAGATGTTTCAGACATGTCAATTATCAAATAACTTTTTTCACTCAAATTCAAATTCAATTCATTCAAATTCAAATTCAGATTCAAATTCAAATTTATTTAATTTTTATCAAATACATAGGTCGGTGATGTTAATTGTGTGGTGCAGTTGGAAATATATTATTGCGCAATACCACGTACGCATCCCATTGTGTGGTGCAGTTGGAACTCTCATACATACATACGTACGTACGTGTACGTATAGGTAATAAAAAGGATTTCACTTGGTAGAATTATATATATATATATATATATGAAAATTGATTGCAAACCCCTTATTTTTCTTTTTTTCGTTCATATTTTTATCATCTATACGGTTAATTACGAAAATGATATATATATATATATATATATATATATTACGAATATATATATTAATTTTTAATTATCAGTTACGTAGATTAGTATTACTCACAACTCTTTTAGAGAAAAATACAATAAATCTCATATAATTCATACAAATTTCATATATTCGTCAATTTCATAATTATAATTTTACATAAATTTATGTCAATGCATAACAAAACTCAATATATTTACTGCCGGAATTAACCATACATGCTGAATACATCTGAGAACAAAATTTTGCCGACAAAAGATTAGTTATGGAGTCGAATGGGCCAATAGGGCTCAACATTTGTATTTCTTTGTGATAAATCTTGAGTGGTATACATATTACAAATGTTTTTTTTTGTCTAATTCTGATTGTCAGTTATATCGATAAGTATTAATGGGAATATTTTTAGAAAAAATGTACTATTGTAATTGGGGTTCTTTTATAATTTCTACCAATTTCATATATTGATAAATTTCATAATTATAATTTAACATACAGATCGATGTAACATACTACTCTATCTCTAGTAAGAGGAGTAATAATTATTAGGGATTTTGTTGCCTTATTTTCAAATATTAAGATTTGCACTAGATATGTTTTTCTTAACGACTTTTGGTTAGTAACTAGAATTTTAATATTATTTTAAATCATAAATTATTAATTAGTAGAACAATTTATATACCACTAATTTGTTAGTAATAAATTTGGGTTATGACTCAAGAGATCAAATTTTAATAAAACAAACACGGCCAAATGAAGTCCTAACATGAGGTACGGGACCTAATGGTCTAATGTTATGAAGCCCTAATTTTTGCCTCTCAAAAGTGAGTCTTCTATCTCTCTTTCAATTATGGATCCCATGCATCCTAACTGTATTACATAGATCAATTTATTCATGTTATATTCTATGTCTGTTGTTTTCTTCATTTTGGGTGTTGAATTGAACACTTCATAAATGACTTAATTTTATTTTATTTTTTTCTAAGTAATTTTGAATTCATTTTCCTCGAGAGTATATAACAACAGAAATTTTGTGTATTGCTATTTGAAAATATTTTTAATGATAGAATGGTTATTTTTGTTCAAACGAGGTCTCTGCCTTGGTTCTAATTTGGCTATCATTATTTTTTTTGGGAACATAGACATAAGTAATTGTTATTGAGGACTGCTCAAACCTGTTGTTGCATAATTGCAAGTGTAACATCCCAGTCCCACATCGAAAGATAGGGGAAAAATTTGTCTGCATATAAGTTACTATCAATAGTACCTTCAAGTCATGACCTTTTGGGAGCCTGTGGTGGGCTAGATGACCCAAGAAGATACTATTGGGCCAGTGGTTTGAGGCCTTATTTTGATGGATTTGATTCGATTCGGACTTGGGATTTTACCCGAGATTTATTCCGAACTCGGGATTTGACCCGGGTTGTTTCATATGGTATCAAAGCCGACTCTCGAAAGCTTGGGTCTGGTCATCCGATCGGGTTGCTGGAGGTGGGGACACGAAGGCTGGTGGTATTATCCCACAATGGGGACACGAAGCCAGCCGGTATTATCCCACAATGGCTAGAGAGACAAAGATCTTTGGGCCGTGTGTGTGATCGAATTCTGACGGGGACGTCAGAAATTTAAGTGGGGTATTATCCCACAATGGCTAGAGAGACAAAGATCTTTGGGCTGTGTGTGTGATTGAATTCTGACGGGGACGTCGGAAATTTAAGTGGGGGAGTTTGTAACACCCCAGTCCCACATCGAAAGATAGGGGAAAAATTTGTCTGCATATAAGGAAATAAGTTACTACCAATAGTACCTTCAAGTCATGACCTTTTGGGAGCCTGTGGTGGGCTAAGATGACCCAAGAAGATACTATTGGGCCAGTAGTTTGAGGCCTTATTTTGATGGATTTGATTCGATTCGGACTTGAGATTTGACCCGAGATTTGTTCCGAACTCGGGATTTGACCCGGGTTGTTTCAGCAAGTGAGTTCATGTTAACGCTTTATTGTTTTTTTCATGGTCTCAAGTCATTTATGATATGATATTTGGAGGATGACATTCTTGTTCCATTTATCAATTACTGATTGGTTTGTGTAATATCATCATAAGAAAGAGGATAAACATGAGGGAAAAAAATGACTACAAAATTTTTAGGACAAATTGTTGTTTCACCCATAGTAGACACCATCATAATTGGGGCCCTGCATTTGAGAGAGGTAACTGATTTGGTGGATTTTTGGAAATTAACTATACAAACATAGCATAAATAATGACAGAGCATTAAGTTCAATTTTTATTGTGTAAACTTGCTTATATACACAAGAAAATATTTCTGCCAGTCATGACTCGTAGTTATCCCATTTATAGGCAATTATCAGTTTATGCGAAAATATTATGAAAGTCACTTGCATCTCTAGCATGAGTGCATTTTTTTCTACTAAACTGTTTGTTGTGGTAGAAAATTGGTGTCTGAGCCGCAATGGCACTATATGGTAGTGTTCAGCTTGGGTTTGAAATGGTCATGACTCATCAGATATAGGCATGGAAGGCATGTGATTCCTGACAACATATGGGCATACCATGTTCAGAAGGTGTTGTTTCTTAAATCAAGAATATAGAAATGCGAGTGAAGTTAATTTTTTTTAAAATGTGAGTAAAACTTAAAATGTCATGGTTTATTGTGTTTTTCTATTTTATATTTGCAGCCATGAACGCAGTATGTGATTGTGAAAGGCGAGCTTAACTTAAAACATTATGGACCGATTCAAACCCAGGAAGAAGGTTTTTCTCATGTTCAAATTTATTTACAGAGGAATGCTTGTCATTTTTTTACTTGGTATGATCCTCCGATGTGTGACAGATCAAGACAAATAATCCTCGAATTACTTTCGAAAGATTAACGGAACGGAGAAAGATAGGAAGAATGTACGTGAAATAGTCAACTTGCGAAGAATAAATATTGTCATTTGGGTTGATTAAACTTCTAGTATAGTTTGTTGTAACCTTATCCAAGAATTTGGTTTGTAACCTTTACTGAGAATCTGTTTTGTAAGCATCTATTTTACTGAGAAAGGTCTGGATCATCAATGAAAATTGAGGCTTTCACAATCTCATTTTTAGAATACAGCGGTTTGATGAATGATCTGTAATATATCTCCATTCCGATGAAACATAAATATAAATGCTATATACAACTACATCATTGCTAAAACAAGAAAATTTACTCCATTCCGATGCAAGAAATTTGAAGAGCCTAACGTCCTTCCGTTAGGACTCAATTTCAAATGTTGTTGTAATACAATTTAGTCTTATTTTTTAATCAACAAACATGACAACTTAGTCACAGCCCATGATAACTTACAACCCAACTTAGTCACAGGATTGGCACACAACAACTTTACTGAGCTCATTCCTTCAGTCAGGCACACATCAACAATTATTATTCTCATATTACTTTTGTAGCTCATATAAGGTATCCTCTTTCAGCTCTAAAAGTATATTACATGAGTACCTATCCTCCATAACCTACCCTTTTTCCTTCAGTTAAACACCATGAAAAATGTATGTTCTCAGAATTTTCAGCAATTACTTGGCTGACAATGAGAATACCCCACAAGCTAACATTCTCGAAATCAATTCCACAACAAAAGGTAATAAATAAAAATCTTGAAATAAAGAGAACTTGTTAATGCATAACATCAAATTCAAACCTTGCAATTCAAAAAAATATTTGTACAGAAAAATTACAGAGGCTCCAACCATGTAAACATTTTCACAAACATTCATTACAATATTCCCCTCCATACAACATCTTACTAATAACATCCCATGCATGTGCTTGACAAGGTGAAAAGTTCTCCTCTGCACTCTTACCCAAACAGAAACAAAATTATTAAGTATTAACGACTCAAGCAGCACCTAAAAGGTTACAAGCACAAGACTACCAATGTGCCATGTTCCAGCTCTTTCTCTCTTAAGCAGCACCTAAAAGTTCACAAGCACAAGGCTAAACTGCAACTGCTGCAAATGAGTGGTGGAGAGCAAGAAGGACTTCAACGTTGATAGCTACTGGCAGTCACAAATAGCTCCAAAATACTACAGTGAAATGAACAACAAGAATAACATATTCAGTCACTTGGAATAAAAAAAACAAATGTAAAATGAAATAAATGTGATCACAAATGAGTATTGCTCCTGGGTTTGATTCACTGTCATCATTATCTACACTTGGATCCTGAGTTGAATCATCATTTGATGCTCCAGTTCTACATTTAAACAAATAGCAAAATAAAGTTTAAACAAATACCAAAGTCAATATGAAAAATGTATAGCAAAATCAAAATAAGTAAACTTGCTTACAGATTATTAAGCTTCGGACAGTTTCTTTTATCGTGTATCACACCAACTTTGTTACACGTATGACAACGTCTACTCTTGGCACTTTTTTCTTTTCCCAAAGCCCTTTCTTTGCCACCCTTCAGCCTTTTACCACACCCTTTTGCTTGCACGTGGTTCGACTCAATGTAATTATGTTTATAAGTAGAAGCCCTGTTAACTGACTTGGATACACTAATTCCACCCCCATCCATTTCCTTGTTTCTTTCGAAATCATTCTTCCCAATAATTTGCCTTATCTTTTCATATCCAATATCTAAACATTCTTTTAATACATTTGTGACTTCTTCATTTGTGAGAGCACTATCAATCAAATCTAAAGAACGTTGAATCAATTGACTCCGCAGGAGTAAGTATGACTTGTATCTTTTATCGTCACACCATTGTCATCAACTACACCACTTGATTTATGCAGTCTAAATTCATTTCTGCATTATCCCTACAACTATCTATTTCATGGTTCATGCCTTCCATTTGTAAAAATTATGCCCATAATAAATTAAATAGAATGATTAGGTCCACACTAAATAGAAATACTCGAAAAATTAGCAATCTTAAGTGTATACAAAAACTCGTATATAGAGATAGTAAATAAAAACTAAAGCTACTAATAATATGTTCTTTAAGTTTCTGTTTCATAATTTTTCGATAAACATGTGTTTATGAATCTAAAAATGACAGAGCAATTCTTTGACATAGAATTAGAGAACTTGCTTGTGGAAACACCCCCCAAAGTATGTATAGAAACAATTAATTCCTTCTTTTATAATTATAGCTGTAAGAAACATTGCGCCTCTATATGTCCATAATTACGAGCCTGGGACCAAAACAAGGAGTTGTGTTCTTAATGCAATGGTAGGGTAAGGGAAATCATGTACGGTGAATGGGGATGTGAAATCACATGACAAGGGTGCATTGGTAAGTTTCTTTTTCAATTAGAGCTTGCCCCAACTTCTGATTTGAATCACTTTCGATATTCAGATCGTTAAACCTTATTGTTACAGAACCAAAAATCCTACAGAACCAAAAAGCCTTCCAGATCGTTAAACAAAATTGTTACCTTTTGATTTGGGGCAAAAATTAGGGCAATCCGTCTTTTGGGATTTTGATCGAGTGAGCGAACAAGGATTGAGAAGATCGTGAGAAGAGATCAATAGAGTTTTAGAGAGATCGGGAGAGCGAGATAATTTTGAGGAGCTCTGAATAGCGAAAGAGCTCTGTTATTTTTTTCGCGTGTTATGTTTGATAGCCGAAGGAGAGTTGCAATTCGCGTAAATGTGAGGAGAGAGAAAAAAATAAATAAATTTTTATAGATGAATTTTTTTGGGGTGAGCCTAAGATCCTTATTGTATATATATATACAACCAGGATCCTGTCCGGGAGTCCGGACAGGTCCTAAAATGCGGACCAAATTTTTTTTTCTTTTTTTTGCTTTTTTTTTTTTGAAACAACTAAAAAAAAAAAAAAAAAAATTATGGAACTGAAATTTTTCCATAAAACAGTGTTTTGGGTGTGTTTTTAACACCCACACCAACCAATGTATGTACAGTCTGCCCAGACTGTACAGAAATGTTTTGGTATAGGCATCCAAATCACGCCCAAAACACTGTATTATGGAAAAATTTCAGTTCCATAAATTTTTTTTTTTTTTTTTTTGTTGTTTCAAAAAAAAAAAAGCAAAAAAAAAAAAAAAAAAAAAGGTCCGGATTTTGTTAAAATCCGGACTCCCGGACCTGATCCGGTCCCTATATATATATATATATATATATATATATATATATATATATATATATAGAGTCCGGATCCAGTCCGGGATCCCGGACTCTACTAAAATACGGACCTTTTTTTTTTTTTTTTTTTTTTTGCTTTTTTTTTTTTGAAACAACAAAAAAAAAAAAAAAAAAATTTATGGAATTGAAATTTTTCCATAATACAGTGTTTTGGGCGTGATTTGGATGCCTATAACGAAATATGTCTGTACAGTCTGGGCAGACTGTACATACATTGGTTGGGGTAGGTGTTAAAAACACACCCAAAACACTTTATTTTGGAAAAATTTCAGTTCCATAAATTTTTTTTTTTTTTTTTTAGTTGTTCTACAAAAAAAAAAAAAAAAAAAAACAAAAAAAATCAGGTCCGGATTTTACTCCCGTCCGGGAGTCCGGACCTGATCTCCTTTGTATATATATATATATATATATATATATATATATATATATATATATATATATATATATATATATATATATATATATATATATATTTCTAACATTTATTAACAATGTCGGAGCTGTGACATGGTAATACTCAATATCTATAACTCTCTCCCCTCATAAAAAGAGTACTATTTATAAAATTTATAAATATTAAGGATGAACTTTGTTTTATATTTATTTATAAAATAATAAGTTATCAGCATATTAGTGGTGACATATCATGATAATAAAATTAGAAAGAGAAATAAATAAAAAAGTTTTTTTTTATTTTTTTTATGAAATCAGTATGAACCTATTTTTTTAAAAATACAGAAAGTAAGTAGTAACAATTGGAAACTCCCTATCAATTTATAATTTAAAAGAACTTATTTTGAATTTTTCTAGTATAAATTTGAGGGAATAACAATGAAGTGCTTAGATTATATTGACAAGTGGAACCAAAGGGGCCCTCGGGGAACGATTCAGATAGATAGGTACCCCCATAATAAACCGGGTTCTTTACACTAATATACAACATTTAGAAAGTAATTACAAAAATAAAACATACACAAAATAATTACAAAAATAAAACATAAGCAATATAACGCGCCTAAAATCACGTATATATGTCAATTACACACTTTTCCTATTTACAACTAACCGCTCCTAAATTCAAGCAACTGAGATCCAAAATTCAAGCAACTGAGATTCAAGCGACTGAAATCCAAATCTTCTGTCACGACACACCTCTGAGATCGGAGAAGACGAAACTTTTTGTCGCGACGGCACGCTGAGATCGCAAAATAGCATACAAAATCAACAGCAACTTCAAGTTCAGTAACGAAACACAATCGAACGACAGTGAATGTTGAATACAAAATCACAACAACTTCAATACAAATCTGAATACTGAGGTATGTGAGATTAAAATTCATATATATATAGTTACATATGCTTACTACGAATTCCTATATTGATTACCTTTCTTAAGTTTTTCACACTTAAAATGGTTACTACAAATTCCTATAATGATTGGATGATTCATTGATATATTTTTTTTATTATGGTTACTAAATATATATAAATTGGTTACTGATAATTGTGCATTTGTTTGCTAAATAATGTTTATTTGATGACTTTATAATTTTTAAATGAGCTTGGTTACCTTCATGAAACTGTTGGTTACTCTCTAATGTTGTCTTGGTTACTGAATAACATTATAATCTCTAATGTTGTCTTGGTTACTGTCTAATGCTGTCTTGGTTACTATGTAACAATATATTGGTTACTGATTAATGCTGATTCGGTTACTGTGTAACATTATAATGGTTACTGATTAATGCTAATTCGGTTACTATGTAACATTATAATGGTTACTGAATATTTCGTTACTGTCTAATGTTATCTTGGTTACTGTGTAACATTGTCTGTCTAATGTTGTTATGCATTATACAGTTTATAAAAAGATTTGATCCAGTTGCAATTTGGCAATAACTGTCAAGATTAGATTGTCGGATTTTGGCATTTTTAGAGCCTAATTTCATTGGAAACGGGTCAACGATCAAAAGTCACTAGCTTTGCTGGTGGACTGCATGGTTTTTTGGTCAAATTCTATCATTTAGGCCTTCAAAATTGCATGTAAAAAATTAGTTTATTTTCTGGTTACTAACATTATGTAATTTGATTACTATCTAATATTAATTTGGTTACTTTACAATGTTTATTAAGTTGCCAGACAATGGAGACTGACAGTAACTAATACAACAAATTTAATTGTTTACAAGAATATATAATTGTTTACTATTAGTAACCATTAACCACATGGTTGGTAACATTTTTGATGGTGTACAATAACCAAAATTGATGTTGATTAAAAATGTGGTTTATTATTGATTTGGTTACTGTATAATATTTATTTGGTTGTTGTATACTTTAAATATTTATTTGGTTACCCCGTGGTTACTATATACTCGTATATTGGTTACCTTTCTTAAGTTTTTCGCTCTTTGATTTGTCACAAAGTCAGTATACTGAATGTTTTAATTGTAAAAATGCATTTGAAAATGTGTTTTATATTATAGTTATTAAATATATATAATTTGGTTGTTGTTTATTATAAATGTGGTTTCTGAATAATGTTTATTTGATTGCTTTATAATTTTTAAATGATTTATATTGATTTTATTATATTGATGGTTACTCATTAAATACATTATTTAACTTTCTGAAACTGCTAGTTACTATCTGATGTTGTCTTGTTTACTGTGTAACATTGTACTGTCTAATGTTGTCTTGGTTACTGATTAATGCTGATTCGGTTACTCATTAAATGCATTGTTTAACTTCCTAAAACTACTAATTACTGTCTGATGTTGTCTTGTTTACTGGGTAACATTGTACTGTTTAATGTTGTCTTGGTTACTATGTAATATTATAATGGATTACTGAATATTGCTGAGTTGGTTACTGTGTAAAATTATAATGGTTAGTGCATATTATTACTGAACAATGCTGACTTGGTTACTGAAAAATGATGACTTGGTTACTGACTAATGTTGATTTGATTACTGTTTAACATTATATTTGGTTACTGACTAATGCTGGTTTGATTGTTGTTTAATATTATATTTGTTTAGCTTTCATCGTGCCGTTAGATGACAAAGAAAACTGGGATATGCCAGAGGAAGTAAGAAACATAAGTGTAAAACCACCGAACACAAGAAGACCAATGGGAAGATCAAGAATAGGGAGGTATAAACATGAGTCTGAAATCAAAATTCAAAATAAATGTTGCAGGTGCCAAGAAAAAGGACACAACAGGAAAACATGCAATAATTCACCTATTTTAAGACCAAAAAAGGCCTTATAAATTGTTGTACATTAAGAGTGTAAATACATGAATATATAATTGTTTACTATGAGTAACCATTATCCATGTGGTTGGTAACATTTTTTATTGTGTACAATAAACAAAATTGATATTGATTAATATTTTGATTTATGATTATACAAAATAGCTGCTATATACTGATTTTAAAAAATAATAACTAAAATCAATCACTGATTGTACAATAATAGTAGTCAAACACTATTAAATAACAGTAAAACAAATATAATAAATAAGTAACCAAATAGTTACATAACAGTAATCATAATATGTTTTAATGGTAACCAAAACATAAAACAACCGGTGTATCCAGCATCCTGTAATGAAGGTGATATTGTTTGTTTAGGCAACCCAATTATACTATGACATGTACATTTCACAATTGATATATGTCCTGAAACAAGATTATAACTCTCTGGTTACTATCAAAATAATAGTTGGTTACCTTTATATACATATTTGGTTACCAACTGTACATCTCAAATAATGTAACAAACACAACTTAAAAGAAACAATAAATAATAACTAAAATACCTCATTGATTGTACAATAATAGTAGTCAAAGACCATTAAATAACAGTAAAACAAATATAATAAATAAGTAACCAAATAGTTTCATAACAGTAATCATAATATGTTTTAATGGTAACCAAAACATAAAACAACTTGTGTATCCAGCATCTTGTAATGAAGGTGATATTGTTTGTTTAGGCAATCCAATTATACTAAGACATGTACATTTCACAATTGATATATGTCCTAAAATAAGCTTGTAACTCTGTGGTTACTATCAAAACAATAGTTGGTTACCTTTACATACATATTTGGTTATCAACTGTACATCTCAAACAAAGTAGCAAACACAACTTAAAAGAAACAATAAATAATAACTAAAATACCTCATTGATTGTACAATAATAGCAGTCAAAAATTATTAAATAACAGTAAAACAAATATAATAAATAAGTAACCAAATAGTTACATAACAGTAACCATAATATGTTTTAATGGTAACCAAAATATAAAATAACCTGTGTATCCAGCATCCTGTAATGAAGGTGATATTATTTGTTTAGGAAACCCAATTATACTATGATATGTACACTTCACATTTGATATATGTCCTGAAATAAGCTTGTAACTCTGTGGTTACTATCAAAACAATAGTTGGTTACCTTTATATACATATTTGGTTACCAACTGTACATCTCAAACAATGTAGCAAATACAACTTAAAAAAAACAATAAATAATAACTAAAATACATATGATAATAATACATCCAGAAACTAATGATGCCTTAAACTTCTCCAACTGACTTGAGTTCAGTTTTTTGGTAATAATGTTAGGGACTTCCATGTAACCAATATATAACTTTTCCAATGAATAGGACTTCAATTTTTACTAACAAGCTTGTAGATAAATAGGACACTCACACATGTACATTTAACAATTAATGTTTGTCCTGATACAAGCTTGTAACTATCTGGTCACTAATAACAATAACCATAATGTAACATAATAAAACAGTAACCACATAATTATATGATTGTAATCAGAACAGGTTTTAATGGTAACCAAAACAGAAACATCATGTAATGAAACCCAGTTTAGACAATCCATGTATATTAAATAATTACATATTAACCAGAATAAAAAATAAAAGTATCTGAAATCCCACATTGAGGACACAATAATAGTAGCCAAACCATAAGTAACAGTAACCAAAACATAATTAAGAAGTAACCAAATAGTTATATGAAAGTAACCAGAACATGTTTTAATGGTAACCAAAACAGAAACAACCTGTATGTCCAACCAAGTTTACAAAAATAATACATCAATGCATACTAAGCAAATACATGGTTTATTATGACTTGGGTTTATTATTTACAAAAATAAAACATCCACAAACTAATGATGCCTTAAACTTCTCCAACTGACTTGGGTTCAATTTCTTGGTAATAATGCTGGAGACTTCCATGTCACACCAATATATAATTTTTCCAGTGAATTTTCTGTTGCATTCCTCATAATAAAGATCCCATAACTGCAAATAAACAAAATCAGATTTACACAGTCATTAGTAATCAGATATAAACAACATGTAGTACATACCATTTTATGCAGTAAACAAATAGTTATATATAATATTAACCAAAATATAATTTAAAGGTCACCAAAACAAAAACATGTATACCAAAAAATATACTAAAGAAGTAACCAAACAGTTATATGATAGTAACCAAACCATGTTTTAATGGTAACCAACACATAAATAACATGTATACCAAACCTAGCTTACTCAACCAATGTATATTAAGCAAATACATTAGAACCAAAACAACATATAAAAGTAACCAAAATCCCAATTGAGGAAAAAAAATGGTACCAAATCATAAGCCAGCAAAAAAAAAATACTAATGAAGTAACCAAACAGTTATATGTTAGTAACCAAAACATATATTAATGGTAACCAATACATAAACAACAAATAGACCAAACACAGTTTAGTCAACCCATATATACTAAGCAAATACGTGGTAACCAGAACAACAAAAAACCAAAATTCCAACTCAAGGAAACAAAAATAGAATCCAAATCAGAAATTAACAATAACCAAAAACATACTAAAGAAGTAACCAAATATTTATATGATAGTAACCAAAATATGTTTTAATGGTAACCAATACATAAACAACATGTACACCAAAACTAGTTTAGTCAAGTACTATGTATACTAAGCAAATACATGGTAACCATAACAACATAAAAAAGTAACCAAAATACCAAATCAAGGTAACAAAAATGGTATCCGAATCACAAGCTAACAATAACCAAAACATAATACAGAAGTAACCAAACAGTTATATGATAGTAACAATAACAAAATTTAAATTAACAAACCTTTAAAAAATTTTGGGTTGGAAATATCTTCTGGCTATGAACTTGAGCTTCTGTCTTAACTACAGGAACATCAAAATCAGAATCCAACTGCACAAACGCAAACAAATTTCTTCAAGTCCTTAATAGAATCACCCTTTGTGATTCTTTTCTTCTTTTCATCCTTCTTCATTGTATCAACCATTCTATACAAAACATAAAAATAACACAAATCCAAACAATCAATACCCCATTCTGTTAGAAACATAGTGTATATGTATGATTATATTGACAATTAATTAGTAGAATGAAAATTAACAGAAATTAGAAGCATACCTTAGAGAGAAACCAGAATCCTTTCAGTTGTGAGAGAGTTGGAGAGAGAAAAACACGTATTAGCCTGAAAACATAGCCTGAAAGTCACGTATTCAATTTTCTGTCGGAGTTGAGAGACTGGTGTTACGGCGGAGGCGGCGGCGGCGACGGCGAAAGAGGACGACGACGAGTGGCTTAGAGAGGAGAGAGAAGTAGTAAGGGAGAAGAGAGAGAAATAGTAAGGGCGTAGAGAGAGACCGAAGGAAGATGAAAACTAATTTGTTATGTCAGTCCATTAATATTAATCCCTTAATTTAAGGACTCAATATTAATCCCTTAATTTAAGGACTCAATATTAATCCCTTAATTTAAGGACTCTTTAATTGTATTAGTATTGTAAATATATATGATGAAGTGTCATATTTTTGTAATTATTTTATGAATGTATGATTTTTGTAATTACTTTAAAAAATGTACTATAATATGTAATTGTTCCTAATAAACCGTCCTGTTCCTATCAGTATTCATCTCTGTCCAACACGTATCTGACCCGAAGGAGCCAGGAGGCGACTAACTTCCAATTAAGTGTACAAAATCTCAATCAATTTCATTCGATCCCACTTTTTTGTATATGTGAATTCTCACCTTCACGATTCTCTCTCCTGTCTCCGCCGGGAAAAATTCAGACACCAGAATTCTTTTTATACCAAATACGCACGCACTTATATTGAAAGAGCTAACTTTCATCATTTTTAAATTTAAACCAAAGAAGATGGGTCTAATGGAGGTTTCAATAATACATCATTTGTGCATTGTGCTTCTTTTGCTTTGGGCACTCTCTTCTTACAACTGTTGCCACCCAGTCGCCTACTTCATCTCCTTAATCTATCTGTATCTGGTAATTGATTAAGCTTTATATTTACTACAATATATGTAATGTTTCTGTAATCAACTTAATTTGCTAATTAAGCTAGTTTTGAACTTGGTCTATTATTTTTTGAGATGGGTTTGAGTTTGACTTCTTTTTTGTAAAGGTTCATGATCGTTATGTAATGCGATTGCGGAGAAAAGTACAGTTTGAGGAAGGTAGACAGGCTGATCAAAGACGGGTAAGTAAATGTCTGCAATTTCTAGTATTTGACTTTGATGAGTATTTGGATTGAGAATTTGGGGAAAGGCAATGACTATTAAATCACTGTTTGGGATTTATGTTGCTTTGAGGGTATTTAATCAATAACAGGAAAATGAAATAATTTTTTTAAACTCAATTACAGTGGGTCAGAAAGATGAGAAGTTACTGTTTAGATTAGTGTTTTCCTACTTTATTTGTAGTACAATTCTTATTGATGATGAGTACAGACATTTGCTTTTTCCTATAAAATTTGAATGATGATGGAGAATATACAAAGAATGGAGAGTCTCCATGGATCCTAGTCCATAAAATTTTTAGTAATATATTTTGGTGTAAGTAAAAGGATGACTAAGTTGGGGTTGTTGATTGATTCTTTTGTCATAAAGATGTGAAAAATTCATAATTCTCTGTTCCTTGACATGCTACAGGTACTTTCAGATTCTGAAACAGTCAGGTGGTTAAACCATGCGGTGGAAAAGATATGGCCTGTTTGCATGGAGCAGATTGTTTCTCAGAAAATTCTCCTTCCTATTGTACCTTGGTTCTTGCAGAAGTACAAACCATGGACTGTTGTATGAAGTCCTTTGCTTTTAGAACTCTTTAGTTCCCCAGTGTTTTGGTCCAGTCTAATGTCTCTTTATGTTTTCTTAGATGATTGTACTATCATTGTGTATTTAGTGTTTGCGTGACATGATTTTATGCACTGGTTGAGGGATTTTAAACCCTTATTGTTATTTGTTAATAATTATAGACATTATGCGTGTTTGTGTGTGTTTATGTGAAGATCATATTAACTGCAAAATTATGTGTGTGTATGTGTATGTGAAGACCATATTATTCGCAAAAACTGTCTCTTGATATCTGAGTTTTACCTGTTTATGCCCCATTGGCCTTGTAGCCTGTGTTTGTAAAAACGAGCTGGCGAATTAGCAAGTCTTAATGTTTGCTCTTCAGATATTAATGATCATTTTTACATGTTGCAGAAAGATGCTGTGGTTCAGCATCTGTACATGGGAAGAACCCCGCCTATGATTACAGGAATAAGGGTTCTTCGACAATCTTCTAATGATGATCACTTGGTATGTAATCGCGATGCAGGAATGGTGGATCTATATCACTAATCATTATATTAGTAGTTTGGTCTTGTGGCCTTGATTGCTAAAACTGAAATAAATATTAATCTATTGTAGGTTTTGGAGCTGGGAATGAATTTCCTTACTGCGGATGATATGAGTGCAATACTTTCTGTGAAACTGAGGAGAATATTAGGTCTAGGGATGTGGGCAAAGTTGCATCTGACAGGCATGCACGTTGAAGGAAAGGTGAGTACCTGATATGGTGTTTTTAAGTAAGTTTTACTGGCCGCAACTGAAGCTCAAACATAGTTGGATGCATAGCATATAATATAAGTAATGAATTTAAGAATTACTTAAATGTAAAAATTCTTTTCAAGTTTTGGGGTCTGCTTCATGGATATTTGTCTAAGTTGGCTACTTGAAAGCCATATCCTTAACTAAATATAAGACAATCATATAAGTAGAAAACAGTTAGAAAACACTATTGAGAAACACGTTTTAGAGTTATAAACAGTCCTTATGTATGAAATGTGCATGAATGTAATTATATCTCAATGGAGAACATTTTCCGATGATTCACATTGGTTTGTCTATCCTCGTGTGAGCAGGGATTGCATATGAGCAGGGCTGTTGAATCATGCATAATATATACTGTTGGGTTCATTGCTTAAACTTTTAAATCATTGATAACTAGACATGGTATCAAAGCTATGAGTTTGCAATGGGTTCATGTGTTCTTGCTTGCATTTGGTTCTTCTGTAATGTTGTTAGTGCAATTTCTCTATATCTGGTTTGTCCCTTTGTGTAAATGGAGGTCACACTTAAAAGGGGAGTGTTACATTACTGGACTATTTTTCTGAAGTTGTAATAAACCTTTAAAGCAATCTATAAGTTAACATTTAGCATTTGATGACAGAATCTCTTTAGTAAATCACTTGTTATTATTGCTGTTTTATTTTAACACAACATTGGACCATCAGACCCTTTTCTTCTCTTTTCCCCTCTTTTTTTGTTTGTTTTGCATTTACCTCCTAGCATCTCAAAGTCATTTGAATAATGTGTAGAATTATCCAAGGACCAAAAAGTTCATCATATATTTGTCTTATAGGTGTTTATTTGGCAATTTGACACTTGATGTTCTCATTGATTTATTTTTTGATTTTTTCCCTTGTGATTTACAAAATATATTGTTATAACAACTAATGCTGAGCAGTTGGCATGGTTTCTCATCTATGGGAACAAATGAACACTAGTTTGAAGCCTTACCTCTCTCTTGCAGGTCTTGGTTGGTGTTAAATTCCTTCGCAAGTGGCCTTTCATTAGTCGTTTGAGGGTGTGCTTTGTTGAGCCACCATATTTTCAAGTGACTGTGAAGCCTCTTGTTGCTCATGGTCTTGATGTTACTGAACTTCCTGGAATTTCTGGATGGCTGGTAACTAAGTTTTATGGATTGTACACAATTAGCTTTCTCTCTCTTTCTCTTGCAATCACTGTATGTTTAACATTTTAACTCCTTAATTAGGATGAGCTTTTGGCCGTTGCATTTGAGCATACACTTGTTGAGGTGAAGTTCTTCAGACTTAATTGCTCCAATCCTACTCAAATTGTTGTAGCATTTTTAAATTTGTTTTTTTGGGAATGTTTTTTGTTCACTGGTGGGCAGTTCCATATTCTTCTAAGCAAAGTGAGGCACTTTTTATGCTCCCCTGCTCCTTTCGCCCTCCCTTTCTCTCTCTCTCTCTCTCTCTCTCTCTCTCTCTCTCTCTCTCTCTTTCTCTCTTTGTTAGCATGTTTCAGTATATATTCTACAAGTATTACAACTAGTGATGGTGCTTTTTTTATCTTTTTATCTTTTTTCTGAAATTTCACTTTTTTCAGCCGAATATGCTGGTGGTTGATGTGGAGAAATTTGCTTCTCCACAACCAGGTAATTTATGACACTAACTTTTTAAATGTGATCTGTAGATTCTCAATCAGGTTAAGACATTGATTTCAAATAATTGTTATTCATAAGTACTGACTACTGAATAACATTATTTCTATGCAACTATAGGCATCTCACAACACATGGACATGTTCAGACTAAAACTGATTCTAATTTGATTATTTAGGGTTGGATTGTTCATTTTAAACATTCTTTCAAGTTTCCTTTTCAATATACTAGACAGAAAACATTATCAGCAATCTGCTTGATAGTTTTTCAAAACAAATTTGGGAGGATTAGTGTTATGGCAGCAGTTTTAGGATTGAAAGTTAGATGCTAAAGAACTTGTAAAAGCCTTATATTATTCTGCGCCTTCTGAATCCTACAACTGTGGGTAGGAAATAAGTTGATAAAAAACACGAGATATCCGGATTAGTAGCAATAGTAGCTACTGTAGGTAGAAATGGTTGAGTTCTCATATTGGTGAAGAAAGGATCTCTTGGTTTTTGGAGGGAAGCTTCTTGTGGGAAGAATTTGTTAGATTATTCTTCTTGGATCCAGATATTGAAATCAATTTATGACTTTGCTCTTTTTTCTTTTGAAACAAAATGGCTCTGGTTATATTGAATTACTTTTTCCTAGTACCAAATTTTTTTGTGCTTTTATCGGCAAAGCACACTATCACAATGATCTATGGAAAACCTAGTTCTTGATACCTGTTGTTTTCTTCCTTCATGGAAGACGTGTAATGGTGTATGCGTATCTAGCTTTAGTGTATAGGGATAAAATTTTCCTTTTTTAATCATTTAATTTGGTGTCTTTCCTCTTTTATTAACCTTAAGAACTTAAAGTACATGTGGGGATTGAAATTTGCCTATTTTTTGGTGAGAGAACACGATTCAACTGGAATTCTAGGGCCTGTTGTGGCTTCTCTCCTTTCCAAGTCAGCTGCTTTTAACAATGGAGTTGTAGAGATTTTTTTCATGTGTTCAAAACTGCCATTTTTGCACTTTCTATAATATGGTTAAATTTTACTTTTTTATTTTCTTTACTGTAATTTTTAAACTAGCAGCAATTTCTTATATCAGAAAATTGGTTCACTGTCAACGCAAAGGAGCCCATAGCTCATGCTTTGGTGGAAATTGTGGAAGCATCTAACATGAAACCATCAGACATGAATGGTTAGTTTCACGCATTATTCGTAGTAACCTTCTGCTGTATATTTAACTCTTATTATATGCTTTACAACTGGATCTATATATTTTCTCAGGGTTGGCTGATCCATATATAAAAGGGCAACTTGGCTCTTGCGGATTTAGAACTAAGACACAAAGGAAAACATTATCTCCAAAATGGCATGAGGAATTCAAGATCCCTATATATTCATGGGAGTCGACCAATGTGCTTACTGTCGAAGTTCGTGATAAAGACCATTTTGTGGACGACACACTGGGGTTTGTTTCTAAATCTTTACAGCAACGCTATTAGTTTATTGTAATCTCTTTCTATGCTAAGCAATCATAATCCATTTTTGTTTCTAAAAAAAAAGACGTTTTAGATAATTTGATCAGGGGACATCTTTCTACAGTTCCTCTAAGTTGTCTTTAGGTATTAGGTGTTTCTATATACTTATCGAAAAAAGGTATTGAAATACTATATGGTTTCAGTTCCTGTTTCTTTTATAGAGTAATCAGTCAAGACACTTGAACAGTTGGTGTATGCCTCTCGTCCTTTTTTTACTCTCTCTCTCTCTCCACCTGTGGTTCATTAAGAGATGGAAAGTTATGCCTAAAGTAGACTTGAATCTCCCTTGCTTATGCTTTGACTGTGGAGGTGTTTCCATGCCTCAGATCTTAGATCAAGTATTACAAATTTTTGTGAAGGTTTTATATTTACTTTCATATCTTATGATACAATGAATAGTCTAGATTGAATTTGGAATTTACCTTCTGATTTCTGGTGTATGAGATTCACATATTGAACTTAAGGATGTCTAAAAGACTTCGCATCATTATCATCTGAAATGTGTCGGGTACACTCGAGCATTCGATAGGTACTATAAATGGGCTTTCTCAAAATTTTAGCAGGTGCTGTCTGTCTTTATAGTTTTTAAAAAATAAATATCATTTACACATGATGTGCATGATTCCAAATTGTTCCAACTTAAAAACATATCATTGCCCTTATGCCCTACCACCGTAACTCATATTGTAAGATGTGTTGTTTCTTACGAAACGGTGCTGTATCATATTCGAATTGTTCTTGTATCGTATCGTATTGACAACTAACTATGCCTCTAATGATTTACAGGGACTGTTCAGTATGTATCAACGATCTTAAGGACGGCCAGAGACACGACATGTGGTTGTCTCTCCAGAATATCAAAATGGGGAGATTGCATCTAGCAATAACTGTAGTTGAAATTGCCGGGATGGTAACAAACTATTTATTTCTAGTGAACTAGCGGTGACAAATTTTAGGACGCCATTAGACATTCTGTATACACCAGATAACAAATAAATAATTCAATTACTCCCTCCATTCCACAAAACGTCCCATTTGCAAAACAAATTGGTCCACAAAAAGCATGCTCTTTTTGTTGATGATAGTATAAAACGACATAATATCCTTAAGCTTAACATCAATTTCACTACCATGCTACAACTACTAAACTAAACACTAGTTATATTTAGGGATAAACATGGAAGAAAATACATCCTTAAAAGTTTATAAATTTTGCAAATTGGACACTTTTTGTGGAACTGAGGGAGTATTTCACAATTCACATGGAGTCTGAAGGCACACATCTTTTTCTTGAATTTGAGCTGACACCAGTACTTATAATGGAGATTGAATTTCAAGTTTACAGTGCCAGGATATAATTATCTGTATACTAATGTAATCCTAGTTAACTTCTACAGGGAGCAGATCAACCATGTGATGATGAACCATCGAATAATGAAAAGTCCTTTGCAAGTGATGTTGCATTGAGAGAGTCCTCTTCCAGATCATCGGAACAGTCTCCAGAAATGGCAGATAAATTTGAACCTATTGATGTTGAAGGGCAAGAAGAAACCGGGATTTGGGTCCATCGTCCAGGGACTGACGTTGGACAGGTGTGGGAGCCTAGAAAAGGGAAGAATAGGCATACTGATAGTCAAATCCAAGGGGAACTTGGTACTTCCATTGGCAGGTTCAAGTCACCGGTGCCAGGCTCTTATCCCAATGACAGCAGTAGCACTGATGAAAGTCAAGAGGGAAGTAAAGATCACTCAAGACACCGTGTTCGCAGGGGCTTACAGAAAATCAGAACAGTATTTCACAGAAGTACCGGAAAGGAGGATAAACCTAGCAGCACTGAAGTGCTGGTTTTATCTCTAGATGATAAAATTATGGCAGTGAGTGCGGAGGGGAGTGGTGTAAAGTTTATGGTGGAGGATAACCCTTCAACTCCGGCCAGTACTCTCACAACGGAAGGGAGAGACAATAGGGAGGGAAGTGGACCAGAAAGCCCTAGTAAGGGACACATAAATAACATGGCAAAGAGCATTATGAAGCATGCTGGGAATTCTGCTCGTGGCTTAAAGAATGCACTCTCGCCTAAAGGGCCTAAGAAATCAAAAGGTGAACCAGGATCAGTACTTGCCGGTAGAGACATTTCTGTAGGGTCCGACTCCTCTGACAAAGATTCTTTATCATCACCGGTTGGTAACCCAGAAGTTGAATCAAATTCAGTTATTTCCACTCCTATATCTGTCTATGACAGTGATTCCTCTAATTCCAAGGAACATACTGTTCAGGAAAGTTCGAATGACCCTGCAGTCAACGTCTCAGTTGACAAAGTTAGTATTGAAGGTTTTGAAGGAATCAGTGACAGATCACCAGTCAGCTCAGAAAGAAATGGTGATGGGTTGATTCAAGAGCATATGAGCTCCAAGCCTTCCGAGGGCAATTTGGGTGTTGATAAATAATGCAGTTTCCTTCTAGGGCAGCAAAGATTTAGTGAGGGGTAGTTCAATTGCGGTTTTGTACGGAAAAGAATTTCATGTGAATATGGGTTGCCCTGTTATATATGTTGTATTGTGTGTAGACTACAATTCAGTTTTTACCCATGAATACGCTTATAATGGCTTTTTTTTTTAATTTCTGCAGTTTTGAATATAATCCATACTATTACTTAGCGGTACCAAAAAGGGTTGTTTATCAGTCCCGCATTTGTTTGATTTCTTACCCAAAGGAATAATGGAACAAGATGATCAGACGAGACGTATACCTTTTTTGTTGTTATATTTGTTGTTGAGATGAAGCATGTAGAGAAAAGTGTGTTAGTGGACTGGGAATTTCAATCCGGAACTTCTTCGCATGCATTCATGATTAACCTGGATATCAGTCTAGTTACTCTAGTATTTATTATAAACAAAATTTCAAAAATGCAAGATGTTGCATAAAAATACTTGAAAATTATATATTTCCTTTCACACATCAAAAGTTCAGAACATTTAGACTGACAGCTTCCCTGTATTTCTAAGATGCTTGCAAACTTTTCCTAAAGCATTTCTTGATTCTTTCATGTCAGTCGTGTGCTCGTTGTTCTGCTGCTGGTGTGCTCATTGACATATGACACCTAAACATTTCATATGAACGCTACAAGCTGCAATACATATATTTTGATTGATGAGACATGCCAGATGGGGCTTATATAGCAGTCCAAAAGATATTTTGAAGCCAGCAACTATTGGGTACATCTTAGCAATGTCCAGGTTAAGAAATTGATTGTTCCTTGTTCTGAATTGGAGAAATCTCTCCATAGAGCAAACCCTATCGACATGCCAACTCAGGCAGATGTTCAGCTTCTTCTATTCTGCCCGTAGTTTGATCAAACAATGAAATCAGAACTTCTGGTTATTGGTACACTTGTTCAGGCATTGAGCTTCCCATGTTCCTCAAAGCATCAATATACCACCACTAACAAAATTTAGTGAATTTGACATTTTCATAGGCTACTCAATGATTTCTTCGTACGAAATACAGTTAAAACTCTTACTTCCTGAGAATATGCATTGAAGAATCCGCCTCCACATTTTCATCTTGGGCAAAAACCCATGCAGCACCATTTGCTTCAAAACCCAATCGGCATCCCCCATGAGGTTTCGATCACAAAGCCCATGTAGTATCAACTTATATGACTCAAAACTTGGATTCATACCCTTGCATATCATCCTATTCATAAATTCCTTCGCCTCTACGAATTTCTTCATGTCAAGCAAACCATACAAGACCTCCTGATAAGTTCCTGGATTAGGGTCACACCCTTTAAGCATCATCCTGTCGAAAAGGTTAATCCCGTCTTCAACCCTACCTTGTTTTCGAAGTCCCACAATCAATATGTTAAATGTGATTGTATCCGGTTCAACGTCCTCATTCTCCATCCTCTCAAACAACTTGAATGCTTCTTCAACCTTACCACTCTTACACAACCCATGCATTAGTGTTGAAAACGTTCTGACATTCGGCTTACAACCCTGCTTAGGAAATTCATCGAGCACATAGAGTGCACCATCCAAATCCCCACACCCACACAACCCTTTAATGATAATATTCAAACAACAAGCATCAATCTCAACGCCCAACTGTGAAGCACCCATATAAACCTCGTGTACAACATCAAATTGCTTATTTGACACGAGCAGATTCAACACAAAATTAAATGTTTTCACTGTTGGCCAACAATTATATTGGGGCATTTCAAAAAGGGTCTCAATTGCTCTGTTTATTCTACCAGCAACATGCCCATAAATCTTGATAACATTATAGAAGAAATCATCAGTAAGTCTACATCTTTTTTCAAGTTTGATTCTTTTCATGACATGATCAATCCCATCAAAGTTCTTGGCCACTGCAAGATTATTGATCACTGTAGTGTAAAGAACTTGATTGGGTTTATAATCCTTCCGTTTTGAGACTTGATTCAAGACGGTTAGGGCAGAATTTGGGTCTTTTAGGTTTTGGAAAATCTTGACAAGTTCATTAGGGCTTAACCAGTCTTTGTGATTGAGAACGTTGAAATTATCAGATTCTTGAAGAGGTCTAGATGAAGAAGATGAAGTAAAAGATGGTTTTTGTGTAAGACTTGGGTAAAGCAGGGAGGATCGAAACATGGGTTGATGGATTTTGGCGCCATAAGAAACAATTAAACGCGAAATCATTGATGAAGAGCAGAAGCAGAATGGATTGTACTAGTCTTCTTTTAGTTCCAACACAAATGAAGAACAGAAAAATAAAATAAAGACCAAATCACAAATTGCACAGGCCTAAATTTTGATTTTCAACCTAAATTTTACTTCCTTTTCATCATGCCAAATTAATAACAGATTTTTTTTTTAGAATTTATTTTTTGTTACAATTTACTTGTAGTTTGTTATTTGTACTTTTTTTTATTAGAATAAATTATTTACTTTGTTATATTATCCTAAAATATATAAATTCCATCTTATATCAGTAATTTCTAATTTTTCATAAATGAGTAGTTATAAAATATTACACAAATTTTAATTATTAAAAAATATATGAAACTAAAATGACTATTAATATAAATTGAAATTAGTAATTTCAAATAAAAACACTTGGATAAAAATATTGATCATTTTAAAAGTGTATATTTTTAATTTTGAAAGGAACGAAAATCACCACATGATTTTCCTTGCGAATAATCAATTACTCCTAAATATTTAGCTATTAACTAAAAATTAAAGTTTTATGCAATAAGGTGTATATACAAATAGTGTTAAATCATGACATTTTATTAATAAAGTATTTATATTAAATATCGTTAATGAAAGAATAATTAGACTAACAAAAGAGTTTCGTTTTAAGTATTCGAAGTACATGTCTTCAAGCACTTTATTTTGTCCCTTCTAACAAAAGAAATATATATTGAAAAAAAGGCTCACCCCAAAAAGAGCAAAAAAATGTACAAATGGATCACTTTCGGGATACGAAACCGAAAAAAGTGGTTAACATAAAATTTATTTTTGAATAAGTTAGTCAATTAATAAAGTGTTGATATGTAAGTAATATTCTATATGTGTCAGCATTCTATTGGTCAATTGATCAACTGACTAACTTATTCAAAAATAAATTTCATGCTAACTGGATCCGTAAAGACCGGTATTATCGCATATGACTTGAAGAAGCGAGAATAATATGACACCTAGCTATGAGATATAATTAATATCATCTCTATCGTTTAATATAAAAATTAATGGTCGTGATTTAAGTTGAAAAGTTTATGTCTATTACTATTAGTAGTGGAACGATGAGTTACGTCCATGGTCGTTCTTGAGATTTTGACGGCTTAGGGTGAAAAATAAAAATGAGACTATTTTTGAAATATTGTCTTCACCCAAAAAAGGTAAAAATAAATAAATAAAAAGTACAAGTTG
Source organism: Panax japonicus (assembly GCA_020205505.1). Classification (NCBI taxonomy): domain Eukaryota; kingdom Viridiplantae; phylum Streptophyta; class Magnoliopsida; order Apiales; family Araliaceae; genus Panax; species Panax japonicus. The sequence goes on along the minus strand of CM035092.1, from coordinate 75,347,218 downwards.
TATAAAAAAAAGTGAACCTCAACAGTTGATGCAGTGATTCAAATGACGCCCCGGGATGAGCTCTAGACCGGACATCTTGGGATCGAATCTCACTTGCAACAATTGTGAAAAAGCGCAGGGGGATTATTAGACTGCGGTTGGGAAATCCCTCAATATTAAAAAAAAAAAGTGTATTTCCAAAGCTTAAATTATAATAGTTCGACTACAACAAAATATATGAGAATGCATTTATTTGAATGATACTCTTCTAGTATGCCTAAAACCAAAATTTTCAATCAAATGTTAAAAATCATATATATATATATATATATATATACACACACACACACACACACACACACACACAGGGTCCGGTTCCTGTAAGGGAGCCCTTACTTTCTTAAAATGCACACTTTTTTTTTGCTTTTTTTTAAAACAAATAAAAAAAAGTTTAATATTTTTATGTAACTGAAATTTTTTCATAATACAGTGTTTTGGGTGTAAGACCCCAACTTATATTAAATAAAATTAAATTTTCTCTATTTATTATTTTGAAATAGTAAAGGTTGATTTGATTAATGTGGTTAGTTATGGGTAAAATGCGCAAATATTTCAATTAAGTAAGTGGTTATAAAATATTCATTGTTGTCGGGGAATATTCATTTGGTCGTGGAATATTCTTATTGTCGGGAAATATTCGTACGACGACGCAGCCTTGTGTGGGCCCCATAACAAAAAGCGATTGGATGAAGAAAACGACAAGTATAAGTTGTTTATAAATAACGACATAGTTATTACCGTTAATACTGTTGAAATACTCGGTGGTTAAAATACGGTAGCACGCGGTATTACACCAATTATTGATTCTTACGTAAGAAGACACTACTTAATAATTGTTATAGTAATTACTGTTCAATATTTTATTTTATTGATTCAATAATTGCTACGTTGATATTTTATATTATTATTGTTTCAATAATTGTTACTACACAGTATTTTCCATTATCAGATCAATAATTTATATTATTTTAGTAATATTATTAGATAACATTATTGACAATGTGTAAGACCCTGAATTTTATAAAATAAAAGTATTCAATTTTTCTTATAATTACAATTCAGTAAATTGTTAAATTGATAAAAAGTTAAAGTTAAGGGTGATATATGAATTTTTTTTTTCAAAAATACGCAAGTGGTTATAAAATATTCATTGTTGTTGGGGAATATTCGTTTGGTCGTGGAATATTCTTTCTATTGGGGAATATTCGTACGATGACGCAGTCATTTGTGAGCCCCATAACAGAATAACTGTCGGATGAAAAAAAATCATAAATTAAAGTTTTTATAAATAACGGCGTAGTTGTTACCATTAACACTGTTGGAATACCCGGTGGGTTAAGTAAAGTAATACGCGTTGTTGCACAGTAGCACACGGTATTGCACAGTATTTTTGAATTATTGATTCTTACGTAAGAATGCACTACTCAATAATTGTTACAGTAATTACTGTTCAGTATTTTATTGATTCAATAATTGTTGCGTTGATATTTTATATTACTGTTATTTTAATAATTGTCACTACACAGTATTTTCCATTATCAGAGTAATAATTCATATTATTTGAATAATATTATTAAATAATATTATTGGCAATGTCTAGAAAGTTCTGTCTAATGAGAAGTTTGGTCACCTAATTGCGCGTTAGTAAGGAGAAATTCTTATTGGAAAGCCTCCTCTTTCCTGGGAACTGCCTGGTTGCTATTATTGTGATTATGTAATATTATTTATGAATAATTAATTATTGATTTATATGATGAGAAAAATATTCATTTTATGTGGATATAGATGGAGAAAATTTTTTAAAGTGACTATTGTTGAAAATCGATATTTTATCTTTTCTGATAAAATAATATTTTATTATATTATTATAATATAATAATGATGATATTTTTACAATGAATGTGGGATATATGAGTATATGAGGAGGAGGAGTATTTTTGTTACAAAAATTATTTAAAACATGTTAAACATGTCTGTGGACCCATTTATTGACTTAAATTTGATTATAGCCTGTAAAATCACCCGTTTATGAATTTCGATCAATTTATGTTTGGAATTTGGAAAAACTTTCTTCTGCAAAGTTGTAGAGAATTAAATTTCCTATAAAAATCACGAGATTCGAATTTTCTGACAAAAAGGCTATTTATTATGAATTTTTAAAGTTCTGAAGCTCCGGAATAGTTAATTTTTGAAGTTTTAATTATGTTAAATAAGAAAAACGTTTTTTAAAAGTTTTGTGAGGTGGGCTACTTGTGTTGAATGCTGAATTCAGTTGATAAAAAGTGTGCGTAAGAATTTAATAAATATACATTAATATTTTATTAAATTTTCTACTTTGGTGTTCTAAGCATTTTTCTATAAATAGGGTGCTTAGGTTAGAATTGAAAATCACACCAGAAACTAAAGTTTTCTCTCTATTTCTCTCTCTATTATATCGATCGTATTTTGTGAGTATTTTAGTACTTCGAGTATTTCTATACGGTACAAGTTCCTTCAGCACTATATCCAATATTTCAGTCAGAAGTACTATTCTTTCTGAGGTAAGGGAGGTTATTTTCTTCTAAAATGATATTATTTCTTCAATATCATTATGCCAGAATGTTGGTTGGAATTTTTTTATCAAATTTAGAACTTTTTCATGTCGGAGTTACTATTCATGAGTTACTATTCACGAGTTATTATTCACGAGTACTATTCACAAAACGTGATGCTGTTTTTTGTAAAAATTTTATCTTTTGGTGTCGTAGTTACTATTCACGTATACGGCACTATTCACGAATACGGCACTATTCACCGAGAAATGAAATTTCTTCTTTTTGTCCAAAATATCTATTCTGGATACTAGCTTTGATTGTATCCATGTTTTGATAATTCTTGAATTTTACTCCACTCTGGTTATTTATGAAATATTTTTGAACGAGAATTGTTTAAAGTACGAATCCTTAATATTTGTTCTTTTGTTTCACTGGATTCGTTTTCTTTAAAATATTTTTCATCATCCTCAGTCCTAAATGATGATATAACTGAATATCTTTGGCCTGTAGTGCAAAGATGAATGATTTCTGTTGAATATCTTTGGTCTGTAGTGCAAAGATGACTTGTTAATGAATATCTTTGGCCGTAGTGCAAAGATGAATTTATTAGTAGGATTATGAACATAAACTGTGATTTGGTATAACCATAATCTTTGATGTTTCAGGTGATAAAAATTATCTTTGTCCTGGATGAGAAAAGAAATTTAGAACAACAATTACGATTATGAGTTATACATGTGATTGTGGACATGAATTATTGATTGATGTTACATGGATAAAACATTGTTGATGAACTTTTTAACATGGAGAAGATAATAGACTTTATAGTCTATCTGACTCTTCTAATGGATTGATCGTTCCGCTGCAACTATGGTTGAAAAGTTTTATCATCTACCATATGTTCTAAATCTCTGATTTATTACCGTTGAAAGCTATTGATTATTTATTTATCTTTAGTCATGATATTCTTTACTGAGCTAGTTGTGTTCACCCTTTTGCTTTACAATTCCATTCAGGTAATAAAAGTGTAGCTGGGGATAAGAAGGGAATAGAACGATGGTCTATAGATGTTGAGGGTGAGGTGAATTTAACTTGGAAGGGTATTTTGTCACTATCATACAAGATGTCTAATGACATACAACCTCGTGTCATCATAAGACAGGGTTGTGCTCATCCACTTGCTGAGTATATTTACAAGCACTACTTATATAATCTTGATGTTTGTTTGGAGTTTAATTCCCAATTAGAAACAGTGGAGATAATAATATGGAAAGAGAAGACTCAGCATTGGGAAGAATATGATAGTAATATTCTCGTTTTTCTTTGGGGTCTATTGGGTCAACCAAGGATAATTCTGTGGGCATATGATATCTATAATACCCTAGACGCATGGCCTCCCATGTACGAAAGTTTCCTTGAGCACTTCCCAAAGGTTTTAATTTCTAAAATAATTTTTGACTGTACCTTTATGTATGGTGTCATGGTGACGTGCTATCCAAGTTGGTGTCCAGAGTCACAGTTGGTATATTTTAGTATCAAAACTCACAACATATGTGTTGTTGTATTTTGCACGACAATTGTTGTAATAAAGTTGTAGTTGTTTCCTGTACCATGTATTTGGCGACTCAGAATGGGTTCGATAGAATGGACCTATTTTGGGGACGTTACACAATGTATAGAAAGTTCTGTCTAAGAAGAGGTTTGGTCACCTAATTGCCCGCCGGTAAGGAGAAATCCTTATTGGAAAGCCCCTTCTTTCCTGGGAACGACCTCATTGTCGATATTGTGATTCTGTAATATTATTTGTGAATAATTAATTATTAATTTATATGATAAGGAAAATATTCATTTTATGTGGATATAGATGGAGAAAATTTTAAAGTGACAATTGTTGAAAAATTGATATTTTATCTTTTCTGATAAAATAATTCATTTAAATATATTATTATATTTTAATAATATAATAATGGTGATATTTTTACAATAAATGTGGGATATATGAGTACATGAAGAGGAAGAGTATTTTTGTTACTAAAAATATTTAAAACATGTTTGTCATGTTTGTGGACTTTATTTCTTGACTGAAATTTGATTATAGCTTGTAAAATCGTCCGTATGTGGATTTCGGTCAACTTTGGCTTGGAATTTAGAAAAATTTTCTTCTGCAAAGTTATATATAATTGATTTTTTTAAAGTTTTAATTATTTTATTGAAGAAAAACGTTTTTCTTATTTATTGTGGGTGGGTGGCTGATGTAGTGGGGTGGTGGTTTACGTAGGAAGTTAAGAAAAATTATATTATTATTATATTAAATTTTTTGTTTTGGTGTTCTAAGTATTTTTCTATAAATAGGGTGCTTAGGTTAGAATTGAAAATCACACCAGAAACTAAAAATTTTCTCTCTATATTATCGAGCGTATTCTTGTGAGTATTTTGATACTTTGAGTGTTGCTATATGGTACAAGTTCCTTCAGCACTATATCCAGTATTCCAGTCAGAAGTACTGTCTTTTCGAGGTAAGAGATATTTTTTTAAATGATATTATCTCTTTCAATATCATTATGCCGGAATATTGGTAAGATTTTTTTTGTGAAATTCTTATCTTTTAGTGTCAGGGTTACTATTCACGTATACGGCACTATTCACGAATACGACACTATTCACAGAAAAATTAAATTTTTATTTTTTTATCCAAAATATCTATTATGAATATTAGCTTTGATTGTATCCATACTTTGATCATTCTTGAATTTTACTTCACTATGGTTATTTATGAAGTATTTTTGAACTTAGACTGTTTAAAGTATGAATCCTTATTATTTGTTCTTTTGTTTCACTGGATTCGTTTTTTTTTAAAATATTTTTCATCATCCTCAGTCCTAAATGATTATATTACTGAATATCTTTGGCCTGTAGTGTAAAGATGAATGATTTTCTGATGAATATCTTTGACCCGTAGTGCAAAGATGAACAACTGTTGAGATGAACACGACCAACTGATAAATATCTTTGGCCTGTAGTGCAAAGATGAATATTTGATTCAAAATGTATATTGATTGATGCTACATGAATAAAATATTGATGATTGAATTTTAAATTCATAGATAATAGTAGATTTCATTCTCTACGTAACTCTACTACGAATTATTATTTCCGTTGCGAATATTGATCTGAAACTTGTTGTCTATTATATTCTCTCAAAAAATTTCTCTATTGAAGACTAACGATAATTTATTCTATATTATCTTTGTCATAATATTCTTTACTGGACTAGTTGAGCTCACTCTTTTTCTTTTTGTTCCATTTTTCTTCTCAGGAGACGAGAATATAGCGAGTACTAGTCGGGGTATTGAATGAATGTTCTAGAAAGTCATTTTAGTAGTTCTCACTATTTTGTAAAATAGTGTATCAATAATTGTAATGAGCACTTATTTGAATGCTAATATTGTCTAGAAGACAATATTTATTTTTAAACTCACAGTTTATGTGTTGTCGTATTTTACACGATAATTGTATTAATAAAGTTGTAGTTGTTTCTGTACCATGTATTTGGCGACTCAGAATGAGTGTTGTATACCTATTTTGGGGGTGTCACATTGGGTGTGATTTGAATACATATAACAATACAGGTTAGTACAGACTGTACAGACCTATTTTGTTATATGTATCCAAATCACACCCAAAATACTGTATTCTAAAAAAATTCCAGTTCCATAAAATATTAAACTTTTTTTAGTTGTTTTAAAAAAAAAGCAAAAAAAATAAAAATCCCGCATTTTAAGAAAGTAAGGCTCCCTCACCTGATCCTCTCTGTACACATATTATATATTAAAAAAATTTGGGATCCAGGGCGGTCGACCTTCCCGCCCGTGCTCAGGAATGACCCTGGTTACATCCGCTATTAATAGTAGCGGACGACCGTTAGTTCTTTTATTGAACGATAGAGATGATGAATGTTTTTTTTGATTCATAACAAATATATGTTATGGATCATTCTCCATATTATTTTGTATTTTTATAGAATTTTCAAAATAACGTAATTTTAATAAATGTATACTATTTAAAAGAGGTATGTGACGCCCCCAAAATTAGGTATACATCACCCATCTTGAGTCGTCAGATACATGGTACAGAATTCAAATACAACTTATTAATACCACTGTCGTGTATAATACGACAAAATACAACTGTGAGTTTGAATACAATAATTGTCTACTAGAGATCATACAAACTCAAAAGGAGTCCTCAATACAATTATTGTCACACTATTTAACAGAATAATGAGGACTACTAATACTATTCTCTGGTCTATCACTCCGTTCCCCGACTCGTCCCAGCTATATTCTCATTTCCTGAAGAGAACAGTGAAAGAAAAGGTGAGCTCAACTAGCCCAGTAAGAAATATTATGACTAAGATAATGCAGAATAAATTATCATTAGCCTTCAACAGTGTTAAACTGATAAAATATAATAAACATCAAGTTTAACTGCAGCAGAATCAGCAATCCATTAAAAGAGTCAAGTAGAAAATAAAATCTACTATCTTTTATGATTTAAAAGGTTTTTCATCACTGTTATAGCTGAGACTCAGCTTATTAAATATTCCACATCATCGAATCACCCCTGCACTACGGCCAAGGATATTCTTTAGTATCACGACCACAATTATTCATGCACTACGGCCAAGAATATTTGTGTATTCATTAATGGTCATGATCATGCCAACAACTGTCCATCAATGCACTACGGGCCAATGAGGATTTTTAATTTTTACATCATTTGTAATATTACGGTCATGATTACACCGAATAATCCCTGGTCATAATCATACCAAGTCCATCTATGCACTACAGGCCACAGATGACTTTCAACAAAATATAAACATGAGGATGATGACAATGATATAAGAATTCAATAAAACAAGTTCAAGAATTATTTTATCCAGGAATTATTAACGTCCAAATTGTCAACACGATACTGTTTTGTGGTGTAAAATTCAAGAATGCTCAGAAGAATATTTCCACGAAAAGATACTGGATGAAGCGCAAATATCAAGGATATTCCACTAATTTCATGGAGTATAGAAGTCAAAGTTTTATCCAACTGAGTATAATAAAGAATGGAATAACAAAAGAAATCACCATGCATGCGATAGACCGCACAGACAGGTTATTCCAACAGAATAATAATAACGGAACCAGGTCAGGTAAAATTCACACCGACAGGATGTTCCAACAGAATAATAAATAACGGAACTAGGTCCAGCGTAAAACGCACAGACAGGATATTCCAACAGAATAATAAAGAATGGAACCAGGTCCGGCGTAAAACGCACAGACAGGATATTCCAACAGAATAATAAATAATGGAACCAGGTCCGGTGTAAAACACACAGACAGGATATTCCAACAGAATAATAAATAATGGAACCAGGTCCGGTGTAAAACACACAGACATGATATTCCAACAGAATAATAAATAATGGAACCAGGTCCGGTGTAAAACACACAGACAGGATGTTCCAACAGAATAATAGAAGAATGTCACCAAGTATAGGGTAAACCGCGTATACAGGTTATTCCGACAGAATAATAAGAAATGGAATAACATAAGGATTTCACCAAGTATAGGGTACACCGCATATACAGGTCATGTATAGGGTATGCCACTTTTACAGGTTATTCCAGCAGAATAACAAAGAATGGAATAACATAAGTTCTCTTCAAGAAGAAAGAATAACACCCCTTACCTTATTAGGAGATTGAATACTGCAGTAGTGTAGTAACCGAATACTCTTCTTCTTTCTCTCTTATTCTCTCTATACTTTCTCTCTCTATAGCTTGAACGAATTCGTGAAAAATAATGAAGCCCTAGGCCTCTATTTATAGAAGATTTATTACTATTTACGAAAGTATTTACTATTTACGAAGGTAATTACTATTGACGAAGGTAATTACTATTGACGAAGGTAATTACTATTTACTAAGGTAATTATTATTTACAAAGGTAATTACTATTTACGAAGGTAATTATTATTTACAAAGGTAATTACTATTTACGAAGTTAATTACTATTTATGAAAGAGACTCTTAGATGATGACATATGGCCCCCCATAAATAATTAAACTTACCACAAACGTCTAATAATAGACTCTTTATATACATCAAGGATTGAATAAAAATTACCAGAAATTATTTTATTTTTAATCAACAAATATTTAATCTTTCAAAAATTATTAATCAGTTATAATTTGTCGTCTCAATTATTGTTTAAATAATATAACATATTATACAGATGATACTGTGACAATAATTGAATCAATAATATAAGAGATATGATGCAGCAATTACTGTAGCAATAATTGAGTATAGCTGAGTGACTTCTCACGTAAGCATCAATAATCAATACCGTGTGCTACTATGCAACAACGCGTATTACTGTACTTTTACTACCGAGTAGTTCAACAGTTTTAACGGTAACACCTCCGCCGTTATTTTATAGAAAGATAATTTTGTCGTTTTTCTAACTACAACAATACTTTCGTTGTGGGGTCCACCAATGATTGTGCCGTCGTACGAATATTCCCCGACAAAAAGAATATTCCCCGACCAAACGAATATTTTATAACAACTTGCGTACTTTGCAAAATTTATAAATATTACCCACAACTATATATTTTATCAAATTTATTCCATAATATTCAAAAATAATAATTATGAAAATTCATCTTTATTTATAAAAACTGGGGTCTTACAAGGTATATTATTTAAGAGTTATGTTTTAGATCTGTTATGTTTGAGATCTTGGGACTTAATTATGTCAACATTGGATGATTAATTGAGAAATAAGATATGGATGGAAACCTATGTCTTATGTTCATTTATTTTGTTAGCATGTTTTTTAAGGGGTGAAAAAAAAATTAGTCTTTTTTTTTAAATCATTTCTCAGTTCTCACAAACATAATATTAAAGTCTCAAAAATTAATGTAGAATATTATGAGTGTAGAATCAACTTTTTGTAGGGGTCCAGGGGATGAGCTTTCTTGGTCAGATGGTTTTTATCTTATAGTATAGTGATAACAGATTGCCAAGGAAATTAATTAGAAGAAAAATGGAGATATGGTTAGTGAAGTTGGGAGGTTAAGTTGGTCCTTGTTTATTAAAATTTTGAATTTTTTTCTTTGTTTCTGTACGTGTGGTTTGTATGAAAAGATAAAGTGAAACTGCATATTATTTAAAGATTAGAAATTGAATCCAAATCTTGTGGATTCATATAATTATTTTCGGCTGTTATCAAAATAAAAAAACTTCTTATGTAACCGCAAGGAAAAAAACAATGAAACATTTCAAATTGATATATATAGGTCCGGACTCTCGGACCTGATCAAAATCCGGAACCCAATTTTTTTTTTGTAGAACATCTAAAAATAAAATAAAATTATGGAACTAATTTTTTTTTCATAATACAGTGTTTTGGGTGTGTTTTTAATACCTACACCAACCAATGTATGTATAGTCTACCCAGACTGTACATAAATATTTTGGTATAGGCATCCAAATCACGCCAAAAATACTGTATTATGTAAAAAATTTAGTTCCATAATTTTTTTATTTTTTTTAGTTGTTTCAAAAAAAAAAGAAAAAAAAAAGTCCGAATTTTAATAGAGTCCGGGATCCCGGACTGGATCCGAACTATATATATATATATATATATATATATATATATATATATATATATATATATATATATATATATATATATATATGGAGCCGGAGAAAGACATTAAAATCAAGCTCGACCCCATGAAATAATGAATTTTGTTGGCCTTATCTTTAACCATCCAATTTGAGAGCAGATTTTCTGTCCCCAAATTCTCTGTTTCTCTTGTGTCTCCCCATTTAAATTTTGACACAAGTCCTTTTATTTAATTTTAAAATTAATTAATGTTAAGTAAAAGACTAGGTGCCAAAATTTAAGTACAAAAATATAAAGGAACATAAAATTTGGAGACAGAAGATCTGCCCTCATCCAACCCACACTTACACTTAAGTGGTATGTATATCTTGTTGTTTGGTTCACAATTATATCCCCTTAGATCTTATTACAGTGGTGAATTCAGAATTTTGATTTGACAAGGGTTAGGGGCGCATCTATAAAATATGTATTTTGTTATAATATTATTAATATAATAAATAATAACATTATATATATATACTAGCTGGGTCCCGTGCCTCCGGCACTGTATGGACAATATGATTTATCTCAAATTTTGAACGACCAAAATAATTTATTGAGTGAGCGGGAAATTTAAAGTCATTTGTATTTTATTAAATTATTATTAGATTATTAGATAGATAGATGTATTTTATTAGATAGATGTATGAACGGTGAGATTTATCCCAAACTTTGGACGGCTCAGATGATTTATTAAGTGAGCGGGAAATTCAAAATCATTTGTATTTTATTAGATAGATTTATTAGATAGATGTATGAACGGTGGGATTTATCCCAAACTTTAGACGGCCCAGATAATTTATTAACTGAGCGGGAAATTCAAAATCATTTGTATTTTATTAGATAGATATATACACACCCCTTATTGACCCTTAATATTTCTTTCTAATCACAAATTTTTAATAAATATTTAAATTCCTTATGTTATGAAAATAATCTAAATTAGATTATTATTTATTTTAAAAATATTAGAGGAAGATGCATGCATAAATATGGAATTGAGAAAGCTATAAAAATTTAAATTTGATCTCGTATATTAAAAAATTTATAAAGTTTCAGTGAGGTCAATTTATTTATTACAATTAAATTTATCATATATCATAATTTATTTATTTTCAATAAAATCAATTGACCCCATAAGTTTCAATGTGGCTTCACCACTAAATCTTAATAAGTGGTGAATCAACTAATTTGTGATAATCAGCAATAAAGAATTGTTAATTGGTTTTGCTCCACATCTACAATTGACTGATTAAGACTCACCAATCTTATATGACATCGTATTATAGTCTGTTTAATTTGGTCCGAGAATAATTAAAGAAAAAGTTGACATAACTTTTTGTTTTTGGAAGACAAAATAATGATATTTTATTATTAATAAAAGTTGATTTGCTCGGTTGAGATCGATTAGTTGATACTCAAGAATGAGTCATGAACGAATAATTGGCGTAAAGTGATAATCAAGTCATGATTTAAACTAAATAACTCACGTATATAATCTTAAGGAAGATGGAACGTCAACTTTGTGATTATATATACCAGTTAGGTGGATAAATATCAGTAGTAATTATTTTAGAGAGATGTATAATAAATAGAACCTTTTTATAATTTTTATCAATCTCATATATTCATTATAAATTTATAGCAATAAATAGGAGTAAATAGGCCTTCTTTTACTTAAAATAATTAAGAAACATATCAGAAAAGGTTCCAAACAAATCTCTATTGTGGGAGTCATTGATTTTATTTGTTGAAATGTTTAGTTAAGGTTCCACTACTAGTCTATTATATTGACAATTTGATGAAGGACTGTATATACATGCATGTCTGTCCCTTGTATATATAACTTTTGATCTAGTGGTACTGATCATGTATTAGCTGGTTAATATGATCCGGTTAAAGAGTTGTTCTCATGATCCTCCCCAGTTCACTTCATGAATTGAGAAGTTTTCGTCTAGGTAATAAAGATCTATGGCCAGAATTTTGAACCCTAAGAATAACAACAAAAACTCCACCAACTCGCAAAAAATGTATCAACAACGTACAGTAAAACCTGATGCTAGGAGACTCCGATACTCAATCTCATGCACCGTTTATATTGAAGACCAACAAGTTACAGGTGTAACCCACCAAAATCAGCTCAATCGAACCACGAATGATCTTGCGTTCGCTGAGTTGTGAAATACTGCACTATTTTCTGCGGGAATTAATTTTTCTTTTTTCTCTTCCGTTTTTGTTACTCATTTCTTCTATTTTTCCTCAAAGTTATATTATATCATCCATATGAGTTAATAGAGCATATAAACTACTAATTGAGCCTAGCCATATAGGAGGGAATATATAACCCAACAATTTTGATGTCATTCTTTATTTTCAAAAATTAGCAATGCTTACTTTAAGTGTGCTCCAATAGTCGAATCGGAGTGAATTAAGATTTTGTGTTGACTAAATGATAAAATTACGATGAATATGTAGTTACTACTTTTGCTGAGGGATTATGTAAGAGATGGTCTTTACCACTATAATCACTTTTTATCTATCAATATCGTATTTAATTACACACCAAATATTTAATTTTATCTTTCATATATGTTAACAAAGAATTCGTTGACAATTTGATTCTTAAAAGATTAATGTACGACTATAATTAACACATAAAAATCAATATAATGCCTTGACTGAATAATGATGATAGGAGTTATACATATATCAATGACTTAACTTAGCTAGAGAGAGTACTCCTAGTTAATTAATTAGCCATACATAACTGAGTCATTGCCACAAAGAAATGCATGCTATATATAGATCCAGGCAACATCAAATAATAGCTGTTAATAATCTCATAAGTTTGTATTATCTAACTCATCACCACAAGGGTTCATGCACTACATATTATCTAAAAATGAGATTTTCTTTTTCTTATTGTACAAGTCTTCGATTCAAAGAATACATATGTATGCGCTCCACAAAATTATTCTATTCATGTTTTGTTTAATAATCCCCCCCCCCTACATGTAATAATTAAATGGTCTTGATTATTAATTGTAATTATAGTGATACACTTCATCAAAGATGCGGCTAAGAAGCGTATATTAATTAATAATTTAATATATCTCCACTTATTTATTTAAAAAATGAATTCCATAAAGCAAAGCCGCCATATATGATCACATATGATCGTGAGTACTCGAGTGGACATGCAGATCCAAAACAAACATTAATATTATGTAATGATATCCACAAACAATTGTGTAAATCACCTGCGTAATAAATGTAGAGAGAGAGAGTAATGTTGTGGAAAATTTCTTTTCATATATATATATATATATAGAGGGAATGTTCTATAATATATATTTATTATGAATACTCATAGGATATAATTATTTATATTATTAAAAATAAAGAAAAATAATAATAGGATTAGAAAGTATTAATAAAAATCAGCGTTCGCTTCTATTATAGTGGACAATAAAAAATTACTTAGTGTCCGTTATATATAATAGCATATGCGAATGGGTTTGATTTACTAATAATTATTCAGAGTTTATTAATTAGAGTTTAGTGTTTATAAATTAAAGTTTATGATTTACAATTATGTATCCGCAACGTATAACCATTAATTAATTAATAAACTCTAAACTATAATTTATAAATGCTATATAATATATAAACCCTAAACCAAGAGTTAGGGTTTATAAACAAGATTTAGGGTTTACAATTAATTATGTATTCACAATTTGTACTTTCTAAACTTTAATAAACTCTTATTAATAAACCTTAAATCCTATAATAAATCCTAAACTCATGTTTATAAACCCTAAACTATGGTTTATAAACCCTTATTTACCTTCAGTTTTTTTTACATTTTTAGTTTATAATTTTAATCGTTTTTTTATTTTTAATAATATAAATGATATATACAATATAAAAATTCATAATAAATACATTATATAGATTATTATCCTATATACATAAATATAATGATCATGGGGATTGACATGAATGGACCAAATTAATTATGTCGATATTGGATGATTAGATTGAAAGGAATGGGAAATTATTGAGCAATTGAAGATAAAAGAAAATATGTCACCATTTAAAAATGGCTCGCTGTTTTCGAATTATTTCGAACCATCCAACCGACAATATTATAGTGGGCACATGGACATTGTGTTTGGTGTCACTGTACTATGTAATTGTAATAGCCAGCTCAAATTAAACTGCCGGCCGGGTTATGTGGTGAATGAAAACCAATTAACTTAATTAATGAACTTGAATTGAGTTATTCTTAGTAATTCTTTTGTCCCAAATTATATATTTAATTTTATTTTTTTTGAGTTAAATTGATTAATTTTAAAATTAATTTTTATACTATTTTTGTCAAAGTATAGTATAGGTTAAAAAAATTAAGGTTTAAATATTATTTATTATCTTAAATTATAGGTCATATTCCACTTCGATGATTCACCTTTCAATTTTATTAATTAGATGATTGAACTATTAATTTTTTTTAATTCCATTCAATTGAGCATGCCACGTCAGAAATTACTGACGTGGCTGTCTGAGTGGGATTTAACTAAGCTGATGTGTTTCAAAAAAATAATTTTTTATTTTATGATTAAACATTTTTGATATATTTAAGGGCAAAATCGTCACATTAAAACTAAAGACTATTTGTCTACAATCACAGCCACCACTGCCACCATCTTCTCGGCGACCTCCTCAATAGTCACCACCTCCACCATATCCACCTACGTATACAGCGTCCACCGCGAAATCCACCGCCGTGGCCACCACCTCTTCCACGAGACTAGTCTCATTTTCAGTTAATTTGACGATCAATAATGATCTATACATCAACAACAAATTTCAATCAGATATACTTGTCTATTGATTTTCCGTAGCAGAGGATGTGAATCGCTAGATTCCAACGAGAATAACAAGAAGGAAAAGGGGACCGGAACAACACTAAACTAATTCCATAAAAAATAAAGCAGTATGCATAAAAAATCAGCTCAGAAACAACCAATTGATTAGACTCAACAGAGCAAAACTCTATTTTAAATCAATTTGAATTCCAACAGAGCAGATCCACACCCCAAAACTGACATAAACATTAACTCAAACCGAAAACAAGGCACCAAAATCAGATCCAACGAGTGGGTGGGCCACAATCAAGCAACAATATCTAATCAAGCATAACAACAATATCTGATTGACTAAGGGGGTGTTTGATAAAAACTAAATGAATCTGAATCTGAATCTGAATGAGCTGAATCTGAATCTGAATGAGTAGAATCTGAATCTGAATGAAAAAAGTTGTTTGATAATTGACATGTCTGAATCATCTGAATAACAAAACTTTATTATTTTACCCATTTGAAAAAATTCAAAATTGTTGTAAATTTATTTAATATTACTTAATATAATAGCTAATATTTTTTTAAAAAATTTAATTTTTTTTTACTTCATTCAGCTGCTCATTCAGCCATTCAACTAAAAAAATCTGACTTAGCCATTCAGCTCATCCATCTTACCGATTCAACCATTCAGACCAAAACAAACGCACTGTCCGATTCAGCCATTCAGATTCAGCTTTAAACAAACACCCCCTAAGTACTATTTAAAACTCCAATAAATCCTTATTTATCCATCATGATAACAACAGATTAGGAGTTGTAGTGTGTCTTAATGTCGGACTGTGCTCTGGTTGTGGACCTTGTTAACCAGCGCTGAGGGCGAGGAGCATGTGGGGTGTCGAAGCGGGGTGGTATGAGGAGGAGATCGATGGTGGGGAAGAAGAATTCGGGCTGTTAGCGCGTGGAGGCGGAGGGTGGCGGTGGTGGTCGGGTTGGTACTCGATCACTGCTTTATTGGGTGTCGCTGGGTGCAGATCCTCTGGCTCACGGGGGTGAAAATTGCGGTGGCAGCCACAGGCTGCGCACTTTAGCGAGGTGGAGTCTGTGGGGATGGCAGAGGATGAAGGCATGAACTCGCCGCTTGTATCCAAGGCGTGGCCGCCTAGGTTGGCAACGTGACGGAAGAAGATGAAATCTAGATCTGATCAGTTTGGGTTTTAATTTTGTTTAAATTGAGTTTAAGTTGATATAAAATATTATATTACTCTTTTGTCATTTAAAGTCAATAAAATAATTTAAAGATTAGCCTTTTTTTTAAAACTTAAGTACTTTATTGCCGCGTGGCCATGCCACATCAGCAATTTTTGACGTGACATGCTCAATTGAATGGAATTGGAAAAAATTAATAGTTCAATCCTGTAATTGACTGACAAAATTAAAAGGTAAATCATCGAAGTGAATTCTAACTCATAGTTTAGGATAATAATTCATATTTAAGCCAAAAATTAATTATAACCATCATGAAATATAAACAATTTACTACTAACCCTAACTTTTATATTTTTAAAAACATATATATATATATATATATAATTATTAAATTTTTTAAAAAAATAACTCAATTTAATTAGTCGCTGGTTTGCATTAAATTGAAGGCAAAAGATGCCCAATTGAGAGGGGTACGGTACCCTTAATGACCGGTATGACCGGTGCCCCCTTTTTCTTTTTCTTTTTGGTTTTTTTTTTTTAACAATTATGAGAATAAAAAATAATATAGCAAGTTTGAACAAAAAATTGTAAAAGAAAGTACATTTTTTATTGAAAAAAACTGTAAACTGTTTACAGTATTTTTTTAATAAAAAATATACTTTCTTTTACAGTTTTTTGTTCAAACTTACTCTATTATTTTTTATTTTTTATTCTCATAATTGCTGGAAAAAAAACCAAAAAAAAAAATTAACACAGGATACCGAACGTTAGTCCGGTACATTTGTACCGTAACCCCCCCTCCCCCTCCCCCTCCCCCTCCCCCTCCCCCTCCCCCTCAACCCAAAGATGCCACCTTGCTACAATTAAGTCAATGGTTTGTGGCCACCAAGCTACACATTAATTTAATTTATTTATTTTGTCAAAGAAGTCCATGTGTTCGTTAGGTTCCATACAATATATTAGCATGGGGTCAAGAGAATCTATTCATGTCTTTCCGAGAAGATTGAAGAAGACATAAGGTGGTGCGGTGCCAGGGGTGATCATTCGGTTATAACCGAACCGAATAAGTTATTCGGTTATAATCGAAAACCGAAATAATGATGATTTTGCTATTCGAACTAATAACCGAAATTTAACAATAACCGAATTATCGAATACCGAATTACCGAATTACCGAATTGTAATTTCGGTAATTCGGGAAAAAACCGAATTACTGTTATTATTATTATTATTATTATTATTATTGTTATTATTATTATTATTATTATATATTATTATAAAATTAATTTTTTTAATAACTAATGTTCGGTTATTAGGATACCCGAATAAGCTGTTTTTCCAAACCGAAACCGTAACCGAATAGTGAATAATAATTCGGATATAACCGAAATTGTAAAAAAAACCGAAAAACCCGAAATAATTCGGTTAAAAAATTTCGGTTCGGTTCGGTATTTCGATTTTATCCGTTTTTTGCTCACTTCTAGGTGCCCCTTTGAGTTGTCATGCAGCTTGTGTGTGCAACAAATATAATTAATTTTTTATATCAAAATTAATATATAAATATTATGTTCTTCAAACTTTTCCATTAATTAATTAAAGCTTGTATATGCAAGTGGCAAATGAACGCCAAATAATAGTAGGAACAAATAAATCTGGTGTCTAATTATGATGAGCTTGATATATATATATATATATATATATATATATATATATATATATATATATATATATATATATATATATAGTTCGCTTCTCCTGCGAACTAAGAACGAATCGGCTATAACGTCGATTTTTTCTGTCATTATAATATAAAAAATCAGTTTTTTATACTATAATGACGAAAAAAATTAAACTGTCGCTATAGTCGGTTCGCTCTTAGTTCACTCTCTATTTAAGAAAGGATACTAGATAAAGGGAATGATTTTGATACTCTCTCTCTCTCTCTCTCTCTCTCTCTATATATATATATATATATATATATATATATAGTCCGGATCAGGTCCGGACGTCCGGATTTTAACAAAATCCGGACCTTTTTTTTTTTTTTGCATTTTTTTTTGAAACAACTAAAAAAAATAAATTATGGAACTGAAATTTTTCCATAATACAGTGTTTTGGGCGTGATTTGGATGCCTATACCAAAATATTTCTGTACAGTCTGGGCAGACTGTACATACATTGGTTGGTATAGGTATTAAAAACACACCCAAAACACTGTATTATGGAAAAATTTCAGTTCCATAATTTTATTTTTTTTTAGTTGTTTCAAAAAAAAAAAGCAAAAAAAAAAAATACAGGGTCCGTATTTTAGGACCAGTCCGGGAGACCGGACTGGATCCTTGTTCTATATATATATATATATATATATATAGAGTCCGGATCCAGTCCGGGATCCCGGACTCTACTAAAATACGGACCATTTTTTTTTTTTTTTTTTTTTTGTTTTTTTTTTTTTGAAAAAAAAAAAAAAAAAAAAAAATTTATGGAATTGAAATTTTTCCAAAATAAAGTGTTTTGGGCGTGATTTGGATGCCTATAACGAAATATGTCTGTACAGTCTGGGCAGACTGTACATACATTGGTTGGGGTAGGTGTTAAAAACACACCCAAAACACTTTATTTTGGAAAAATTTCAGTTCCATAATTTTTTTTTTTTTTTTTTTTAGTTGTTCTACCAAAAAAAAAAAAAAAAAAGACAAAAAATCAGGTCCGGATTTTCTCCCCGTCCGGGAGTCCGGACCTGATCCTTTGTCTATATATATATATATATATATATATATATATATGGGAAAAATGTGTGTACACAGCTGTGTATTACACAGTAGGCTATGGTGACGGTTTTTTAGACTATAGCAACGGTTTCACCCGTCGTCATAGCTATTCTGGGCTATAACGACAATTTACCGTCGCTATAGCCCAAAAAATCTGTCGTCATAGCTCTACTGTGTAATACACAGCTGTGTATATACATATAGCCATATATATATATATATACTAGCTGGGTCCCGTGCCTCCGGCACTGTATGAATTGTGGAATTTATCTCAAATTTTGAACGGCCCAGATGATTTATTGAGTGAGCGAAAAATTCTAAATCATTTGTATTTTATTAGATAGATTAGTATTGGACGGTTAGATTTATCCCAAGTTTTTAACAGTCCCGATCTTTTAATAGCTTGAGCGGAAAACTTAGTTTTTTTAAAATCAATTGTGTTTTGTATAGATATATATATATATATATATATATATATATATATGTAGGAAATTAATTGAAGCTGAATAATTAATTAATTAATTTACATCAATAAAACATTTGTGTCTTGCCATAATGAACCATAGCTATGCTCCTCCCCGGAATTTGTATAATAATTATAATTATAATAATCTCTAACACCTCCAAATTCAATAACTCCCTCCATCCCATCTTCAGGTGAATCCAAGTAAAAACTAGTGCTCTTCATATCCTCCATATCCATCCAATTATAATCAAGATCATGATCACAGGATGCAGTCGAGCAATCTTGACCGTCCATTTGTCCCCCGTTCGAGAGATCGCAATCCTCTACCTCCAGGTTATGATCATCCCATTCGAGCTCCATCAGTAAATCATGACCGTCCATCATAATCGGGTTAATCTCATCTTCTAAAGATTGAATTACGCTTGTTAATCTCTCGTCATCACAATCTTCCACGTGGGATTCATCAAGAAGTTGTGACATGAGGAGTGCACCGTCGATTTTGAATAACTCAACGGTATCAAGTTCATCACAACCGTTGATGACGCATTCCCGGTTTTCAGGTAAAAAAAAGGCCATTTTTTATATGAGAATAAGAGGGTAATGCAGTAAGCAGCAGAAGCAGAAGAGAGAAAATACCGACAATTAAGCTGAGTCTACTTCTCTAGAAAAATAGGCCTATAAATAGGCCAATTCTATGTCCCACAGGCAAGACCCCACGTGGACACTTAGCCACCAATCATGTGCACGAAGAGGTTTTTATTTTTATACCCGGTCGGTCCAAAAAAAAAATAGTCACATTTATTTATTTCTTTAGATCAACTTGAAAAACTTATACAATAAAAATGTCATGATTTTATCTATTTTGAATTTATATACTTGTGAATATTTTAAATTATTTTAAAAAGTATAAATAAATAAATACAAATTTTGTTGTTTCTAAAATTTAAATGGATTTATATATATTGATTTAAAAATTTAAAATATTATGAATTGATTTTAAAAAGTCATAATTAATAATGAAGTATTCTTGTGAGACTGCAAGTCAGTGTGTGTGTGCGTGTGTGTATATATATATATATATATATATATATATATATATATATATATATATATATATATATAGCAAGGATCAAGAGCTTACCCCTTATCTAAGTTACCCGAGCTCACCCCCCTTTAGCGACGGACTCGGCGATGGTTCGGTCATACAACCGTCGTCTATACTTTTAGCGACGGACAACATATAGCGTCGCTAAAAGTATAGACGGAGGTTTTATGACCGAACCGTCGCCGGGTCCGTCGCTAAAATGAGGGTGAGCTCGGGTGAGTTGGATAAGGGGTATGCTCTTGATCCGGACCGTATATATATATATATATATATATATATATATATATATATATATATATATATATTGTAAGACCCCGAAAATTTTTAAATAAAAAAGAATTTCTTTTATTTATTATTTTCAAATAGTAAGGGTTGATTTGATTAATGTGGTTAGTTATGGGTAAACTGCGCAAATATTTTAAATAAGCAGGTGGTTATAAAATATTCATTGTTGTCGGGAAATATTCGTTTGGTCGTGGAATATTCTTGCTGTCGGGGAATATTCGTACGACGGCGCAGTCTTTTGTGGGCCCCATAACGGAAAGCGATTGGATGAAGAAAACGACAAGTATAAGTTGTTTATAAAAACGGCGTAGTTGTTACCGTTAACACTGTTGGAATACCTGGTGGTTAAAACACAGTAATACGCGTTGTTGCACAGTAGCACACGGTATTGCACCAATTATTGATTCTTACGTAAGAAGGCACTACTCAATAATGGTTACAGTAATTACTGTTCAGTATTTTATTTTATTGATTCAATAATTGCTGCGTTGATATTTTATATTGTTATTGTTTCAATAATTGTCACTACACAGTATTTTTCATTATCGAAGCAATAATTTATATTATCTGAATAATATTATTAGATAACATTATTCGCAATGTCTAGAAAGTTCTGTCTAAGAAGAGGTTTGGTCACTTAATTGCGCGTCAGTAAGGAAATATCCTTATTGGAAAGCCCCCTCTTTCCTGGGAACTGTCTGGTTGTCAATATTGTGATTCTGTAATATTATTTGTGAATAATTAATTATTGATTTATATGATGAGGAAAATATTGATTTTATGTGGATATAGATGGAGAAAATTTTCAATGTGACAATTGTTGAAAATTAATATTTTATCTTTTTTTGATAAAATAATTCATTTAAATATATTATTATATTTTAATAATATAATAATGATGATATTTTTACGATGAATGTGGGATATATGAGTATATATGGAGGAGGAGTATTTTTGTTACCAAAAATATTTAAAGCATGTTTTATGTGTCGGTGGACCTCATTTATTGACTGAAATTTGATTATAGCCTGTAAAATCGTCCGTTTGTGGATTTCGGTCAATTTTTGTTTGGAATTTGGAAAAACTTCCTTCTGCAAAGTTGTAGAGAATTGAATTTCCTATAAAAACTCGCTAGATTCGAATTTTCTGGCAAAAGGGCTATTTATTATGAATTATTGAAGTTTCGAAGGTCCGAAATAATTGATTTTTGGAAGTTTAAAATATTTTTTTTAAGAAAAACGTTTTTTTTCATTTTTGAAAGTCATTTAACATGTGTGGCTGAAGCTTGGATCAGATTTGTGTGCGTAGAGAATTTTGATTATATATATTATTATTATTATATTAATTTTTCTGCTTTGGTGTTCTAAGCAATTTCCTATAAATATGTGCTTAGGTTAGAATTGAAAATCACACCAGAAACTGAAGTTTTCTCTCTCTATATTATCGAGCGTATTCTTGTGAGTATTTTGAGTATACTTTGAGTATTGCTATACGGTGCAAGTTCAAATCATAGTCTATATCCGGTGTTTCAACTAGAAGTACTGTCTTTCGAGGTAAGGGATGTTATTTTCTTCTCAAATAATATTATTTCTTTAATATCATTATGCTGAAATGTTGGTTGGAAATTTTAATCAAATTTGGAACTTTTTCATGTCGGGGTTACTATTCACGAGTACTATTCACGAAACGTGATGATATTTTTTGTGAAATTTCTATCTTTTGGTGTCGGAGTTACTATTCACGAATACGGTATTATTCACCGGAAAAATGAAATTTCTTCTTTTTGTTCAAAATATCTATTCTGGATACTAGTTTTGATTGTATCCATGTTTTGATCATTCTTGAATTTTACTTCAGTATGATTATTTATGAAGTATTTTTGAACTCGAATTGTTTAGAGTACGAATCTTTAATACTTGTTATTTTGTTTCACTGGATTCGTTTCCTTTAAAATATTTTTCATCATCCTCAGTCCTAAATGATGGTGTTACTGAATATCTTTGGCCTGTAGTGCAAAGATGGTTGATTTTGTTATGAATATCTTTGGCCCGTAGTGCAAAGATGTACATGTGTTGAGATGAACATGAACAATTGATGAATATCTTTGGCCCGTAGTGCAAAGATAAACAGGTGTTGTGATGAACATGACCGACTGATAAATATCTTTGGCCTGTAGTGCAAAGATGAATATTTGATTTGATTTGAGATATATATTGATTGATGTTACAGGGATAAAATATTGATGATGGACTTTTAAATTCATAGATGTTAGTAGATTTCATTCTCTACTTAACTCTTCTAATGAATTGTTATTTCCGCTGTTGTTGTTGATCTAAAACTTGTTGTCTATTGTATTCTATCAGATTTTTCCCTGTTGAAGACTAACGATAATTTGTTGTATATTATCTTTAGTCATAATATTCTTTACTGGGCTAGTTGAGCTCACCCTTTTTCTTGTTGTTCTATTTTTCTTCTCAGGAGACGAGAATATAGCGAGTACGAGTCGGGGGATGTAATGATGGTTTTAGAGAGAGTTGTTTAGTAGTCCTCACCATTTTTATAAAATAATGTATCAATAATTATGATGATGATTTATTTGTATGTGGATATTGTCTAGATGACAATATCTGTATTTAAACTCACAGTTTATATGTTGTAATAATAAAGTTGTAGTTATTTCTGTACCGTGAATTTGGCGACTCAGAATGGGTTGGATGGAATGGACCTATTTTGGGGGAGTCACACACACACACACACACACACATATATATATATAGAATTGATCAGGTCCGGACTCCCGGACCTGATCAAATCCAGACCCCAATTTTTTTTTTTTTTTGTAGAACAACTAAAAAAAAAAAAATTTATGGAACTGAAATTTTTCCATAATACAGTGTTTTGGGTGTGTTTTTAATACCTACAACAACCAATGTATGTACATACTGTACAGACATGTTTTGTTATAGGCATCCAAATGACGCCCAAAATACTGTATAATGTAAAAATTTTAATTCCATAATATTTTTTTTTAGGTGTTTCAAAAAAAAAATGGTCCATATTTTAGTACAGTCCGGGATCCCGGACTGGATCCGGACTGTATATATATATATATATATATATATATATATATATATATATACACACACACATACACAGTTCGGTTTCTGTAAGGGCTCCTTTACTTTGTTAAAATGCGAATTTTTTTTAATTTTTTTTTATAACAACTAATTTTTTTTTAATATTTTATGGAACTGAAATTTTTTCATAATACAGTGTTTTGGATGTGATTTGGATACGTATAACAAAATAGGTATGTACAGTCTGCGCAGACTGTACATATATTTTTTTATATAAGTATCCAAATCACGCCCAAAACATTGTATTTTAGAAAAATTATAGTTTCATAAAATATTAAAAAAAAATTGTTGTTTTTAAAAAAAAAGCAAAAAAAAATCTGTATTTTAACAAAATAAGGGAGCCCTCTTGATCGGTTATATATATATATATATATATATATATAGAGAGAGAGAGAGAGAGAGAGTTCGGTTCTTATCCGGACTCCTGCAATTTCTTAAAATACGGATTTTTTTTTATTATTTTGCTTTTATTTTTTTGTAGTTGTTTTAAAAAAAAAGCAAAAAAAGCTAAAAAAAAAATTGAGTCCGTATTTTACTTCAGTCCGGACTCTCGGACTGGATCCGCTGGCTATATATATATATATATATGGTCCGGATCAAGTGCATACCCCTTATCTTACTCACCCGTGCTTACCCCCCTTTAAGCGACGGTTTTGGTCATACAACCGTCGTCTATACTTTTAGCGACGGACAAACATATAGCGTCGCTAAAAGTATAGACGACGGTTGTATGACCGAAACCGTCGCCTAAAGAGGGGTAAGCACGAGTGAGTAAGATAAGGGGTATGCACTTGACCCTTGCTATATATATATATATATATATATATATATATATATATATATATATATATATATATATATATATATATATATATATATACGGTCCGGATCTTAAGCTCACCCCTTATCCAACTCACCTGAGCTCACCTCCCCTTTAGCGACGGACCCAACAACGGTTCGGTCATACAACCGTCGTCTATACTTTTAGTGACGCTATATGTTGTCTGTCGCTAAAAGTATAGATAACGGTTGTATAATCAAACCGTCGTCGGGTCCGTCGTTAAAGGAGGGTGAGTTCAGGTGAGTTGGATAAGGGGTGAGCTTAAGATCCGGACTATATATATATATATATATATATAGAAAAAAGATCAGGTTCGGACCTCCCGGACGGGAGAAAATCCGGACCCAATAATTTTTTTTTTTTTTGTAGAACAACTAAAAAAAAAAATAATTTATGGAACTGAAATTTTTCAATAATACAGTGTTTTGGGTGTGTTTTTAATACCTACACCAACCAATGTATGTACAGTCTGCCCAGACTGTACAGACATGTTTTGTTATAGGCATCCAAATCACACCCAAAACACTGTATAATGTAAAAATTCCAATTCCATAATTTTTTATTTTTTTTTTAGTTGTTTCAAAAAAAAAAGCAAAAAAAAAAAGTCTGAATTTTAACAAAATCCGGGAGTCCGGACCTGATCCGGACTCTATATATATATATATATATATAGAATTTGGGGAAATGGGTGGATAGATAAACATATAGATGATACTCTGTATGTCATTGTCTAGATTTTGGTAGCACGCAGGAACAGATGATGAAAGAGATGCATGGGAGACATTAAGATTTGATCTTGAAGATTATGTTAGATATGGAAGTGATCATAAAGTATAGTAGTAGTAGTATATATCTATATAGTAGTAGTAGTATACTGTATATAGTGATAGTTGGGCCGATGGAATATAATTAGTCTGTATAGTGGGAGGGATGAGCTGCATTAATTAATTGTGACAACTCACTCACTCATGCATGCATGAATGGGTCATTAATTGCGGCGTTATTAATAATGGCTTATAATTTCATTTTCTAATTCTTTTTGAAAACTGATATATATTAAGTAAATATAAAGATATGACAATTAATTCTACATTTTAATTAGACAAATATATATTCTTAATAATTATATATTATTGTTGTGATTTATCATATGAGACTGAAAGGCACAATCCAAGAAAATGATAATAAGAATATTAGTGGATTGCTTGAAAACATGAAGACGGGTTACTTCCTAACAAACTAATTAACTTATCTCATACTTTTTGTCATATTAATATTAACTCTATTCATTTTTTTTATTATTAAAATAAGAGATTTATTTTATTGATGATAATATAAAATAAAAGAGATCGAGGAATATAATTAAAATACTTGGATTAACAAATATGCATGCATGTATCCACGTGTACATACGTAGGTCTTTAAAACTAAGATTCGATTTTGATATTTTATAATTAGTTGGGCTAATCACTCTGATCATCTGTATATTATATGTCGTTGTAGTTATCGTATTAAAAATTAGGTCAATGGGGGAAAAGTTTGAATTAAGTTGCTTAGGCAAGTTGGACGGACAGTGTCGAGAATAAAAAAAAGTACTTGTAAAATAATTATAATGGAATGGAGATTGCTTATAATCATGCTACGGATATACTCCCTGCCGATTGACGTTTTAAAAAAAAAATTATTTTAATTTATTTATTGTTTATAATTTTTTAAGAGAATAGATTATTTATTTTCTTATGTCATCCCTACCTTCTCTTATTTTCTCTAAAAAAAATTTCTATTGTATTAATAATTTTTAATTTCCCATAAAAAGGTAGTAATAAAATTTCAAACAAATTTAAATTATTAAATAATACTCTATTAAATAAATTTCTTAATTTATGTACAAAAATCTTAAATAATACTTAATTTTTTAGTATAATCTTTTAATAACGGAAGTATTACTTAACTAGAATATTTAGTTTTGACAACCCAACAAAAACGAATTATGATATTAAAGGACATGCACATGCTGGCCAACTGATACAATACATGTTGGGTGGAAAATGGATGTGACCAGGGAGATTGATTAAGATCTTCACGGCCGGGCCCTTTAATTAATGGGTCCTTTACACTAATATACAACATTTAGAAAGTAATTACAAAAATAAAACATACACAACATAATTACAAAAATAAAACATAAACAATATAATGCGCCTAAAATCACGTGTCATTATCCAGTCAGTTATCCAATTTCATATTTGAAATTAACCGTCCCTAAAATCATGCAACTTTGAAATCGGAACAACAGATCAACGATGGAGAAGACAACATACGAACCCGAAGCCTCCTGTCGCGACTAAACTCGTAATCTCTAAGATCAACGACGCATCTCTAAGATCAACGACGGAGAAGACGAAGCCAAATACTGCAGATCAACGATGGAGAAGACGAAGCCGGTTGTCGCGACACATCTCTACGAATTACTATATTGGTTACCTTTCTTAAGTTTTTTGCACTTAAAATTGTCACACGATAAGAATAATGAATGTTTTGATTGCAATATGAATGTTTTGATTGCAATTGCATGTAAAAATGCACTTGGTTACTGCTTAACATTACATTGGTTACTGTCTAACTATGTCTATGTTGCTGTTTAATGCTGGATTGGTTAATGCATAATGGTACTAACTAATGTTGCATTAGTTGCTGACTAATAATAATTTGGTTATTGTGTCCATTACATTGGTTACTGACTAATAATGAATTGGATATTGTGTACCATTACTTTGGTTACTGACTAATAATGACTTTGTTACTGTGTAAAATTATAATGGTTACTGATTATTACTTGATTACTGACTAAATGTTGACTTGGTTACTGCTTAACATTACATTGGTTACTGCTTAACATTGCATTGGTTACTGTCTGACTATATCTATGTTACTGTTTAATGCTGGATTGGTTAATGCATAATGGTACTAACTAATGTTGCATTGGTTACTGACTAATAATGATTTGGTTACAGTGTACCATTACATTGATTATTGACTAATAATGATTTGGTTGCTGAAGCATATTACTGTATAATGTTGTCAAATTTGGAGTGTCGGATTTTGGCGTTTTCGGAGCCTAATTTCATTGGAAACAGATCAACGATCAAAAATCACAAGCTTTGCTGGTGAACTGCATGATTTTTTGGTCAAATTCTATCATTTAGGCCTTCAAAACTGCATGTAAAAATTTGGTTTATTTTATGGTTACTAAGATTGTGTAGTTTGGTTACTGTCTAATATTGATTTGGTTACTTTATAATGTTTATTCAGTTGTCAGACAATGGAGACTGACAGTAACCAATACAACAAATTTAATTGTTTACATGAATATATAATTGTTTAATATTAGTAACCATTAACCACATGGTTGGTAATATTTTTGATGGTGTACAGTAACCAAAATTGATGTTGATTAACAAAGTCAGTGTACTGACTATTTTGATAACAAAGTCAGTATACTGACTGTGTAACATTATACTTTTTAATGTTGTCTTAGTTACTGACTAATGCTATCTTGATTACTGCATAATATTACTAATTAATGCTGACTTGGTTACTGACTAATACTGATTTGGTTACTAAGTAATATTATATTAGTTACTAACTAATGCTGACTTGCTTACTGCAACAGTTGGATCTTTAAGTACATATTGATGTTTTTTATATTGTTTGTTTTTGCTGTAAAATGCATGAAAAAAAATATATTTTATGTTATGGATACTAAGTAAATATATGTTGGTTACTGTCTAATCTGGATTTGGTTAGTATATAATGTTGACTTGTTTATTGTGTAATATTACCATGGATACTACATAATATTACTGTGTTTTATACTGATTTTTTTTATATTGATGGTTGCTGATTAACTACATTGGTTACTTTCATACACCTGTTAGTCTTTAATTTGTAACAAAGTCATTACTGATTGTTTTGATTGTAAAATGAATGTAAAAATATTTTTTATAATCTTGGCTACTAATTACATATATCTTGATTACTGTTTAATATGTATTTAGATACTGTAAGGTGTTTATGTGGTTACTCTATAATGTTATTGAGTTTTATAATTGTTTCTTTTATATTGGTGGTTACTTATTGACTACCATAGTTACCTTCATATAACTGTTAATCTGATTATATATATTGGTTGTTGTATACTATTTAATTGATAACAGTATAATGTTTATTTGGTTGCAGTGACAATTTGGCAATTTTTGTCAAGTTTGAAGTGTCAGATTTTGACGTTTTCGGAGCTTAATTTCATTGGAAACGGGTCAACGATCAAAAGTCACAAGCGTTGCTGGTGAACTACAGGGTTTTTTGGCCAAATTCCAACATTTAGGCCTTCAAAATTACATGTAAAAATGTGGTTTATTTTCTGGTTACTGAGATTATGTAATTTGGTTACTGTCTAATATTGAATTGGTTACTTTACAATGTTTATTCAGTTGTTAGACAATGGAGACTGTCAGTAACCAATACAACAAATTTAATTGTTTACAGGAATATATAATTGTTTAATGTTAGTAACCATTGATGTTTGTCCTGATACAAACTTATAACTATCTGGTTACTAATAACAGTAACCATAATGTAACATAATAAAACAGTAACCACATAATTATATGATAGTAACCATAACAGATTTTAATGGTAACCAGAACAGAAACATCATGTAATGAAACCCAATTTAGGCAATCCATGTATACTAAATAATTACATATTAATCAGAATAAAAAATAAAAGTAACCAAAATCCCACATTAAGGGCACAATAATAGTAGCCAAACCATAAGGTAACAGTAACCAAAACATAATAACGAAGTAACCAAATAGTTATATAAAAGTAACCAGAACATGTTTTAATGGTAACCAAAACAGAAACAACATGTATATCCAATCCAGTTTAGGCAACCCATGTATACTCTCACATGTACATTTAACACTTGATATATGTCCTGATACAAGCTTGTAACTATCTGGTTACTACCAAAAAATAAAATAGTTACCCTTCTATGCATGTTTGGTTACCAACTGCACCTTTCAAACAATGTATTTGACACAACTTAGAAGTAACAAATACGAACCAACAAACAATGTCAAATCACTGGTAATATAATCAAATATGTAATCTCATTTACATAAGTTCCAATAAATATCACATACTCACTAACCATAACAAATGGCTATGGATATCCAACAAAACCAAAGTATGAAACACAATTCAAAATGACAGTACAACGACAACCGAACTAATCAAAATTTGGTACAAATCTTCGTGAAAATTCTCTGAAGTTGTTAAAAAGCCAACTGTGAAGGTGCATCTCGTCTGGAGATAAATCTCTAGTTCAATGTCACACCAATATATAACTTTTTCAGTGAATTTTCTGTTGCATTCCTCATAGTAAAGATCTCATAACTGCAAATAAACAAAATCAGGTTTATATAGTCATTAGTAACCATATATAAACAATATTTATATCATAAACAGCTACGTAGTGACCAACAAATAAGAGCATACTAACCAACAATATAATATAACAATTACACAGCAGCCAAAAAGTTATATTATATAATCTAATGGTAACCAAAATATAAACAACATGTAGTACAGACCATTTTATGTAGTAAACAAACAGTTATATATAATATTAACCAAAACATAATTTAAAGGTCACAAAAATAAAAATATGTATACCAAAAAATATACTAAAAAAGTAACCAAACAGTTATATGATAGTAACCAAACCATGTTCTAAAAGTAACCAACACATAAACAACATGTATACCAAAACTAGTTTAGTCAACCAATGTATACTAAGGAAATACATTGTAACTAAAACAACATATAAAAGTAACCAAAATCTCAATTGAAGAAAAAAGAATGGTATCCAAACCATAAGCTAACAGTAACAAAAAATATACTCATTTAGTAACCAAACAGTTATATGTTAGTAACCAAAATATATATTAATGGTAACCAATACATAAACAACATATAGACCAAGAACAGTTTAGTCCACCCATATATACTAAACAAATACATGGTAAACAGAACAACAACAAAAAGTAACCAAATATTTATATGATAGTAACCAAAACATGTTTTAATGGTAACCAATACATAAACAATATGTACACCAAAACAGTTTAGTCAACCATGTATACTAAGCAAATACATGGTAAACATAACAACATAAAATAGTAACCAAAATATCAAATCAAGGTAACAAAAATGGTATCCGAATCACAAGCTAACAGTAACCAAAACATAATGCAGAAGTAACCAAACAGTTATATGATAGTAACAATAACAAAATTTAAATTAGCAAACCTTTAAAAAATTTTGGGTTGGAAATATCTTCTGGCTATGAACTTGAGCTTCTGTCTTAACTACAGGAAAATCAAAATTAGAATCCAACTGCACAAACGCAAACAAATTTCTTGAAGTCCTTAATAGAATCACCCTCTGTGATTCTTTTCTTCTTTCCATCCTTCTTCATTGTATCAACCATTCTATACAAAACATAAAAATAACACAAATCCAAACAATCAATACCCCATTCTGTTAGAAAAATAGTGTATATGTATGATCATATTGACAATTAATTAGTAGAATGAAAATTAACAGAAATTAGAAGCATACCTTAGAGAGAAACCAGAATCCTTTCAGTTGTGAGAGAGTTGGAGAGAGAAAAATACGTAGTAGCCTGAAAACATAGCCTGAAAGTCACGTATTCAATTTTCTGTCGGAGTTGAGAGACTGTGGTGTTGCGGCGGCGGCGACGGCGAAAGAGGACGACGACGAAAGAGAACGACGACGAGTGGCTTCGAGAGGAGAGAGAGAAGTAGTAATGGAGAAGAGAGAGAAATAGTAAGGGCGTAGAGAGAGAGACCGAAAGAAGATGGAAACTAATTTGTTATGTCAATTCATTAATATTAATCCCTTAATTTAAGGACTCAATATTAATCCCTTAATTTAAGGACTCTTTAATTGTATTAGTATTGTAAATATATATGATGAAGTGTCATATTTTTGTAATTATTTTATGAATGTATGATTTTTATAATTATTTTTAAAAATGTATTGTAATATGTAATTGTTCCATTTGATAAGGTCCAATATTTAATATGGACTTATATTACATATTAATATACATGGATTTTTATCCATCGCATTTATTTAAGCTAGTAAAATAGTTAGCACATACATCATTAAAAATGATGGCTATAACTATGTAATTTAAATACTTCATGGTAGTACTCACCATTTTCCTTATTTGTCACTAAACAATACTTTTGAACGAAATTAATTATATTATAATATAATTATTTCACTGATCTCATAGGTGAATTTATGTCAAGAATATTTCTCAATTAAGCCATATTGGCTTCCCTTTTTATTTTGAATAATCAAGGTATACATTTAATAATATCCTTGCTTACTACATCTCATAAAATTTATTTAACTCCACGTATTACTTTTTTTTTATTATGAGCAAGTAATATTTATATTGTCTTGTGCATTCTTAGTTAGAGCCTTTTATCTTAAAAGTTTCTCTTCCCAATCATTTTATACCCTATAAGCTCTTTATAGCACATAGATAAAATAAATAAAAAATATTAATCCACTCTTTTTACATTTTCTTTAGTAATAATTAGGTTAAATCTCTAACCTTTATTTAATCATTTAATATTTTTTTTAAAAAAAATATTACTAATATTCGGGATATCACAAAAACAACCTCAAATTTACTCGTATGGACTATGATTTTGTTTAGTGTACATCTAGAATGGCAAACTCGTGCAAGAGAAGAGGTTCAACAAGTTTTTGGGAGCAAAAAGCCCAACTTCAACGGACAAAAATCATTGCAAAATTTTGTGCAATGCATATTCTAGTACCCCCTCCGAAAGGGATGTAAGCAAATTTGCTCTTTGTCGGAACACCAAGTGTACAATTAGACCTGGCAAACGGGCCCAAAGCCCGCGGGCCGGGCCGGGCCGGCCCTGTCCGCCAAAACCCGGGCTTTGGGCTGTCATTTTTAAGCCCGTGAAAATTCGGGCCGTTTTGGCCCGGCCCGTGGAGGCCCCGCCCGCCCGCCAATTATTAAATTTTTTTTTTTAAAAAATAAAGTGTTAGGTTGTGAGGCTTGAACACAAGACATGTAAGTAAATAAATAAGAGTTCAAACCAACTGAGTTACAACAACTATTTATTTTTGATGCAATCTTCAATATATTTTAACTATAATTGATAATACTATTAAAATTTTAATTAATTGAGCTATGTAGTTAATGTATGTAATTAATTAATCGTGTTTGTTTGTATTATTGTTTATTATTAATGATTTTATTATTTTTAATATTTTTTATTATTATTATTTTTGATGTAACAAAGAGTTTGCAAAAAAAAAATAATAATGGCCGAAGCCCGCGGGCCGGCCGCCACGGGCTGGCAATTTTTAGCCCACCAAAATCCGGGCCTTTTTGGCCTGGCCCGTCGTTGGCCTCGGCCCGCCCCGCCCGTTTGCCAGGTGTATGTACAATCCTCTCCATCTTTATAAAAAGCAAGGCGGGAACTTAATTTTCCTTATGTCAAGATCACCAAGTGTACAATCCTAACAAGTTTAGTTACAGAAAATTCAAAATTGATAGAGAAGAAGAATTATGACAAGTAAAAGAAATAGATAAGAATTAGAAGGATATAGATGAGAAGTGATAGATTTAGGACGAGAAGAGCAAGCAAAACATAAAGAGAGTAACACCAATGCTCTCTCTCTCTCTATTTTTCATCAATCCCACCATGAAAATAACACATTCTCTAGCAACAATTTATACTACTTTTGGCTTACAATATGAACTAGCTAACTTGTACAAAATTACACTCATACCACTGGCACAAGGAATCTAATATAACAAGAAATAACCAATTGCCAGAACTTATAACTGCTGGAACTACTACTTGTTTTGCCATGCGACTGACAACATACTTGTGATTTGGTAGTGAAGCTTTCAGTAGTTTTTTCCTCTATCTATAACACTCCACATTGATAATAAAAGACTAATTGAAATCTCAACTAATATTACTGAAATGTAACATCATAGTCCCTATTTGTTCCGACTTGGAAACATAAAAAATAAGTATGTTATAACAAAAGGAATAAAATTTCATTAAATATTTACAAGGGTTAATTACTTGAATGAGAAACCGTTCTTGAAATTCTCTACTCTTTCGAAAAGAATAAAAAAAAATAAGCTTCATAATTTATCAAGGTATCATTACTAAACAAAAATGGTGCATTCTCGAACTAAAATTTAGATACAAATGTATCATATTGCTTACAGTAGATTATCAAGTGTTTTCTTCCCAGTTTCATATTGCGCAAAGCAACTCAATCTTGGGGAAGAACAATCAATCACTCAAGCTGTAAAAAAAAAGATACACATAATAGATGCCATCAGGAACAAAAAACAACAGAATAGCGACCAAGAATTACTTTTTACAATCAACCCATTATATCTTTCACATTTTATGGAAAAACATATTATCAAACACACTGCATTGAGGGAAAGGATCGACTTGGCATGAATTGTGATGTAAAAAGACAAAGTAATAAATATGCACCTTCAGATCCGATCATTTTTACTTTAATATCCCAACGATTAAAGTACAATCTTGTTTTGCTTATTATCCCAATGATCCAAACCCATCAGGAGGCCATAACTGTAAATCAAGCAACATTAGCTGAATTAGAACTGAAAATTAGAATCAAAGATGTGCACACTATAATAAAATATGTGAAACTGAAAGTTAAGAGTCAGCACAACCCTGCGGCCCCCTTTTTCTTTCAAAAAAAAATAAAAATAAAAAAGAGAAACTCAGTGAACAGTTTAAGAAAGTGCCTTTGAAATGTAAATTCAACATACATAGATAATCTTACTAAAAATTCCTAAAGGAGAATCTTACTAAAAATTCCTAAAGGATAATCTTGGTATAAAATTTAAGAGAAAATATAACAGAATGGATTGCTAATTTTTGGATTAGTAAGTTTCATACAAGGTTTTTCAAGCAATTAGCAAAGCAGTCCTGCAGTAGTAGTTGATAACTCATGCACACCCTTCCCCTCGTCTTAATTCTTGAATTAATGAATTCCACTAAACTTAATCCGTTGCTAAAGCATCAAAAACTCTATTATTCTACACTTACCTTACAAGTTACTATACATCCAAGCATTAGCAGCAAGTTAAAAGGAATTCAAAGAGAAAATTATGCACACCAAGGCTTCGTAATTTTAACAATCTTGACTCAATATTTAATCCTCTGCTCTATGAGTAAGAAGAAGGAATTGACTGTAGGCATTTATAATTTTCAATTTCGCATATTCCTCGTAATGAACTGTATTATTATGGCAGTTGGTAGTAATTACTCCCAAGGGCAACGAGCTAATTTTATGGAAAATAAATTCATATCAAACCCCATAAGATTCAACCAAAGATAAGAGGAAGCAGTACTTACTCTAAACCACACTTTGCCATTAATAAGACCATAAGGAACAGGCCCATAGTCCCGAGAATCATTAGATGTGTAAATGTTATCCCCTTGAATCCAAACATGCCCCTTTGGGACCTACATTTAAACCATACACTTTTAATTCTAAAGAAATTATTTAGCATTACAGAGAAGGTATAACTAAGATATAAGGAGAATATAGCAACAGATTCAAAAAGTGGATAGAAGTACTAGCTTCTAGCCCAGAAATTATAGTAGAACTGGTTACTGTGAAAGAAGAAATTCAAGCAACCATTGCCGAACCATGCATGTTGAATAACAACTGAAATAAGCAACAGAAGATTTCCCAACTGATAGTCAAAAATATATCATCAATTATACAAAACTTTCAAGATCTCATTGCTTTATGAATGGCATAATACTAGAGAAAGGTCCAAACTTCAAATCATGGATATGGGTGCGAGACTAGGTTATGGATACGGCAGGATACATCTATTAATTAATATTGTGTGTTTGTATATATATAAACATCAAATTTAACCTGAATAAAGAAACTACTAAAGCTATTTGTTTTGAAATAAAAACAATGCTAACAATAGTAAGAAGGCAAAGACAATTATAAAAGAAATGATCAATCGAATATAGATCATCATCTTCAATGAAGTAGCAGCAAACTACAGTAGAACCTCTATAAATTAATATTGTTGGGACTGAAAAATTTTATTAATTTAAAGAGTTATTATTTAATCGATAAATTAATAATTTATTAATTTAAAGAGTGTTTTTCTATTCGGTGAACATAAATTTAATTACATTAAAATTATTGCATTTTATTGATGTTTATATCATACTTTTTTTGATGTAATGTATCATACTTAATAAATTAATGTAATAATAGAATTCATTGTAAGTGATATTAATTATTTTTAATAATTAAACAATTTTCATTGTATCCACTTTTCAAATTACATTCATATTTTATTTCAAAAAAAAATTTATATTCGCATTAAGTTTAATTAATTTGTATATATAAGTTCATTATACTAGAATTTAATACATTCCATGTGTGATGATAAAGAGAACTACTATATAAATATCAACAAAAATTCTTCAAATCATACTCAACAATGGCTTCTCATCTAAAAGATGACCATAAATCCACCATAACAGATCAAATACGCAAGGAATTATGCAAGTAGAAGAGAAATCAGTCTATATGTACTCAGAAAGATTTACAACAGTGGCTTGATGAAAAGTTTCATTTGAAAGTTAGTCAAGGTACAATATCAAACACACTCAAACGATCATCAGAACCTTTTGGCTAACTTAGAGAAAAGAGGTGATACCAAGCGACACAAACAAGCAAATGAAGCATAGGAAAACCATTTTCATAAATTCGAGAATGCAACACCTGAACTTTTGGACGCAATGAGAAAAATTAAGGATGAAATTCAAATTCAAGACAAAATAAACGAGGATAGAATCATATTTTACAATATTACCCTAGATATATTTGTAATTTAAAAGAATTATTAATTTATGATTTTGATGGGACCATATATTTATATAAAGGTCTTTTTAAAAATTATTATTTTATTATTTTATCGAAATTATTAATTTATCCCATTAGCCCAAGTCGGAACGGGAAAAAAATATTATTTTAGAGAGATTATTAATTTATCGAGTATTATTTTATAGAGGTTCTCCTGTATGTTAAATAACACATCTTAAGTTAACTAAAACAAATCAAATACTATTAAACTAAACAAGCAATTATTAAGCTAAGTCGTAAGTAATCAAGACCATAACTTAGACTCAGTAAGTTTCTGAAATTAACAAAAAACAGAACTCACGAGTGTTTCATAAATTAAAACTAACCCCTGAAGCACTCCCGCAATATCAGTGATGTATACTTCCATATCCGGTTTAATTTAAATATTTATTTAATTAATGGATTATAAAACTCTTCCTACAAACAAAGTCAAGATTTTAGCATTTCGATAAATATGGACTTTAATTATAAACCTAAAAAAATACCAAGTGGTAATGTCATTCCCGTATAGGAACAGCAGCTAAATTATGTACCTTTTTTTATGGCATCCCCTTCCCCTCAAACATCAAGCGCCAATCTATGTTCATGAACATCTCATTACTTCCTTATCAAAGTTGCTAAGACCTAATTCCCCAATAGAAACAACTTATTTCAACAACTTATATAGCTTATAGCTTAATCTAAGTTGTCTGCTACTGCCTTTGTTGCAGCTTAATTCAACTTTTTTTTTATTTAGAAAAGTGAAAAACAAAAAATTTGTAACCTACTTTGAAGATACTTAAGCTTACAACTTCCATTTTATTTCTCAAACTAATCAAAAAAAATTATGGAGCATACCACAATACTGCGGTAATTGCCGGAGTCGTAGTTGGGGTCCACTAAAAAAGTAACTTTATCACCTTCCATGCCCAAAATGCGCTTAGTAACAGTTTTTCTAGGGTTTTCAGGGGACCTAACCAGAACAATGTCGCCGGTGCCCAAATGTCCTAACCGGGGCGATATGTGTTCGGCCAATACCACATCTCCGGTCAGATTCATGGTCGGTAGCATACTTGATCCGTGAACCTGAAACACCACCGAATGAATAATTTCAAACTCAGAATCCAGTGAAAAATAAAGAAATTACAGTAAGGATAAGATATGAAACATACAATGATGGGGGAACATATGTAGTTATCGGTGATATGAAGAAAGCAGAGGAATTTTCCCAAAATCAATGCCCGTTCAACTGCTTCTTTCGCCAATGACTTCCATTGCCCAATCTTTCCCAACACACTCATCTTCTTCTCTCTCGGGAAAAAGTTGCATCAAATTTGTTGATGCCCTTAAGACAGCCGTTTGGTTTACCGGGTGAAAGTAAAAAACTATAGATTCATTGCAACACGTCGAATTTATGTATTGATAACGATATTTGACATAAAATATTATTATAAATAAAATTATTATTAATTTTTTAAAATATTTTTAACTTAGAATTAACATACATTCATTTAAATATTATTAATTATCTAAGAATTATTGCATCGTAGTTTTTTATAAAATCTATTAAATTTGAGTTTTAAAATATTTTAAAAATCAATAATAATCTTATAATTTAAAATAATTGAAATATATTCTAGATTGCGTTATACTCCCTCGTTTTCACACACAAAAAGCTAAATAAATAAACTTTGATCCTATTTAATTTATGAATTTTTAAAATTCAAATTGTAATGTAAATTTATTTTGATTTTCGGAACAATATTGAAAAATGATATACATGTCAACAAATATTTGACGAAGTTAGATTGCGATCAACATAGAAATGTATGCGATAAAATAAATTAACCTAAGACCCTTTTGTATTCTTACATTTCTCATGT
Source organism: Panax japonicus (assembly GCA_020205505.1). Classification (NCBI taxonomy): domain Eukaryota; kingdom Viridiplantae; phylum Streptophyta; class Magnoliopsida; order Apiales; family Araliaceae; genus Panax; species Panax japonicus. Next base: position 75,308,273 of record CM035092.1, on the reverse strand, counting down.
ATGCACATACGTTGCAATCATAATTCGGTTGAAAGTTTTCACAATATATAGTAGGACTTTTTTGTATTTTATAAAATTTTGAAATAACTACCCATGCGAACCACGAGTTTATTTTTAAATTTTTGTATTCTATATATAATGATTATAAAATGTTTTTTTAAAATTTTAATTTAACTTATTATAGAATGACTACAAACGTTGTTCAAACTAGGGGTGCTCAAAATTTTTGATTTTTTATCGGTACCGGAGATACCGGTTTTTTGGGTACCGATTTTTTTGGGTGCCGGTTTTTTGGTATTTTAACACTTTTTGGTACCAGTAGCGGTAATGACTTTTTTGAATTCGATAAAAACCGAAATACCGAAATTTAATAATTTAATAATTAATAGTTAATGTTTTGTAATTTTATATATTAAATAATTTTTTTAATATATTAATAATTTTTATATAATAGTAGTTTTATTAATTTTTTTATATATATTAATAATGTTTTGTAGTTTTATTTTATATATTAATTATTATTAATTAGTTAATGATTTCTTAGTTTTTAAAAAAATTATTTTAATTATTATTAATAATTATATATATTACCATGCGGTATAACCGAAAATCGAACCAAAAAAACCGATACCGATTTTGTACCGGACCGGTACCGAAACCGATAATTCGGTACCGATTTCGGTTCTTATTTTTCCGGTAATTTCGGATCGGTACCGGTTCGGTATTTTCGGTACCGGTTCGGTTTTTTACCGATGAGCACCCCTAGTTCAAACAAATAATTATTAAAGACTTGCAATTGAATGTTTAGTAATATGTTTATTTATTTTTTTGTTTTTAATTTAATATTCAGTTTATACAGTTTTCAAATTTAACATATAGTTTTTATTTTCAATATTTTGAATTTATACATAGTTATTTAAAGTTAAAAAATGAGTGAAACCTAAAAGCCTAAACTTTGTGCTTAAAAAATCAATAAGTATATGCGAACAAAAATGAATTTGTTCCCGCGAACAAATTAATTGTACTGTCCAATTATTCGCGGAAAACAAATTGATTTTGTTCTTCTGGTCTGATTTTCTTGTCCAAAACCTCTGTCCGCGTAGAAGCACTCTTAAGAAATTCTATATGACATATTTTTTTTTGTAAATTAATAAGTTACCATCATGATTTTTTGTTTTTAATGATAACATAAATTTTAATAACTATATATAAGTGAAATTTATATCTAACATTGATCAAGTAAAGATTTGCTATATGAAATAAAACTAGTAATTGAAGTTTAATCATTAATATATTTTGTAATATACATTACACTTTTTAATATTATTTATTATTTTTCTCATAATAATTTTTCTATATTTTGAATATATAGTTATTTAGGAATAAAATTGTTGTAGAATAATAAGTTATCATTATGACTTTTAGCTTTAGAAATTAACTAAAGTTTAATCACAATATAAAAGTCATAATTATTTTTAACATTAATTAATTAAATGTCTCCTATATTAATTATTAAGTAATCATAATATTTTTCTTATATTTTTAGTATTTATTTATTTAGAGTCTAAATTTGAGTAAAGTAAAATTCTAAACATGTTTTTAAACTTAAAATTTATTGTATAATTAAGTAATAAAAGAACTATATAATATAATTATTGTATAATAATAAGTTAACATTAAAAGTTTGTAGTACATAAGAAGAATTTTAGTTCTATAACACTAACTATTAATTATTTTTAGAGAAAAATGAATGTACACAGCTGTGTATTATACAGTCGGCTATGGCGACAGTTTTTTAGATTATAGCGATGGTTTCACCCGTCGCCATAGCCCAAAAAATCCGTCGTCATATCCCTATTGTGTAATACACAGCTATGTATATACATATAACCCTTATATTTAATAGTTAATAATTTCACAACTTAACTTACTAATTGCATATAATTTAATTTAATTTAATTTAATTATTTATTATTAGAATCTTATGATGTTATATCGTGGTCATATTATATTGGGGTTGGAAGACAATTAGAGGAATCAACCAAAATTTTCATGGAACATATTTAAAAGAATTCCTATTAAGTTTAGGTTTGATTAGTAATTATTTGGATTGTTTTAAATAAAATTATGGAGACTTTAAAAATTATTTTAATTGTAGTTAAATTTTAAGTCCATACCAAAGACCAAAAAACCAAGTAGCGAAGCATAAGTTTATTTTTCAAATAACATAATTCTTAATTTCTTATTCATTTTATATTTAATGATTATGAAATATTTTTTAAAATTTCACAAGTTAACTAGCAATATTTACAAACTTTGCTCAAAAAGGTATGATTAGTGAGCGAAAGGAATTATTTTATAAATAAAATTGTTCATAAAATAATATAATATTATCTATAATAGATAATTGTATGTGGTTTGCTTTATTTTTATTTTTTTTAAAATAAATTGTAAGACCCCAACTTTTAGGAATAAAAATGAATTTTCTATAAATATCATTTTTTTTAATATTATGGAGTGAATTTGATATAATGCTATAGTTGTGGGTAATATTTATAAATTTTACAAAGTACGCAAGTTGTTATATAATATTCGATTGGTTGGGGACTATTCGTTTTAACAGGGAATATTCGTACGACGGCACAATCATTGGTGGACCCCATAACGGAATTATTGTTGGATTGAAAAAACGACAAAAATATTTTTATGAAAATAACGGCGGAAGTTTTACCGTTAACTGTTGAAACACCCAATGTTAAAAGTACAGTAATACGCGTGGTTGCATAGTAGCACATGGTATTGATTATTGATGCTTACGTGAGAAGTCACTCAGTTTTGTTCAATTATTGCTACAGTAATTGTTGTATAGTATCTCACGTTATTTGATTCAATTATTGTCGATATTTTATATATTATTAAATCAATAATTGAGATAACAAAGTTATTAGTATTATTATTTGCAATATTAACGATGTCTAGAAATTCTGTCAAGGAGAGGTTTGGTCACCTAATTGTGCGTCAATAGGGAGAAATCCTTATTGGAAAGCCTCCTCTTTCCTAGGAACGACCTGGTCGATTAATAGTGTGAATTATAATAATGATGATGAATTTTGTTTTATTATTATTATAAATATAATAAAACAGAAAACTTTTTATATAAAACAGAATACTTTTTATAAAGTTTTATTTTATTTGATTATAAATAGAATATAATATATTTTATTATGCATAGTGTTTGCATAGTGCCTGCATAGTATTTGCATGGTAAAATCTTTTTATATAAAACAGAATACTTTTATAAAGTTATTTATTTTATTAGATTATAAATAGAATATATTATATTTTATTATGCATAGTGCCTGCACAGTGTTTGCATAGTAATATCTTTTTATATAAAACAGAATACTTTTATAAAGTTATTTATTTTATTAGATTTTAAATAAATATATATATATATATATATATATATATATATATATTTCATAAATAGAATATATTATATTTTATTGCATAGTATCCTTTCCATTCTCCTATAAATAGGATGCTTAGTTAGAATTGAAAACACACCAAAAATTCAGAGAATTCTTCTTCTATAATCTTGAACGTATTTCTTTAGACTTTTAAGAAGCTTTGAGCGTAGAAAATAGTATAAGTTTTCTTCAAGAATATCCTGGCCCTACCAGTCGGAATACTCTTCTTTCTAAGGTAAGGGGTATTATTCTTTCGTATTCATGAAGAGAGTTATTTTCTTTCAATACTCGTAAGGGTTGTTATTCCATTCTTTATTATTATGTTGGAATAACCTGTCTATGCGAAGTACCGCATACATGATGAAATTCTTCAGTTATTCCATTCTTTATTATTCTGTTGGAATAACATGTCTGTGCGGTCTATCGCATGCCTGGTAAATTCTGTTGTTATTCCATTCTTTATTATTCTATTGGAACATCTGTCTTTGCGGATTACGCATGACCTGGTTCCATTCTTTATTATTCTGTTGGAGCGTAATCATGACCTGGTTCCATTCTTTATTATTCTGTTGGAATATCCTGTCTGTGCGGATTACGCATGACCTGGTTCCATTCTTTATTACTCTATTTGAATAACATGTCTATGTAGATTACCGCATGCATGGTGAATGATCCTTTGTATTCATTCCTTATTAACCTGTGGAAATGATCTGTCGACGTGGATTACTGCATGGCGGGCAAAAATCCATTTACAGTCTCATATATTCTATTATACTCAGTTGGTTAAAATTTTGGCTTCTATACTCCATGAAATTAGTAAAATATCTTGGATATTTGCGCTTCATCCAGTATCTTTTCATGAAAATATTCTTCTGAGCATTCTTGAATTTTACTCCACAAAACAGTATCATGTTGACAATTTGGACATTATTGATTCAGGATAAATTAACTTATAAATCTTTAAAATTTATTCTTGAACTTGTTTTATTGAATTATTATGTCATTGTCATCATCCTCATGTTTATATTATGTTGAAAGTCATCTGTGGCCTGTAGTGCATAGATGGACTTGGTATGATTATGACCAGGGATTATTCGGTATAATCATGATCGTAAAGTTACAAATGATGTGGTAAAAATCCTTATTGGCCCGTAGTGCATTGATAAACAGTTGTTGGCATGATCATGGCCATTGATGAAAACACTAATATCCTTGGCCCGTAGTGCACGGATAATTTGTGGTCGTGATACTAATGAATATCCTTGGTCGTAGTGCAGGGATGATGTGGAATATTTATTAAGCTGAGTCTCAGCGATAAAAGTGATGAAAAACCTTTTAAATTATAGAAGATAGTAGATTTTATTCTCTACTTGACTCTTCTAATGGATTGCTTGTTCCGCTGCTGTTAAACTTGATGTTTGTTATATTTTATCAGTTTAACACTGTTGAAGACTAAAGATAAATTATTCTGCATTATCTTAGTCATAATATTTCTTACTGGCTAGTTGAGCTCACCCTTTTTGCTTTCATTGTTCTCTTCAGGAAATGAGAACGTAGCAGGGACTAGTCGGAGAAAGGAGTGACGATTCAGATGATAGTATTAGTAGTCCTCACTATTCTATGAAATAGTGTGATAATAAATGTATTGGGGACTTATTTTGAGTTTGAATACTGTCTAGAAGACAATATTTATATTAAAACTCACAGCTCATGTTGTATATTTAAGGTAGTATTTGTATTCTGTACCATGTATTTGGCGACTCAGAATAGGTGATAGTATACCTATTTTGGGGGTGTCACATAAATGTTGTAATCATTCTAATACCAATAGTTAGTTAATTTGTGAAATTCAATTTTTTTTATAATCATTGTATATAAAACTAATAAAATATTAAAAATAATGCTATTTAAAAGGAATTGATATTTTCATAAACTAATATGATATTTCCACAAGTGGATCCCATTTTTATTTAAATCAATCCTTTGTGCAGTAGACTAACTATAGGATGCAATTTTTATGCCCAATTTATCCTTATTTAATAAAATTGAATTCTAATATATTTTAACTATTGCTCAAAAGTCTATTCATATTCTCTTTCTTATTGAATTCACATGTACTATGTACAAACATGTATAAACAAAAAAGAAGTGTAGACGTAACACTATATATATATATATATATATAAGGTCAGGATTAGGTCCGTCTGTACAGAACTGTTTTATTATATGTATCCAAATCACACCCAAAACACTGTATTATGGAAAAATTTCAGTTCCATAAAATATTAAACTTTTTTTTAGTTGTTCAAAAAAACTATAAAAAAAAATTCCGGATTTTAACAAAATTCGAACTCTCGGACCTGATCAATTCTGTATATATATATACACGCGCGCGAGAATTGAGAAGTTCATACGACTGAGGACGTACGATAAACAACGTATGTAGATTGTTCATAAACAAAACTTAGAATAACTAAAAAATAACAATAAATACTAGTCCTAAAATTTACATACAAATTTAAGTGAGAGTGATGTTATTCATGTACTAATACTTTCATTGCTTCTTTTTTCTTCTATTGCTTAATCGACTTGTGCGATTTTAAGTATCACAAGAGAGGAAAGAAGGAAGGTAGAGGGTAATTATTTGACAAAATCTTTTATATATATATGTATATATATATATATATATTATTTTATTTAAACATGATAAAGAAAATTAAAAAGAAACAAGCTAATCAAAATAGGATGAAGTTTAGTTGGTATAAAAGATTTTAAGATTTATAACTAACTTGTTTTATTCAAATACTTAACTAGTTTTAGTAATATAATTTAGTAAATTATATTACTAAAAAGTCTATTGACTTTTTAGTACTATGATATGATAATAGAAATTCTGAAAATAATTTTTTCCCTGGTGGAAGAAAGTCTTGGATCCTAATTTTTATGTGTAAATAATTTTACTCACTTATTTCGTAATAATTTTCTAATTATTATTAATATTATTACTATCATATTATTAAATAAATAAAAATTGTCTTTAATTGAGCAACACTACCAATCAAATAAAATTAAGCAACTAGTTCAAAATTAAATCTTATAGTTAGTTTACTGCACAAAGGGTTGCTTTAGTTAAAAATGGGATCCACTTGTGGAAATATCAAATTAGCTTGTGGAAATATCAATTCTCTATTTATAAAATAAACATGTGTTTTGCCTTTTTTAAAAAACACTAGTATACTAAGCACTCATAAAACACTATCATTTTGTCTTTTATAAGTTAATCCTAGTAAGTATTATGATTGTCTATTTTAGTATATCTATATTATAATAATTATGTCATTTATATTGTAAATAATAATTCAAATTACTCAAGCTTAATATAGCTTGCTTACTTGTGTTTCAATATTTTATATTGTAGATAAGTATGATATAATAGTATAACAATTTATCACTATATGATATATCACCCTAGGTGTTTTAATTAAGTTAATTTAAAGTTTTTCAGGATCATAAATAGTGTTTTGGTTTTAGTTAAATTATAGGTTTAAAAAGTGTTTTAATAATATTTAATAAAATAAATTAGAAGGCTTTAAAGAGTGTTTTAGTAACAATTAATTATAGTCTCATACCAAATACCATGGACTGTTATAAAATTATGTATGTCTAGATTCATATTATGGATGTCTAGGTACATGTAACTCCCATGTCCATTGAGTTATGAAACTCATAACCTTTGAGTTTTGTAACCTACTAGTATTTATGTTAGTATTGATGTTATTATATCTATAAATAATAACATTTGTAAAGTGAATGATGGAGATATCAAAGTAAAAAAGAGAATGCTCTCTTTTCTCTAATCTTGTTTGTTCTTGATTTTATTAATATTTTATAACACGTTATCAGCACGAGTTGTTCCTCACCTTCATCTTGAAGATAATCATTTTTGGTTTGAAATAGAAGAAGGTATAACTGTGATGCCCCCAAAACAAGTATACATCACCCATCTTGAGTCGCCAAATACATGGTACAAAATTCAAATACAACTTAATTATACAACAGTCGTGTAAAATATAGCTGAGAGTTTAAAAAAAATATTGCCTTCTAGACAATATCCACTCTCAATGGAGTCCTCATTACAATTATTATCACACTATTTCACAGAATAGTGAGACTACTAAAGCCACTTATCCTGGACCATCACTCCATTTCCCGACTCGTCTCAGCTATATTTTTATTTCTTGGAGAGAACAGTCAAAGAAAAGGGTGAGCTCAACTAGCCCAGTAAGAAATATTATGACTAAGATAATGCAGAATAAATTATCCTTAGCCTTCAATAGTATAACAACTGATAGAATATAATAGACAACAAGTTTTAGATCAACAACTGCAGCGGAACAAGCAATCCATTAGAAGAGTCAAGTAGAGCATGAAATCTACTATCTTCTATGATTTAAAAATGTATTCATCAAATTTATCGTTGAGACTCAGCTTAATAAATAAACCACATCATCGAATCATCCCTGCACTACGGGCCAAAGATATACATGTAATCATCAATTTTCATGACTATACCGAATAATCTCTGGTCATAATCATACCCATAACTGTTCATCAATGCACTACGGGCCAATGAGGACTTTTACCACATCATTCGTTACATTACGGTCATGATTATACCGAATAATCCCTGGTCATAATCATACCAAGTCCATCTATGCACGTAAGCCAAAGATGACTTTCATCGCAATATAAGCACGAGGATGATGACAATGACATAATAATTCAATAAAACAAGTTCAAGGATAAATTTTAAAGATTTATAATTTAATTTATCCAGGAATCAATAACGTCCAAATTATCAACATGATACTTCTTTGTAAAGTAAAATTCAAAAATAATATTCAAGTACCAAAAATAATTTGGACAGAAAAGAAATATATTTTTTGGGTGAATAGTACCCTGTGAATAGTACTTCGGGAATAGTACCCCGACACGAAAAGTGTCCCGAATACCAGAATGAATGATACTAGAGTGAATAGTTATCGGGTGAATAGTAACTCGTGAATAGTACTCTGGCACGAAAAGTGCCCCGAGTACCCGAGTGAATAATACTAGAGTGAATAATAACCGGGTGAATAGTAACACGTGAATAGTAACTCGTAAAAGAAAATATCAAAGAAAATAATATTCCATGAGTACAAAAGAAATGATATCTCATACGAGTATAATATAATATACGAAACTGTAAATGGATTTTCACCTGCCATGCAATAATCTACGTAGACAGATCATTTCCACAATTTAATAAAAAATGAATACGAAAGGTCATTCACCATGCATGCGATAATTCACATAGACAGGTTATTCAAATAGAATAATAAAGAATGGAATAACAGAAGAATTCACCAGGCATGCGATAGACCGCACAGATAGGTTATTCCAACAGAATAATAAATAATGGAACCAGGTCATGCGTAATACGCACAGACAGGATATTCCAACAGAATAATAAAGAATGGAACCAGGTCATGCATAATCCGCACAGACAGGATATTCCAATAGAATAATAAAGAATGGAATAACAGAAGAATTTCACCATGTATGAGGTACTTTGCATAGACAGGTTATTCCAACATAATAATAAAGAATGGAATAACAGAAGAATTTCACCATGTATGCGGTACTTTGCATAGACAGGTTATTCCAACATAATAATAAAAAATGGAATAACAGAAGAATTTCACCATGTAAGCGGTACTTCACATAGACAAGTTATTCCAACGTAATAATAAAGAATGGAATAACAGAAGCTCTCTTTGTGAGATCCCGAATTTTATGAAATAAAAGTATTCAATTTTTTTATAATTATTATTTTATTTAGTAAATGTTTAAATTGATAAAAGGTTAAAGTTACGGGTGATATTTTAAAATTTTGCAAAGTAAGCAAGTTGTCATAAAATAATTAGTGGTAAAAGTACAGTAATACGCGTGATTGCATAGTAGCACGCGATATTGATTATTGATACTTATGTGAGAAGTCACTCAGATATACTCAATTATTGCTACAGTAATTGCCGCATCATATCTCTCATATTATTGATTCGATTATTGTCACAATATCATATGTATAATATTTTATATATTATTAAATTAATAATTGAGACGACAAAGTTATTTATATTATTAATTGTAATATTTACAATGTCTAGAAGTTCTGTCAAGGAGAGGTTTGGTCATCTAATTGCGCGCCAATAAGGAGAAATCCTTATCGGAAGCCCCTCTTTCCTGGGAACGACCTGGTTGTTAAATATTGTGAGTTATAATATTAATGATGAATGTTATAAAAAAATTAAATTTGAGTTCGGAGTTGAATTTAGAGACGCGGACGTGATATTTGAGTCCGGAATAATGAAATTAGTAGAAATAAACTATAAACACAAAATTTGTCGGGATTGACTTTTTGGTCAAAAAAAGTCAACAGTTGACTTTTTCAAAAAAAGTCGAACTTCGAAATTTCAAAAATGAAATTTTTGAGAAAAATATTTCCATTGTGTTGGGATTGTTAGTGTTCGTGGAAATCGATATTTATTTCGATAATAATTGATGTCTGGAGGTTATATTGACCAATCGGATAATTAATCGAATAAATAAGTAATTAATTGCTATTAATTCACATGATTATAACTATTTGTTCACATGTATGTACTATTGATTCACATTCATGTACTATTAGGGGAGGTGGTGCAAGATTGATAATATTTGCATGACTAAGTTAAAAATGAAGGTATAGATGGAGGTACTATACTGTAATTCATATTTTTACATGATTATAACTATTGAGTCACATGATTGTACTATTAATTCACATTATTTACTATTAGGGGATGTGGTGCAAGTTTGATAATACTTGCAGGACTAAATTAAAAATAAAAAAAAGTTGAATGTATTATACTGTAATATTTCGAGCCCCAAAACGTGCAATTATCGAAACTATATTTTCTTATAAATAGAAGCTCATTCTTCCTTCATTTCTCACCAATTCACTAAATCTATAGAGCAATTATTATAGAGAGAAATTATAGAGAGAAAGAAAAAGAGAAGTCTGATACCTCACTATTCCAGTATCCAATTTTTTCTAAGGTAAGGGGTATTATTTCTTTCGTATTCATGAAGAGAGCTATTGTTATTCCATTCCTTATTATTCTGTTGGAATAACCTGTATACGTGGACTACCGTATACATGGTGAAATTATTCTATTATTTCATTCTTTATTATTATGTTGGAATAACCTGTCCATGCGAAGTACCGCATACATGGTGAAATTCTTCTGTTTTTCCATTCTTTATTATTCTGTTGGAATAACCTGTCTGTGCGTTCTATCGCATGCCTGGTGATTTCTGTTGCTATTCCATTATTTATTATTCTGTTAGAATAACCTGTTTGTGCAGTCTATTGCATGCCTGGTGATTTCTGTTGTTATTCCATTCTTTATTATTCTGTTAGAATATTCTGTATGTGCGGTTTACGCATGACCTGGTTCCATTCTTTATTATTCTGTTGGAATAACCTGTCTGTGCGGTCTATCGCATGCCTGATAATTTCTATTGTTATTCCATTCTTTATTATTCTGTTGGAATATCCTGTTTGTGCGGCTTACGCATGACCTGGTTCTATTCTTTATTATTCTATTGGAATAACCTGTCTGTACGGTCTATCGCATGCCTGGTGATTTCTATTGTTATTCCATTCTTTATTATTCTGTTGTAATATCCTGTCTGTGCGGTTTACGCATAACCTGGTTCCATTCTTTATTATTATATTAGAATAACATGTCTATGTGGATTACCGCATGCATGGTGAATGATCATTTGTATTCATTCCTTATTAAATTGTGGAAATGATCTGTCTACGTGGATTACCGCATGGCGGGCGAAAATCCATTTGCAGTTTCGTAATTTTTCTGACCCTCAAAAATTTTGGAAAAATTTAAAATGATAATTTGTTGAGTTTTCTAGATTGTGTCCAAAAATGACCATTTTTGGATGTATAGATTAGGAGTTATGAATTTTATGGGAAAATACTATTTTAAAAGTAAACCCTTATAAATCCTTGTGGTTAACTTCAAAATTGGTAAAAATTTTATTGGGAGTACATGTATATAACAGGAGTATACCCTATAAATTTTGGAATTTTTGGACAAAAGTACATTTTATGATAAATGTCTAAATATTCGACAGTTTTGGCCATATGAAAAATAGTAAATGAATTTTAAAAATTCTGAGAAAATATATGTTCAATATGGGACTATATTCTGCTAAATCCCAGAAAATAAATATTTTTAGGACTGATTTGGTATTTTTCATGAAAATGAACTAGTTATGAGTAAATGAATTAAATATGTTATGTGAAGTAACAAAATTAGAAAATAGGATTTTATGGCTTGGGAATCCTATATAGGGTATATGCAGATTTTTGATGAGGGATTTGATCATTGGTGATGAAATCTTACGAGTATGGTATTTTTGAATGATTAAAATGCATTATTTAGTAAAGTGTAAACAATTGAAATAAATTATTTATAAGTTTAAGAAGTGATTAAAATATTGTTATAATATTAATAATATTAGATTATAAGTTTATTAAGTGATTGATAATATTTGGATAAATTTAAAGTCTTTAATATTTATCCTTATTTTCGCTTATATCATGGTCATCATCCTCATGCTTATATTGTGATGAAAGTCATCTTTGGCTTACGTGCAAAGATGGACTGTTAATTATTGGTTTTATAGTTGTATACTTAATTATTGGTTTTATAGTTGTATATCTTTGGCTTATGTGCAAAGATGGACGATTGATTATTGATTTTATAGTTGTATATCTTTTGGCTTACGTGCAAAGATGGACTATTGATTATTGATTTTACAATTGTATATCTTTGGCTTACGTGCATTGATGGACAGTTGTTGGTATAATTATAACCAGGGATTATTCGATATAATCATGACCATTGTGGAAAACACGAATATCCTTGGCCCGTAGTACATAGATAATTTGTGGTCGTAATACTAGTGAATATCCTTGGTTGTAGTGCAGGATGATTCAATAATGTGAATTATTTATTAAGTTGAGTCTCAGCGATAACATATTGATAATACACTTTTAATTCGTAGAAGATAGTAGATATCATGCTCTACTTGACTCTTCTATAATACAGTTGTATGTCTTTCGCCTGTAATGCAAAGATGAATTGTTAATGAATATATTTGGTCGTAGTGCAAATATGAATTTATTAGTATGATTATGAGCAGGAATTGTGATTTGGTATAACCATGATTTTTGATATTTCAGGTGAAGATAGGTGATGAAAATTATCTTCGTCCTGGGTGCGAAGAGGAATTTAGAATCACAATTATGATTATGAGTTATTCATATGATTGTGGACATGAATTGTTGATTGATGTTACAGGAATAAAACATTATTGGTGGACTTTTAACATGGAGAAGATAATAGATCTGATGGTCTATTTGACTCTTCTAATGGATTGCTCGTTCCACTGCAACTATGGTTGAAAAGTTTTATCATCTACTATATGTTCTAAATCTCTGATTTATTACTGATGAAGGCTATTGATGATGTAAATTATCTTTAGTCAAGATATTTTTTACTGGACTAGTTGTGCTCACCCTTTTTACTTCACAATCCCTTTCAGGTAATAAGAATGTAGCTGGGTCGAGCAGGGATAACAGGGAAATGGTGTGATGGTCCGAGATTGTCAAGTTTTTCAAAACATTATAAAACGGCATGACATGCAACAGATAATTGTATTGAGGACCTAAGATGTGTGTGTCGTATTTTATATGTCACTTAATAATTGATTTTGGCGAACAACAATAGGGTGATGAGAACCCGACTTTGAAAGCGTCAAAAGTGCACCTCATTAGAATGAATATGATAGTAATCTTCTCGTTCTTCTTTGGGGTCTTAAAATATTTGTTGCTGTATTTTATATGGAATTATAATAATTTGAGTTTGGATACTGTCTACAAGATAATATTGTATTAAAACTCACGGTTTAACTGTGGTCGTACTCTGCATGACAGTTCAACAGTTGTATAAATGAAGTTTGTATTTGATTTTTATAGAGTGATATCTGGTGACTCAGAATGGGTCGTGTGGACCTATTTTGGGGGCGTCACACTCTTCATGAATACTAAAGAAATAATATCCCTTATCTCAAAAGAAGACTAGATACTGGAATTGTGAGGTAGCAGACTTCTCTTCTTCTTCTCTCTATAATTTCTCTCTATAATAATTGCTCTATAGCTTTAGTGAATTGGTAAAAAATAATGAAGGAATGAGCTTCTATTTATAGGAAAATATAGTTTCGATAATTGCACGTTTTGGGGCTCGAAATATTACTATATAGTACCTTCCTCTTTTCCTTCATTTTTAATTTAGTCCTGCAAGTATTATCAAACCTGCACCACCTCCCCTGATAGTAAATCATGTGAATCAATAGTTCTAGACATGTGAAAATATGAATTACAGTATAGTACCTTCCATCTATACCTCCATTTTAACTTAGTCATGCAAGTATTATCAATCTTGCACCACCTCCCCTAATAGTAAATGAATGTGAATCAATAGTACACATATGTGAATAAATAGTTATAATCATGTGAATCAATAGTAATTAATTGCTCATTTATCCGGTTAATTATCCGATTGGTTAATATAACCTCCAGACATCAATTATTATCGAAATAAATGTCGATTTTCACTAACATTAATAATTCCAACATAATAGAAACTATCAAATTCATCTTTAATCAATACGAACTTATTCATTATTAATATTATAATTCACAATATTTAACAACCATGTCGTTCCCAGAAAAGAGGGGACTTTTCGATAAAGATTTCTCCTTATTGGAGCGCAATTAGGTGACCAAACCTCTCCTTGACAGAACTTCTAGACATTGTCAATATTACAAATAATAATATGAATAACTTTGTCAGTCTCAATTATTGATTTAATAATATAAAATATTATGACAATAATTGAATAAAACCGAGTGACTTCTCACATAAGCATCAATAATCAATACTGTGTGCTACTATGCAACCACGCGTATTACTAGTACTTTTATCACCGATTATTTTATGACAACTTGCTTACTTTGAAAAAATTTCAAATATCACCCTTAACTTTAACATTTTATCAATTTAACCATTTACTAAATAGAATAATTATAAGAAAATTAATACTTTCATTTCATAAAATTCGGGGTCTCACAATAACTCTCTCTCTATATATGTGTGTTTGAGTATTGCATGGTCATCATGCATACCTGTACTATTTTTTTTCTATTTGATAATTATTCTATGCATGTGATCACAAATAATTCAATTATTCTGAAAAAATCAATTAGCTTGTTTGATAATTATTATCTGGAATTTGCTAAAAGAAATATCTGATAGTTGTCATTAGTACTGCATGCCAAACAAAGTTTTAAATATTCATTCCCTTTTATATTATTACTGCATACTATTATCTAGATCTACATAACTTTATGGAAGAATGGTAAGCATTGAGGTAAAGCGGGGGAAATATATCAGTCTGCTAAAAGAGTAAATAGCAATCAAATATTTGACTGGTGACACCATAAAAGAACACATCAACAAACACATCCTCTATATCTGTTACTATATTTGGTGGTATTATATGCCTATACATATGTACAAGTATATTTGAGAAATGTTATCTCAAGAATATATAGGGAAGCATATTGGGCTATGAAAATTTGTTGGAGCACAAGTATATACTCATGTAATATTACCATCCTCTATGGTACTATTTAGTACTATAAAAAGCAGTTTTCTAGAATTAATCGACACGATTTCATGAATTTTTCTAACTGAATAATATCCTATTACAAGGCTTAACAATGTACAATCTGAAATAAAGGAAAACTTTTGTAACTTCAAATGGTTGTAGAAACCAAAAATTCTATGTGAACGAATGCATCATTTAAAAGGTATTCATTATGATAAGAGGCATGAACTATTATCATTTATTCTTTACATTTTTATATACCTCATGCAAAATTTTCAGTCTTTGAATGGTGATAGTTACGTAGCGTTGTTATATTATAATAAACTAAATTTCTAATGATTTTTGATATATTTTTGTATGAAGTTACAATGACAAATATACTTAGTAGTGTTGGTTTGTTATTTAGTTTTAGTGGAAAATTTTAGTTTCGTATTTTACTGCATTTTTATAAATTGTTTCAATATAATTAAATCTGAACATATATAATTATTTAATTTGATGGGGAATATGTTTAGTTATTTAATATTCAAATTTATAAATTTGAATTTGTTACCCTTGATTTATATCGAGCAAGAATTATTTGTAATGGAATCTTAATGATGAGATTCATATAAAGGCAAAGAACCTTGGAGATATAATTAAAGTTGGCAATCATGCATCCCTGCAGGATCATGCAAAATTAATTATTTTTATTCGCTATCATCTCCATGGAAAAAATTTTTTATAAAGACATGTTAGAAAAAAATATTTACTATATTTCATGCCTCGAATATGCTCCTGTAGTAGCAATATTGTGAGTGTAAGTTCATAATATATATATATATATATATATATATATATATATATATATATATATATATATATATATATATATATATATATTCCATGAAGCGATAAAGGAAATTATATTCCTAGAAGTGATATCATTTCTTCTAGTGGCTATACAAAATAATGAGTTTTTGCTTAAAAACCAAAAATCTCGCTCGACCGATTCTATTACATTCCCTAAAGTGAATGGAACCTCATTTGATAATCATAGAGGAAATTATGGTTGTAGTTGTGGTAGTGGACTTGAAAAGAACAATCAATAAATAAAAGAGAATGTACCCGTCGTACTCCTAAATATTTGGTTGATTTGTATCAAGACTCCATAAAAGAAAATGAAATGGAATGATCCTGAAAATCCCATGAATTATTTTGACTTTTCAAATGGAGTGGATATAACTAATTTTGATATCTATGGTTTCCTTGATGATATGTTGATAGAAATGTTCATACCAATTAATTATTTTTATTTCATTATATTATGACATTATAATAAGTATTTTTATTATATGTTTTATTTATGTTTCAAGTAATAAAGTTAAAATTATGTTTTGCATATATAAAGTTGTATGGGTCAGAAGCTCATCAAACTTTAAAGGCTCTAGAAGAGCGATTATTCATCAAACATAATTGAAGACTCTTGAAGAGTGATTATTCATCAAATTTAATTAAAGTCTTTGGAAGAGCGATTATAATGTTTTCAAAGGGCACAAAACTTTGTATTGATGATTCTTTATATTTTTCTGAGACAAGCAGAAATTTGCTCAGCTTTAAGGATATACGTTATAATAGTTATTATATTGAAATCAATAACGAAGGCAGTGAAAAATTTCTTTATATTACTTCAATAGTATCGGGCCAGAAAGCTCATATTAGAAAAATTATATATTTTCTCTTCTGGGTTATATTATACTAAAATGAGAATAGTTAAAACAAATGTTGTAATACACCAAGTGGCAACCAGAAGTGTTTGGATCCAAATAGTTTTTATGATTTGACATGATCATCTAGGATCAATTATGATGCATTGAATTATTGAAAACTCCCATGAACATTCTTTAAAGAACCAGAAGATTCCTTTACCTGTTGATTATATCAAAGTAAATTAATTATCAAATTATCACATTTAATTATTGTTATTTGGTGTTCATCTTCTAAGAAAGAATTCAGAGTGATATTTTTAAGGTATATTTTGAGGAATTGTTATTTTAATAGTATTCCCACCATTAGGGGGAGAAAAGTCGTTGCCTGAAGCACGACGTGAGATCATTGCCTGAAGCACGACAAGAGATTAATTGGAATGTTTCAACGTTATTTAATCTTGATCTTTATACAAATCAATATGAACTAGAAGTTCAAAGGATAATTCATTTGCAATGAATTACAAATTAATTACCAGAATTATTCACCGATAATAAGAAAATAGTGATATCTCACATTCTAGCTGCTAATACTCTAGCAGAGATTGATGTCCCTGTAGGACAATCAATTAATGCAGCAGCAAATTGAATCAAAGTCACACCTGAAATATAGAATTTCCCTGAAGAATAAAGTACAAGAAAAACAAGTTGCAGCCTATAAAGAGGCTATACCCATGAAACAGGCTACAAAATTTATCAATCTATCCAAAACTTATGAATAAAAATCTCTTGTAAATAAAACTTTTGAAGAGTTATTCCCTGAAGAGGATGAGTTATCCCCTGAAGAGGATCAGGTACCTGAAAGTAACGAGATCTCGATACATTATGTATATACAGGAGACATATATATTGGATAGAAATAAAATCGTTGTCGACAACATATTTTCATATAAGTTTGCTATAGATATTACTAGAAGTAATGATCATATATATGAACCACAAATCGTTGATGAATGTAGAAATATTTGGCCAATGTAGAAAGAGGCGATTCAGGCAGAATTAAATTCACTAAGTAAATATGAAGTTTTTGGACCTGTAGTTCGAATACCTAAAGGTGTAATGCCTGTTGAATACAAATGGGTATTTGTACGAAATAAGAAAAATGAAATTATATGGTACAAAGCGCAACTTGTAAAACAAGGTTTCTTCGCAGAGACATGATATTAATTATAAAGAAACATATGCTCCTGTAATGGACACAATTACATTCAGATTTTTAATTAGGTTGGTAGAAAGAGAAATTAATGGATGTTGTTACATCATATCTGTATGGATCATTATATAATTATATATACATGAAAATTCCTGATAGGATTTAAAATGCCCGAAGCATATAATTCTACATCTCGAAATATGTATTCTATTAAGCTACAAAGATCTTTATATAGGTTAAAGCAATCCAGATGCATATTGTGGTATAATCGCCTAAGTGGATATCTTTTGAAAGAAGGATTTGAGAATAATTCAATTTGTGCATCCATTTTTATCAAAAGATCATAATCTGGATTTGTTATTATTATTGTATTTATTGATGAAAAATCTTGCTCTAGAAGAGTCGACAAAAAATAACTAATTTAATATGAAAGATATTGGTAAGTCAAATTTTTGTCTTGGCCTACAAATTGAACTATAGAATTCTTGTTTATCAATAAACATACACAGAAAACGTCCTGAAGTAACTTTACATGGATAATGTTAATCCTTTGAGTACTCCAATGATGGGTTGGTCACTTGATATCAAGAAATATCCGTTTTGACCACAAGAAAATGATTAATAAACTTTTGGTCTTGAAGTACCATATCTTTTTGAAATTGGTGTTTTGGTCCTGGAGTACTATATCTTAATGTAATTGGTACTTTGATGTATCTTGCAAATTTGAAAGATCTGACATAACATTTGTAGTTAACTTACTAGCAATGTATAGTTATGCACCTAACTCGAAGATATTGTAATGAAATTAAACATATTTTACTGTTATCTTCGTGAGACTATTGATTTGGGATTATTTAATCCAAATGGTGATAGAACCAAGCATATTGCACCAAAATTATTTATACACATGAGCCCCAGAAGAATGGCAATATTGATCATGTAATAATTTGGTTGATATATTCATTAAGTCATTACCAACTATAATTTTGAAGAAGATGGTGCACAATATTGGCATACTTCGACTTAATGATATTTTTATCATGAACAATGAAAATTCTATGTAATTATGAAAGGGAGTAAAAAGGATATGTGCTGATTGTACTCTTTTTCCTTCACTAAGGTTTTTTTCCCACTGGGTTTTCCTTTCCAAGGTTTTAATGAGGCAATCCCAAAACACTAGAAGTTATACAAGAATATTGTACTCTTTTCCTTCGCCAAATTTTTTTCCACTGGGTTTTTATCTGGTAAGGTTTTTAACTAGGCATATTCTTAGAAAATTGCTACAAAAGAACTCCATCCATTCTGTATGAAGACAATGCTGCATGTATAACTCAATTAAAAAGGGGATACATCAAAGGAGATAAAACAAAGCACATCTCACCGAAATTCTTTTTCACACATGACCTTGAAAAGTGTGGTAACATTGATGTTCAGCAAATTCGCTCAAAAGATAATCTAGCAGATTTCTTCACCAAAGCATTACTAACTGCAACGTTTGAAGGATTGCGTCACAATATTGGAATGCGACAGCTGAAGGACTTAAGGATATATTCATGAGGGAGAGATAATACGCGCTGCACTCTTTTTCCCTTAACCAAGGTTTTTTCCCATTGAGTTTTTTCTTGTAAGGTTTTTAATGAGGCAGCTTTCAATGCGTATAGCTATACAATAGACATCCAAGGGGTAGTGTTATAAAATTATGTATGTCTAGATTCATATTATGGATGTCTAGGTACATGTAACTCCCATGTCCATTGAGTTATGAAACTCGTAACCTTTGAGTTTTGTAACCTACTAGTATTTATGTTAGTATTGATGTTATTATATCTATAGATAATAACATTTGTAAAGTGAATGATAGAGATATCAAAGTAAAAAAGAGAATGCTCTCTTTTCTCTAATCTTGTTTGTTCTTGATTTTAGTAATATTTTATAACAAAAATTTTAGTTATTATATATGTGTATATAGATAAATATAGATAGTATCAAGATGCTTTAAAAAGTGTTTAGTTTAGTAACCGTTAAATTCTAGTCTCTGTACCAAAGAAGGACCAAAGAACTTTATTTTGCCTTATTATTATATATGTATATAGATATAAATTTTACAGCTCACATGGTTGAATTTTAGACTTTCACAAATTAATTAGGTAAAAATAAATAAATGAGACTCTTTTTGAATATATGTTTTTAATAACAATGAAATACGAACTTTATTTTATGACAATATAACTCGAGTATATAGTTGTTAAGCATATTGGAAATATATCACAATTTTAGCCCAAATAAGGCTGAGTTCAAACCCCTTTCCCCAACATAAACTAGAAAGAAACCATAATCCTTGCATCAATTGAGACATCTCAAACACATGTATTGTACAAAAATCATTGTATGCTTCATTCAGTAAGGTGAATCTGTAAAATGGATGACTTAGTTTTATACACAAATATTAGGAGCTGCTAAAAGAATAGCTCTTTATGAATCTAAACCAATCAAAAGCAGCTTTTCCATTGTCACCTTGCCGAGAGCCAGAGCCAGAGCTTATTGTAGTGATCGAAGCTTCAACTTGGGACCCTCTTCTTCGTGTCTCAATTGAATTTTTGCCGAGAATGGCTTAGATGTCAAGCATTTACTTTTACTACACATTCTTTGGTCTACTCAATTCTCTCAAGATTATACCTCACCATTCCCTCGAGAGCCAGTCGAAAGGCACTTAGAGGAAGGCATTGTAGACTTTGGATAGCTAGATCAGCTTTTTCTTTTGCTAAATCTTGGGCTCTCTCAATTCCCCCACAGCTCTTGACTAGTTCAATGGCCTCGTTGAGGGAACCAGTCTCACAAAATTCAGATTCAATGATTTCCCGTAGTTTTGGTACTTTTTCAAGTGCAAAAATCACTGGTGCAGTCAAGTTCCCTTTTGCCAGGTCACTTCCTGCTGGCTTCCCCAGTTGCTCTGCTGACTGGGTGAAATCCAATATGTCATCAACAACTTGGAAGGATAAACCGAGGTTCTTACCATATTGATACATATGCTCGCTGATATCACTGTCAACCCCACTAAAAATGGCAGCTCCTTTTGTGCTAGCCGCGATCAAAGAAGCTGTTTTGTAGTAGCTTTTGATCAAATACTCATCAAGTTCAACATCACAGTCAAACAAGCTGGATACCTGCTTTATTTCACCACTTGCAAAATCTTTAATAACCTGCCATAATATATAACCCAGAGAATTTAGACATGCAAGATAAAATAGATGAGCATCACATGCATTCTCTCTTCAAATTTTTTTTATATAATAAAGGTTATTAGAAAACACATGGCTTGTTTAGTTCAAAAGATAATTATTAATCATGTTTCAATTTCAAGAGGTTTTGGTATGTAAAACAGAAAAAGAGTAAAGTAGATGTGACATACTTGGCTGATGAGCTTTATGACCTCAAGGTTTTCCAGATTAGCCAGGTACCATGACGACTGTGCAAACATGAAATCCCCTGCCAGAACAGCAACTCGAGTGCCGTACAGTTGATGAACGGTTTCCTGTCCTGCATATAAGCAAGTTAAGAGAGGTAACTAAAAGGTGGTGGCTTACTCATTAACTAGCCAAAAAGATGGAGTGAACAATCAAAATTTGGTAATGGTGTATAGACTTGATAAAAGCACCTCATTAGTGAATGCCTTTTCATCTTAGACTAAGTTATCAATATCGTCGTTATTGAAGGGTTTACTTGAAGATCTCTATTTAGATTCTCTCTCTCTCTCTCTCTCTCTCTATATATATATATATATATATATATACACACTTCACATGTAGGTGTGAAGAGATTATATACTCAATTAAATTCAGTATAGAGAGATAAAAATTTGAACAAGGCATTCCTTTATGCAGAATCATCTCTCCTATAGGCTAAAACCTCCACCTTAATCTGGCCAAGACATGGACTAATCCAATAGCACCTTTTCTGTTTTGGTAAATAGGACACGGTTAAAACTTAAACAGGCTCAACTGCCAACTAGGCTTTAGCATTAATTATGCAGCTCCAAAGTAAAGAACCAAAAAATCTCATTGGTATGCTAATAACATCACTAACAGGAGAGGGAAAAAAATGTAAAACTCAGTTTGTGTTGCAAATATCATTATAGTTTGGTGAGAACTGAAAGTTGCATATACTTTGACCGGAAACTAAGAAACAACACAAAGATCTCAATAGCACCTTACACATATCTAAAGACTAAAGTCGTACCTCTCCGCATGTCACTTTCATCCAGTACATCATCATGTATCAAGCTTGCGGTATGAATCATTTCAATGATCTCTGCCAAACGTCTATGCTCTTTAGTAAGTTCCCTGAATTAGAAAAACATGCATGATGAATGATGAATCAGTTAGTTGAATTTCTAATTATGTTGCAAACAAAGAACACTAGACGATGCTCACTTCAAGCCTACAAATTCTGCAGTGGCTCTTGACACTAGGAAGACCAAAGCTGGTCTCATCCTCTTTCCACCAGCACTAAAGATCTGCTCAGCAGCAGACATCAAAACTGGATTTTCTGCACCAACAATCTAGCAGATGGACTTCATTAGATACACAAAATGTATACAGTTTGGAAAGACTATGCTGACAAATAAATTAAAGTACTTAGGAAGATTTGGAACAAAAGTTCATTAAGAGGCCCTTTTGCATTGGATGCCGATGAAACACAATGAAGCTATTTGTACAGAAACTTAAGGTGTTCAGAACTGAATATAACTGATAAAAGCACACGGTAGCAGCGCCAGTTACAGTGATGCCATTATTAATCATTGATGGAAAAAGCAGGCAGCTTGTTACAACTAAAAATAGGGTAACTGCTAGCAACTTTTGTGCTGATACCTAAGTCTCTGGTGCAATGATATTACAATAACTTTTCTAATCAAATATCTGAATGGTGAAATTGTAATCAGCATCCACCACTCAAAATCACCCTCTCCGAATCATCACCCCCATACCACCCATATCGCAAACATCTATAAATATACATATATTGACAGTGAGAGATGTAACAGCAGTAGACTGTAAGCTCTTTAGTAGATGAACCTTGTCTATAACAGTGCCAGTCAAAGATTAAGTTGAATAAAAGAAACCAGTAACTAGATATATCTTTGACAAGTTTGTGGCAACCTTTTTATAAAGCCAAAGATGAATTGTTAAGATTAAGAAACTTGTCCTGCACCAATGCTCTGTGGCTGTGTTCATCATCCTCCCTTCATTCGCGACAGTCATCACTGGCTCTCATGTAGTAATCCTCATGGTCATTCCCACCACAATTGACAATAGGCATCATCTAACTTAAACTATGATTTGTTTAAAGTCAATATCTCAACTATTTGTATAATATAAATGCTGCTACTGCCACTCTTACAGACTTAATTACTAGTGCCCTTTACCTTGAATCTTCCCTCGCCTTTTTCCAATTATAATTCATCTGCCACTTTACCATCAGCAATCATCACCACTGCTGACACAACCAAACCACTGCCACGTATACTTTCTCAAAATCTACTAAAAGTCCATTTTCTCACAAAGTTGAAACAAACTTTTAACTTTGGCTATTAAAGCCAATAGTAAAAGCAAAATAAGAATTTTTATGGGATACTCACCGACTGTAAATTATTGTTCAATGTCAGGAGGTCATCGGCAACAACTTCAAACAATTTCACTAGTGAAATTGGGCTCCTTGGCTCTGTCTTCAGTTCCAATACCGGTGGAGGAACTGGTGCAACCCCTACAATGATACCATAACTATTAGAATTTAGAACTATCGTTATCAGGATTAAAACTCAAAATCAGACGACACAAAATATCCAATTAAAATTGAGTAAACAGAGAACAAATAAAAAAGACTAAATTGCAAATCTAACCCTCCTATTTGTTATGTTTTTGCAAAAGTGTTCCCTAAACTTTTTTCTTAGCACAAGCTTCCCTCATAGATACATTAGTTGTGCAAAACTATTCCTCCAACCCCTTTTGTCAATAAAAAACTTAATTTTTTAAATTAAATTTGACTGTAAGTGTGTTAACATATTATTCATGCCTAAAGTAAGGTCATTATAGTCATTATGGACCTATTTGAGAGCAACAAAAATTGCATTTACATTCAAGAAGGTACAAATGTGAGCTAAGAGGTCTAAAATTAGGATTCGAGTTCATTTTAATCAAACCATGGCTTTAAATTAGGGCTAAAATTCATCTCAACCAACCAAGTAATTTTGTGAAATTAAAGTTACAAGTAGTAGTTAGGTTTTAAATTAGTGTGTCACCTTGGAAACATGATGACACGCCTGTTAACACTATAATAACCTTAACTTAATTTATGCATTAGAATAATAAGTTAGCATTTTTTGTCAAATTCAATTAACAAAAATTGTTTTATTATCAACATAAAAGGATGGATGAATAATTTTGCATGACTAATGTATTTATGAGGGAGACTTGTGCTAAAAAATAAGTTTAGGGAACACTTGCAAAAACATGACAAGTAGAAGGGTTAGATTTGCAATTTAGCCAATAAAAAACCAAGCTAAGTTCAATTAAAGAAAGTACCATTGACAAAAGCCTCTGGAGTTTTCGTTGAAAGAACACGACACCTAGCAATGTCCCGCCGGAAACACAACAATTTCCGAGCCCCATAGCCATTTTTGACACTCCAAAACGCTCCCTTTGAACGATTTTTCACCAAATATCTATGAATTGAAGCATTAGAAGAACACCCACAAGCTACCAAGTCGAGCCCAATTCGACCAAACTCAAGATTATGGCATGTCATTGACATCATCCTCTACAATTAAACCCAGATAGTCCAACTCTACACTACCCAGATACTAAAAGCGCCAAATTTCTCCCTCAAATCAGAAACCCAAATGATAAAAATACTCAATTTCTCAAAAACAAACACCCACCAAGTTTAAACCCATCTCAAGAATTTGAAAACTAAATGAAAGAATTACATATAATACTAGGACTTTAAAAGGAATAAAGAATGTGAAATGCGTACTCAACTTGGAAGCTATTCCCTCCACAAAGACCTGGCAAGTTGAAGTTCCAAGCCACTAAGCCGGACACAGATGTCGTGTTTGTGTTGTTCATAAATACTAAGAATTGAGTGGATCCAAAATGCCCACATATAATTTTGATCTTCTTTCCTTTTTCATGAAGAGGAGTTGATCGAGGGGATAAAAGATAAAAAAGAAAAGAAAAAAGGACAGTGATATTTTGGACAAAGACTGTTTGGTTGAGCGAGTTAGAGGCAGGAAATGAGGCGACCTCACCTTATCTAGCGGCCAAATATTTTTTGTGTTACGTTCTATCTCTTTGTATTCTAAAAGGTTTGGCTATTTACATGTTAGTAGAATTAGATGGTCTTTTGGGTTGGTGGCCGATTGGGCGCCAGGAGAGGTTATATATTTCGTGTGTGTGCACGTATGGTGGTTGGGTAGTAGTTGGTCATGATGGCTGAGAAAATAAAATTGTTGATTCATGGATGATGGATCTTGTATCTGCAACGTGTATGATGGTTATTGGCTTTTTCTAACATGGGTAAGAATGACAAATTGATATTGTCGAAACAAAAGCAATATTGTGGAATTTCACGTGAATTTTTGATATTTTTAAATGATCTATTCTTAATATAAAGTGAGATTTACTCGCTTCTCACGAAAATATTGATATTATTTTTTTTATTTTAAATTTATTACATTAATAATAAATAAAATTCATATTTATCTTTATTTGATTGAAGTTTAATATTTTTGCCTTTGGTAAGGATGAATATTAAGAGTTCATGCACCGAAATTTTATGAGTAATTTTTTTACCATTCAAACCTTAGGGGCTTTGTGTCAATATTGAATCTTACACAATTGAACCCTTACCCCAAAGTTTTCGGCCAGGTTTGAGTAGTACCCGAATGTGCAATATTCTTAAATTTAGATACCAATTCAATTTTATTTTATTTTATCCCTGTTTGAGTTTGTATTTCTTCTATATTGTGATGCTATCTTTTCTCTTTATTGTGATGTGTGATTTGATTTTGTATTTAAGATATTTTTAGTGTTAATTATAAAATTCATTTATACTTAATTGTAATTATGTATTTCCAGCTAGGTAACGACTTTTAAAAAAATAAATTATTCTGTTGAATATATCTCGCATTTGCTACTGTATCTCTCACGTTTGCCAGAAGGTGCCATAATAATATTCAATTTATTGGAATATATCAATAATTTAATATTAGGAAGAATAGTTATTATATGTGCACAAATTATACAAAAAAAGTTAATATATATAAAATGTACTTATAAAAATCCAAATAAAAGGGGCCCCACTTTCAAATAGAATAGGAATTCCATGTTAGTTTTTAATCGAAATTAAAAGTATACCTTTAATTTTAATAGGGATAAGTTTTAAAAATGCCCCCAACTTTTATTCCGATATCTACTGAGCATTCTATACCTTTTTTACCTTTCAAAAATTCCCTTTACGTTATATTTTTTAGGTCGTTCATGCCTCTACCGTTAACAGAAATGCCAAATAGACAAACGGAGTTACATATTTGATGACGTGGCTGCCACATGGAAATCAAAATACTAAAATTCAAAACATATTTGATGACTGTGGCTGCCACATGGAAGTCAAAATACTAAAATTCAAAACATAACATATTTACATCAAATACTAAAAATACTAATTAAAAAATACTAAAATACTAAAAAAAATCAAATTAAAAAATTTAGTATATTTATATTTAGTAAATTTACATATATGTATATTTAGTATATTTAGTAAATAATCAGAGAGAAAATTTCAATTCCATAATCAGAATTAAAATGCTTATTCTTCTATAATCATATATACACATATATAGATATAGAGAGAAAAATTGGATTGAAATTTGGAGGAGGAAGAAGATGATGACAGTGAAAAGAGAGAGAAAGAGAGAGATTTTACTTCTAGATTTCCAGCCACAATGTCACACCATCACAATCCTCCTCCTTCTCTCCACTTGGTAGTAACCCTAAACTGCATCGAAGACACCACACTTGAACAGGATTGCCTGACCGGCGTTGCTTCTGTCGATCAAATCTCCCTTAGTCGTCTCGCCGAATTCAAGATTGACACTGCTTCAGCCGTCCTTCTTCACCCCCTCTCCATCCTCCCTCGCGCAGCCCAGCGTCGGCTTCGCCCCGGACAGCTCATCCTCTGCCTCGATTCCTCTGACCGCGTCGTGGACTCGGCCCTCGCCGCTGACCTCGGTCTTCAACGGCTCGTTATATATATAATTACTAAATATACTATTCGTATATATATATAATATATATATATTCGTATTTTACTAAAATATTTGTATATTTATTATTTTAGTAAAATATATATTACTAAAATATTCGTATTTTACTAAATATAATAAATATATTCGTATTTTACTAAATATACTAAAATATTCGTATTTTACTAAATATATTAAATATATTCATATTTTACTAAATATACTAAAATATTCATACGTTATAATTTTAGTATTTTAATGATGTAATTTGAATTTTTGTTGTTTTGATTAATTGATAAAATAATTTGAATTTTAGTATTTTTTTTTTGAATTTTAGTATTTTATTAATTTGATTTTTTTAGTATTTTAGTATTTTTTAAATTAGTATTTTAATATTTTTTTAATTAGTATTTTTAGTATTTGATGTAAATATGTTATGTTTTGAATTTTAGTATTTTGACTTCTATGTGGCAGCCATATTATCAAATATGTAATCCCGTTTGTCTATTTGGCATTTTTATTAACGGCAGGGGCACGGGTGACCCAAAAAAATATAACGTTAAGGGTACTTTTGGACCCAAAAAAAGTATAGGGTGCTCGGTAGACATCGGAGTTGAAAAAATAAAATGAATACAGGTTAAAAGAAACAAGGATTTGACACGGGTAATCCATATCCTTAAGGTATTTATTGCCCCTTATCACTAAGATTTGTTAAAGGCTACTAGCAATTCACCTCCAAGATATATGTTAAGTCTGTACTAGTTCTTAGTAATAGCAACTCACTATGAACCTAAATATATGCTGCTGTGTAAAGATGATAGAAGAAAGAAGATGAAGACTATTCAGTTTCATAACCATAATGATTAAACAAAAAATTGTTTAACCATTAATAAAGTTTATTAATCTGATTCAATGCATGCTCTTGGATAAATGAAGTGCAAAGTGCGCCTAAAGCGTCAATGCGACCCGAACCCGCACCACGCACGACTCCCGGGACGCGGGCGGGTGGTGCTTTGCACCACGTCATTGTGACCAACTCCAAGCTTTTCCTTTAGTACCACTAGTGAATTAAACTATTCCACATATACTTATAAATTATTAAATACTTTTATTCCTACTCAATGTGAACTTAAAGAAAATAATTTTCTTAAACAACAATGAACCTTTTCGTATTTTCCACTTTGGATACAATTAAAACACAATATATAATTCCTACTTGAATCATATATTTCTCTTTATTAATCTCCTTGTAATAGGACTATCAATTGTACTTTTAATTTAATATAATTTTAATAAGCAGAGTTGCAGGCTGCTAGGGGCGATGCTGAGACGTTAGATTCTACCGTCCCTCCGCCCGAGATTAGTTTATCTCAGGACGAGGAGACGGCTCTTTGGGTCGCGTCTCGAGATACTCCCACTAGTACTACCGGTCGGTATCGAGTGTTGGGGTTACCGAGGATACTAGCCTATACACTGCCAGGAGGTATAATATTTTGTGTTTATTTCGTGTTTATGAATAAAGTAAACTTGTAATATTATTCATGTTATATTTATTTTTGTAGGCTTTAGCCAACGTCTGCGTCCGAGAGCCCCTGTGAGACCATCATATATGGGCGCTGGCTTAGATGATGCTTTGTTCCAGCGTGTTATGGCTGCGGTGTCGGAGAGGTTTGAGACCGATCTGATGTTCCATCGTCAGGACCCACCAAGTCCTTCTCGCCTCCATCAGCTTGCGCAGGACGTTGCAGCTGGTGCCACCGCCGAGAGTACGGGTATTCCTCTGGAGCAGTGGGCCGCGATACGCGACGAGATTGTTCGGATGGTGGTTACCTTAGTCGAGGACGCGTTTGGGCCGATGTTGAGTCAACGCTCGACTGCTCAAGTATATTTCGTTTTAAATACAAATATATTCGACATGTTATTTAATTTTCATTTAGTTATCTTTAATTGAATCATATATATGGACTAATGAGTTACATTATATTGTATCAACAGGGTGACGAGCGGACTGACGAGTGGGATGACAATTTTCATACTCCAGAGCAGCGTCGACGCCCGCCCGATGATCCTTCTCACACCGGGGGCTCTACTTGTTTGATTTAGTTTACATTCTTTTGTAGTTTAAATTCTTTTGTATTAATTTTACATAACTTTTGACATACATATTGTAGTTTAAAGTACCTTAGCATTAATTACTTTGGTTTTGTTGCGGTTTGACACTTAGCTTAATGGGATGTGGGATCTTTAGTAATTTACAATAGGTTTATTTACTTTGATTAATACGGTTTTACATTTCATTACTTTGGTTTGTTACGGTTATGCTAGTCGTAGTAATGGGATGTTTTTAACATTTAGCTTAATTTAGCTTGTGTATGTGATGTTGGGAAAATAGGTCCCTGGATATTGCAAAAACCAAAAAAAATATTTTAAAAAAAGAAACAGTAACCTCGATGGAATAATGGTATTCTCGACGGACAATCGTCGAGGTTAAGTTTCTTTCCATTTTTGGTATAGTGCCACGTGGCATACATAGCCTCGACCGAATATCCTCGACCGAATATCCTCGACGGACGCGTTATAACATCGACAGAATTTCGTCGCTCTTAAGGTGATTTTCCATTTTTTCAGGTTGCCACGTGGCATGATTATCATCGACCGAATATCCTCGACAGACACATTTCAGTCGGGGATATATTAACTCCGACTGAATGTTTGGTCGCAAATAGTTCCTTCGGCTTTAAGTATTCCCGACCAAAGAATCGACGGACTTATTTTCGACGTGCTTATATATGACCGAATTTTGGACCGAATATTCCGTCGGAGATGAGGTTACCCTCGACAAAATAGTCTTAGTACCAGCGAAATATTCCGTCGAAAATAAACCTTTTTGTTGTAGTGAACAGAAGAATTTCACTAGGTATAGGGTAGCCCGCGTATATCGGTTATTCCAACAGAATAATAAAGACTGGAATAACAGAAGTTCTCTTCATGAATATGAAAAAAATACCCCTTACCTTATAAAGAAGAGTACTCCGACGGTAGGGCGGGGATATACTTGAAGAAACTTTCACTACGCTCAAAACTTTCTTAAACGTTAAAGAAAGACGCTCAAGATTATAGAAGAAGAATTCTCTCTATAGTTTCTCTCTTTAGAGTTTCAGTGAATTCGTAAGAAATAATGAAAGAATGAGCTTCTATTTATAGAAGAATGGATTGAATAGTAATTAATCCATGAACGGTCCAGATTAATTATTTTTAAACGGACGGTCCAGATTGGTTTATAATAAAATATAATATATTCTATTTATAATCTAATAAAACAAATAACTTTATAAAAGTATTTTATTTTATATAAAAAGATTTTACTATGCAAACACTATGCAGGCACTATGCAAATACTATGCATAATAAAATATAATATATTCTAATTATTGTCTAATAAAACAGATAACTTTATAAAAGTATTCTGTTTTATATAAAAAGATTTTACTATTAGCCTAATAAAATGAATAACTTTATAAAAGTATTATGTTTTATATAAAAAGCTTTTCTGTTTTATTACATTAATAATACTAATAAAATAAAACTTCGTCATCATTATCATAATTCTCACTATTAATTGACCGGGTCGTTCCAAGGAAAGAGGGGGCTTTCTAATAAGGATTTCTCCTTATTGGTGTGCAATTAGGTGACCAAACCTCTTATTGGCAGAACTTCTAGACATCGTTAATAATGCAAATAATAATATTAACAACTTTGTTATCTCAATTATTGATTTAATAATATATAAAATATTGACAATAATTAAATCAAATAACGAGAGATACTATACAGCAATTACTGAAGCAATAATTGAATAAAACTGAGTGACTTCTCACGTAAGCATCAATAATCAATACCGTGTGCTACTATGCAACCATGCGTATTCATGTACTTTTAACACTGGGTGTTTCAACAGTTAACGGTAAAACTTCCGCCGTTATTTTCATAAAATATTTTTTATCGTTTTCTCAATCCGACAATAATTTCGTTGTGGGGTCCACCAATAATTGTGTCATCGTACGAATATTCCCTGTTAAAACGAATATTTCCCGACTAGTCGAATTTTATAAACAACTTGCGTACTTTGTAAAATTTCTAAATATTACCCACAACTATAACATTATATCAATTTCATTCAAAAATGATTATTATAGAAAATTCATCTTTATTCATAAAAGTTGGGGTCTTACAATAATCCATAGACTAATGGTCTCAAGTCTAAATTTGAAAATAAACGATACATTTAGGATTAATAGTTTTATCTCAAGTTTGCAAACAAACATAATGGTAGTGTAAAATAGTACTCTCTCTATCCCATAATATATGACGTTTTAGAGTTGTGTATAAAAATTAAAAAAATGATTGTATAATATTAAATTGTCTATAATATCATTAAATTCTCATAATTACTATACTTAAGCTCTTTCTCATCGGTAACATTTCCCCATGAAGAGTAATTTTGGAAAAATTGTAGTTAATTCTCCTATATTATATAAAACAATAAATAATTTAAAAAATGAAATCATTTAAAATATCGTATATTATGGGACGAATAAAACAATAATATTTTTATAATATTTTTCTCACATAAATAATAAATATGAAAAATCAAAAGATTTTATTATTGATATATCGATCGGTACAACACGAATTAAAATAGGAACCCAACAGTTCTTATATTCAATAAAAGAGACGTGAGTGAAAATATTATATTGTCACCAAAGCTTTCTTTATAGATTTTCAAACAAACCATTGACTTGCACCGGATATTAAAAAATAAATTGAATTATATTAATGCTAGTAAGTTATCTATATTTATTTATTTATGTTATAAAGTTGGAGAGGCTCCCTGATGTCACCCTTTCATCTCCTTGTTTTACCCTTTCAAGGTTAATGTTATTTTTATTTTATTCACAAATGGGTCTGTTCGGGAATGACATTTTAATATAAGATCAGATTTAAAATAGTTATTAGTTATTTAAGTTGATTTATAAATAAAAGTGTTTGATATTATTTTTATTTATAAATTAAAATAAGTTGTGAATGTGTTTGACTAAAGTGATTTATAAATTAAAATAAATATAAATATAGTTAAAATGAGGACAAAACGGTCCTTATAAAAGGTCAAACTTTTCAAAAATGACTTATAAAAATATTAATCATTTTATATAATCCGCACGTAGAGTTACTAAAAATAAATTTAAATTTATTTTTTTAATTTTTTATTTTTTACTTTTCATGTGTACAAATTGAACTTGCTCGAGCCTCGAGGGACAGAGGGATTAAATTAAAATCTTAACGCTTAGTTGGTAAGTGGTCAATATTGAGGTCTCACGTTCGATTTGTTTCTTGAGGTTTATTAATTTGTGGGTTTGACTTGTTTTTGATTTGATTGTGTTATTGATATTATTATTATAATAGGTAAGTAAGTGCGGCTGCTGATATATTTTTGATTGCTTTAAAATGTATATACCAGATGATAATGAAAATTTAAATAAGGATTAATTCTACTGCCGAGGCTGATGATAAGGAAGCAACATCTGCTAAAGAATTACAAGCTTAATTCTTCAACTATCTAAAAATTGATTTCACACTGTAAGAATATTATTAATTGGCAACCTTCTTTACCAACCCCATTACTCATAAACACAGCTATTATAACCTGCATGCAAACCAATAAAAATAGCAATCTTTCAGTACAATGCAAAAAAAATAAATATATATATCACAAAATTTCCCTTCTCTATCTCTATATATACATATACATATATACATCTCGTAGTGGTTTGGTTTGGTTTTTTTTTAAAGGTTTCTCTGCAATTTTATTTATCCCATAAATATAACAAAAATTAGGCTCTATTAAAATTTTAAAAGCAGAATTAAAAATGGAGCCTAATTTCTATTATATTTGAACTTATATGGGATGGATAAAGTTGTAGAAAAACCTTTAAAAAAAACAAAAACCAGACCACTACAAGAATAATAGTAATATTTGTATTAATATTCATATTCATATTAGTTATTATTATTAATATTAATATAAGTATTAAAAATATTATTATTAATATTATAAATATAAATATTATTAATACTAATATTATAAAATATTAATATAATAGTCTTAATAATATTATAAACTAATATGAATATATAGTGACAAGCTGCGGAAACAATTCTCAAATTATCCCAGCCGCTACAAGCTGTTGTGTTATCTCCCCGGTTGTCATAGATCTACAATCGAGTGGTTATAGAGCATGTAATGTCTAACCAATTTTGTACCATTCATTCTCAATTCGACAAATACGATTAAAAAAAATCTTCATACACGCCATTATGCAGTGCATATATGATTTTTTAGGGAGGAGGGAGGAGGGGGGATTTTTTAAAAGTATACCGGTTGAATGTTATATTTGATGGTACAAAATGGGTCAGCTCCTATATATATACTCAGACTATAGATCACTCTCACATATATATTTCTAATTGGTGTAAATTTGGAAATTTGAATGTTTTGGTGTAGAAGTAGTGGGAAAATGTGACTTACTTGGATCAGTAGTTGTAATTAGAGCAGAGCCACTAAAATGGCAGTTCCACTTGTTTCTTCCCTTGCACTGGTAATAGAGATTCATGGCAATTGAAGCATGGTTTATGAGATTATCAGGGGAATAGCAAGGGCAACCCTTTTGCAGAATGCTGCAATCCACATGATCGCAGGCGTAATTTAAGTTTGCTTGTAGAGTCGCTGCATCTGACGATGGCTTTGCCACACACCAAGTTTTCTGCATCCCAAAAAATGGTCTAATTTATTTATATATATATATATATATATATATATATTGTGAAATTTAACAATTCTTGTATGTGGATCACAAGACCTCATGCATTCTTATTTATATTCACATATATCATTCATCTCATTTTTTGAACTATTTTTTCTAGATCGATGCTCATATACACGCACATCTAAATATATTCTATCCTAAATAAATTGGAGGGATTGTTATATATGCTACTATCACTACATGGACGTGCATATATCAACATTATTTTGCAGAGGAAGAGGAAGAGGAAGAGGAAGAGGAAGAGGAAGAGGAAGAGAGGATCTTGGAATTTACCTGTCCATTAACCAATGTTGTACGACTACCAACTGCACAAATAGAAAAGAGAGTTTAAGATATCAACTAATTAATCCAACTTAAATTGAACTAAACTTTGATTACAAGAAAACTGAGCAGCCCCCAACAAAAACCCAAGAAACACTTTTGATTCTAAGAGCAAGAAAGTGCAAAGAAGTAGGTGCAGGATCAGCTTTTAGAACCTGAGAGGAAGGAAAAGAGCATGAGGCAGAGAGAAAAAGCTGATACTTTTGACATTGCGACAGTGTATAAATGCATGCCTTGGGGTTGGAGAGGAAAGAGGAGTATTTAAATGAGAATAAAAGGCAGTAGCGTAAAAGATAAGGAGACTAACGGCTATATTTACATATGAGCCGTTGCATGGAATTTAGTGTAGTGACAGTTTTGGGGGAAAAAAGGATAAAGAAAGGAGATGAGAGGACATATATATATTATGTGACTTTTGGCTTTTGGAGCGTTTTTCACTTCTTGTCCTTTCATCTACCACTAATTTCTCAACCCAAAAAAGAAAAAATCCCAATAATTTAACATTAAAAAAAAAAAGATATTTGGGGGGTTCATAGCAAATTTTGTTATACATTAAACTGCAAATGAACAAATTTACAGTGCTAATAGTAATATTTTCCTTTTAACAATTATTAGTTAATTAATCCACTATTTTTCCCGCTGGTGGGGAAAAGATATGAAAACAAAGCAACGCATAATGTGTACCAGTTGGCAACTTGGCGCATAGCTAGAATTAGTAATGCTACTCAATATCAATTAGCCAGCTGTAAATAATCATTCTTTATTTTCTTGGCAAAAAAAAACGACAACGTTTTGTATATACTCTCTCTCATGTTATATACAAAAGAGTATTTTTATAATTTTTGAAAACATTATTATTATCCAACTAAGTTTTGACTTGAGGGTCATTGAGATAGCAACTCAGGTGTCCATGTGAGTTGACACCACAAAAAAGGGGTTTGATTTTGGAAAATTAATTAAAGGAACTCAGGTCCATGTGAAATGATGTAGAGGAAGATTGGTGTAAAGTGATTCCATTTTTTATTTCATTAAGAAGTCGTTTTTCTTCTAACTTGGCTATGCATAATTGCATCAACAATGCAAATCAATAGAGAGCTAGAACCTCAGATCTTTAGAAGTGGGAAAGAGGAACCCACACTACCATGTCCAACCTTTTAGGGGCAACATAAGCAAGCATGCACCACTTTTGGCTCCAAAAAGCTCAATAATTAAGTATGGAGCTTAATTATATTGGTGCAAAGTACGAACTTTACATAGCTAGTTTTCCCATGTGAAAACTTTAGTATATATGAAGCATATATATATATATATATATTATTCACCGATCATCATCCTCAACAACTACTCAAATTTGGATCTTTTATCTCAAGCAGTTAGTTCAAAATGGAAAGTGTATAAAATTAAGTTGTATAACAAAGAGTTTCATTTTAGATCATCTTTCTTAATTTGTTCTACAAGAAGAATTATATAGTTTAACTACTCTTTGATATATATATATATATATATATATATATATATATATATATATATATATATATATATATATATAGGATCTAAAGCGAACTAAAAAAGCGGACCAAGGAGCGCGGACCAAGTCAAAAACACGCGAGTTTCAGGACGCGGGTCGGACCAATCCGCGGGTTGGCTCTGAAACCCGCGTGTTTTTGACTTGGTCCGCTTTTTTGGTCCGTTTTAGATCCTGTCTGTATATATATACACAACTGATCATACCTTTAAAACTGTCCAAGTAAACTTCGTAATTTGGATGCCTCAAATCCAAATGCCCCAAATTCAATTCAAATTGGACTTTAAAAAAATATAAACAATGACAACCATTAGTATTATATTGGTCCCAAATCTCAACATGCAGTACCAAACTTCCCCACTTCTAAAGTAAAAGTGAGCAGGCATAAGCTGTTAGTTTTTAACTTTATTTGCCCCCCGAAAAAGGTGGACTACCAATATGATACTCCTAGCTATCAACTGGGATTTTAAATATATAAGAATTTATTGATTTTGCATTTACATTTACCATGCAGCAAAGTTAATTCGCAAACCATAAGCAGATATCCAAGGCTGAATTTAGACTCACGCTGCTTTCCGGTGTTTAACATTTGTAGTAGTAGTCCCTCCTTACTTAATATAAGTCGTTTTAGAAAATTATTTTTTGTTCTTTAACATAAATCGTTTGAGAATTTAAATAAGCGTTAATTGCTTAGTTTTCAGTCCCCAAGTAATAAATATAACTTCGATTTTTTATTATTTTTTGCCCAATAAATAACGCTTTTTTTTTTCAATACAAGGGTAATATAGGTATAATTAATATTATATTTAATGTTATACAACCATTTCCTTATTAATATTTGTACACAATTCTAAAATAACTTATATTAAAGAATGGATAGAGTAGTTTTTATGGTTGCTTTATGTGTTCATGGTTTTCACAATCACAAGAGTTACAAAAAACCGTACCCTTGAGAAATTAAGGAACTTTCATGTACTTTTTGAATTGGCTCGGTCCAACAAATATGCTTGTAAGTATGCTTGACACTGTTACCTTTTTCTCCTTTACAAAAACCCTGCATCCATAGAGGCTATCGTGACTTACAGGTTAGTGTATCATCTGATGGGATGCTTTCGCTAGCGCTGTGGATGCTACAATTGAGTCCCAAAAAAAATGTTAACACTAGCTCTTTAATTTTGATGTATTCTTTGGAGGTGAACCACCAATTCTCCTTTGTAGAAAGCTTTAGTAGCTAACTATGGAGGTTATCCCACGCAGAAGCCGCACAGTCGCTTGTTGAAGTATTTTAGAATACTCAAAATAGTTGTAATACGTAGGATATTCTAGAATGGGTCTATGAATCTTTACCTTTCTTGTATGTTCCTTACAATACTAGAAGGCTTTAGAGTGTAGTAGCCAAGTGTAAAATATGTAAGTAACTAGAAACTTGTACGTAGAACTTTCTATGAGCTTACTTAATGGTAGGATCTAAAACCCTCGATTGAGGAGATGGGATGGCTATAAATAAAAGGAGGTCTCATTTGGCCAAACAATCCAATCCTAGGTCATCCTAGCAAAAATATTCTCCAAACTCTCTTTGTATAAATCTTTAATTCTTGTGTAATACAAAGTATTCTTCTTTCTTTGTATAAAACTTTCTTGTGTAATACAAAGTATTCTTCTTTAAGTGTTTTCTTGTTCCTTACCAAGCTTGCTTACTAGTTCTTGTGGTGTTTACTTGGCGAAACGCTTATGTGACGCCCCCAAAATAGGTATACATCACTCATCTTGGGTCGCCAGAAAATACACTACTGACAACTCCATTTATACAACTGTCGTGCATAATACGACAACTCATATACTGTGACGCCCCCAAAATAGGTCCAATCCATCCAACCTATTCTGAGTCGCCAAATACATGGTACAGAAAACAACTACAACTTTATTACTACAATTGTCGTGCAAAATACAACAACACATATACTGTGAGTTTTAATACCAACTGTGACTCATGTCCCAACTATGGACAACACCTCACATTGATACATTACATAAAAGTACAGTCAATAACTGTTTTAGAAATTAAAATATTTGGGAAGTGCTCAAGAAAACCTTCGTACATGGGAGGCCATGCGTCTAGGTTATGATAGATATCATATGCCCATAGAATTATCCTTGGTTGTCCCAATAGACCCCAAAGAAAAACGAGAAGATTACTATCATGTTTCTTCCAATGTTGAGTCTTCTCTTGACATATAACTATCTCCACTGTCTGTAATTGAACATTATGTTTCAACCAAACTCCAAGATTATATAGGTAGTACTCGTAGATATACTCAGCAAGTGAATGTGCACAACCCTGTCTTATAATAACACGAGGTTATATGTCATTAGACATCTTGTATGATAGTGGCAAAACACCCTTCCAAAGTTGGGTTCACCTCACCCTATTCGGTTCAACAAAATTAAATATCAAATGACGTATACAATACGACACACTTATCTAAAGTTCTCAATAAAATTATTTTCATACTATTTAGGGAGAACCTCAACAGCTATAGACCACCATTCTATTCCCCTGTTATCCCCGCTCGACCCAGCTACACTTTTATTACCTGAAAAGAATTGTGAAGCAAAAGGGTGAGCACAACTAGCTCAGTAAAGAATATCATGACTAAAGATAATTAAATTATCAATAGCCTTCATCAGTAATAAATCAGAGATTTAGAACATATGGTAGATGATAAAACTTTTTCAACCATAGTTGTAGCGAAACGAGCAATCCATTAGAAGAGTCAAATAGACCATAATGTATATTATCTTCTCTATGTTAAAAGTCCACCAACAATGTTTTATCCCTGTAATATCAATCAACAGTTCCTGTCTAAAACCATATGAATAACTCATAATCATAATTGTGGTTCCAAATTCCTTTTCTCATCCAAGACGAAGATAATTTTCATCACATGTCTTTACCTGAAACATCAAAGATCGTGGTTATACCAAATCATAGTTCATGTTCATAATCATACTAATAAATTCATCTTTGCACCACGGGCTAAAGATATTCATCAACAGTTCATTTTTGCACTACATGCCAAAGATATTCAACAACAAGTCATCTTTGCACTACGGGCCAAAGATATTCATCAATAATTGATCTTTGCACTACATGCCAAAGATATTCGTATCTCAAAGAAATACATAATCATTTCAGAATTTATATAAACCATAATTATAACCATATATGTTAATCAATTCACCTTTGCACTTAAGCTAAAGATATTCAATTATAAATTCAATGGTCATGATTGTATCAGTCAACAATTCAACTTTGCACTACTGGCCAAAGAGAACCCATAGTCACGATCATACCAATAATTTACCCATCATTACACTTAAGTCAAAGAGAAATATCATCATTAGGGTTATAAGAATGTTATATATGATAATAAAAATAATATAATCAACATATAGATTTAATCTAAAGAGTAAGATTCATAAATCAATGATTTCATAACACCTTAATCCAAATGTTATAAATCACTTAATAATCTCATAATCTAATATTATTAATTATATTCTACCACAATATTTTAATTATTTCTTAAATTTATAAATAATTTATTTTAATTATTTACACTTTACTAATAAATGCATTTAATCATCCTAAAATGCCAAACTCATAAAATTTCATCACCAATAACCAATACCCTCATCAAAAATCTGCATATACCTTATATAGGATTCTCAAGACATAAAATCCTATTTTCCAATTTTGTTACTTCACATAACATATTTAATTCATTTATTCATAACTAGTCTATTTTCATGAAAAATACCAAATCAGTCCCAAAAATATTTCTTTTCTGGGATTTAGCATAATATAGTCCCATATTGAACATATATTTTTCTCGAAATTTTTAAAATTTATTTACTATTTTTCATATGGCCAAAACCACAGAATATTTAGACATTTATCATAAATTGTACTTTTATCCAAAAATTCCGAAATTTATAGGGTATACTAATATTATATAGATGTACTCCCAATAAAAAATTTATCAATTTTGGAGTTAACCACAAGGAGTTATAAGGGTTACTTTTAAAATAGTCTTTTCTCATAAAATTCATAACTCCTAATCTATACATCCAAACATCGCCATTTTTGAACACAATCAAGAAAACTCATCAAATTATTATTTCAAATTTTTTCATAATTTTTGAAGGTCAGAAAAATTTCGAAACTGAAAAGCATAATAACCCTTAAAATCCCTTACATAATAACGACAATATCCTTTACCTCAAAAGAGCAGTACTTCTGACTGGAATAACACTGAACGAACTTGTACTGTATAGCAACACTCAAGATATCTAAATACTCACAAAAATACGCTCAATAATATAGAGAGAAAAAACTTTAATTTCTGGTGTGATTTTCAATTCTAACCTAAGCACCTATTTATAGAAAAATGCTTAGAACACCAAAGTAGAAAATTTAATAAAATAATAATATTTAAATTTAAATTTCCTACGCACACCTTACAATCTGAATTCAGCAATTCACACATGTTAGTGGAGCCCACCAACTCACCAAAAATGAAAAACATGCTTTAAATAATTTTTGTAACAAAATCAATTCAGACCCAATATTCCAGAACTTCAATAATTCATAATAAATAGCCCTTTTATCAGAAAAATTCAAATCTTATATCCATTCCATAGGAAATTTAATTCTCTACAACTTTGGAGAAGAAAGTTTTTCCAAATTCCAAAAAGAAATTGATTGAAATCCACATACGGACGATTTTGCGGGCTATAATCAAATTTCAGTTAAAAAACTTGTCCACCAACATGTTTAACATGTGTTTAGCATTTATAGTAACAAAACTACTCTTCCTCCTCATTTATCTATATATCACACATTCATTATAAAAATATCATCATTATTATATTATTAAAATATAATAATATATTTAAATGAATTATTTTATCAGAAAAGATAAAATACCAATTTTCAACAATTGTCACATTAAAAATTTTCTCCATCTATATCCACATAAATAAATATTTTCCTTATCATATAAATCAATAATTAATTATTCACAAATAATATTATAGAATCACGATAATGACAATCAGGCAATTCCCAGGAAAGAGGGGGCTATCCAATAAGGATTTCTCCTTACTGGCACGCAATTAGGTGACCAAACCTCTCCTTGACAGAACTTTCTAGACATTGCCAATAATTCTATCTAATAATATTATTCAAATAATATGAATTTTTGATCTGATAATGGGAAATACTGTGCCATGACAATTATTGAAATAATAATAATATAAAATATCAACGTAGTAATTATTAAATCAATAAAATAAAATATTAAACAGTAATTACTGTAACAATTATTGAGTAATGCCTTCTTACAAAAAAAAATTTATCATTCTTCGTGAATAGTACTCGTGAATAGTAACTCGTGAATAGTAACTCATGAATAGTAATTATAAAAAAAATTGAATACTTTTATTTCATAAAATTCGGGGTCTTACATATACTGTGAGTTTCAATACAAATATTGTTACGTATATAATACGACAATATTCATATTTAAATTATAACTACAAGAAAAATCTCTAACAGCGACCGAATGTATCTGTGACCGCACATTTCGGTCGCTAATAACATTAACAGCGACCGACATTAGCGACGACAATGTAATTTAGTCGCTATTAGTATTAGCGAGCACATGCGGTCGCTAGTAGGCATATACTCG
Source organism: Panax japonicus (assembly GCA_020205505.1). Lineage (NCBI taxonomy): Eukaryota > Viridiplantae > Streptophyta > Magnoliopsida > Apiales > Araliaceae > Panax > Panax japonicus. The sequence continues at coordinate 75,266,283 of CM035092.1, read as the reverse complement.
GTCGCTAAACGTTTTTCCCTCTTAAAAATTGGCGCAAAATTAGCCCGGCAAGCCGAATAGCGACTGGTTCCTAACAGCGACCACATGCGGTCGCTAATAAGGCCACGTGTTTAAAATTCAGCGACTGCACACGGTCGCTGATTCTATTTAATCTCAGCCGAACCAGGCAGTCAGACAGAACATAAATGAAGGGGAAAGAAGGAGGGGAACGAAGGAGAAGAAGGCGGGGGGAATATATCACTCTACTGTGCTCGCATCGATTGAGGTACGTTAGTATATCACTCTACTGTGCATTTTTTGCTAGAAGGGCTTTCAATTTTCATCTCAATCTAGAAGGGATAAATACTAAATTATTTGGTTAAATTTCAAATTTTCATCTCTACTGTGCGTGGGTATTGTTGAACTTGTTCTAGTATATATATTTGGTTGATTTTAAAATTGTAATGTACTTTTGTGATGCATTCTTTGGATTCTGTTTGATGAATTTTATTTGTGATATTTTGTTGAGTTATGTTCCACATATAGTTTTGCCCTTTTGTTTATCTAGTTTTTTTTGTTGTATTTAGGACTGGAATAATGATAATTAAACATAGTTCGAGAATCTTTTAAATGACTGCAGTTATAGTTCTTAATATTTTTTCTGTGAGGCCACTGCCTTATTTAGGTGCATAGAATGTATGTGATTCAAAGCCAGGATTTCATAATTTTGAGATAGGTGCCTTATTGAGGCCACTGCCTTATTTTATTTTTTAGAAAGCACTCACTTTAATTTTGAGATATAATAATTTCATTTACTATTACAATATCAAATATCAATCAAATTTTATTACTCCAAACAAACATCACATAAAATCAAGATCACAGTTAGAATAAGAAATAAATTGCCAAAAACGCTTCAAATAAAATCAAACAAATCTCAAGCCTCACATAAAAAAGAGGAAACAAAGTTTCAAATAAAAAATAAATTTATCCAAAATAAGAATCAAACTGAGATCTAAATGTCACAATAACTAAAACTTAAATGACAAAAAAAAAAAAATTCTTCTACTACTAGTATTATATAGTAACTTAAAGTTAGTTAGGTATATTATTACCAATCTTTTTTTTTCTTTTTTCTTTTTATTTTTTTTGATAACAGAAGTTTCTCGATCGCAGTAGGATTTTGACAAATTATATCGGCGACCGCCCTATCCGGTCGCTGATAATTTAAAACCTTGCATCCTTAAGTTTTAAGACATGAATACAAAGTATATAGCAAATAGATTCTGTGATAATGTTTAAAATTGAAGGCATAGGGACTGTTATGTTTAAAATACCTTGCATCCTATGTAGAAGAGTTTTTGTTATGTTTAGATATGGACCCTGGAATATATAAAAAGGCAATGAGTATATGTGATGTGATGTTATGTTAATTGCTTATACATTCTTGTTGCTCTTATATGCCTAAAAATGGTCAAATATGCTTTTAGAAATTTTACAAAGTACGCAAGTTGTTTATAATATTCGATTGGTCGGGAAATATTCGTTTTAACAAGGAATATTCGTACGACGGCACAATCATTGGTGGACCCCACAACGGAATTATTATCGGATTGAGAAAACGACAAAAATATTTTTATAAAAATAACGGCGGAAGTTTTACCGTTAACTGTCAAAACACCTGGTGTTAAAAGTACAGGAATACGCGTAGTTGCATAGTAGCACACGGTATAGATTATTAATGCTTACGTGAGAAGTCACTCAGTTTGATTCAATTATTGTCGATATTTTATATATTATTAAATCAATAGTTGAGATAACAAAGTTGTTAATATTATTATTTGCATTATTAACGATGTCTAGAAGTTCTGCCAAGGAGAGGTTTGGTCACCTAATTGCGCGCCAATAGGGAGAAATCATTATTGGAAAGCCCCCTCTTTCTTGGGAACGACCTGGTCGATTAATAATGTGAATTGTAATAATGATGATGAGTTCTGTTTTATTAGTATTATTAATGTAATAAAACAGAAAAACTTTTTATATAAAACAGAATACTTTTATAAAGTTATTCGTTTTATTAGGCTAATAGTAAAATCTTTTTATATAAAACAGAATACTTTTATAAAGCTATTCGTTTTATTAGACAATAATTAGAATATATTATATTTTATTATGCATAATGTTGCATAGTGCTTTTCATAGTAAAATCTTTTTATATAAAACATAATACTTTCATAAAGTTATTCATTTTATTAGGCTAATAGTAAAATCTTTTTATATAAAACAGAATACTTTTATAAAGTTATTCGTTTTATTAGGCAATAAATAGAATATATTATATTTTATTGTAAACCAATCTGGACCATCCGTTTAAAATTAAATTAATCTGGACCGTTCATGGATTGGTTACTATTCAGTCCATTCTTCTATAAATAGAAGCTCATTCCTTCATTATTTCTTACGAATTCACTGAAACTCTAGAGAGAAAAAGTATAGAGAGAAAGAAGAAAAGTATTCTGCTACTTCACTACTTCTTTATCCAGTTCTTCTTTGTAAGGTAAGGGGTATTATTTTTTTCGTATTCATGAAGAGAACTTCTATTATTCCATTTCTTATTATTATGTTGGAATAACCTGTATATGCGAAGTATCGCATACATGGTGATATTCTTCTGTTATTCCATTCCTTATTATTATGTTGGAACAACCTGTATATGCAAAGTACCGCATACATGGTGATATTCTTCTGTTATTCCATTCCTTATTATTATGTTGGAATAACCTGTACATGTAAAGTACCGCATACATGGTGAAATTCTTCTATTATTCCATTCTTTATTATTCTGCCGGAATATCCTGTCTGTACATTTACGCCAGACCTGGTTCCATCATTTATTATTCTGTTGGAATAACCTGTCTATGCGAAGTACCGCATACATGGTGATTTCTGTTGTTATTCCATTCTTTATTATTCTATCGGAATATCATGTCTGTGCGTTTACGCCGGACCTGATTCCATCATTTATTATTATGTTGGAATAACATGTCTATGCGAAGTACCGCATGCATGGTGATTTCTGTTGTTATTTCATTCTTTATTATTCTGTCAGAATATCCTGTCTGTGCGTTTACGCCGGACCTGGTTCCATCATTTATTATTCTGTTGGAATAACCTGTCTATGCAAAGTACCGCATGCATGGTGATTTCTTTTATTATTCCATTCTTTATTATACTCAGTTGGTTAAAGTTTTGACTTCTATACTCCATGAAATTAGTGGAATATCCTTGATATTTGCGCTTCATCCAGTATTTTTTCATGGAAATATTCTTCTGAGCATTCTTGAATTTTACTTTACAAAGAAGTATCATGTTGACAATTTGGACGCTATTAGTTCCTGGATAAATTAATTCTTGAACTTGTTTTATTGAATTCTTATAACATTGTCATCATCCTCATGTTTATATTGTGTTGAAAGTCATCTTTGGCTTACGTGCATAGATGGACTTAATATGATTATGACCAGGGATCATTCATTATAATCATGACCTGTAATGTTATAAATGATGTGATAAAAGTCCTTAGTGGCCTGTAATGCATTGATGAATAGTTTTTGGTATGATTATGACCAGGGGTTATTCGGTATAGTCATGACCATTGATGATTTAATGAATATCCTTGACCGTGGTACAAGGATGATTAGATGTTGTGGTTTATTTATTATGTTGAGTCTCAGCGATAAAAGTTGATGAAAAACTTTTAAATCATAGAAGATAATAGATTTTATTCTCTACTTGACTCTTCTAATGGATTACTTATTTCGCTGCAGTTAAACTTGATGTCTATTGTATTTTATCAGTTTAACATTGTTGAAGACTAATGATAATTTATTCTGTATTATCTTAGTCATAATATTTCTTACTGGGCTAGTTGAGCTCACCCTTTCTTTCACTATTCTCTTCAGAAAATGAGAATATAGCTGGGACGAGTCGGAGAAAGGAGTGATGGTCCAGATGATAGCATTAGTAGTCCTCACTATTCTGTTAAATAGTGTAACAATAAATGTAATGAGGACTCTATTTGAGAGTGGATATTATCTAGAAGGCAATATTCATGTTTAAACTCTCAGCTATGTTTTGTCGTATATTACACGACGTTTGTATAATTAAGTTTGTATTTATATTTTGTACCATGTATTGGGCGACTCAAGATGGATGATGTATACTTATTTTGGGGGCGTCACATCCTGTAATAAATATAGAGGACAACAATGATGTAATCCAGTTAGAGGGTGGAGACGAACCTGATGAATTGGATCCCGAGACAGTTATTGTGCCAGATGACAGTGATACTGAGGAAGAGTTATTGACTGACACTGACACAGAATCTAAAGAAGAAGATGGTTATGAATCTCCGATACTTGTACAAAATGATTCTGACTCAGACAACAATTTTCATTAAAATGTATGTTTAGTTTTAATTGTATTACAATGAATTACATATAGGAATGTTCTCTATAGTACCTTTCATTTATAGTTGTCGTAGTAATTATTTTCTATATGATTTTCATGTACCTTTCTCTATAGTACCTTTCATTTCTCTATAGTACCTTTCTCTATACGATTTTCATGTACCTTTCATTTATAGTTGTCGTAGTTAATTAATTTCCAGTCATGTTCATGTACATTTCATTAATTGTCATTATTGTCCTTTTCTATAAAATGTATGTTTAGTTTTAAGTGTATTACATACAATTACATATCCTGATGTTCTCTATATCATTGACATGTTTATGTACCTTTCATTTATAAATCATACTAACATTCTAAATTTTTTATTTATAGATGTCTTCTGAACCTGCAGCACGAAAGCGCGGGTTGGGTTGGGGCCCTAATCATGTGCCGAAGGCCCCGGCTAATCCGAATGATCGCATTTTTATACAGATCCGTCCTCCTCCAGAAAGCACGTAAGTTAAACATCGTGTATATATAAGGGTTTAATATTTCCATTGTTATAATGTAAGGGTTTTAATGTAAATTATTGTATATTGTAGTGATTTTCAAGATAGTAAAATTGCAAAGTGCATTTCATAATTATGCTTACAGAACTGGCCTACGCCAGTGATTACATGGGCGAGCACACCTCTCGCCCATAAGGATGCAATTTGGGCTGAATTTCAGGTATATTTTTTTATCACTCTGATAGATAATACATATTTAATCAAATAATATTGTTTAGTAATATTATTATTGTTATTTTATTTACAGAAATGGTATAGATGGGACGACGCACATGCATCAGTTATTCAAACACTATTCTGGCAGAAGTGCGTCGTCCGAACTAAAGATAATTTAAACAAGGAACGACAAAAAGCCCTGCACAATGCTGAGATTGATCATCCAGGACAGGGTGAGCAGTATATGCATGAGCATAACCCCTGGTGGTGCCCACAGCCCATATGGGTGCAGATGTGTGGCCAGTGGAAAGCTGAGAGCTGGGTCAAGAGGCGCAAGACTGTTGCCTTGAATAGATCCTCAAGTGTATCAGACGACGAGAAGGCAAAAGGCACGTATCGGGCCGGCAGTATATCACAACGGCATCACATTGCTGCCAGGGTACGTATGTTATGTTTACAGTTATCTTTTGTATCTAAAATATCATATGTTTACATAATAATATGAGAAAATGAACTATAGGAGTCTCAGTCTCAAGGTCAACCTATCAATTGGTTGGATGTGTATGTTGCCACCTGCGATGGTCTGCCTGAGGCTGTTCAGATAGCGGTAATAAGTTCACTTTATCCTAATATGTTGTTTATAAATTGTGATGACCTTTTTTAGTATTTTTTTATTTATTTTTAACTATTTAATTGTTCATCTTTTGACAGGACACTTATAAGGGCTTAATGAACGAGCGATATCCTGAAGGCACCCCGCGTCCGTCGATTGATCAAGAATTATGAGGGAGGGCATCCATCGTGAAGAAAAATCATGTCAAAGGTCAAGGACAAAGACGGCGCCAGACCATCAGTGGCACAAGCAGCTCTGCCACCCAGTCTACACAGTCACCAGGTTATCCAGCCTATCATACTCTTGCTGACTGTGTGAGAGCGATCTGTCAGGATCGTGATCTTCTTCGTATACTGGGCGGGCATCTACAGTCTCTGAGTCCTGATGAGTTGGTGGAAGCAGTGGCGGCAGCGGCAGCAGGAGCAGAGGCAGCAGGAGCAGAAGAAGGAGCAGCAACACAACAGCAAGAGCATGTATATATATATCGTTTATTGTTTAGCTACATTGTCTTATATGTTTTTAGTCTCTGAGTCATTGTCTTACTTATATGTAACATATATGTTTTATTACTTTGTTAATTACAGGATCCTAATTTGGATGATCCATGAAGAGCGCCTAGACTTGTTTTTTTTTAGATTTTTAAAGCCTTGTACTCTTTTAGATTCATTCTTTAGACAATTGTATTGGTTTATATGGATGTTTACGATATCGATTGTATTGTGTTGGATGAATGTTTATAATTGTATTGTATTGGATGAATGTTTATTCATGGATGATCAATGTTTATTATATAGTAGTTATATCATGGATGGATGTTAATATGGATGCTTGTATATATATATATATATATTGCTGTGTTGCGATTGAAAGCAGGTACAAAGCAGGTTATATTTGGGAAATCAATAAAACAGGCAAAATTTTAAAAAAAAAACATCAGCGACCGCATGCGGTCGTTAACACTGTATCAGCTGACTGCGTCACCTTCTTTGAATCTAGCAACCGCTGCGGTCGCTATTACCGGTCGCTGCCACGTGTGCCACATCACGCCTGACAAATGACTCAGCATAAGTTAGAATAGCGATGGTATCAGTCGCTGATTGCGGTCGCTAATAAGTCGGTCGCTATTGTTGGTCGTTGATGTCCTTCCAGCGACCAGATTATCTACGACTAGTATCAGCGACCGTATGTGGTCGCTGATACCCATCTCCGACCGTATGCGGTCACTGATATGCGGTCGCTGATAAGCCTTTTTGTTGTAGTGTATTATAATACCATATAAAGTACATCAGCAAATGTCTTAAGTCCCCAAAGGATCATGAGAAGATTTCTATCCTCCTCATTATTAGCTCATTTATCCGATTAAATGTTCGTTTGACCATTTAACAATTTAACATTTATAAATTTTAAAAAATAATAATCATAAATTAAATTAGACTTTTATTTTATAAAAGTCAGGGTTTTACAATCACCCCACCTTATGAAATTTTGCCCTCGAAATTTACGTACCTGGTAGTTCGAAGAGATGAGAATTTCAAATTCTAGCTCACAGATTACTTCCTCTGTCTCATGGTTCATCCATTGCTCATTTTCTGTATTTCAGATATCATTCTAGAATACCGTTTTAAAATAAGGGTTAATTGACATGCCATATATTATCCCTATATTCTGACTAACCAATTAAATAACAATTAAGCTTAGGTAGGTCATACTAACGAAGGATTTACCCATGTCTTCCCTCTTAGTTCTAGTCTCACATCTCAGCTAGGGATCATATCTCTAAGCTTTGATACCAAATGTGAAGCCCCCAAAATAGGTATACATCATCCATCCTGGGTCACCAGAAAATACACTACTGACAACTCCATTTATACAAATGTCGTGCAAAATACGATGACTCATATACTGTGAGTTTCAATACAAATATTGTTACGTATATAATACGATAATATTCATATTTAAATTATTACAATACCATATAAAGTACAACAACAAATATTTTAAGTCCCCGAAGGAACATGAGAAGATTTCTGTCCTCCTCATTCTAATGAAATGCATCTTTGACGCTTCCAAATTCGAGTTCGCCTCACCCTATTATTGTTCACCAAAATTAAATATTAAATGATGTATAAAATATGTCACACACATTTTAAGTTCTCAGTACAATTATTATGCCACACCGTTTCATAATTTGATTAGGCTTGTGACTAATTCGCATCACCACTTTATACTCATGTTCTCTCTGCTAGTCCCATCTACACTTTTATTACCTGAAAGTGGTGGTGAAGTAAAAGGGTGAGCACAAATAGTCCAGTAAAGAATATCATGACTTAAGATAATTAAATTATCAATAGCCTTCATCAATAATAATTCAGATATTTAGAACATATGGTAGAAGATAAAAGTTTTCAACCATAATAGCAGCGGAATCAACAATCCATTAGAAGAGTTAAGTAGAACATAATGTCTACTATCTCTTCTAGATTAAAAGTCCATCATTAACATTTCATTCCTGTAATACTCATCAATAGTTCTTTGTTATACCAAAGACAAATAGAACTCTCATCGCCTGAACCACCACAGATTATAATTAAATTCACAATTCATATTTATAATCAGGTAAATCAACAATTCATACAACTGTAAAACCAATAACCAACAGTCCATCTTTGTACTACAGGCCAAAGATATACAACTGTAAAACCAATAATGCTGAGACTCAGCTTAATAGTATCATGACCACTAATTATCCATGCACTACGGGCCAAGGATATTCGTGTTTTCAATTACGGTCATGATTATACCGAATAATCCCTTGTCATAATCATACCAAGTCCATCTATGCACTACAGGCCAAAGATGACTTTTACCACATCATTTATAACATTACGGTCATGATTATACCGAACAATCCCTGGTCATAATCATACCAAGTCCATCTATGCACTACTGGTCATAGATGACTTTCAACACAATATAAGCATGAGAATGATGACAATGATATATATAATGAATAAACATAAATCATCAGAATAATAAGATAACATAGATTTTAGTGATTTTTAACTTAATTATCCAGAGTCCAAATTGATAACATAATAATAGATGAATCATAAACTATTAAGGATATTCTAATCCTTTCAGGACTTTTCACCATTTAATGATAAATTGAATAAACGAATAATAATATCTTACCATAACATGGAGTATGAAAGAAAATGATATTCATTTTACCATAAAAATAATACCCTCTTACCACAATAATGATATCACTTACCTTAGCATGTGACTTGATTCTGCTTTTTGTGAAATTGATCAACTTAAACAATGCTTGCATTCCTTATCTACACTTGGAGTAACATTACACTCAATAGAAATACTCACAATATTATACTCATAATATTGTAGTAAAAAAATTCTATATTTTTAATGTAGTGATGTTGTGTCTTTAATTACTCAACCGAGCAACCTATTTATATTGAATTAAATTTAGTAAACAACTAGTACATCTGCTTTGACAAAATAACCAAATGAGGTATATAATAATGGTAGTGAAATTTATGGTCCCACCGAGAAAATTAAACCAACTTGTACACATTTTAACAAAATTTGTTCAATAATAGAGTTGTGGTCTAAACTACTTTAGAAAAAGTAGAATGTCGGCAAGTCCTGCCAAACTTAATTTTGTAAAAAGAAAATAATTGAACAAACATCCGTATATCATACTTATCTTTAATCAACACCCTTTTCAATCTTTGAACCATTATTCACAATTATTAACATAAACTCTCAACACTGCCAACTGGTTTAATTATATCATATCAAATAATATGAGTCACTGTGTAATAACTATTGTGGTAATTATTGAAATAAATACCGAGTGAATTCTTACGTAAGAATCAAATCAATTCCTTACTTATAAACAATTTAAATTCTATTAAAAGTAAGGATCAACTTCAAATCATAATTATCTCGAATAACATATACACCAACTTATAATTCATTATTCATTTAAGTTGTCTTTATTTATCGCATAATATCATTATATTTAGTAATATTAATGTTTTACAACTTAGAACAACATCCTTTATCGTCGAAAACATTACACGTTGCATACGTGCATGCCCGACGTCCTCCGATTGCCTCTGAATGTACACCAGTCTCTAAAATAGCCATTTTAGGCCTTGATAACGACCTCAAATCTCAAAACATACATAATGAAAGTTTTAGGTCTACTCGTTATCTTTCCGAATCATCCTGAATCACCTCAATCGAATTTGGTATGAAACAGTTATGCCCAATTTACTAAAGGACGTCCGAACAGATTTTGGCTTAACACTAGACCAGCGCCTAGGCGCCCAAATTTGTCCTTGAGCAAGCGCCTAGGCACCCAAGAACAGATTGTAAGCGCCGAGCCTAGTGGCGCTCGACCTTTGGCACTTAACTCCAATTTTTTAGATTTTGTAATTTTTGACACATATACTTCAAATCTTCAAAACTTTTGTTCATCTTCAACATATGCCCAACTTTTTGATCTTAAATTCTATTATGACATGGATTAAACATAAAATCTTTTCATACACTTCCTTATTAATTTGGATCCATCATGATCCCCTATAACCCAACTTTTAACAAATCAAACTCTTAGGAAGATTAAAGAGATGAAAAGTTTTGGTTTTACAAAATCAAGTAATAAACTAATTTTTCTAAAAATTTCCAGATTTTGTTCTTCTTTTACTTTCTTGATTTCTTTCCTTTGATTAATATTTTTTTTGTAATTTTAATCTATCACATACAAACATAAATACACCAACATCATAAAACGTAACTTCTATCATGAAAATCAAAGGATTAATCAAGCACTACAAGAAAATGCTCTAACATCGACCAAAAGTATCAGTGACCGCCCTTTCGGTCGCAGATAGTATTATTCGCGACCTACATTAGCGACCGCCCTTGAATTTGGTCGCTAGATTATATTAGCGACCGCACCCGGTCGCTACTCAGTCGCTGGTTCAATTTTACCTCCAAAAAAATTGGCAGGAAATGTTGGCGCCTTAGTTATTTGCGACCACTTACCATCAGCGACCGCATTCGATCGCTGATACTTCTACATCATTTAAAATTAGCGACCGCATGCAGTCGCTGATTGTGGTTGCTGATCTATTTCAATTAACTAGCTCCAGTTCCAGTTCGTCACTCTTGAACGCAAAACAGAAGAAAAAAAGAGGGAGGAAAGAAGAGGGAGAAGGGGGAGAAGAGAAGAGGGAGAAGAGGGGAAAACCACCACCATCACCACCACAGTCGCCGCCATCACTACCTGCACAGGTAAGATACACACTTTTCAGATGGGTTTAGCCATAAAAAACTCTTTCAGTTGTAAAAAAATTCTCCATCGAAAGCGATTCCTTGTTACATAGTTTCCAAATTGGGATATAGAATCCAGGCAGATTTGTGTATTGTGCTTAGTGGAGGCTCTAGGTGTAATTTATGGAGGGCATTTGCCCCTTTTTGTTTTGAAAAATTGATATTTTTACTATTATTTTTAATTCTTATAAAATAACCCCTAAAATTTAAATTTTCCCTCCTTCGCTAGATTTTTCTCACTTCTATCCCCTTTTATCTGAAATTTATGAATTTTGATATACATCACTGATATGCTTTAGCTGATTATTAATCATATTTAGAGATGGATCATCAACAACTGATTTGTAATGTTGTTTTGTTCTCTTCTATATATTTGTAATGTTGCTTTGTTCTCTTCTATATAGTTTCACACTTTTGGTATCATAATCATAGCTATTGTTAATTGGATCTGATGAGTTGGCATTTTCTACTTTTTTAATTTTGTGTTTCTTTTGGATTATGTTTAATTTATATTATTTTCTTCTATTTCCCTGAAACTCTAGCACAGTTCATAAATGTTTGTTTTGGAATGGTTTGGAATTTGGATATACCTTGCACAGAAAAGTGGGCTCTTATTTATATCTTTTGTTCCATCCAAAAATTCCAGCTGTTGGGAGTTTATCATCCTTTTGCCATCTATAGACAGTTGGAGATCCACCTATTTTTGGTAGACAGGCTCTTTTCTTAACTCTTTTCGTTTCATACCAAAAATAAAGGTGAAAATGAAAAGGGCATGTTCTACATTCCATGTCCAGGCGTGCTGGATATGTTATTTGCAACCTTGGCTCGTATAGGATCATCACATAGTAGTTAAGTCATGCCATGATACTGTTCCCATTTTTTGAAACTTAGAAAATTAATTAAAAAATGATAATAATTCAAACAAGTAATATGAATGAGAAACAATAACAACAATAAAAAAACAAGGAGAAAACAACATTATAATTAAACTACGCATAATCTTAAAAAATAATTGTAAATAATTCTAAATTAAAACTAAGAGAGTACTAGTTTCTAACATGAATGACACACTTTTTCTTTCCCAAATGTCCTATGTAGAAGAGTTTTTGTTGTGTTCAGATATAGACAAAGAGCATATCTGAACTCTAAATTTTCCTACATATCTATCAAACAAACTCTAAATTATAAAATTTTCCTATATACATATCAAACAAACTCTAAATTTGCAATTTTTTCCTACAAACTCCATTGTATATAAATTTTTACTACTTTAATTTGCATTATTATATTGAAAATTTGTATATTTCTCTTGGTTTGTGTCTTGGGTGCCTAGAAATGACAATATATGCATGTCGTCGTGCATGTGGCTAGTCTATATTATAGGGGAGACTCTGGCAAAAAAAATTTGTTGGTCGGGTAGTTGCGAACATTTATAACATTAACGAGCTAATCATATGCTTAGTAGCTAGTATACGTACTCAAGTTATATGCTTAGTAGATAGTATACTCAAGTCATATGTATGTTTAGTTTTAATTGTATTACATACAATTACATATGTACATGTTCTCTATATCCTTGACGCGTTTATGTACCTTTCATTTATAACTCATACTAACATCCTAAATTTTTTATTTATAGATGTCTTCTGAACCTGCAGCACGAAATCGCGAGTTGGGTCGGGGCCCTAATCATGTGTCGAAGGCCCCGACTAATTCGGATGATCGCATTCTTATACAGATCTATCTTCCTCTAGAAAGCACGTAAGTTAAACATCGTGTATATATAAGGGTTTAATATTTCCATTGTTATAAATATATATAACTGTAAATTATTGTATATTGTAGTGATTTTCAAGATAGTAAAATTGTGAAGTGTATTTCACAATTATGCTTACAGAACTGGCCTACGCCAGTGATTATATGGGCGAGCACACCTCTCGCCTATAAGGATGCGGTTTGGGCTGAATTTCAGGTATATATTTTTATCACTCTGATAGATAATACATAGTTAATCAAATAATATTGTTTAGTAATGTTGGATTATGGTAATATAACAGTTTTAATATTATTATTGTTGTTTTATTTGCAGAAGCAGTATAGATGGGACGACGCACAAGCATCAGTTATTCAGACACTTTTCTGGCAGAAGTGCGCCGTCCGAACTAAAGATAATCTGAAAAAGGAATGACAAAAAGCCCTGCACAATGCTGAAATTGACCATCCAGGACAGGGTGAATAGTATATGCATGAGCATAGTCCCTGGTGGTGCGCACATCCCGTATGGGTGCAAATGTGTGACTAGTGGAGAGCTGAGAGCTGGGTCAAGCGACGTAAGACTGCCGCCTCGAACAGATCCTCAGGTGTATCTGAAGGAGAAAAGGAAAAAGGCACATATAAGGGCGGCAGTATATCACAACTGCAGCATATTGCTGCTAAGATACGTATGTATAGCAAGCTTATTGGCTTAATTATTTGTTTTTATGTTTACAGTCATGCATGTTTTGTAGCTAAAATATCATATGTTTACATATTAATATGAGAACATGAACTGTAGGAGTCTGAGTCTCAAGGTCAACCTATCAATTGGTTGGATGTGTATGTGGCCACCCGTGATGGTCTGCCTGATGTTGTTCAGATAGCATTAATAAGTTAACTTTATACTAATATATTGTTTATAAATTGTGACGACCTTTCTAAGCATTATTTTATTTATTTTTAACTATTTAATTGTTGATCTTCTGACAAGACACTTATAAGGGCTTAATGAACGAGCGTTATCCTGAAGTCACCTCGCGTCCATCGATTGATCAAGAATTATGGGAGAGGGCGTCCATCGTGAAGAAAAACTATGTTAAAGGCCAAGGACAAAAGCGACGCCCAACCATCAGTGGCACAGGCAGGTCTGATACCCAATCTACACAGTCATCAAGTCATCCAGCCTATCATACTCCTGCTGACTGTGTGAGAATGATCTGCCAGAATCGTGATCTTCTACGTATATTGGGCGGGCATCTGCATTTTCTTAACAGAATAGTGAGGACTACTAAGACACCAACTCGGACCATCACTCCGTTCCCCGACTAGTCCCGACTACGTTCTCATTTCTTGAAGAGAACAGTGAAAGAAAGGGTGAGCTCAACTAGCCCAGTAAGAAATATTATGACTAAGATAATACATAATAAATTATCATTAGTCCTCAACAGTGTTAAACTGATAAAATATAATAGACATCAAGTTTAATTGCAGCGGAACATGCAATCCATTAAAAGAGTCAAGTAGACAATGAAATCTACTATTTTTTATGATTTAAAAAGGTTTTTCATCACTTTTATCGCTGAGACTCAGCTTAAAAATAATCCACATCATCCCTGCACTACGGCCAAGGATATTCATTAGGGTCACGACCACAAATTATCCATGAACTATAGGCCAAGGATATTTGTGTATTCATCAATGGTCGTGATCATGCCAACAACTGTCCATCAATGCACTTCGAGCCAATGAGGACTTTTACCACATCATTTATAATATTACGGTCATGATTTGACCGAATTATCCCTGGTCATAATCATACCAAGTCCATCTATGCACTACAGGCCACAGATGACTTTTAAAAATAATATAAACATGAGGATGATGACAATGATATAAGAATTCAATAAAATAAGTTCAAAAATTAATATATTCAGGAACTAATAATGTCCAAATTGTCAACATGATACTTCTTTGTAAAGTAAAATTCAAGAATGCTCAGAAGAATATTTCCATGAAAAGATACTGGATGAAGCGCAAATATCAAGAATATTCCACTAATTTCATGGAGTGTAGAAGTCAAAACTTTAACCAACTGAGTATAATAAAGAATGGAATAACAAAAGAAATCACAATGCATGCGGTACTTCGCATAGACATGTTATTCCATCAGAATAATAAATAACGGAACCGGGTCATGCGTAATACGCACCGACAGGATATTCCAGCAAAATAATAAAGAATGCAATACAACAAAAATCACCATGCATGCGGTACTTTGCATAGACAGGTTATTCCAACAGAATACTAAATGACGGAACCAGGTGAGGTGAAATTCACACCAACAGGATGTTCCAACGGAATAATAAAGACGGAACCAGGTCCGGCGTAAAGCACAGACAGAATATTCCAACAGAATAATAAAGAATGGAATACAGAAGAATTTCACCAAGTATAGGGTAGCCCGCGTATACAGGTTATTCCAACAAAATAATAAAGATGGAATAATAGAAGTTCTCTTCATAAATACAAAAGAAATAATACCCCTTACCGTAAAAGAAACTTCGATATCAGAGTAGTGAAGTAGCAGAATACTTTTCTTCTTTCTCTCTATAGTTTCTCTCTCTATAGTTTCTCTCTCTAGAGTTTCAGTGAATTCGTAAGAAATAATGAAGGAATGAGCTTCTATTTATAGAAGAATGGAATGAATAGTAACCAATCTATGAACGGTCCAGATTGATTTACTTTAATCGAACGGTCCATATTTAAAGCAAAATCTTTTAAATAAAATATAATATATTCTATTTATAATCTAATAAAACGAATAACTTTAAAAAAGATTTTACTATGCAAACACTATACAAGCACTATGCAAACATTATTCATAATAAAATCTAATATATTCTAACAACAACTGTCTTATGATAACACGAGGTTGTATGTCATTAAACATCTTGTATGACAGTGGCAAAACACCCTTCCAAAGTTGGCTTCACCTCACCCTATTCGGTTCATCAAAATTAAATATCAAATGACGTATACAATACGACACACTTATCTAAAGTTCTCAATAAACTTATTTTCATACTATTTAGGGATAACCTCAACAGCTATAGACCATCGTTCTATTCCCCTGTTATCCCCGCTCAACCCAGCTACACTCTTATTACCTGAAAGGAATTGTGAAGCAAAAGGGTGAGCACAACTAGCTCAGTAAAGAATATCATGACTAAAGATAATTAAATTATCAATAGCCTTCATCAACAATAAATCAGAGATTTAGAACATATGGTAGATGATAAAACTTTTCAACCATAGTTGCAGTGGAACGAGCAATCCATTAGAAGAGTCAAATAAACCATAAAGTCTATTATCTTCTCCATGTTAAAAGTCTACCAACAATGCTTTAATTCCTGTAACATCAATTAACAATTCTTGTCCACAATCATGTGAATAACTCATAACCATAATTGTGGTTCTAAATTCCTCTTCTCATCTAAGACGAAGATAATTTACATCACATGTCTTTACCTGAAACATCAAAGATCATGGTTATACCAAATCACAGTTCCTGTTCATAATCATACTAATAAATTCATCTTTGACTACGGGCCAAAGATATTCATCAACAGTTCATCTTTGCACTACATGCCAAAGATATTCAGCAATAGGTCATCTTTACACTACGGGCCAAAAATATTCATCAATAATTCATCTTTGCACTACAGGCCAAAGATATTCAGCAACAGGTCATCTTTGCACTACGGGCCAAAGATATTTATCAATAATTCATCTTTGCACTACAGACCAAAGATATTCATATCTCAAAGAAACATACAATCATTTCAAAATTTATATAAACCATAATTGTAATCATGTTAATCAATTCACCTTTGCACTTAAGCTAAAAATATTCAATTATAAATTCAATGGTCATGATCATACCAGTCAACAATTCATCTTTGCACTATTGGACCCATAGTCACGATCATACCAATAATCTACCCATCTTTACACTTAAGTCAAAGACAAATTTCATCATCGAGATTATAAAAATGTTATATATGATAATAAAAACAATATGATCAACAACTGCATTTAATTTCAAAAATAAGATTCATAAATCAATAATTTCATAACACCTTAATCCAAATATTATAAATCACTTAATAATCTCATAATCTAATATCATTAATATTACCACAATATCTTAATCATTTCTTAAACTTATAAATAATTTATTTTAATTGTTTACACTTTACTAATGAATGCATTTAATCATCCTAAAATGCCAAACTGTTAAGATTTCATCACCAATAACCAACAACCTCATCAAAAATCTGCATATACCATATATAGGATTCCCAAGCCATAAAATCCTATTTTCCAATTTTGTTACTTTACATAACACATTTAATTCATTTACTTATAACTAGTCCATTTTCATGAAAAATACCAAATCAGTTTCAAATATATTTTTTTTCTGGGATTTAGCAGAATATGGTCCCATATTAAACATATATTTTTCTCGAAATTTTTAAAATTCATTTACTATTTTTCACATGGCCAAAATCGCCGAATATTTAGACATTTATCATAAATTTTACTTTTGTCCAAAAATTTTGAAATTTACAGAGTATACTTCTGTTATATACATGTACTCCCAATAAAAATTTCACCAATTTTGGAGTTAACTACAAGGAGTTATAAGAGTTTACTTTTAAAATAGTATTTTTCCATAAAATTCATAACTCCTAATCTATACATCCAAAAATCACCATTTTTGTACACAATCTAGAAAACTCATCAAATTATCATTTTAAATTTTTCCGGAATTATTGAGAGTCGAAAAAATTACAAAACTGAAAAACATAATAACTCTTAAAATCTCTTACCTCAAAAGAGCAGTATTTCTGATCGGAATGTAAAGCCGAAGAAACCTAGCACTGAATAGCAATTCTCAAAGTATCTAATAATCACAAAATACGCTTGATAATATAGAGAGAGAAAGAGAGAAAGCTTATGTTTCTGGTGTGATTTTTAATTCTAACTTAACCCTTTATTTATAGAAAAATAGTAGCACGCCGAAACAGACTTGACCTGCTACCTGATGGTTTTACCTGCTACTATTGCCACCCACCACATTTGAATTAGAATTTCAGCATATTTCTTTACCGGTAGGTGGGGCCCACTCAATTCTAGAATTTTCTACCAAAATCATTTATAAACCTAATTTCCGAATCAGTCACCTCTTAAAATTCATAACAAATCATACGTTCATTTTTAACCGTTCAAATTTTGTAAACATATACTCAACTTATATATGTATAACATATCCAAAAATCACAACGATCCAACGGTCAGATTAAAAATTATAACTTACGCAATATATTGTAAAAATACTGATTTGATTTTTAATACCTCCATTCCGATAAAAATACTGATAAAACACCTCAAAATTAATTCCTTCAATTATATCCACATAAATATATCCATCATTTATATCCACATAAAATAAATATTTCCTTATCACATAAATCAATAAATAATTATTCACAAATAATATTACAGAATCACAATTATGACAACCAAACAGTTCCCAGGAAAGATAAGGCTTTCCGATAAGGATTTCTCCTTACCGGCGCGCAATTAGGTGACCAAACCTCTCTTTGACAGAACTTTCTAGACATTGCAAATAATTTTATCTAATAATATTATTCAAATAATATGAATTATTGATTTGATAATGGGAAATACTGTGCAGTGACAATTATTGAAACAACAATAATATAAATTATCAACGCAACAATTATTGAATCATTAAAATAGAATATTAAATAGAAATTACTGTAACAATTATTGAGTAGTGCCTTCTTACGTAAGAATCAATCATTCAAAAATACTGTGCAATACCGTGTGCTACTGTGCAACCACACGTATTACTGTATTTTAACCACCGGTATTCCAACAATGTTAATGGTAACAACTACGTCGTTATTTATAAAAACTCAAACTTATCGTTTTCTTCATCCGACAGTTATTCTGTTATGGGGCCCATAAATGACTGCGCCGTCATACGAATATTCCCCGACAATAAGAATATTCCACGACCTAAACTAATATTCCCCGATAACAATAAGTATTTTATAGCCACTTGCTTATTTTAAAAATTTTATATATATCACCCTTAACTTTAACTTTTTATCAATTTAACCATTTACTAAATAGGAAAATTTAATACTTTTATTTCATAAAATTCGGGGTCTTACACTACCTCTCTCTATTTTTTGTTGATTATGGGAAAGAAGAGGGTGTGAATGATTCCCGTGACTTCCTTTTTCCTTTTCTCCCTTTCTCCCTTTCTTTTCCTCACTTCTTTCCTCTTTTTCTCCTTCTTTTTCTTTCTTTCTCTATCCTCCCTTTTGTTGAAAATTGGCTACGGGAGAGTGTGTAAGAAAATAAAATGATGGGGTTTTCCCCTTGCTAAAATCATTTAGCCAATATCTCATGTCCCACCATTCCAAAAATTTAATTCAACCTCTTTTATTAGCTCATTTATCTGATTAAATGTTCGTTTGACCATTTAACAATTTTAAATGTTTAAATTTTAAAAAATAATAATCATAAATTAAATTAGACTTTTATTTTATAAAAGTCGGGGTTTTACAGCTTACTTAGAAACTTTCTAGAGAGATCGTTGTCTAAGGCTACATGGTGGAGCTTAGAGATATGGTCGTGACAGTTGGTATCTGAGCTAGAGTTTTAATGAAGGGGATCATGCTAAACATCATGTCAAATGTCACGGAGGAGCAATAAAGTGGTAGGGATGAGATGCCCAACCCACCTAAAGATACAAGAGGTATTAAATCAAGGAACGTGATTGTTATCATGGAAGCATGGGTGACAAGGCGTGAGGTTGCCATGGCGGATGTCAAGGAGCGACTTGACAGGTTAAAACAAAATATGGAAGACTCTATCGATGGACTTGACAACAAGATAAAGAAGTACCATGACGAATTGATCGAGGTTTTTAAGACCACCACCGATGATACAACACATGAAAGCATGGCCTTCCAAGCGAAGAACTTGGAAGCTTTAGGATATCTTATGAGAAATGCATGTGATGAAGGTCTCAGTATAAGAGACCAAGGCGCATTGGGCTCTTTG
This sequence comes from Panax japonicus, assembly GCA_020205505.1. Taxonomy (NCBI): domain Eukaryota; kingdom Viridiplantae; phylum Streptophyta; class Magnoliopsida; order Apiales; family Araliaceae; genus Panax; species Panax japonicus. The sequence goes on along the minus strand of CM035092.1, from coordinate 75,246,234 downwards.
CAAGCATGTTATGGCGAATGAGGTTGATACGCTACACCACTAAGTGAGGGAGACTTCAACTCAAAGACGTGCCTAAACTTAAGGTGTATGATGGCAAGAGGGATGCCACAATAATTTCTTGTGGCACATGGAGCGATACTTCAATGCACTAAACTAGGAGGATAAAGTAAAGGTAAACGTCATTGCTTCCCTTTACTTCACCGACATTACAATGGTTTGGGGGCGCAAGAAGTGTGTTGAGATCAAGAAAGGCACATGTACTATCATTACATAGGATCTTTTAAAGGCAGAACTCAAGAAGCAGTTATATCATGAGAATGTTCGCCATGATGATCGAAAGAAAATGAAGAAGCTTAAGGATGATGGTTCAATCCGAGAGTATATGAAGGAGTTCTCTAACCTCATGCCCCAATTTTCTACTATGAGGGTGAGAGGATGATCTCTTTTAGACAGGTTGAAGCCATGGGCTGCCCAATAATTGATCAAGTGCCATGGTGTAAATGCGTCTACCGTTATGACAGTTGCATAAACTTTGGTGGAGTATCGTTCGAGCGAAAAAGAACTCTTTAAACCAAATGTTGACCATACCAGCGAGAATAAGGTTGATGAAAAAGGAACAACATCTACTAACCTCAAAGGGAATGGGGGTAGAGCCGTTCACAACCAAGACAAGGGAGGTCAAAGTTTTGACAAGAAGTCGCGACAAAATTGCTTCATATATATGTAATGGACCTCATTGGGTAAGAGAGTGTTCAAAGTGTCAAACCCTCAATGCGTTAATCACGAAGGGGGAACACGAGGAAGCTACAATGGGAGTTCTTCAATGCCTCAATTCATTGCAAGTCATGTTCTCTCCTCACCTGGCGGGTAATAGGTGGTCGATATGTGTCTTTCATGGGAATAGGGGGTGGGGTGGGGGTGGGGGTAGGGGAAATCATCAGCTAGAAGGATCGTGCAAGAGTTGGTACTAAATGTAAAACCCCAAATTTTACGAATAAAGATTTAATTTTCTCGAAATATTTTTTTTGAATATTATGGTGTGGATTTGAGATAATGTTATAGTTGTGGGTAGTATATATAAATTTTGCAAAGTATGCAAGTTGTTATATAATATTCGATTGGTCGGATAATATTCGTTGTAACAGGGAATATTCGTACGACGGCACAATCATTGGTGGACCCCACAATGGAATTATTGTCGGATTGAGAAAACGACAAAAATATTTTTATGAAAATAACGACGAAAGTTTTACTGTTAACTGTTGAAACACCCAGTGTTAAAAGTACAGTAATACGTGTGGTTGCATAGTAGCACACAGTATTGATTATTGATGTTTACGTGAGAAGTCACTCAGTTTTGTTCAATTATTGCTACAGTAATTGTTGCATAGTATCTCACGTTATTTGATTCAATTATTGTCGATATTTTATATATTATTAAATCAATAATTGAGATAACAAAGTTATTAATATTATTATCTACAATATTAACGATGTCTAGAAGTTATGTCAAGGAGAGGTTTGGTCACCTAATTGCACGCCAATAGGGAGAAATCCTTATTAGAAAGTCTCCGCTTTCCTAGGAACGACCTAGTTGTTAAATATTGCGAATTATAATAAGGATGATATATGTTGTTAAAAATATTGAGGGAATTTTTATGAAGTATTTGTCGTAAATGTTGCTTATTTTATGGACCCCCATTTACCTATTTTTCAAAATAATCGGTAGAAAGTTGTTCGGTATAATAAAGGTGAGGGCCCACATGTGGGGCCCACGGAAGAAAATTAAGAAATGGGGGGGGGGAATCTGGGAAGTCACGGAAGTTTATATATATATATATATATATATATATATATATATATATATATATATATATATATATATATATATTATTTTATTATTATTATAAATGTACTAAAACAGAAAACTTTTTATATAAAACAAAATACTTTTTATGAAGTTTTCTTTTATTTGATTATAAATAGAATATATTATATTTTATTATGCATAGTATTTGCATAATGTCTGCATAGTATTTGTATAGTAAAATCTTTTTATATAAAACATAATACTTTTTATAAAGTTTTATTTTATTTGATTATAAATAGAATATATTATATTTTATTATGCATAGTGTTTGTATAGTGTCTGCATAGTATTTGCATAATAAAATCTTTTTATATAAAACAGAATATTTTTATAAAGTTATTTGTTTTATTAGATTTTAAATAATATATATATATATATTATAAATTTTGTTTTATTATATAATTATAAATAGAATATATTATATTATATATATTGCATAGTATACTTTCCATTCTCCTATAAATAGGATGCTTAGTTAGAATTGAAAAACACACCAGAAATTTAGAGAATTCTTCTTCTATAATCTTGAGCGTATTTCTTTAGAGTTTAAGAAAGCTTTGAGCGTAAAAAATAGTGCAAGTTTTCTTCAAGTATATCTCCGCTCTACCCATCGGAATACTCTTCTTTTTAAGGTAAGGGGTATTATTCTTTCGTATTCATGAAGAGAGTTATTTTCTTTCAATACTCGTAAGGGTTGTTATTCCATTCTTTATTATTATGTTGGAATAACCTGTTTATGCGAAGTACCGCATACATGGTGAAATTCTTCTGTTATTCCATTCTTTATTATTCTGTTGGAATAACCTGTCTGTGTGGTCTAACGCATGCCTAGTGAATTCTGTTGTTATTCCATTCTTTATTATTCTGTTGGAACATCCTGTCTGTGCGAATTACGCATGACCTGGTTCCATTCTTTATTATTCTGTTGGAACATCCTGTCTATGCGGATTACGCATGACCTGGTTCCATTCTTTATTACTCTGTTGGAATAACCTGTCTATGTGGATTACCGCATGCATGGTGAATGATCCTTTGTATTCATTCCTTATTAACTTGTGGAAATGATCTGTCTACGTGGATTACCGCATGGCGGGCGAAAATCCATTTGCAGTTTCATATATTCTATTATATTCAGTTGGTTAAAGTTTTGGCTTCTATACTCCATGAAATTAGTAGAATATCCTGGATATTTATGCTTCATCTAGTATCTTTTCATGGAAATATTCTTCTGAGCATTCTTGAATTTTTACTCCACAAAGCAGTATCATGTTGACAATTTGGATGTTATTGGTTCCTGGATAAATTAATTTATAAATCTTTAAAATTTATTCTTGAACTTGATTTATTAAATTATTATGTCATTGTCATCATCCTCATGTTATATTATGTTGAAAGTCATCTGTTGCCTGTAGTGCATAGATGGACTTGGTATGATTATGACCAGGGATTATTCGGTATAATCATGACCATAATGTTATAAATGATGTGGTAAAAGTCCTCATTGGCCCGTAATGCATTGATGGACAGTTGTTGGCATGATCATGACCATTGATGAAAACACGAATATCCTTGGCCCGTAGTGCATGGATAATTTGTGGTTGTGATACTAATGAATATTCTTGGCCGTAGTACAGGGATGATGTGGATTATTTATTGAGCTGAGTCTCAGCGATAAAAGTGATAAAAAAACCTTTTAAATCATAGAAGATAGTAGATTTTATTATCTATTTGACTCTTGTAATGGATTATTTATTCCGTTACAGTTAAACTTGATGTTTGTTATTTTGTATCAGTTTAACACTATTGAAGGCTAACGATAATTTATTTTGCATTATCTTAGTCATAATATTTCTTACTGGGCTTGTTGAGCTCACCCTTTCTTTCACTGTTCTCTTCAGGAAATAAGAATATAGCTGGGACTAGTCGGGGAATGGATTGACGGTTCAGATGGTTGCATTAGTAGTCATCACTATTCTGTGAAATAGTGTGAAAATAAATGTATTGAGGACTTATTTTGAGTTTGAATACTGTCTAAAAGACAATATTTGTATTAAAACTCACAGTTCATGTTGTATATTTAAGTTTGTATTTATGTTTTGTACCATGTATTTGGCGACTCAGAATGGGTGATGTATACCTATTTGGGGGCATCACAGTTGGTATCAAAGCTTAGGGATACGATCCCTGGCTGATATGTGAGATAAGAACTAGGAGGGGAGAGACGGGGAATTCCTTCGCTAGTATGACCTACCTAAGTTTACTTGTTATTTAATTGGTCGGTCAGAGTATAGGGATAATATGTGATATGTCAATTAACCCTTGTTTTGTGACAGTGTTTGAAAATGGCATCTAAAAATGTTGAGATCAACAATGAAGCTCATGAGACCGTTGAGTCACCAACGATCAATACCCAGGATAATGTACAACAGGAAGATAATAATGTTCAAAATATAGGTGGAAATAATGGCAACCCACGGTCGGTCACCGCTAAGCAGTTCAAGGAGCTTGGACCACTGGAGTTTTGGGGAAAGCCAGAACCACTTAAGGCGGAGACGTGGTTAGGACAGATCACCAAGATATTTGATGTCTTGAGATGCTTCAAGGAGCAAAAGGTTCCCTTTACCACCTTTATGTTGCGTGAAGAGGCAGATTACTGGTGGGAATCTATAAAACGTACCCAGCCTGACGCACTCAAGATGTCTTGGGAGAAGTTTCAAGAATTGTTCAACGACAAGTACTTTCCTGAAAGTATTCATCACATGAAAGAGGTAGAATTCATCAAGTTGGAACAAAACAATATGACTGTGTCGCAGTACGAGGCTAAGTTTGTGGAGTTATCTTGATTTGCATCCCATTTGGTAGATAATGAGGAGAGAATGACGCGAATGTTTCTACGAGGTTTGAAACCCAAAATACGTCAATACATCATTTCTCACAAACTTTGTTTATATTCAGATGTTGTGAATAGGGCTCAGTTATTGGAGCGCAATAATGAGTCAGCACAACCAAAATACAACGACCAACAACACGATAATAATCGTACGGGTGGCAACGACCATCGGAACAATGATAACCATCGTGGGGGAAATTATCATGCCAAGAATGGTAACCACTTCGGTGGTAATCATGGCTAAGATAATAGAAGTGGAAATTTCAAGAAGAGAAGGTTCAATAATGATGGAAAGACAGCAGCACCAGCACCCATTTCAAAGGAAGAAGAACAACCACCGGTCGTATGTTTCAAATACGGACAGGAGGTTCACATCCATCCAAACTGTTCACAGCAATCTAAAGCGTGTTTCAATTACGGAAGAGAAGGTCACCTAGATCGATTTTGTCGTGTAGTGAAGTCAAGTCCAGCTGGGATAATGATGCCAAAGGATGTCTCAGACAAGTCAAAGCCGGTAGTTTAAGTGAGAACGTTTGTCGAGGAACCCGAACGAAGTTATCACGGGTAAGTTAATCATAAACGCTTATGAAGTCTATACCTTATTTGATACCGGTTCTACCCATTCTTTTATCTCTCTTGCTTACGCTTAACGTTTAAATTTGACTCCTGAGAAATTAGACTTTGACTTATCTGTTGAAACTCCGTTTGGAGAAACCTTCGTTACCTCCACTGTTTATAAATCTTGTTTGATTCATATCGATACCCTCACGTTACCTATCAATCTTATCTTTTTGAAAATACTTTCCCTTGATGTGATTTTAGGAATCGATTGGTTAACTACTCATCATGCCAAAATTGATTATTTTTGTAAGGTTGTTAGCTTTCATATTCCTGACCAACCTGTTATGCGAATTTAAGCAATCGAACCACTAAAGTCAATCACTGTTATATCAAGCCATAAGTAAAGAGCCCCGAGCCTTTATCTGCTGACTTTCTTGTGTGGAATGCACCGAAGCCAGACTTTCTGTAGGGGACATCGTGAATAACGATGGCAAGTTGATAGGTATCAATGTGACGTGCTATCCAAGTCTTGGATGAGGGTCACAGTTTTGAATGATATTTCTATCGTTAATAAATTTCTTGACGTATTTCTGAAGACTTCTTGGCCTACCTAGAGCGTGAAATCAAATTTTGTATTGACCCCAGTACAAAACCCATTTCTAAAACCCTCAAGTATTTCTTTATCCAAAATAAACGTATAACGTGCCAAAGTCGTTGGCTCGTGTTGAAGATTATGATAATATCATTCAATACCATCGTGGAAAAAGTGAACGTGGTAGCTGACGCGTTGAGTAGAAGATCATATGCATTTACAAGTGCGAATATACGAACCTACGTGAAGATAGCAAATATACAATTAGAACCGACTTTAATTGATAAAGTTAAAGCCGCTCAAGCTACAGACTCAGAGCTTATGAAGGTGAAGAAGAAGGTTCAAGAGGGCATTATTCTAGAATCAAGACGAAGAGAGGAAATCTCAACCCTCGACTTTATTGGTCTATTTGAAATCATCGAACGAGTAGGAATTGTGGCCTAAGACTCGTTTTACCGCTAAGTATGTCTCTTGTTCATAACGTTTTTCACGTATCGATGTTACGTAAATATATGGACGACCCAAACCACATTATTGATTTAGAACCGGACGAGATAGCGGATAATTTAACGTATGAAAATGTATCTATTAAAATCTTGGAATATATTCTACGCTCAAAGGTTATACCTCAAAAGTTAGAATCTGACGAGGTATCCTCATCTGTTCGGCATACCAGGTACGTACGTAAATTTTGAGGGCGAAATTTCATAAGGAGGGGAGATTGTAAAATCCCAAATTTTACGAATAAAGATTTAATTTTCTCGAAATATTTTTTTTAAAAATATTATGGTGTGGATTTGAGATAATGTTATAGTTGTGGGTAGTATATATAAATTTTGCAAAGTACGCAAGTTGTTATATAATATTCGATTGGTCGGGGAATATTCGTTGTAACAGGGAATATTCGTACGATGGCACAATCATTGGTGGACCCCACAACGGAATTATTGTCGGATTGAGAAAACGATAAAAATATTTTTATGAAAATAACGGCGGAAGTTTTACCGTTAACTGTTGAAACACCCGGTGTTAAAAGTACAGTAATACGCGTGGTTGCATAGTAGCACACAGTATTAATTATTGATGCTTACGTAAGAAGTCACTCAGTTTTGTTCAATTATTGCTACAGTAATTGTTGCATAGTATCTCACGTTATTTGATTCAATTATTGACGATATTTTATATATTATTAAATCAATAATTGAGATAACAAAGTTATTAATATTATTATTTGTAATATTAATGATGTCTAGAAGTTCTGTCAAGGAGATGTTTGGTCACCTAATTGCGCGCCAAAAGGAAAAAATCCTTATTGGAAAGCCCCCTCTTTCCTAGGAACGACCTGGTTGTTAAATATTGTGAATTATAATAATGATGATATATGTTGTTAAAAATATTGAGGAAATTTTTATGAAGTATTTGTCGTAAATGTTGCTTATTTTATGGACCCCCATTTATCCATTTTTCAAAATAATCGGTAGAAAGTTGTTTAGTATAATAAAGATGGGGGCCCACATGTGGGGCCCACAGCAGAAAATTGAGAAATGAGAGGGTAATCTGGGAAGTCACGGAAGTTTATATATATATATATATATATATATTATATATATATATAAATTTTGTTTTATTATTATTATAAATGTAATAAAACAAAAAACTTTTTATATAAAACAGAATATTTTTTATAAAATTTTATTTTATTTGATTATAAATAGAATATATTTTATTTTATTATGCATAGTGTTTGTATAGTGCATGCATAGTGTTTGCATAGTAAAATCTTTTTATATAAAACAAAATACTTTTATAAAGTTATTTGTTTTATTAGATTTTAAATAATATATATATATATATATATATTATTAATTTTGTTTTATTATATAATTATAAATAGAATATATTATATTATATTGCATAGTATCCTTTCCATTCTCCTATAAATAGGATGCTTAGTTAGAATTGAAAAACACACCAGAAATTCAGAGAATTCTTCTTCTATAATCTTGAGCGTATTTCTTTAGATTTTAAGAAAGCTTTGAGCGTAGAAAATAGTGCAAGTTTTCTTCAAGTATATTCCCGCCCTACCCGTCGGAATACTCTTCTTTTTAAGGTAAGAGATATTATTTTTTCGTATTCATGAAGAGAGTTATTTTCTTTCCATAATCATAAGGGTTGTTATTCCATTCTTTATTATTATGTTGGAATAACCTGTCTATATGAAGTTCCGCATACATGGTGAAATTCTTCTGTTATTCCATTCTTTATTATTTTGTTGGAATAACATGTTTGTGTAGTCTATCGCATGACTGGTGAATTCTGTTGTTATTCCATTATTTATTATTCTGTTGGAACATCCTGTCTGTGCTAATTATGCATGACTTGGTTCCATTCTTTATTATTCTGTTGGAACATTCTGTCTATGCGAATTACACATGACCTGGTTCCATTCTTTATTATTCTGTTGGAATAACCTGTCTATGTGGATTACCGCATGCATGGTAAATGATCATTTGTATTCATTCCTTATTAACTTGTGGAAATGATCTGTCTACGTGGATTATCGTATGACGGGCGAAAATCCATTTGCAGTTTCATATATTCTATTATACTCAGTTGGTTAAAGTTTTGGCTTCTATACTCCATGAAATTAGTATAATATCCTGGATATTTGCGCTTCATCCAGTATCTTTTCATGGAAATATTCTTCTGAGCATTCTTAAATTTTTACTCCACAAAGCAGTATAATGTTGACAATTTGGACGTTATTGGTTCCTGTATAAATTAATTTATAAATCTTTAAAATTTATTCTTGAACTTGTTTTATTGAATTATAATGTCATTGTCATCATCCTCATGTTATATTATGTTGAAAGTCATCTATGCCCTGTAGTGCATAGATGGATTTGGTATGATTATGACCAGGGATTATTCGGTATAATCATGACCGTAATGTTATAAATAATGTGGTAAAAGTCTTCATTGGCCCGTAGTGCATTGATGGACAGTTGTTGGCATGATCATGACCATTGATGAAAACACAAATATCATTGGCCCGTAGTGCATAGATAATTTGTGGTTGTGATACTAATGAATATCCTTGACCGTAGTGCAGAGATGATGTGGATTATTTATTGAGCTGAGTCTCAGCGATAAAAGTGATGAAAAACCTTTTAAATCATAGAAGATAGTAGATTTTATTCTCTACTTGACTCTTATAATGGATTATTTGTTCCGATACAGTTAAACTTGATGTTTGTTATATTGTATCAGTTTAACACTATTGAAGGCTAACGATAATTTATTCTGCATTATCTTAGTCATAATATTTCTTACTGGGCTAGTTGAGCTCACCCTTTCTTTCACTGTTCTCTTCAGGAAAAGAGAATATAGCTGGGACTAGTCGGGGAATGGATTGACAGTTCAGATGGTTGCATTAGTAGTCCTCACTATTCTGTGAAATAGTGTAAAAATAAATGTATTGAGGACTTATTTTAAGTTTGAATACTGTCTAAAAGATAATATTTGTATTAAAACTCACAGTTTATGTTGTTTATTTAAGTTTGTATTTAAGTTTTGTACCATGTATTTGGCGACTCAGAATGAGTGATGTATACCTATTTTGGGGGCGTCACACTAAATCCTTCCCTGGATGTTATTGGTGTGGTGGTAGGAACCACTTCATCAAGGATTGCTCTCGGTGGAAGGCTTTACTTAGCATAGTATCATCGAATGACATGGGTAAGCAACCTAAAGGAGCATTATAGATGCCAAAGACGAGCGTGGAGCGAGATGCCAAGTTTATGGAACTGGGAATCGACAAGAGCAAGATGACACGAAGGAAGTGCCATCGTTATATTAACATGGAGGTCAGGGGAAAAGTTGTGCACACATTGGTGGACTCAAGGGCCATGCATAACTTTTTGACTCCTGACGTGTGCGGAGCATTGGGGCTCAAACCAATCTGGAACGAAAGATGGGTGATGTCTGTCAATTCCGAAGAGCAACAAACCCATGGTATTGTAAAAGGGGTTGAACTACACTGGGAGCATGGACAGGAAAAGCCGATTTCGTTGTTATCAACATGGATGATCACCAAGCCGTCCTTGGAATGGACTTTATGGAGAAGTACAACTCAACGCTAATATCATATCGGGGGGTGTTGGTAATCTACAGACGTGGCTTGTGTGAAATTCCTTTGGTGCAGTCGGGGGAAAGCACTAGCAAGTTACTTGGTGCAATTGAGTTCATCAAAGGGACAAAATTAACATTTGGCAAAAGACTTGTTGGACAAAGATATATGTTGAAGTCATCAAGATATGTCGAACACAATACGAGGTTTGACAGTGAACCTAGTAACGAGGGCTTCACGAAATTAGGTGGGGGAGAATGTCACATTCCGCGGAAAGTTCCTAGAAGTTATCCAACGCGGAAGCCGCACAAGCACTTATTGGAGTCTATCTTGGGTAAAAAAAGTGGGCAAGTCTCTAGAACATTGAAGAAAATAGTTGAAAGCGCTACCTTGTTCCACATGGTTGTGGTACAATCCAGAATAATGGAGAAGACTATGGAATATTTTAGAAATATTCTAAAATAGTCAAGATAGTTGTAACAAGTAAGATATTTTAGAATGGGCCTAGGAACCTCTAGAATATTTCATACATTTCTTGTATATTCCTTGCTACACTAAAATAAAAGGCTCTAGAGTGTACTAGCGAAGTGTAGAACATTTAAGTAACTAGAAGCTTGTACGTAGAACTTTCTAGGAGCTTACTTGTAATAATAATAGGATCTAGAGCCCTCCATTGAGGAGGTGGGTGACTATAAATAAGAGGTGGCCTCATTTTGCCAAACAATCCAATCATAGGCCATCCTAGCAAAAGCATTCTCCAAGCTCTATTGTATAAAGTTTACTTGTGTAATGTAAAGTATTCTTCTTTAAGTGCTTTCTTGTTTTTTTTCAAGCTTCCTTACTAGTTCTTGTGGTGTTTACTTGGTGAAAGGCTTAACAACTTTCTAGGGAGACCGTTGTCCAAGGCCCGCGCGGTGGGGCAACAGGCCCTCAAGTAAATGTCATTACTTGTTACTTTTCCAAATGCTTTTGTGTTGCTGAAATTTGTTAGTTTGGTCGCTTGTAGAATCTCTTCACTGATTGAGTTGCAGCATGTTTTGTTCTATCTTCCACTATAAATTACACCAAGAAATATGAATCGACAAAATAAAAGGCGACTCAAACCTCTGATACAAGTACATCTGGTTTAATCCGCTCAAGCATCTTTAAAACCTCTACCATAGTTGGTCGTTTGGTTGGATCTGACTCTAGGCACGTTAATGCGATATTAAACACAGCGTTAATTTCTTCAGAAGGAAAGCATTCTAAGCAGCTATCAGTTACATACTCTTCCTTCTTCTCCTGAACAACTACTTTTACCTGCATTAATACAATAACTCAGAAACTCTATAATCCAAAAAGGATAATTATGGTTCTTGAACCAAGTATATACATTATACAACTCAACTTACCCATGTTACTAGTTTGGTGCCCTCCTCAATAAAAGCTTCATCGGTCGGCCTTTTCCCCGTTAAAAGTTCAAGTAAAACAACACCAAAGCTGTAAACATCCCCTTTCACGGTTGCTCTTCCTGTATCAAAATATTCTGGAAGAAAAAAAAAAAGTAGTACATAGTTAGAAAAAAAACATCCAAAGCCATGTTTTAATCTGGTGATCAAGTCGATCATACCTGGAGCCAAGTATCCAAAAGTTCCAGCAACTAATGTTGATACATGAGTCTTGTCTGGTTCCATCAATGTAGCTAATCCAAAATCAGAAACTCGAGCCTCCATGTTTTCATCCAACAAGATATTGCTCGATTTAATATCCCTGTGAATTATGTGAGGGATACAATCATGATGAAGATAAGCTATTCCCCTTGCGGCACCTACTGCTATTTTGTATCTTGTAGGCCAATCAAGAACTTTGTCCGTTGATTTTCCTGCATTATGTAACGAGAAATGCAGTTATTCATATGCCTAGTTCTTTATAAGCCATATCATATGGGAGGAGGTTCAGAATTTCTCCAAGTAAAAACTCCAAACTTTATTACTAAAAGAGGAGCGAAAAAGAAAAATCAAGAAATGCCAACCCTTACCATGAAGTAGTGTATCTAAACTTCCGTTAGCCATTAGTTCATAGATAAGAAGATTATAATTTGTAGCAGTGTAATATCCATGAAGGGCGACAATATTGCGATGCTTTATATCCCCCATGGCATCCAATTCTCTCTCAAAACCTCGATCTTGCTCTGCAGTTCCTCTGTTTAGCCTTTTCACTGCGAAAGACATGGTGTCATCTATCCTTAGTCTATAAACTGTGCCATAGCCTCCAGCTCCAATCTTGTCCTTGTTGCTCAATTTCATTGTCTTCTTCAAGAACATATTAGACTTTAAAGACTTCGTTTTGGGTGATCTAAACATCACCAACTTCCCACCTGCATCAAAATGCATTTAGCTTATGCCCCAGTAAAGGAATTAAACTTGGTTCATGAGTTGTTAGACACAAGATTATACCATTGAAACTATCTTGTATAACCAAATTATTTGTTTGCCAGCGTCGATAGATAAGGACAGCTATAGTGATCTTTGAGATAATAAAAGCGACCACGCAAATTGTGATGTAGAGTGCCAAAACAGGATTAGCCATTCTGATTGATGGCCACAAAGAGTGTGTTTTACACTAAGAAATTGTAGACCAGGAAATTAAGAATTCCCCCACTGGCACTGCTCTTCAGTATATCTCAATTGTAGCTTTGAATATATTTTCATTTCCCATGTCGTGACTACATGAAACCATTAGAGAAATTCAGCTCAAAACTAACTGAATTTACAGATAAATTTTAAGGAAAGCAAAGACATTGATGGTCTCAGATATAATAATAATAATAATTTTATTTTACTGATCTCTCCCTTCCTTTCAGAATTAAAGATATATTTTTTTTAATTCATTTAAAAAAAAAATTGAAGCGGGTTGAGTAATTTATAAAAAAAAAAAAACATATCCGAGGGAGTAGGAGTAACATTTATTTCTATTTTGAGTGGTACCGTATCTTTGTCCGTGCAGTGCTTGCCAGCCGGTAAGAAGCATATGAATTTTTTTGGTGTCTCCATAATATATGTAACATCTGTCATTAACAATTCTTGGTGGAAGTTGGGGAATTTATACAGGCAGCAGGATTTTTTTATATTTTTTTCCTTACCACTTTTGGGTAGAGAAAGACAGCTGCTCTAAACACCATTATTCATCTATTTATTTCATCTTTATCTTCCACTCAAAAGTCAACCCACAACAAAATGAATCATGTGATACAATTTACCTTTTTTTTCTAAATAAATGGATTTCTTAAATTCTGCTTCTTTTTTCATTGCAATTACGAAGCATTCATAATGTATTCTCGGTTCCAAAATTAAAAATACATTGGTAAAAAAAATTCCAAAAATATAGTTATCATGATACCACTCAATCAACTAAAAATAAAAATATTTTGGAACGATGAGAGTATCTAACAAAATCTCGAAATATAAGATCGTTTGCATTTGTATTTACAAAGTCGGGTGATCTTATATTTCGGAATAGAGGTAATATATGGAAACTGAAAAGCAGCTTGAGCAGCTACCCACTCGATAAGTGCACATTAACATTACTCTGTTATCAGATACAAATCAACAACTCAAAAGCAGTACTGAAATCAGTAAAATGTATGACATATAACCCCTTATAATTTACATAGAAAAAAGTTACCAGAACTATAATGATCCCTATATCTACAATCTCTGATCCTCAAATTCATCTCTCACCCCCAAAGGGATCAACTTTCTGTCCAAAACAGGATATACAGGCTCTAACATCTCAAGCAAGCTAAAAGAATCTACGGACCCTGCATTTTCAAGACATTTTAAATGAACATATAAATCAACAGAGAACAAAGAAAGAATAATGTGAGAGTGTCTTGCCTTCCCAATCGAGAGAGCTCGGGTTCTTCAAGTAGCATTTCTTTTAGTGGTTTTACAGTCTTTTCCTTGACAGAAGAACTACAAAGGCGAAAAGAAGTGATTTAGTAAGAGGAAAACCATACGTGAGATTCAGCTGAGAACTCGGGTACAACATATATCTGTGATGATAATTAGTTTACATTTGCAATGATAATTAACTTTCATGATGTCACATAATAATGTGGTGATTAACCTAAGAGTCGAGGAAAACAATGAAATTCTACACATCCTATATCTTCTTTCCCAATTTTTACACTTTTTATTTATTTGAACTTCTCCCTTTATTATTCCTAACTCATTTCCATAATTCTTTTCCGCTTCTTTATCTGGTTCCTACTTCAGCACTCTGCCTAAAAATATACAAGGCAACACAAGAATAGTTTCATCTCATCTTGCAAAATACACTTAATTATCATTAGTAAGCACCACAAAGTAAAATAAAATTATTACTTTTTTTAAAGAAAAGGAAATGAAGAACGCACCTGTAGATGAAATCAACAGAGAGCAGCCTGTGGTGAATATTGTAATCACTACCGACATAAGTGACCACAAGATTACCAGCATCTGGGTGGGGCCAGCTCCTTGATGCAGGAAACCGCAGTACAAATGTTCCAGGGCCTTGAAGGCCTCCTGAACCTTGAAGTGAATATTCTGCTTCTTCCTTTGTAATGAGTCCTTCGATCCATTTCGGTAACACAGAATCCCACAATGCGTTTACCCGTTCTTGTGACAATGTAAAAGCCACCGGGTATAGCCAACACCACAACTTCTCAAAGTTTTCACGGGCCACTAATTCATGGCATCCAGCAATTTTCCTTAGAATCTCCAAGTCCTGAGACATCAATAACCTCATAGAAGTTTTTATGGTTTCACAGGCAATTGTTTTTCTTCTTGAAATACATATCAGTAAGAATTCAGTTAAAATGATTTCATAAAACTCTAAATTACAAACAATTAAGGGAAAAATAGTCTAATTTTTAGAATACTGACATGCATTCTTATTACAAAACAATTTGTCGAAAAAGAGATGCAAAGAATATACTGTAATTGCAAGTATACAATTAAAAGTCACCACGCTTCCATGTTGATGAAGAGGACTACATGAGCTTGGGTTGTTTAACAAATAACTAACTCACGACTCTATTCAAACTAACTTTATTTTCACAAATACATATTCTCATAAGCAACGCATTTGATCTGCCTTTTCATGACTTCATATTCAATACCAAGCACAGCATAACAAAAGTCTATTAGATGACTTGAAGTTGGAGAATTTCAGGTATTAATTGGATACAATTCTTGTGCTCATTGACAAGTAAAGAATAACAGGTATGAGAGGTTTCTGAAAAGAACTTGGAGGAATATGACACGAATATGCACCATTAAATATGAAACATGATGCAAGATGCTGGATTTAAAGATTAAAAGCTACAAAGTCGTCCATCTAAAGCACTGTGCATTAGCTGTTGTATTCTAAATTGATTAGTTTCTTTACTATAAATGCTGAAAAGAAGATTGTGGCAGTCAATGGCACACTCATACTTCACCATACCATTTTATTGATCAAGTTATAAAAAATAATGACACAAATCACAACTTTTGAGTTTTCAAAAAGGGAATGATATGTGATATATTTATCATCTCATAAATGCACGTGTGCATGTGTACGTCTGAGTGTATCTGTATGTGCGCATGTGGGTATATAGACTGATATATAACATATATATATATATATATATATATAGAGAGAGAGAGAGAGAGATACCTCCACTGACAAATATCTGGTATTGCAGCAGGAAATTTTCTTGAACTGCTCTTCAATCTCAGACACCATATTCTCCCAAAGAACATGGTGATTGTTTTCTGAAATCGAATTCCAAGCTTTAATTCCATCCTCTATCAATCTCTTTGCAATTATTATTTGATGCCTAAAAAATGTAGACCATTTATAAATAGGAGTGTAATATGTCACCTATATGACACCTAATTTTCATTTGTCAATAGGCTATTTTCACAAAACTATGTATAATGAATGATGCCAACTGCTTTTCATTTTCTGTATTTCAGATTTTTAAATAAAATATAAAGAGGAAAGGGGCTGAAGAGAGGTGCTCCCCATGCACCAGTACTGCATACGATATAACCATCACTTCTGGAGGTCATAGGCATAATAAACTATCTCTTAGCACAAAGTTGTGTGTCCCACCCCTGATTATAATAAAAGGACATGTATGTACAATAAAACCTTAGCATGACTACATGTTTGCCTGTCATTTTGTATTGCAGAACAAATTAAGTGGAGTAGAAAAGTATCTAAACTTCAACATAACTGAAGGATTGAAATGAAAAATATAAATAAATTAATTAATTAAAGACAGAAAAAAAAGGGCATTTTACGATCAAAAAGCTCGGTTGGTTTGACTTTCAAATGTTGGCTTCATAGTTTCAGAAGCAGTGTGCCATTACTATTGTAATTTGTAAAATTGTAAGTGTGTCTGAAGAAATAAATAACTTGGCTTGATGATGTATGCCAACTGAAATTACAAAATTGTAAGAGTATCTGAAAATGTACCGGTGATGAAAACAACCCGAGTACACAGAAACCTGCTCTGCAAAGTCCACGAGTTCTTGTTCAGAACTTGACATTGCAATTTCCTTGAGCAAAAGAGCCCTCTCAGTAAGGCTTCCTAGGCAGTATTTGAAAACAGTCAAATCTGAAACTGGATTTCGATTATTTGACATGCTCTGAGAAATTGAAATTGTTGCTTCACTACTCTCTGAATCTGGTGAGGAATTGTCCGTCTCTACATGGTTTTCCGGTTTCCTTCCCAAACTTGCCCCATATGCATTATCATCCTATGTAAAAAAGTGAATCATGAGACCCATGTGTAAAGATATAATTTAAGGACAGGCAACACAACAATACGATCACCGAAACCACTTTCAAAGGCCATTAAGATATCTACACAAAGGTAGCATAGCTTAAGGGATTTGTAGAAGCATTGATGATGGGTATGAAGAATATGACCAAACTCCAACTGCACATCAAATGAATTGATTCGTAACACAAGGTAAAATTTTGGGAAATAGATTTTTAATATACATTCGATGGAGCATGACATAAAGTTTGATATAAATAAGCATCTTTTGAATTAATTTCTATTTTGTCAAAAAAGAAACAAAATATGAAGAGCATTTATGGATCACCAAGTTTAAGTTCTTCAAAGAAAGTGAATCTCATTCTGAAAGTGAGATGTCAATTTAAAAATGCGATGTAATCACATTGATACAACTAACTCATTTCAATATTTTTATACATTGATATAAATATGTAGATATTATATGAAGATAAATGTTATAATTTACTTAATTAAGAGTGTTATGCTATAGTTTAAATGAGATGGAGAACTCGGCCAACTTTCTCCATACAAAATAACATGTAGTTCATGTAGTGGTCAATTCGGCAAACAAATGATCGTGGAAAATAGAAGGGTTTTATAACTACCTCATTAGTCTTCCAGGCAGGAGAGTTGCATTCCTTATTAACTTGCTCTGATGAGATACCAACCTTGAACATTGCAAATTGTTTTTCTTGTCCTAATTTGACTCGCTTTGATGATGGACTTTGTTTTTCTTCACTTACAATATTTTGCGGAACATCTGAGGATCCTTCATCCATATCAAAAGATTGAAAGCCAGTAAGTAAATTCATGGGAGAAGTTGAGTTTTTCCACATAGAAGAAGATGTGTGTGCATTACGATTCCGAGAAATACAACGAATAGGATGGGAGAATGTCTCAAGAAAAGGATATCTTCCCAACTTTGGAATGTCAAACCTAATGCGGAACAGCTTATTATCACACTTGGACGAAAGCTGAAATGAGCAGAGAAAATAAAATTATTGCCATTAATAACGGAACAAGATCCATGACGCATTTGTCAAATAATGATAGTTAATGCTAGATATTATCTCTAAAAAGAATATCTATCCAACAAGATTAATCTAAGACAATTATATAATTATCATCACATAAAACTGGAATATTTTGATCATTGCATGAAAAGAAGCTAGATTAGAGGAATATCATCGGCATGAAATCATATAACTAAATCGTAATGCACTCATATTCAGATATTCAAATACAACACGCACACACATAAATAAATGTGCAACTCAATTCCAAAATAATTATGTTATTTCTATATTAGACTTTGACATAAAGCCAAATGAACTAGGTTTTGTAATAAATTAATGCATGATAACCTAAAACATCCGGCCAAGACCTATAGTCATCACTTAAAGTTCTTCAAATATCTTTGCCGTTATGAGGACACAAATTTTCCGATAAAGAAGATGACTAAGATGCCACATATGCAAGAACTATCTGATGAAGCCACGTATTTGAATGATATCAGTTAAGATGACAGCTCAATGCACAACTTCACACCTTAAATAAAAAAAATCATAGTTGAGATCATGCAAGGAGGCCATTCAGATAGTATTTTTGGTGTAGCGATGGTTAAGATTGATGGATAGCAAATTAGCAGCTAAGTTCAAACAAATAGTATCTTCAGCCTCACTATAAGAAATAACTCGGGTGATTTTGAATGTCACAAATATTCACTACATCTACTTCCCCGCTCATTTATTTACACAGTGACATGATACTTTCTAAAATTTTAAGATTAGATTAATAACAGCTGAAAATATTCCAGACTATCTAAATCTAAGTTCTATGTAATCCCACGGTGAACAACTCCACAAATTTTGGTGTAAAAGTAAAGGTAAAAGGTGTTTAAAATTTAGCCCAAGTCATAATCCATTTTGCCTAGCAAACAAGAGCACTTTTAAGAGACCGTAACCCCATTTCTGACAAGAATGAAAAATTTGGACCGATTAATTGTGTGTATTAGATAACTTTCAAAGTTGTTTCATATTCAGTGGTATTTATCATACTGATTAAGTACTTCCCAAAAAAATATCATACTGATTAAGCAATTTTAAGTACACATATAACTTGTAAGCAGATAAGACGGTTAGATACATATTATATATAGCATAGTCATATAAGAAAAGCGACAGTGTATATAGTTCCAAACTAAAAACATCAGGCAGTTTAGAATAAAGTATTGGAGGATTGTCTTGGCAGCATTATAATTTGAGAAATTTACAAAATAGGTGCCTCAGTCATTTCAAGGTTTCACGATTTAAGCTTAATTCAGTGACAATCTGATACCCATATAACTACTGTTCAAGGATTTTCAGAAAGAAACATTTGATTAATAATAATTTAGAAACGGAACAAATATAAAAGGATGTGCACTAAGTTTGATGTTTATATTCTACAATAAATTCTCTCTTATTTTGTTGGCATGGCTTCCCACACATATCTGACACAGTATCCTGCATATCCACATTAAGTAAATGAGAGATGTGTGTCACAAGCTTTTCACCAAGATACCTGAGATATCTTGAGCTTAAAAGAGGCACGACCATTAATTAGTTTACTTGGTCTATCCCAAGAAGCAAATTCAATTCCATCATAACTTGTAAGGAGAGGAGCTTCAGCATCATTTGGCTTCTCAACAGGTGCGTCACTGTCAACATACAAAAGTGTAGCAACAACCTAACAAGATAAGCAAGGTTAAAAATAAGTATCTTCAGGTCAACAGTTATAAGTAACAAATTCATCAATTTGTACAAATTTTAAAGATTCTTAACCTCCAGTTCCTTGTTCACAGGCTGGCCAACCGCATCCAATAGGATGACATCCAAGGAAAAGTTCCTGCGGCAGGATGCCTGCATTCTTCCCGAACAGAGAAAATAAATGCATTAGAAAATATGCTGATATGGTAATGAAAGCAAACACCTAAGATACTGAGTTAAACACTAATCTATGCCAATCCTGAAGTTGCATAGTAGGGACTCTCAATGGGCTAGTATCTCTATAGAATATGATCATCTAATCCAAGGGGTCCAACCTTTTTCTCGTGGCTCACGTTATCAGTTCCAATAATCGACAAAGGGGGTTAAAGGGAAAATAGTTAATATATTCTAAAGAAATTAGACCTGTGCAACCTAAAGGTGAACCTGCTCTTTAAGTATAATATCTAAAATGATATTTGAAACATAAAGAAATATACACTTATCAACAATGACAAAACATAAAGAGATTTAATCCCTCCATCCCAATTAAATTTATTTAATTTTTTTAAAAAAATATTAATGAGCAAATGCCTCTTTAAAGTAAAGCTATTATTATGAATTGAACCACTGACCACGAGGAACAAACAACTTGACCGCCAAGCCAACTAGTACTTGATATGTAGGTTTTATACCTACTTATCCGATATCTATTACTTGAATTAGTTGCTTAAACCTATGTTTCTTAGTTACTTTTCATACATTTTATGTTATTTTGTAGGCTATGACATAACATTGGCATGAAGAAGCAAGGAAAAACAATTTGGACATCTTTTGGACTAAAATATGCAAGCAAATACAAGAAGGGAAGATTGCAGGGCTTTTAACACCAAGTTGGATGCATGTTCTTGGCTTGGAACTTGGATTATACTGTAGAGCTTCTTCTTAGCTTTCCGGAACATCTTGAATCATCCCAATTGGAGTTCGGATGCTAGAGTTATGGCCTTTTTATCAACGAAGATCAAAGCTAAGAGTTCTCATGCTTGCAATTTACATAGCATCTACTTCAAGCCCGATTTCGATCTTGTTCCTGCCAAAATCTTTCAATTCTCAAAGAATGAAAGTTGTAGAGCTCGTCGAGAGCTTCCATTTGATAGGTGGCAGGCCTCGTAACTCCTCCCGGATCAACAATTATGGCTGTTTTACCAGGGGACACTGCGGCAGAAAAAGGACCCCCGCCGGGGCGGCCTTTCTATGCACAAAACCCCAGCCGGGGCGGGGGTACAAGCTGAAAGACAGTAGAATAGCCAGCCGGGGCGGGCTTTTTGTGAAGGAAACCCCCGCCGGGGCGGGGGTACGGGCCAGAACAAGTTTTTGACGCGTTTTTGGTCGGATTTTGATACATTTTTTACTCCAAATTGGATTGGGTTTGCTCCTAAGTTAAAAATTAGACTTGTAACCTATAAATACATGATGGGAGGCATAAGAGAGAAAATTCCATGAGATTAGATTATAGTAGATTAGGAACCCTAGATAGATTAGAACTGAAGATTGAAGCTATTGAGCATCATTGGAGAAACAGATTGGAAGCAAGAGAATACAGATTTATTTATCTCAATTTTAATTTCTTTTCTTATCTATTTGTATCTTTTAATGCTTAATCAATTGTGGATGATGGATTCTAATTCCGTTATGAATTAAACTCTGTTTTGAGATTACTATGGATCTTATTGTGTAGTTTACTTTGATATGCTTCTTTGTTAGTCTTATTAGCTATATTTGAATTGTCTATAATAGTTTGGCCTTAATTGCTTAATTGCCTAGCTAACAATTATTGTGATAATCTATATGAACTCGAGAGACGGATTGTGGGTTTAGATCTGATCATAATAGCATGTATTTATGTGTTCTGCATGGAGTTGAAATTCATGATTTGTGCTTAGGATAGAGATATACCGAGGCACTGCATGTAGTCTAATAAGAACTTGTACTTGACCTTTTTAATTGTAATTCACATAGAGATATGGTGGGTTAGTTAATTAGGGTGTTCAATTTGATTCTAACATCTGTGGATTTGATTTGATATGAGTATGGTGCGTTGAGAGATGGTCATATTTTACTTTCGTGTTCTTGATTAACAATCCAGTATAAATAACTTGGCTTAACAGGAAGTGTGTTGACTTAAATGAAACAATAAGTGAAATTGTAATCTCGAGTCTTCATTATCTTGTTTCATTCTAGGGGTAGTTAGTAATAGTTTAATTAATTATTTTAAATTAAAATATTAAATCATTTGTTTAAATAAGATTAAATTGGTAATAGGTTAGTACTTGGTAATTCTTGTTAACTAATTCTCTGTGGGAACAATACTCTACTTTCACTTTATTACTTGTTGACCACGTATACTTGCGTGTTGTTCGTAATTAGACTCCACCCCAATTAAGATGTCTCTTATTCCTTTTTTTAGGATGTCCAAACCTTCCGCCTTAGTTTTAAATGTATACTACAGGTACCCTTTTACCCTCATTTTAAAAAGAAGAGAACCAAGGGTGGGGCCCAATCTTGAATTATGCATAATTTATACAACATCCTCTTTACTAACTGAAAGTGCGTGAAATCTCAAAGAGAACATCTAAAATCGGATGGAGGGAGTACAAACTTACACATGCAGCAATGATGCAGAATAATAATTCTACAAGAAAACAGTGAAAGCACGACTCCATTTCACATGTAAAAACTAATTGAGATCGTTATGGGAATACAAGACCATAGAGGGAGAGGAAAATAAATATAGCGAAGTCTCTTTAACCTTTCCACCAACAATGCTCCACACACCATCATTGTCTTCATCAATGTCAGAGGCACTTGAACTATCAATAGATAGTTGTAGTGGGGGATCCTGGCATCAGAAGCAAAATAAATAAACAAATAATAAGGAGATGTCAACAGGAGAAGTAATTTGACTGGATATGAAAACTCTTTGCAAAATACTAGCATGCACCTTAAGATAGTAATATTTTATGGATGATGCTGGAGGCAAGACCTCCACACCATGGACATAACCCTGAACCCCATGATTCTTGTTAGCTTCCCCGGGAGTACAAGCCAAAGACACTTTCCTCGAACCATGTGAATGTGAGCCATTGTTCGGAGTGGAAGATAAAGAGTTCTGTCCAACAATCAACCCATTAATGTGAAGACGCACAAAATCAACGGAAACCTGAAATGAACCCATCAAACATCAAAACTTAGTAAGAAAATTTAATGATGAACAAACACAACAAAAAAAGTTAGACGCAGGCATGCAGCTGTCTGAACAAATCAATAAAAACCTTTATCAGTTTCAGATCTCAAGATGCCGCGTTATGTTTTTATTGTTGTTACTGAATGTCTCATTAAACCAACAATTTAAATCTAAAATTGAATACCACAACCATATTCTGCATGAAATTCAGTCTGTCTGAAATCAAACCCAATCAAGGATTCATTCTCCTTTAACAGGATCTTCCCCCATCTTAATTCTCCCAAAAAAAAAATGTAACAAATAAAATTGGAACCTTGAATTTACGTAGCAAATCTACTCCTTAAGTTCTCTACTTTTTAAAAAAACAAAAACCTCTTTTTAAAGATGTGTTTGGTTACATAAAAGAAACACACATTTTGGGACATTTGGTGAATGGTTACTTTATTAAAATGTTCTAAATATAGAGCAATTTACATTTCTGGGACACTAAATTAAAAGCTCCAAATATTTACATTTATTTCCGCTTTTAGGGTTTATATGTATATAAATAAACCAATAGAAAAACTTACCAAATCGGATAAGCCAAAGCTTTTAAGATGAAGACTAAAGCAAGGGGAAATAGACCAACATCAATATCTTTTTAAAGGAAAAATGCTCCAACATTTCAAATTCCTCAAAGAAATCTAAAGTTTATGATCAATATAAGCAGCCCCAAGTATCCTAGGTTTTAGTGTGATTTTTGAACCATTTTGCGACTCCCCATTCTTTGTAAGAAATGAGCCATGTTTTAGCTGGTATCACTCTTTAATGCCAAGGAAGGGGACTAATACTTTATAAGGTAAAAGAAGTATGATTTTGCGTAAAAAGACTCTATTCTTTGATATACTATACCAAGAAATACATTTATATTTTGGAGAATGAAAAGAAGAAAAGTAACTAATAAGTTTATCCAGAAATTTCCCAATAGTTGAGATATCTAAACGACTCAAAAGTTCCATACAATAGAAAAATGTAGAGAATCATAAATCAGCAATGAAAACCCCGTGAGTAAGAGAAACATTGTGAAGAAAGGAACACTAAGTTCATAAATGAGTTTTCTCCATGATTACAAAACCTCTTATAATGAATGCAGCAGGACTCGACCAGTTATGTATTACAAATTTTCAAAAATTTGCGAGGGGGATATAACATACCTCGCATCCAACATGAACCCATTTCTTCATAGGAAATTCAATATTTGCAGAAGCACAGGTATTTTCTGGCAACCAAGAATCTCCAGGACTAGGAGCTTCATGGTGTAGAAAATGTAGGGGGGGAAGCATCAATTTCTTCTTTTCATTCAGCACGAGAAAGGGAACACTGCAAGTTGTATCAGGATGCACCTGCATAACCAAAACACAAGAGTAAACCCCAACTTTCCACCATGAAAGCAATGGAGTGGATGCAAGCGAAGCTAATTTCACAGTGCATAGTCATTTATATTTATTTTGATGTGTTTCCTAGGTGCATTGTCCTTACTAAAAATTGGCAACAGTGAAAATAATAACTTAAAGGGTTAGTGCTAAATCCCTCAGCAACAAATTCATGATCATTCATTGATACATCGTAAAGGTATATGGTCTCCACAGACTCATCAGATTTGTATCCCATTATTGGTTCTTAAATGCTAGATTATAGAGGGCTACCATACAGCAGCCAGTTCAATTCTACAACTGAAATTGAGCCTTAATCAGACAAGAAATCATCCTTATAACAATACCCTCAAATTAAAATTTTAAAATAAAAATAAAAACCAGGGCATTGCTCTTCCTTATAAATACTATACAATCAAAACTGAAACGACCAAAAAAAGCTCTGAAGTTTGCCTTCTCCCTAACTCATCCATAATCAACCCCAAAATATAAAGAATTACAAATTGATCATCAATAACTGAACAATAAAACTCCATAAAAATCTAAAACAATAAGAATCGGGCATGCTTTATATAAGAAAATAATCACAGAAAAAACACAAAAGGTTAAACCTTTAATTGAATATATGTAAGTACAAACCAACAGAGGGAATAGCAGGAAAAAAAAAAAGACCACCTGATGAATAAGTACAGAGGGAAATGAAGTGGGGTTTTGGAGATAAACCCAGAAACAGAAAGCGAAAGACCCATTTTCTTCTTGTCCCTTAATTTCCAATTTAAGATCTTTCAAGAAGAAGTAATCATCTTTTTCCATCACATTGGCACCCATTACTCTCCCCTTTCCCTTTCCTTTTCCTTTTCCTTTTCCTTTTCCTTTTCCACACAACCCTGAAAACCCCCCACAAAACTTTCTCTCTCCAAACAGTCTTTCTAACCCTCTCAATCTTTCTCCCTCTAGAGCTTTTGCAAGAACAGAAAATGGTGTGAAAAATTCTGTGTGTTTTTCTCCCTGTGCGAGACAAAGGGGCTTTGGTCGCAGTTAATTGACGGTTGGTGCTGTCTTCATCAGTCTTCGCCAGTTCAGGTTTTTTCCTTTTTTATTTAATTTTTACATCACTTGAAAAAAAGGGTAGGAATTCTCTGCATTATGCCTAAGAAGAGACTACAAATTCAGCCAATTACAAAGGAGATCTTTTCGAAATGACTAGGTCAAGGGCAAATGTGTAGTCCGTCCATTAATATAAATCGTTTTATAAAAATGTTTTTCTAAATATTTGTTATTTAAAAATTTAAGTAAATATTTATTATTTAGTTTATAATATTATCTCAAGTATTAAATATAATTTTAATTTTTTTAATATTTTTTGTCTAATAAATAATACTTTTATTTTCAATACAAAGATAATATAAATAATTGATATTATATTTAATACTATACAATTATTATTTTTAAACTTGTGCACAACTCTAAAACGACTTATATTAAAGAATTGAGAGAGTATTATATACTAATAAGTCAATCAAATTTTGATTTTGATTTTCATATTTTTCCTTCTATACAAATCAATACATTATATATAATAGGTCGATAAGAAATCTTAATTTTAAATAATTGTGAGCTGACTCAAATAGTGTCTGATTTAACTTGAATGGTCAAATTAATAATTAATAAAAAAATCTCTTAGACCAATGTAAAATGACTTTTGGCATGTACTTATATATGTATTCATATTAAATTCTAAAGATACAATTTTGGTGTGTATGATATACTTAATACTCTATGACTAGCTACATGCATGTTATTTACTTATTAGATGTTATAATGCATATATCAAAATATGGTGTGGAAATATTAATTTCTTGAAAATTGATAAATTCACGATAAAAAATGATATTTTCACATGAAAACTGTCCCTATAGATCTTAACCACCGTCAGAATAATTAATTTTATTGATTTCGACAAAACACTTCAATTTTAGTGTTAGTGTATCTTTATCAGAAGGTAATAGTTACTCTTCTAACCACCATCGTGGCCATCTAACCACCACCACCACCACCACCACCACCACCACCACCACCACCATAGCAATATTAATAATTGAAGGTGAAATCTCTTCTCTCGCGGGTACCTTTATTTCGAATCCGGTTAGCATGAAGTTATTTTTTTGGTAAGTTGGTCAATTGGCCAATAGAATACTGACACACATACAATCTCACCTGCATGTCAGTATTCTATTAGTCAATTGACTAATTTACCCCAAAATAAACTTCATACTAACCACTTATCTTTATTTCTCTATATTTATGGTCTACCCCTCATGTACTTACCATTTTCACCGTCCATATATTATTAATCTTTTCGGTGATTCTTTACTCCAACCACATACCCTGCTAGAGTTAAAATCATCGCCTCATCAGGGACGGGGTATGGAGATCACTATAAAGACGGGGTAAATTGTCATCTACACCTAAATGTCTCTTTTTATTGAATGCATAGATATGAAAAGTAGTATAATTTTATACACACAAATACTTATATATAATTATATATAAATAGAGAGGAAAAATAGTATCCAAATTAAACTATTTAAATTATTGATAAAATTTGCTGATTTTTATATCCTCTTGTTTACTATTTAATACATAAGTTAATAGTGTTAAAATTACTTAAAATTTATATTCTTAATAAATAAATTATTTATGGGTAATTCTATGTATCTAAACATAGAGAACAATTATTGTATGGGTTTTTATCTCTGTCTGTGACAAAGGGAAGGGGCTTTGGTCGACAGTTAATTGACGGTTGGTGCTGTCTTCATCACTCTTCGCTGGTTCAATTTTTTATTTTTATTTTTTAAATAGTCTATTACTCTCTTCATTCCTTAATATAGAAAATGATTATAAAACATTAAATATACTATCAATTGTCTATATTGCCCCTATATTGAAAAAAGAGAGTATTCTTTATTGATCAAAAAATAGGTAGAGAACCAAAGTTATATTTATTACTTGGGGTAATATTAGAAACTAAACAATTAATACTTACTTGAAATTCTTAAACGACTTATATTTAGGAATAAAAATATTTCTCTAAAACGACTTATATTAAGGAACGGAGGTAGTACTATATATCAACACCGATCCTGTCCGGAAGTCCAGACAGTGTTAAAATCTGGACCAAATTTTTTTAAAAAAAACAACTAAAAAAAATTATGGAACTTAAATTTTTACATAATACAGTATTTTGGGTGTGATTTGAATACATATAACAAATACAGACATGTTTTGTTATATGTATCCAAATCACACCCAAAATACTGTATTATTTAAAAATTCATGTTCTATAATTTTATTTTATTTTTAGTTATTTTAAAAATAAAAATAAATAAAGGTCCGAATTTTGGTCAGGTCCGGGAGTTATTCTACTTATGTCTTCTAAATTGTATCTAAATATTTTTTATTTCTTTTTAGTTTAGATTATGAATATTTATTGCAATTTGTAAACATTATTATGATTATTTCAAGTTTTTTTTTATTTAATTTCAACAAAAAAATTAGTTAAAATCCGTCCCTGTTGGAAAAAATTTCTAGATCCACCCCTACTCATCAACAATTCAAAAGTTAATTTGTCATAAAATTTTAGTACAAATTTACTATTAAAGATATAATGTATCATTTGTCACCAAATATTAAGCAAAAATCTTAATATATCAATTAATAATTGATATATAGATTTGTTGACCCTTAATATTTTGCATTAGTTTTCATGATTGACCTTATTATTATAATATATCTCATTCAACTGACACTAATTCATTTTAAATTAAATAAATTATCATATGTATAAATATTGTCGCTCAAATATGTTACATTTAAAAATTATCTGATAAGTTATATATTAGCCTAGGGGTGAGTATGGTGCGATTTGACAAATCGAAAACCACTTGTGATGTGTGTGGTGCGGTTTCATTTGGTGCAATTTCGATTCCAAAATCAATTGAAACAACAAAATTTTATACAATTGGAGTTAGAATTATAAATCTTATTTTGAACATTCCATCGTCTTACATTTTCAAGAGGACTGCAAATTTGTTTGGATTTGGTTCATTTTTTTTGTAATGACAAGTCCAAAAAAAAAAAGAAATGATTCATATAATTAGCCCAGGGCCAATGGTAAAGTTTCGTGTACATACATCGTGTTTATTAATAATATACTCTCTTATATATATATAGTTGCATATTAACATATTTTGAGTTCAAAATAAAAGTTTAATGAACTGAATGTTTTTTTTTTGTTTTGGTGGATTTATAGAGAAGGGTAGATTTCTTTGGTAAGTTGATGTATATCAACATGTCAAAAGTTTATAGGACAAGAGTAAAAGGAATCCTTCATTCATGCCAATTTTCATACTTTGATTTCTTCTCTTTTGATTTTTCAGGCACCATCATAATGACATGTGGCTGTCTTTTTGTTCCTTTACAACATTCAAGTTTTCTATAAATGCGATTTATACAAAATTTTATAATTTATAGTTCAAAATAGGACTTATAATGTAGCTCCATCCGCCCCTGCATACATACACACACACATGGTACAGTTTCGATTTTATGTATGCGGTTTTGGCTAATAATCAAATCAAAAACGTAAATTCGGTTTTTCAATTCACCTAAAACCGTCACATATACCGGAACCGTTAGTGCGCTTTTAATTGGTACAGTTTGTGCAGTTTCGGTTCTAATTTAATTCCTTACTCAGCCCTGTATGAACCTGCCTGTGTTTTGCAAATACTATAAAGCTTGTTAGTGCGAAATGAGATAATATTCTTAAATTTATTACCAAAATCTCATAACAATATTACATTATTTATTATATTTATAATATACATAGTAAAAAATTATATATTACTATGTTTAAATTTTTTAAAAAAAATTAGTCTTTATATGAAATGGAGATAATTTTAAATTTGACATACAAGAATAAAAGTGTTATTCAACTAAAAGTTCATGCAATCTTCTTGACACATGCCATTTCATTATACCGATTCAGAAAAGAAAATTGATATTTTCACATGATTTTTTCATATTTATACATGAAAAGTGTTAACGGTAAAAATCGTCGCTATAGAATTTATAGTGACAATTTTTATGTAAAAATATCAAAAAGTCACATGAAAACATTAGTATCATTAAGAAAAATAAGCTTACTTGAATCCTTACCTACTAAAATGACTTCTCCCTTCAAGTTTTTGACTCTTCTCTACCTTGAGAAACATTATTGGCTAAAAATTATTTATTGGAGTCCCTATTGATTGAGATATATTAATACTTATGAGAATTTTAAAATAAATTATCATAATATGTAATTCATCACGACCATTACTAAGACTGTAAAATGAGCAAATAGTTCAGACTCGATTCGTACTCGCTCGACTCGAAATATAAATTATTCAAATATGAGCACAGTTTAAAGTTCAATAAATTACTCGAACCTCCTCAAATTATAATTTTCTATCGATACTCGGATCATATTTGTTGCAAAAGTCCAAACTGCTCGGGCTCGATTTGGAATCGGGCTCGACTCGGTAGCTAAATGAGCCTCAATCAAACCTTATTTTAGGAACAATTACATATATTAGTACATTTTTGAAAATAATTACAAAAATCATACATTCATAAAATAATTACAAAAATACTCTTCATCATTTTTATTTTCAATCCTAATACAATTAAAATTTCTTAAATTAAGGGATTAATATTAATGGGCTGACATAACAAATTAGTTTTCATCTTCCTTCGGTCTCTCTCTATCCGCCGTTACTATTTATCTCTCTCTTCTTCCTTACTACTTCTCTCTCTCCTCTCGAAGCCACTCGTCGTCGTCGTCGTCCTCTTCCGCCGCTGTCGCGAGCAATACGTGAAATGCTATGTTTTCAGGCTAATACGTGACTTTCTCTCACTAACTCTGACAGTCGAATACGTGATTTCTCTCTCCAACTCTCTCATAACTGAAAGGATTCTGATTTCGCTCTCTAAGGTTTGGTTCTAATTTCTGTTAATTCTCATTCTATTAATTAATTGTCAATATGATCATATATATACGTTATGTTTCTAACAGAATAGGGTATTAATTGTTTGGGTTTGTGTTGTTTTTATGTTTTGTATAGAATGGTTGATACAAGGAAGAAGGATGGAAAGAGGAAAAGAATCACAGAGGGTGATTCTATTAAGGACTTGGAAAAATTTGTTTGGGTTTGTGCAGTTGGATTCTGATTTTGATGTTCTTGTAGTTAAGACATAAGCTCAAGTTCATAGCCAGAAGATATTTCCAACCCAAAATTTTTTAAAGGTGTGCTAATTTAAAATTTGTTATTGTTACTATCATATAACTGTTTGGTTACTTCTGCATTATGTTTTGGTTACTGTTAGCTTGTGATTCGGATACCATTTTTGTTACCTTGATTTGGTATTTTGATTACTTTTTTATGTTGTTATGGTTACCATGTATTTGCTTAGTATACATGGCTGACTAAACTGGTTTTGGTGTACATGTTGTTTATGTATTTGTTACAATTAAAATATATTTTGGTTACTATCATATAAATATTTGGTTACTTCTTTAGTATATTTTTGGTTATTGTTAGTTTCTGATTTGGATTCCATTTTTGTTTACTTGAGTTGGGATTTTGGTTACTATTTTTTGTTGTCCTTGTTACCATGTATTTGCTTAGTATATATGGGTTGACTAGACTGTGTTTGATATATATGTTGTTTATGTATTGATTATCATTAATATATGTTTTGGTTACTAACACATAACTGTTTGGTTACTTCATTAGTATATATATATTTTTAGCTTATGATTTGGATACCATTTTTTCCCTCAATTGGTATTTTGGTTACTTTTATATGTTGTTTTGGTTCCAATATATTTGCTTAATATACATTGGTTGACTAAACTGGGTTTGGTATACATGTTATTTTATGTGTTGGTTACCATTAAAACGTGGTTTGGTTACTAGTATATAACTGTTTGGTTACTTCTTTAGTATATTTACTTAGTATATACTAAACTAGGTTTGGTATACATGTTGTTTTTGTTGTTCTGGGTACCATATATTTGTTTAGTATATATGGGTATATGTTGTTTATGTATTGGTTACCATTAATATATGTTTCGGTTACTAACATATAACTGTTTGGTTACTTCATTAGTATATTTTTTTGTTACTGTTGGCTTATGATTTGGATACCATTCTTTTTCCCTCAATTGGGATTTTGGTTACTTTTATATGTTATTTTGGTTCCAATGTATTTGCTTAGTATACATTGGTTGACTAAATGGGTTTGGTATACATGTTGTTTATATGTTGGTTACCATTAAAATGTGATTTGGTTACTATCATATAACTATTTGGTTATTTCTTTAATATATTTTTTGGTATACATATTTTTGTTTTGGTGACCTTTAAATTATGTTTTGGTTAATATTATATATAACTGTTTGTTTACTACATAAAATGGTATGTACTACATGTTATTTATATTTTGGTTACCATTAGATTATATAATATAACTTTTTGGTTACTGCATTATTATGGTATGGTTAATGTTATATTATGATATGATAATTATTATTGTGCAGTCAATGTGGGATGTTGGTTATTTGTTATAGTCTGTTTTTACTACTGTGTAATTGTTATATTATGTTTTGGTTAGTATGCTCTTATTTGTTGGTCACTACGTAACTGTTTATGTTAAAATATATTTTACAAGGGTTATGCTCTTCTAGAAAATTCATTGGAAAAGTTATAGTTAAATGTACATGTGAGAGTATACATGGGTTGCCTAAACTTGGTTGGATATACAGGTTGTTTCTGTTTTGGTTACCATTAAAACATGTTCTGGTTACTTTCATATAACTACTTGGTTACTTCTATATTATGTTTTGGTTACTGGTACCTTATGGTTTGGCTACTATTATTGTGCCCTCGATGTGGAATTTTAGTTACTGTTATTTTTATTCTGGTTAATATGTAATTGTTTAGTATACATAGATTGCCTAAATTGAGTTTCATTACATAATATTTATGTACTGGTTACCATTAAAACCTGTTCTGGTTACTATCATATAATTATGTGGTTACTGTTTTATTATGTTATATTATGGTTACTGTCATATAATTATGTGGTTATTATTTTATTATGTTACATTATGATTACTGTTATTAGTAACCAGATAGTTACAAGCTTGTATCAGGACAAACATCAATTGTTAAATGTACATATGAGAGTTTTCATTTATATATATGGTTACTTATAGATCTCATATTAAAATAAAAATAGTTTGAGAGGTGCAGTTGGTATCCAAACATGCATATAAGGGTAACCATTTTAGTTTTTGTTAACCAAATAATTAAAAACTTATATCAGAACAGTTATCAAGTGCTTAATGTACATGTGAGGGTTCCCATTTATCTAGCTGATGGATACTTTTAAATTACAAAGTTATAAAAGTTATTTGAAAATGGTCCAGTTGGTAACTAAATATGAATATAGAGGTAACCATTTTATTTTAGATGGGTAATCAAATTTATATAAAAATGTTTCAGAACAGTTACCAATTGTTCAATGTATATGTTTACTTTATATTGACAACTCATGATGGAATCAAAAATCAAAATATTAATCAATAACAATTTTAGTTACTGTACACTATCAAAAATGTTACCAACCATGTGGTTAATGGTTACTAACAGTAAACAATTATATATTCTTGTATTTACACTCTTTTTGTTTATGTGAAGTAAAGCACAACTGAAATCATCTCCATAATCTAACAACTAAATAAACATTATAAAATAACCAAATCAATATTAGACAGTAACCAAACTGCATAATCTTAGTAACCAAAACATAAATAACATTTTTTATATGCCATTTTGAAGGCCTAAAAGATAGAATTTGACCAAAAAACCATGCACATCACGAGCAAAGCTGGTGACTTTTGATCGTTGGCCCGTTTCCAATGAAATTAGGCTCCGAAAATGCCAAAATCCGACACTCCAAACTTGACAGAAATTACCAAATTACCATTAGATCAAATATTTACATAACTATAAAAAAATATCAGTATAAGTGTACATTAATATTATTCAGCAACCAAATAAAACATTATACAGTAACAAATTAAATAGTGTGAAATCCCAGATTTTATGAATAAAGAATTAATTTTCTCGAAATAATTTTTTTATATTATGGTGTGAATTTGAGATAATATTATAGTTGTGGGTAATATTTATAAATTTTGCAAAGTATGCAAGTTGTCATATAATATTCGATTGGTCGGGGAATATTCGTTTTAAACAGAAAATATTCGTACGACGACAAAATTATTGGTGGACCCCACAACAGAATTATTGTCGGATTGAGAAAAAGACAAAAATATTTTATTGAAAATAACGGCGGAAGTTTTACCGTTGATACTGTTGAACTACTGGGTAGTAAAAGTACAGTAATACGCGTTATTGCATAGTAGCACACGGTATTGATTATTGATATTTATGTGGGAAGTCGCTCAGTTTGATTCAATTATTGTCGATTAATAATATGAATTATTATAGCGATGATGACGTTTTGTTTTATTCGTATTATTAACGTAATAAAACAGAAACATCTTTTTATATAAAACAGAATATTTTATTAAAGTTATTTTATAAATAGAATATATTATATTTTATTATGCATAGTGTTGCATAGTGTTACATAGTGTTTGCATAGTAAAAATCTTTTTATATAAATAGAATATATTATATTTTATTTAAAAGATTTTTTCTTTAAATATGGACAGTCAGATTAAAGTAAATCAATCTGGACCGTTCATGGATTAGTTACTATGCATTCCATTTTCCTATAAATAGAAGCTCATTCCTTCATTATTTTCTTACGAATTCACTGAACTCTAGAGAGAGAAACTATAGAGAGATAGAAGAAAAGCTTTTTGCTACTT
This sequence comes from Panax japonicus, assembly GCA_020205505.1. Classification (NCBI taxonomy): domain Eukaryota; kingdom Viridiplantae; phylum Streptophyta; class Magnoliopsida; order Apiales; family Araliaceae; genus Panax; species Panax japonicus. Next base: position 75,211,972 of record CM035092.1, on the reverse strand, counting down.
AACTTTTCTTTTCCTATATCCAGTTTCTGTTACGGTAAGGGGTGTTATTCTTTCTTATTCATGAAGAGAACTGTTGTTATTCCATTTCTTATTATTCTGTTGGAATAACCTGTATACGCGGTCTACCCTATACTTGGTGACATTCTTCTATTATTCTGTTGGAACATCCTGTATGTGTGTTTTACACCGGACCTGGTTCCGTCTTTATTATTATTCCGTTGGAACATCCTGTCTGTGTGTTTTACACCGGACCTGGTTCCATTTTTATTATTTCGTCTTTATTATTCTGTCGGAATATCCTGTCTGTGCTATACGCCGGACCTGGTTCCATCATTTATTATTCCGCGTTTATTATTCTGTTGGAACATCCTGTCGGTGTGAATTTCACCTGACCTGGTTCCGTTATTAGTATTCTGTTGGAATAACCTGTCTATGCGAAGTACCGCATGCATGGTGATTTCTTTTGTTATTCCATTCTTTATTATACTCAGTTGGTTAAAGTTTTGACTTCTATACTCCATGAAATTAGTAGAATATCCTTGATATTTGCGCTTCATCCAGTATCTTTTCATGAAAATATTCTTCTGATCATTCTTAAATTTTACTCTACAAAGCAGTATCATGTTGACATTTTGGACGTTAGTAGTTCTTGGACAAAATAATTCTTGAACTTGTTTTATTGAATTCTTATATCATTGCCATCATCCTTATGTTTATGTTATGTTGAAAGTCATCTATGGCCTGTAGTGCATAGATGGACTTGGTATGATTATGACCAGGGATTATTCGGTATAATCGTGACCGTAATATTATAAATGATGTGGAAAAAGTCTTCATTGGCCCGTAGTGCATTGATGGACAGTTTTTGGTATGATTATGGCTATGGATTCTCTTTGGCCGTAGTGCAAAGATGAATTGTTTTATGGCATGATCAGGACCGTTGATGAAAACACGATTATCTTTGGCCCGTAGTGCATGGATAATTCGTGGTCGTGATACTAAAGAATATCCTTGGCCTGTAGTGCAGGGATGATTTAATGATGTGGATTATTTATTGAGCTGAGTCTCAGCGATAAAAGTGATGAAAAACTTTTTAAATCATAAAAGATAGTAGATTCAATTCTCTACTTGACTCTTTTAATGAATTGCTTGTTCTGCTGCAGTTAAACTTGATGTCTATTGTATTTTATCAGTTTAACATTGTTGGAGGCTAATGATAATTTATTCTGCATTATCTTAGTCATAATATTTCTTACTGGGCTAGTTGAGCTCACCCTTTCTTTCACTGTTCTCTTCAGGAAATGAGAACATAACAGGGACTAGTCGGGGAACGGAGTGACGGTCCAGAGGATAGCATTAGTAGTCCTCACTATTCTGTAAAATAGTGTATTAATAATTGTAATGAGGACTCTTTTTGAGTTTGTATAATCTCTAGTAGACAATAATTGTATTCAAACTCACAGTTATGTTTTGTCGTATTGTACACGACAGTCGTATTAGTAAGTTGTATTTGATTTATGTACCATGTATCTGACGACCCAAGATGGGTGATGTATACCTAATTTTGGGGGCGTCACAGTTGGTATCAGAGCTTAGGGATATGATCCCTGGCTAAGATGTGAGATAAGAACTAGGAGGGGAGAGACGGAGAATTCCCTCGCTAATATGACCTACTTAAATTTATTTTGTATTTAATTGGTCGGTCAAAGTATAGGGATAATATGTGATATGTTAATTAACCCTTGTTTTGTGGCAGTGTTTGAAAATGGCATCCAAGAATGTTGAGATTATCAATGGAGCTCAGGAGACCGTTGAGTCTCCACATATCAATAATCAGGACAATGTGCAACAGGATGGCGATAATCCTCCTGTAAACAACAACACTGATCAATTGACTAACGACGGTACGTTTAGGAGCTTTTTAGAATTCATGCAACATCAAGCGAAGGCGACTCCTGTTCATAATGCAGGTAAAGACAATGGCAACCCACGGTTGGTCACCGCTAAGCAGTTCAAGGATCTGGGACCACCGGAGTTTTTGGGAAAAGCCAGAACCACTTAAGGCGGAGACGTGGTTAAAACAGATCACCAAGATATTTGATGTCTTAGGATGCTCCGAGGAGCAAAAGGTTCCTTTTGCCACCTTTATGTTGCGTGAAGAAGCATATCATTGGTGGGAATCTGTAAAACGTACCCAGACTGACTCACTCAAGATGTCTTGGGAGAAGTTCCAAGAGCTGTTCAACGACAAGTACTTTCCCGAAAGTATTCGTCACATGAAGGAGGTAGAGTTTATCAAGCTGGAGCAAAACAATATGACCGTGTCGCAGTACGAGGCTAAGTTTGCGGAGTTGTCCCGGTTTGCATCCCATTTGGTCGATAATGAGGAGCGAATGACGCGAATGTTTCTGCGAGGTTTGAAACCCGATATACGTCAATACCTCATTTCTCATAAACTTTGTTTATATTCAGATATTGTGAATAGGGCTCAGTTAGTGGAGCGCGATAATGAGTTATCACAACCAAAAGGTAATGACCAGCGGCACGATAATAATCATACCGGTGGCAACGGCCATCGGAACAATGATAACCATCGCGGGGGAAATTATCATACCAAGAATGGTAACCACTTCGGTGGTAATCGTGGCCAAGATAATAGAAATGGACATTTCAAGAAGAGAAGGTTCAATAATGATGGAAAGACAGCAACGCCAGCACCCGTTTCAAAGGAAGAAGAACGCCCATCGGTCGTATGTTTCAAATGCGGACAAGAGGGACACATCCGTCCAAACTGTACGCAACAATCCAAAGCGTGTTTTAATTGCGGAAGAGTAGGTCACATAGCTCGATTTTGTCGTATGGTGAAGTCAAGTCCAACTGGGATAGTGATGCCAAAGGATGTCCCAGACAAGCCAAAGCGGGTAGTTTAAGAGAGAGCGTTTTTGTTTATCTCGTGACGAGGAACCTGAATAAAATTATCACGGGTAAGTTAATCATAAGCTCTTACGAAGTCTATACCATGTTAGATACCGGTTCTACTCACTCTTTTATTTCACCTAGTTGTGTTCAATGTTTATACTTAACTCCGGAGAAGTTAAACTTTGATTTATCTATTGAAACTCCATTGGGAGAAACCTTCGTTACCTCCACTGTTTATAAATCTTATTTGATTCAAATCGACACTTTCACGTTACGTGTTGATCTTATCTCTTTGAAAATACTTGCCTTTGATGCGATTTTAGGAAACGAATGGTTAACTACTCATCATATTTTTCGTAAGGTTGTTAGCTTTCATATTCCTAACCAACCTATTATGCGAATCCAAGCAACCAAACCACTAAATTCAATCATTGTCATATCAAGCCATAAGTAAAGAGCCCCGATCCTTTTGTTGATGACTTCCTTGTGTAGAATGCACCGAAGCCAGACTTTCTGTAGGCGACGTCGTGAATGACGATAACAAGTTGATAGGTATCATTGTGAGGTGCTATCTAGGTTAAGGGATAGAAGTCACAGTTGGTATCAATGTGACGAACTATCCAAGTCTTGGATGTGAGTAACAGTTTTGAATAATATTTTTATCATTAATAAATCTCTTGACGTATTCCTGAAGACTTCTTAGCCTACCCCAGAGCGTGACATCGAATTTTGTATTGACACCAGTACAAAACGATTTCTTATACCCTCAAAATAATTTTTTCAACTAAAACGAAAGTAACATGCACCAAAGACGTTGACTCGAGCTGTTAAAGATTACGATCGTACTATTCAATATCATCGTGGAAGAGCGAACGTGGTAGCTGACGTGTTGAATAGAAGATCGTATGCGTTTACAAGTGCGATGTTGTTAACACAAAGACTCATTTCGTATAACTTGCAAATGATGAAGATAGAGTTAAAGACTCTAGGTACCCACATGAAGATAACGAATATACGAGTAAAATTGACTTTAATCGATAAAGTTAAAGACGCTCAAGCTACATACCCGAATCTTATGAATGTGAAGAAGAAGGTTCAAGAGAGTGTTATTTTAGAAGTAAGAGTTGTTGAAGAGAGAAAATCTCAACCCTCAATTTAATTGGCCCATTTGAAATCCTCGATTGAGTAGGAACTGTGGCTTATAGACTCGTTTTACCGCCAAATATATTGCGTGTTCATAACGTTTTTTTTATCGATGTTACGTAAATATGTGGACGACCCGAACCACATTATTAATTTAGAACAGGACGAGATAACGGATGATTTAACGTTTGAAGAGATACGTGTTACAATCTTGGATAAGAAGAATCGTATTCAACACTCAAATGTTATATTTCAAGAGTTAGAATTTGAAGTGAAGTCAAGGTATCCTCACCTGTTCGGTATACCAGGTACGTACGTAAATTTTGAGGGCGAAATTCCAAAAGGAGGGGAGATTGTGAAATCCCAGATTTTATGAATAAAGAATTAATTTTCTCGAAATAATTTTTTTTATATTATGGTGTGAATTTGAGATAATATTATAGTTGTGGATAATATTTATAAATTTTGCAAAGTATGCAAGTTGTCATATAATATTCGATTGGTCGGGGAATATTCGTTTTAAACAGAAAATATTCGTACGACGACAAAATTATTGGTGGACCCCACAACAGAATTATTGTCGGATTGAGAAAAAGACAAAAATATTTTATTGAAAATAACGGCGGAAGTTTTACCGTTGATACTGTTGAACTACTGGGTAGTAAAAGTACAGTAATACGCGTTGTTGCATAGTAGCACACGGTATTGATTATTGATATTTATTTGGGAAGTCGCTCAGTTTGATTCAATTATTGTCGATTAATAATATGAATTATTATAGCGATGATGACGTTTTGTTTTATTCGTATTATTAACGTAATAAAACAGAAACATCTTTTTATATAAAACAGAATACTTTATTAAAGTTATTTTATAAATAGAATATATTACATTTTATTATGCATAGTGTTGCATAGTGTTTTGCATAGTGTTGCATAGTGTTTGCATAGTAAAAATCTTTTTATATAAATAGAATATATTATATTTTATTTAAAAGATTTTTCTTTAAATATGGACCGTCAGATTAAAGTAAATCAATCTGGACCGTTCATGGATTAGTTACTATGCATTCCATTTTCCTATAAATAGAAGCTCATTCCTTCATTATTTTCTTACGAATTCACTGAACTCTAGAGAGAGAAACTATAGAGAGATAGAAGAAAAGCTTTTTGCTACTTAACTTTTCTTTTCCTATATCCAGTTTCTGTTACGGTAAGGGGTGTTATTCTTTCTTATTCATGAAGTGAACTCTTGTTATTCCATTTCTTATTATTCTGTTGGAATAACCTGTATACGCGGTCTACCCTATACTTGGTGACATTCTTCTATTATTCTGTTGGAACATCCTGTATGTGTGTTTTACACCGGACCTGGTTCCGTCTTTATTATTATTCCGTTGGAACATCCTGTCTGTGTGTTTTACACCGGACCTGGTTCCATTTTTATTATTTCGTCTTTATTATTCTGTCGGAATATCCTGTCTGTGCTATACGCCGGACCTGGTTCCATCATTTATTATTCCGCGTTTATTATTCTGTTGGAACATCCTGTCGGTGTGAATTTCACCTGACCTGGTTCCGTTATTAGTATTCTGTTGGAATAACCTGTCTATGCGAAGTACCGCATGCATGGTGATTTCTTTTGTTATTCCATTCTTTATTATACTCAGTTGGTTAAAGTTTTGACTTCTATACTCCATGAAATTAGTAGAATATCCTTGATATTTGCGCTTCATCCAGTATCTTTTTATGAAAATATTCTTCTGATCATTCTTAAATTTTACTCTACAAAGCAGTATCATGTTGACATTTTGGACGTTAGTAGTTCTTGGACAAAATAATTCTTGAACTTGTTTTATTGAATTCTTATATCATTGTCATCATCCTCATGTTTATGTTATGTTGAAAGTCATCTGTGGCCTGTAGTGCATAGATGGACTTGGTATGATTATGACCAGGGATTATTCGGTATAATCGTGACCGTAATATTACAAATGATGTGGAAAAAGTCTTCATTGGCCCGTAGTGCATTGATGGACAGTTTTTGGTATGATTATGGCTATGGATTCTCTTTGGCCGTAGTGCAAAGATGAATTATTTTATGGCATGATCAGGACCGTTGATGAAAACACGATTATCTTTGGCCCGTAGTGCATGGATAATTCGTGGTCGTGATACTAAAGAATATCCTTGGCCTGTAGTGCAGGGATGATTTAATGATGTGGATTATTTATTGAGCTGAGTCTCAGCGATAAAAGTGATGAAAAACTTTTTAAATCATAAAAGATAGTAGATTCAATTCTCTACTTGACTCTTTTAATGGATTGCTTGTTCCGCTGCAGTTAAATTTGATGTCTATTGTATTTTATCAGTTTAACATTGTTGGAGGCTAATGATAATTTATTCTGCATTATCTTAGTCATAATATTTCTTACTGGGCTAGTTGAGCTCACCCTTTCTTTCACTGTTCTCTTCAGGAAATGAGAACATAACAGGGACTAGTCGGGGAACGGAGTGACGGTCCAGAGGATAGCATTAGTAGTCCTCACTATTCTGTAAAATAGTGTATTAATAATTGTAATGAGGACTCTTTTTGAGTTTGTATAATCTCTAGTAGACAATAATTGTATTCAAACTCACAGTTATGTTTTGTCGTATTGTACACGACAGTCGTATTAGTAAGTTGTATTTGATTTATGTACCATGTATCTGACGACCCAAGATTGGTGATGTATACCTAATTTTGGGGGCGTCGCAAATAGTATACAGTAACCAATATATAAAATCAGATTGATAGTTGTATGAAGGTAACCAATGTAGTCAATAAGTAACCACCAATATAAAAGAAACAATTATAAACCACAATAATATTATACAGTAACCAAATAAACACCTTACAGTATCTAAATACATATTAGATAGTAACCAATATATATGTAATTAGTAACCAAGATTATAAAAAATATTTTTACATTCATTTTACTACCAAAACCATCAGTAACGACTTTGTTACAAATTAAAGACTAACAGATGTATGAAGGTAACCAATGTAGTTAATTAGTAACCATCAATATAAAAAAATCAGTATAAAACACAATAATATAATGAAGTAACCATGGTAATATTACATAGTAACCATGGTAATATTACTGTTAGCTTATGGTCTGTAAAGTAACCAACTCAATGTCAGATAGTAACTAAACTACATAATATTTGTAACCAAAACAAGAACTGGGGTTAATATTATGTAGTAACCATTGCAATTTTACACAGTAACCAAGTCAACATTATACACTAACCAAATCCAGATTAGACAGTAACCAATAGTTGCAGGAAGGTAACCAATATATTTAATAAGTAATCATTAATATAAAAAATATCAGTAGAATAATCTTTAAAATTATAAAGAAAACATATAAACATTATACAACAACCAAATCAATAATAAACAGTAACCAAATCAATAATAAACAGTAATCAATTTATATGTATTTAGAAACCAGAGTATAAAACATATTTTAAAATGCATTTTGCATTCAAAACATTCATTATTCTGACTTTGTGAACATTTAAAGAGCGAAAAATTTGAGAAAAGTAATCAATAAACGAATACGTAGTAAACACGGGGTAACACTATGCATATAAATTGGAAACTCAAATACCTCAGTATAAAAATTTGTAACGAATCAACAATCAGTGCAGTACGATCAATAATCAGTGCAGTTGCAGTAAGTTTCTGGTTACAGATCTTGAAGTTGTTGTCGTTCTTTTATGTTCTTCTCTGATCTCAGAGTTGTGTCGCGATAAGAGATTTCATTTTCTCCTGTAGATACGTCGTTGATATGTTCTTCTTCGATGTCAGAGTTGCTGTTGATAGATAAAAATTTTCGTTTTCTCCGATCTTAGTGGTGTGTCGCGCCAGAAGATTTGGATTTCTCTGATATCAAAGTTGCGTGTTCTGTTCAATTGCTTGAATGTAGGAGCGTGTTCTGTTCAGTTGCTTGAATGTAGGACTGATTTTAGCAACTTTATATTGTGTTGTTTTATTTTTGTAATTATGTTGTTTGTATTTTATTTTTTGTAAATACTTTCTAATTGTTGTATATTAATGTTAAGCACCCTATTTTATACTCAATAAATTTTGTGAACTAAATCTGAACAACTCAATACTAGAATGATTCGGTTCGATTACACCCTTAATCATTACTAGACTTTTTACAATTGTCTCACATTAAATCGAGACATATTTAAAAAAATTGATATAAACCTAACTATTTTATGATCGATAATCGATGTGAACCCTAATACATATCTACACGAATTTATTGTTAAAAACTAACGAAATCAATGTTGAAACCCTAAATCATACTCACAAAACCTACAATTAAATCGCAAGATGGAATAAAAAAACAAAATCGAAATTAGTACTACTAGTTATATATCTAGACAAAATTAATATTGAAACAGCAGTTTATTTTTCTCACAAAATCATATAGTAATACACAAACAAACAAAACCGACGTTGAAATTATAATACATGAGTAGCCCCAATAATCATTACCAACAACAACAACTCCACACAAGCATATATACATGATTTAGTAACTACTTTTAATATTTATTCTTTAATAAGCAAAACACTATTGTTTCCGAACATTCCTTATTTTAGAGACTCTTAAATAATCATTTAAAATATATCTTTCAATCTCTCCTTATTGCTCATTTATAGATTTTGAAAATTAATATTTTAAAAATATTTTTATAATAAAAGTGTCGCTATAGATATATAACGAATGTTAAAATCGTCGCTATATTATCTATATCGACTATAACGACAATATTGTTGTGAAAATATTTTCTGTTATGAATTTATCAGTTTCTTAAATTTTTTATTAATACTTGTTACCGAGACTTTTTAGGATTTTTTTGCCATCGCAATGATCTTTTAGCTAGTGGTCTTTTTAAACCTTTATATTTGTATATAAAATAATGTTATTATCACGTAAAAAATGGTCTCATAATGCTTACATACACATATATGCATATTGTGGGCCCCACATGTCAGGCGGGGACCCACAGTATACATATGTATATGTGAACATTATGTGACCATTTTTTATGTAATAGTACTATTGTTCTTGTATACTATACACTAGGACACGTGTATATTTATATATACTGGTCATTTGGGATGAGAATAATGACACTATATATAATGACCATCCTTTTTTGGTATTAATTGATTTATTTTTTTTTGATATTTTTATAATATTTTTTGATATTTTTATATATAGGGTCCACATATTAATTGATGTGTTGAATTTTTATTGACTAATATATAGGTCATACCTACACGTAGAAATATAAAAAAATGACGAAAAATATCAATTTTCTTGGAAAAAATGTAACTAAGACGAATATATCCTATTATTACGTGAATATATCAAATTTTAAAATTTATTTCAAAATTTACAAGATATGCCACTTTCATAGTAGACTTCAGTTGATGAGGTCCGTACAAAGAAAGTGATAAACAGTGGATAAAGTACAAACAAAATATATAAATACACAGAGTGAATTCCTTAAAACATTTTTTCCACTTCGCTTTGAATTCATTCCACTCTCTACTTTCTCTCTCTTCGCTCGTCACAAGGGTTTTGAATCTCTTGACCGCCCGCAGATTCAATGCGGTTTCGTCGAAATTTTGGCATTTTTAGGGCTTGAATTGAGAATTGAATGAGTAAGGTTGTTGTGGTTGGTTTCTGGTTTTACACAATTATATCTTGTGTGGAAGAGTCTAGAGAGAGAATCACTAGGGATTGTGGGCTTGTAATCCGAAGTCGGTGTCGGTGGGGAAAATGTGGCTGATTCGCTAAATGTTCATCACCGCCGATTTCCTTCAGTTCTGCCTTTTCGATATTGTTCTGATCACTTTTCTTTTGTAAATCTGTATTCATTACTTAAATTATGCAGAAAAATCATCGAAAGAAGGTCTAATTCTCCCTCTCTTTAATTCTCCATCTCTATTTCAGTATTTGCTGAGATTTTTGGTTTTTGAGCAAAAAAGGGTAAACTGATGTTCTTCCTCTCTCTCTCTTATAAACTTTATATTTTTTTTCGACCAAGTGTATATCTTTTTTCTTTGATTCAGCTCGAATTGAGTATCACTTTATTTGGTGGATCTAATTAAGCATCTATTTTTTTTAATTTATAATTTTTGGTAATAAAAGGGAAATCTTTTTGTGGTTTCTTCCTTTAGTTTTAAGAAATTGTGGTTGATTGAAGAATGAAGATCATAAACATTTTAACTACAAAACTGAGAAAATCTTCATATTTTTCCAGCAAAACGGAGATCTTTTTCTTTGATTTAGTTGGAACTGAGAATCCCTTTATTTGGTGAATCTGATCAAGAATCTGTTATTTTTGTCTTTTTTTTAAATATTTTTTTAACCTTTTTTTTTGGTAATAAAGGGGAAACTTTTTGTGTTTGATTCCTTTAGTTTTAAGAAATGTGGTCGAGTGAAGATCATAAACATTTTAATACAAAATTGAGAAATAAACTTCACTGGGGAAACATAAAAGAAACACTTTGTTGGGTAATTTGGCTGGCATTAGGTTTACCCTTATTTTAGTTACTGAAATGCGAAGTGACCAAGATTTAGTCTTTGCATAGAGGTTTTCAAGCTGCAAGCCTTAAGTTTTATTATACTGTCTTTTATTGAAATTCTAGGTTTTCATGGTCACTTTGGTTGTTGCAGTTGCATAGCTAACACGAAGGAACTGGAATTTGAATGTATGATTGTTATTCAGAATAAAATAGAGGTCAAAGTTACGTGCTTCCTATCTGAATTAGTATTTTTTTGAAACATAAAGAGTAGAGACTTAAAAGGTTGGGGTGCAGTCAGACATTGCAAACAACTTAATCGAGGCGATAAGTTTTTGGTTGCTGGATATATTCATATATAATTCTGAATGATTCTCCATTTTGGGACTCCATTTGTTAGTTTGAGTCATTTTTTGCTTTCCGCATGTATCATCTATTTACAAGTTGTTCACCTAAAAGTTGTGTGTAGACTCACCTATAAAGGAAAATTTTGAAATATCAACTTTGAAAAGGAAATACTTTAAATGATGTTTCCTCCTTTGTAATTTTTTCCTTCATTCTTTTCATCTTCTTTTGCTCTTTCCAGAAACTAGTCCATGGTAACCTAAAGGAGTGAGTTTTCCGCCTCCAACTCCCTCTAATTTCAGTTGATTCTTTTGGTGTATCTTGTCATAAACAAAGATTTATTGAGCTGAGCTAATGTTTAGAAGGACAATTTAAAATTTTAAGGTAGTCCTTTTATTACCTGTCTGCTTGATAAACTCTATATGGGGTTTATATATGACAGTCAACTTTACTAATTTGGAAATATTTCTTAAGGGTTTCAGAACTAAGCAGGTTTATGTACATGCTGTATATCATGCATGTGATTGCACATATATGTTTTAGCTTACTAAGTTCTCGGATTTTACATACGCTTGGGTTTTATTATAAATTTCAGTTGATTCTTTTGGTAAATCTTGTCATAAATAAAATTAGGGAAATTATGGGAAATTGTGGTCTGATGTTCTCTTGTCCTGCTGTAGATTCCAAAAGAGATGGAGTTCTTCACCGAGTATGGGGATGCAAATCGATACAAAATTTTGGAGATTATAGGGAAGGGAAGCTATGGAGTTGTTTGTGCCGCCATTGATACACATACGGGGAAAAAGTGGCAATAAAGAAAGTAATGAACATTTTTGAGCATGTTTCTGATGCTATTCGGATTTTGCGGGAGATTAAGTTGCTGAGACTATTACGGCATCCTGATATTGTTGAAATTAAGAGCATATTGATCCCACCCTCAAGTCGAGACTTTAAAGACATATATGTTGTATTTGAGCTCATGGAGTCTGACCTTCATCAAGTAATTAAAGCCAATGATGATTTAACACACGAGCATCATAGGTTTTTTCTGTATCAGATGCTGCGTGCATTGAAATTTATGCATACAGGTGCCAATCCAAATGCCATTTAGATATTTTTTATTTCCTAGTATATTTGTTTAATCCCATCTCACCAGAAGAACCAAAAAAATTGTGATTTGTTACTATGGACATTATTATTCCTCTCAAATCAAAGCTGATTATGAGCTGTTTGGTTTCAGCTAATGTGTTCCACCGAGACCTTAAACCAAGGAATATACTGGCAAATGCAAATAGTAAACTCAAAATATGTGATTTTGGACTGGCAAGAGTCTCTTTTAGTGACAGTCCAACAACAATTTTCTGGACGGTATGCCATTCATATAAAATGTTTTTTCATTGTTTTTATATTTTTAGAAGTGCGTTTGTACTTTGTACACTGTAATAATATCCTCTTTTGTTCCTTGTAATAAACTGCAGGATTATGTTGCTACAAGATGGTATAGGGCTCCTGAGCTTTGTGGATCATTCTTTTCTAAGGTATAATCTACTTATTTGTGTGGCCTTTAGTTATAATCCAATGGCAACATGCTTGGAGCATGGTTTGACAGAATGGTATCAACGTTTTATATTCGTTTAATGGTTGTAAATACAAACCCTTTTGCCATCATAATCTAATATGTAGTTATCAATTTTTGTATCTTTTCTAAACCCAACATTTAAAGTTATCTGAACACAAGTATTAGTAATATTAATTAGTTAACAGTCAAAATCTAACTTTTGATCAACTTGCATTATAAATTAGTGTATGTAATTCATCTATGGCAATTAGTTGGTTATAACTAAAAATTAGGTTAAACTTAACTATTTTATGTTATGTCTAGAAAAATAATAATTTGTAGAATATTTAATAGAAATTTAAAGGTTTAGTTAGAATATATGTTCCCAAAGATTTTGGTTGAGATATAAAGGGTTATTTATTGGCAAGTTTAATGGGAATAAAAATCACGCATACTTGTAAGGTTATTTTTACTTATCTATACATTTATGAACTATATATTTATATAGTCCTGCTATATATTGCGATAGATTTCTGCCGAATTACGATTGCGACATATATCAATACAAAATATAAAATTGGCCCAAATATTATCAATTAGGTATATTCATATAGCTCGCAATAAAAAAGTTAACATGTAAAGTCACAATATATATCATTTTCCATATTTATATACGTGTGACTTGCCATTCTAGAACCTCTTCATATATATTAATGTAAATGTGGTTCTATCATTTAATTGAAGATTAAAATTAACCCCGCAATGTAATTTCTCATGTTGTTGTGGCTATTATAAATTATAAAAAGCCTAAATATTCAATTTATTTTAAATACATAAATATGATTGTAATGCTATCAAATTTTATTTATTTGTTTGAACAAAGCATCACGCCATTATAACTTGGGAATTTGAAATATCAAGTTAAGTAAAAAATAGCTGCAGTCTCTGAAATAAGTGTGAGGTATAACATATTATAGGTATCATGGATCTCTTAAAGCAAAAAAGCCTAAAAGGCTCATGGTCACAACTAATCGTATTACATAAATCCCATTCCAATTCCTTATAGATTATGTGCTTTGGAGTTTTGACTGTTTTGTTGAAAATCTCTTCGTAAATGCTCTCCTCAGTCTCCTGTCAGTATGTGTTGTTTAGAAGCAAGCCTTGTCCAGACACAGGTATGCCCTATTCTCACCAACTCTTCCTCATAAGGTTCTCTACTGGTCATCTTTATAAAAATTTATAAAAAAGATAGTATTGTAGATTTTCAACAAAGCTTCAAAGCACATAATCTATAAGGAATTGGAATGGGCTTTATGTAATACTATTAGTAGTAACCTTAAGAGACCATGAGGCTTTTAGGCTTTTTTGCTTTAAGAGATCTATGATACCTATAATATGTTATACCTCACACTTATTTCAGAGACTGCAGTTATTTTCTACATAACTTGATATTTCAAATTCCCATGTTATAATGGCGTGATGCTTTGTTCAAACAAATAAATAAAATTTGACTGCATTACAATCATATTTATGTATTTAAAATAAATTGAATAGTATTGTAGTTTTTGAGACAAGATCGGTTACTTGAATAGTTATGTTAACTAGTTTGTGGTTGATCCTTAAAGACCAAGTTTTTACTCCAGGGTCTTGAAATTATACTACATTTAGTTGGCATGAAAGCCTAAGACTCTTTAGAGAAGATACATTACTGCTGCTTGTAATTTGTGTGCCAAAAAGTCATTTTACTTTCCCAATAGATGGTTTAATGTGTCTATCACGGAATTGTTGCTTGGTACACTAGGTGTGACCGGGTTTACCTACAACTGGCTTAACTGACTTTTTAATTTGAATCTTTATTCTATGTTCTTATGAATCTATTAGCGAAAAGTTAAAAGGAAAAAAATGCAATTCAGCTCTTAAATATCAAACTTGTTTCTAATTTTTCTATTCCCATGAATCATAAAAGAAAATTTATCAGTTTGTGTAAATCTTTCACTGAAAGCACCTTCTCGAAATATACAAAAGCATTCTTGAACAATTTATTGGTTCAAGTCACATAAACTGAAAATATACTTATTAAAAAATGTTTGAAACCATACATAGCGTAATTGACCAATCACAATTACTTAATGAACACAGAACTTACCACTGGTGTCCATTTTGGCTACGATTTCTATTTGTTTTGGTTGATAACAAAGTCTCAACCCCGTTTGTATCTTATATTTACATATATATTTATTTCGAAAAGTTGATGGAGCTGCTCAAGGTACTGAAAAAACCCTCAAGAGATTTATATTATTTGCGTGTCCCAAAAGTTTATCCCTCTTTATTCCTCCCTTAACCTTTATTTTAAAATTGTGGTTAATTTTGTGTTCTGTTGGGCTTCCTTCATGACCTTCCAAGTTGCCCCTTGTAATAGTGAAGTTATTTGTCCTTCTTTATGCACATTTATTTTTACCTAAACAGATACTAATAAATTTTCAAAAAATTGTAATTCAAAAGAATAATGCAAAATTTGTAAATTTGCACAATTAGTTTCAGTGTCTAACAGCCTTTCCGTAACATCAAATTTACAGTTACCTAGTTGTTCCTTTCTTTTGGCTTCCGCACACTTGTTTTTCTATAAGCAAAGGCCACAAATAAAATTTGGGGAGAATTTCTTCAGGTTAACCTACTATTTGTAAGTATTCACTTAGTATATTAGTTTTTTCTTTATTTTTATTCTTAATCTCTTTCCTCCTTTCCTTTTCATTAAAAATTATGAAATACTGAGCCAAGATTTAGGCTAGCTACGTTCCTAATGCCTTTCATACACAAGACCTCTAGTAATTTTTTCCTTCCGTGTTAAATAACTATAATAAATCTCTATCAGAAATAAATTAGTTTCTGTCTAGACTTCAGATCCTTTCAAGTCACTGAACAAGTGTCGAGGGGAAGACGACACGACGTCTCATATTAGGAAAGATTTTCTAACCGTGTTCTCTCATGTCAAGAAATGGTTTTAACTTGCAGTTATTTTAAATAAACTTTACAATTTATACAATACTCTACGGTGAGATTAGGAGTGTAATGACTTATGAAAACAAGTTAGATAGGCACAATGTTTTAAAAGGCGCTAGGCGGGAGATGGGCGGCCGAGGGGGGCCAAGTGCCTAGGAGACCTAGGCGGGATTTTTTATAATATTTTATCTTATATTTATCCAAACAAAACAATAATATAAAGAAAAACAGTTTATAATAAAGATAATAAAGGTCTATGCTTAAAGTTCAAAAACATATCCATATTGTTAATGTCAAAGTTCAAACACAAACATACAATTGTTCAAAGTTCAAACATATTTTTAACGTATTAGTTTTATTCATAAACAAGATTGTTATTAAATAATAATATTTAAAATTTTAAGAATTTAATTCAATATTAAAATTTAAGAAACTAAATATAAATTTAAGAATTATATTGAATTAAACTAAATATTATAAATGTATCATTTATATAATTTGAAGTTGGTACAAGTTCACAAAATTACAACTATAATAAAATTATCCATTTTGACTTGATATTGTTCACTTCTTGTTGTGATTTGATATGCTACAACATGTATGTATTATGAATATGGTAAATCATTAGAAAAATAAATATATCAAGATCTGGTTTAGGTAGTTATTAAAATAAAAAAAATATCTCCGCCTAAACCCCACCTAGGCCCCGCTTAATTTTCTGGAGGGATTTTTTGCTGCCTTGGGCCTAGGTGAGGTGCCAGGGGGCCTAGCGCCTAGGTGAGGCGCTAAGAGGGTCTAGGCGGGGATTTTTAGAACACTGGATAGGCATAATTTTGATGTTTAATGTATTTTAAGGCTTATGTAGGATTTAGCTTTTAAAGACAAATAGTACTATAAAGATATAAAATAAGCTATTTTTGATGAATTTTATGGACTTTCATTTTTCTTTGGAATTTTAAAGAGAAGTTGGTACTCATTAAAAAATAGTCTAGGTGGGCTAAGAATTATGATGAATTAAGGACCCTTAGTTTTATGTAGGATTCTAAAACAAGTTAGGACTTTGAAAATATAAATTAGGTGCGAAGAATAGGGATGTATTCATGATATCATATAGATTGGTGTTACGTTTCTTTCTTCATGACTGTGTTGATATCAAATTTGTTTTCCTTGTGCTGCAAGTCATCTTCCTCATGCGCCCTTTGTTTTGATTTGTTAAATTAATTGTTTCTTTGCTATAAGAACCTTGCTGACTTGCTCCACAAACTATGGTTGGTGTCATAGACAATCATATATATTAATTGCAATTTGGAATATGAGGTTCAAAAATTGTAATGCAACCTATATATATTTTTTTCATATGATTGTGTGCTTGTTTTTAGGACACTGAGCAGTTTGTCATTGTGGGCTTCCTGTGAATCAATGTCACTACTCTTCTCCACAATGTTTAAATGTTATATTGCTGTTACATAATGTCCAGTTTGCCTCTCTTGTTTTTGCACCATCTTGTAATTGTTTTTCGTGTCATGAAGTAAATAAAGGTCATTAAAGAAATTAAGTAGTATATAAGTGTCAATTGAAAATTTTATTAAACAGTCGCTATGTGCCTTACTGCCTTGACATGTTGAAGCTTTCTGCCAGTATTCATTCTTATGAGCTGTACTTAGTGACAGAAAATAACATACATGCACTGTATTCTGAGAGCCTTATAGTAAGTTGTGCTCTAGTTTAAAATAATTCTTGTTCAGGTAGGGCTTTCAAACTCTACTGGAAGTTGAAATTTCTTTGCTTCAGGTAATTGTGTTGGGCCTTCTGTCAGGTTTTCTTTGGAGGGTTCAATTGCTCATGTTGATATTTCTTGACCTTGTAAACTTGTCTGATTTGTAATGACACTGGGATTGCAGTATACACCTGCTATTGATATTTGGAGTATTGGCTGCATCTTTGCTGAGGTTCTGACAGGGAAGCCACTTTTTCCTGGGAAAAGTATTGTTCATCAGTTAGATTTGATGACAGACTTTCTTGGGTCACCTTCAGCAGATACCATATCTAGAGTATGGAAAATTACGATGTTTATTTCTGTCGTTACACTTGATAGTTATGACTTTTAATATTCCTAGCCATTGATATCTACTATCTCAATTTTCATTGTCTAATGAATGCAGATTCGAAATAAAAGCGCAAGGAAATACTTGGCAGATATGTGTAAAAAGCGACCTGTGCCATTTGCTGAGAAATTTCCAAACTCAGACCCTCTAGCAATTTGCTTATTGCAAAGGCTGTTAGCCTTTGATCCAATTGATCGACCAACTGCTGAACAGGTGGCCTTGTGTCCTGTTGTAGATGTCTTATTATTTGAATGTCGTTCAATAATGAATGCAGTCATGTGGCTGTAGGTTGTCCATCTGCTGCAATTTTCGCAACATGAGAATTTCATGTTTCTCCTTTCCATTTGTGTAATTACATACTTCTGATTTCTCTGCTATACGATAAACTGAATTCTACATTAATGTATCTGGTTTGTTAGGCACTGGCTGATCCTTACTTTAAGGGTCTGGCAAAAGTTGAGAGAGAACCTTCTTCTCGGCCAACATCAGAACTTGAGTTTGCGTTTGAGGGGCGCAAGATGACAAAGGAGGACATCAGGGCAATTATATATCGGGAGATTCTAGAATACCATCCGCAATTGCTCACGGATCATATGGCGGGGAAAGAAAGCATCAATTTTTTATATCCTAGGTTTTTACTTCTATTTATACGCATACATACATACATACATACATACATACATACATATATATATATATATATATATATATTATTTGGGTGTTTATGATTTTATTCCACATATCATGTTCCTTTAGTGTGATGATGACATATTTATCAATTGTATACAGTGCTGTTGATCAATTTAAAACACAAGTTGCTTATTTAGTGGATAATGGTGTCAAAAGCAGGTCTGTTATTCCTCCAGCCAGAAAACATGTATCTCTCCCGCGGTATGACTTCTCCAGTTTAATGCCTAACATCTGATCCTTTTACTTGTGTTATTAGTTTCTCTTCCCTTTCTCCTTCCCCCCAAATGCTCAAGTACTATAATGTGTTTCTTTTCTTTATCTTCTTGGAACCTATTCTCCTCTGTACACACAGGTCTACTGTGAACTTGAGTACAATCCCTCCCAAATCGCAGCAATGTTTGGCTGGTTCTGACAATCCCCAAATGCAAGAGGCGGCGTATAATAACATTACAGTTGTGGATGCGAATTCAGGGAATTTTCTGAAGGTTTCGCGACCATCAGGCCCATCACCCCATATGCCCACGGGTATGGAAGCTCTTTTACTTCAGTTTGTCAACATTAGGGTTGACTTTTAATGGGGGACTAAGAGCCCATGTCAATTGTCATGTGTTTTGTTCATCAGTGTTTTACTTCACACTTCAATAATTACATTATTTTTTCAAAATAATAACATTTTGGTCCTAAAAGGCAATGCTTTAATATGCATGATAGCTAAACACTTATAAAATTCTAGAATAGATGTCATATGATTTTCCTGGAAGCATACCTTTAAAATTTTCCTTTATATTCTTTTATTACAGATTTATTATCTGAAGTTAATGTCTTTCAGTACTAAAATTTCTTGCTGTGAAGTGTTGGGCTCGGCTATATATTAAATATTTTTGATGGGTGTTGAGCCATATAGCCCGCCATATTATATTAACTTCTATGTTGATGTGATTCAGTATTTAAAGGGAAATGGGACTATGTCAACTCACACCGTTACACTGACATATATATTAATAACTTGTCTGTTACAACTAATATATCAACTCACTCTGGTACCTTGACATATATTAATAACTTGTCTGTTACAACTCCTTATGTTAAGGCTGTAGTTTGAGGCTTAGCCTCTCCATTACACTGGAATAATTAAAGTAGAAGAAAAAAAAATGTATATCAGTTATTATTATGCCAACACAAGGTACACTTTTCCTACTACTATGTACACATGATGTGGCATTATCAAAAGCTGATACGGGAGCAACAGCTTCCAATTTTCATGAGTTGTGCTTATTTTTCATATCATGTGATAGTTGTAATAACTCTGCTTTACCTACTCTCTACCCTGTTATAAAAATTCTGTTGGTTTGAAAAACAGGAAGAAGTGCGGGACCAGTTCTACCTTACAACATTAGTAGTAGAAATGTCATGGGTGCCTATGATGCCAGGGCATATGTTCAAAATCCAGTTCTTCCTCTGTCACATTCTCCCCGTTATTTCTTCAGGACTAGCACCAGGAATATAGAGAATCCTGCAACAGAAGACAAGATTGATTCGTCATTCGTCAAACAGTCGCATCCGCAGTCCATGCCAGGAAATGTTTCCCCTGGGATAGCCATTGACTTGAACACTAACCCATATTACCAGTAACAAGGCCAAGCAAGTCAGTTTATTGATCAAATAAATGTCAATAGATTCAGAACCAGTAGAGGTGCAATATCAGTTTGGAGCAGTTGGAGCTGCTGCTATTAGTGTCGCTGCTAGTAGAGGTTAGAAATGTTCAGTTTTTATGTTATTAGGTGGGGTTTCCTACTTTCCCTTGAATGGATCAAACCTTGCACACAATTGAAACTGGATCAGTGGGCAGTTAAAAGGCATGTTTATCTTGTGTTAGTTCAGTTGTTTACCTTATTGTATCGTTGAATACATGAAGAATAATGTTTGGGTTTGACGGTGATTATATTTAAGATTTTCCGTTGATGATTTTCCGGAAAAACTATAATGTAGCATCTTCATTTGGAATAATGAATGATACCAGAGTTGCTTACAGTCCACCAGGCAATTACATTATCACCTATGAATATCTTAGTACCCATGTCGAAATTCTCTTTGCTACTATTGAATCTGGATCCTGCATTATATACCTGAGGTTGAGGTTGAGTTGAACTTGAATTGATTGGAGTTGAGATTTCTAAATCACCTTCACAAATTATCAGCGACACATTTACATGTATCAATTATCAATCTATCCATCCTGTTGCTTACAACTCCAAAAATAAAATAAAATTGTAGACTGAGAATATGGCTCTTGATAGAGTTGAGGAAAATGAAAATTGATTAATCCAGTTGATCATATAAACCATTTTGGCTGATCCTCCTCTATGCAATAGCAATATCCGATTCTGGAATTACAATGTCGAAATCACTAACAGTCCACTCTGCAACTTCATTGCCGCTAACATAAATCTCTGTTCCCAAGTCAACCGATGGCCAATGCCTCTCTACTGATGCAGTTCCCGGATCCTGCATTATTACAAACCACCATATCAAATTTCAAATTCAAGCACCCTCTTATCTCATGTATTCACTTGCATTACAGTCATGTTTAAATACAGAGTAATGGGGAAGTAAATATACCTGGTAGAAATAAAGTGACTGGGAAAGTCTCCCAACATCAAGTTCCCAACTTCTTGAATCCCCAATCCAACCTTGACCCTTGTGAATCGGGTACCCATATTCTCCCCAAACCGGATGAGGAAGAATCTGCAGTATTTCCTGCGGTTGAGGATTGCTATAAGCATCACATAAGTTATACGGCTCCTCCAGATGCTTAGCATTGCCCGGGGAACAATAAACATGATAAGCCGCGTAGGGGAATTTTTCTTTATCTGTGCGATGAATTTTAGTTCCGTTTGAAAGAGTGTGGTAAGGTGGACACAGCCTGAGATTGTCCGGAGAGCACCACGGCTCTGTTTCTGGATTTATGATCATCTCACTGTATCGAGTCACGTCAGTTGTCACGTCCCCGTTACAAGGCTGGCCGTTGTTCTTCCAACAGCTTCCAATGTCCATAAGATAGAACTGGCTGTTAGGTCCTCCCCCTTGCTTTATATCTAGCTTGAATCTTACTTTGAAGTTTGGTGATTTTGGAACCTTGCAAAATAGGAAAAGAATATGAAAATGATTCGATCCATATTTGAGGCAAATTAAGAATGCCAATTTTTTTGAAAAATCAAAATTCTAGTTTATGACAATAATATGCACACAAGTCATTTAAAAAATAAAAAAGGGTACTCACAATTTTTGACATCCCTCTTGTTTTATAGTGATACCCGCCAGAGACTCCATCAGTTGCATCTGATCTCAAATAAAGCATCAACCATGGATACTTAGTTGATGTCTTCAACAAATGATGAAAAACCCAACTCCCCTTTCCAATCTCCTTCTCCCAAGTCACCGAATAATAAGAAGTTTCATTTTTTGTAGGTGCCAATTTCACATCAGCATCCAAATCCCATGTCCCATAAAACCTGCCCTTCATACTACTCCCCTCAACACTAGTATAATCATGATATATCCTTGGCATGTTCATGCAGCCTTTTCCGAAGCACGGAAACCGAGACTCCGGCGGAAAGGGCTTCGATTTCTGTCCATTTTCAGGGCATACAGCAGCCAATGTGTCCATGTTGCCACTCTTGAGCATGATCATCCAAAACTGCCATGGTTTGGGAGTGTCTTGGACTTGGCATTTCTTGCCTAAGAATAACTCTTTCCATGCAGCATAAGTATTCACATTAATTTTGTTGAAGCCTTGGGATTTGGCATCCGCTATTCCATACTTGTTCATTTTCTCATTCACCTTGTGAATTAAATTGACTTTTCCCCCTAAATTAATTAAGGACATATATATATATATATATATATATATATATATATATATATATATATATATATATACACACACACACACATACATATATGAGAATAATGGTTCA
The DNA here is from genome assembly GCA_020205505.1 of Panax japonicus. NCBI lineage: Eukaryota > Viridiplantae > Streptophyta > Magnoliopsida > Apiales > Araliaceae > Panax > Panax japonicus. The sequence continues at coordinate 75,189,632 of CM035092.1, read as the reverse complement.
ACATAATTAACTTCATTATTATGCCATTGTTTAGCCATGCACATGATGTATAAAAATAAATATCGAAAATTTAAGTCTGTCAGAAGTAACTATGGTATGCAGTACAACTTAAATATGTATGAGGTAATTGAAAAAACTCACGTTAATTTATATTCAACAAAATTTATGGATTCTAAACGAAGAAATTACTAGTAGGGAAATAGAAGTCACCGGAGGAATTGTGCAAGTCAAAGCAATCAGCTTGGCGGGGACTACCCATATGAGGAGCTTCATGGCCAACCTCATTGCACTGATTCCAAGCCTCTATTGCAACTCTCAGTCCATCTCTTCTCATCCCTGGATCACCAACTGCAGATATTCCATCTCCTTCCGCCAAAATTAAATTAATTAAAGAGGATGTTGATAATATTATTACGTAATACAAATATGCCATGCGCTTGTAAAATTGCTGCCCCATGGCCATACTCGATCTTGACTAAAATTAATTAATCCATGTAAACTCCAGCTATATATATACACACACACATATACATATGTGTCATGTGTGTTAATTGGTTTCAACTAGGATTTGAATAAACTTCGTTCCCCTTTTTAAGCCCTTTTTAAAGATAAGGATAGCTATTGTTTGTTAATTACCAGCTCAAATTAAATAGGATTGTCTTTTAGTCAAAGATTATATATATGTATATGTAGTTATATTAAACAATGCAACCAATATATTTTAACTAAAGAATATATATATATATATATATATATATATATATATATATATATTAAAAGTAAATAGAATCATTATCTAATTATAATTTGTGTTTTTTCACTGAGAAAAGGAGTGCTCTTTTGAAAAAACTAATCTATCTAATCTTTTTCTCTCTCCCACTCGATCCAATCACCTATTCTTTTTGTCTCCATTACCCAATCTTTACCTGATCAATCTCAATTTATGCCTCATACACATTTTTCTTTCCCATGTTTTATTTTTCTACCACAAATCTCACACATTATAATTTGTTTCTTATTATTTATACATCTTTTTTACGCTAATACTAAAAATATATCAAGTACTCCCTCCGTCCCAAATTATCTGCTGTTTTAGCAAAAAAAATTTGTCCCACAATATCTGTTTTTTTAAGATTTCAATGCATTTTTTCCATTTGTTTTCCAAATTTGCCCCTTTATCTTAATTGTTGATAATCATTACTCTCATTAATGTCTCTCCTCTTTTTTAAACATCTACATTCATGCCTCTCTCTCTTTAATTAATAATTGTTTCTCTCTATCTCTCTCTTCAATTAATATGCTGCTTTCTCTCTCTCTCTCTCTCTTCAATGTTTCTCTCTCTCCAATTAATTAGTTGCTTTTTCTTTCTCTTCAATTAATAAAAAAGTCAGCACAAATAGTATTTTAGTATTTTTATCATACATATTAGTATCTGTGTGAAACTCTAGAACAGCAGATAATTTGGGACGGATGGAGTATTAAGTTTGCCTAGTGGTGGAGTACTCTCGCTACTTGAAAAACTCAAGTTTTTCTTAAGATTCTCTCTCCTTAGACTATAATCAACTTGTAATAGAATAAGTTTTTAAAAAAGAAAAACTGGAGCCCTACATGGCAACAACAAAAGTTGCTTTTTTTTTGGGTGCTATTTTCTGGAACTTGGAGTTGTTGCTTCAAATAAAAGAAAACAAAATAAGAATATGAAATCAATACACTATTCTGAAACAGGAGGAGGAACCATGATTCATTAAAATGGAGAAAGCTAGAACACTGCCAGAATTCATTAAAATAAAATAAAATAAAGAAGGGACTAAAAAACTGTCATGAAATAAAGCATAAAGTATATCTAAGAATCTAAAAATACATTGACATTTTTGGCTCCCTATAAAATTTTCTACTACTTGTGCTCATCCCTTGCAACAATCTTGAACTTCCCTGTTTGTTGTAGCTGCAAACAAAACATTACTCCAAATAATCAATAAAACCCATATAATTAAACTCATTGTCTAAATAACTTTCACCAAGAAGTTTATATATCACTACTAGTGCCCAAATTTGAATCTCAACTAAAAAAAAGACCAAATATTTGGATACAAAATAATAAAAAAAAATACCTTGTTCCAGAGATTAGTATGGCTTTTGCAAAACCCAACAACAATGGCCGCATTGTTCTTCCCTTTTCTGTACTCAATACAGAGCTCTTCTTTCAACCCACAAGTGACATGAAAACCCAATGGACACTTGGGCTCAGAGCAATCAACGGCACACCCATTTGCAGATTCACAGACATAGCAAATCTGCTCCCACCTTCTTGCAGGAACCTTACTGCAATCAATCCCTTCTCGGCCTTCCGGGTCCTTAAAGAACACCTCAGGGACAAACAGAGCACACACGATATGGGCCCACCGGCCGTCTCCAGTGTGCTTCATTGCACCACCAATGACAGGGCAGAGGCAGCAAGATTGGGCCTTTATCTTATTGGATTTTGGGGGTTCGGAAATTGAGCACTGGGAACAGAACCAATCACCTTCTGGTACACCACTTGTGAGGGGATGGCCATAGCAAGTGGTGTGAACCATTAGATCACACCCATCACAAAATACAATTGGGTCTGATGGGTCTCCATCTGTACTTTGACATACAGCACAAACAATCCCATCATCCTCTTCTTCATTTTCAACTATTTGGGTACTAGTATTTGAGATTGAATTTGTGTTTGGAGCGTTTTTGGGTTTAAGAATTTCTTTTTCTTCTTCAGCTAATGATGGGTTGTATTCAACATTGAGATCGAAAGGCGAAAAGGCCCAAATCCTTTTTTTGGCCGGTAAACAATAGGTGGTGGTGGTGGTGGTGGTGGAATTGGGTGGAAATGGTGGTGAATCAGTTATGGATTCTTTTCTTTTTTTAGCTGGGAGGCAAGGGGAAGAAGGTAGGGATTTGAGATCTAGCTCTTCTTGTTGATGAATGAGCCTGTATCTTTTGAGGGGAGGCAAGTCATGAAATTTGTTCTCCATTTTTGAGGCTTGATAGAAAGAAAAAGAGAGAGAGCAGAGATTTTGGGGGTTTTGAGAAAGTTTGGAGGAAATTGAGAGTTGAATGATGGAATAAATCGGGTATGAAGGTGAGAATTGAGAAAACCCCGGGAACAAGAAAATTTAAGCGTTGGCGACTTTTGCTTTTGAGTGTTTGAATACGGCGGGAACTAAAAACAAGCCACCCTCCCTCCCTCTTCTAATTTTGGGTAAATTTTTCATTTCAAATTTATGGGAAGACTTTGAATTCGTAATGGTTTATGAGGTCCCCACTCCATTGGAATAAATAAACATTAAATATATCTCTATTTTTTTTAAAAAAAAAATACATCACCTTAAAGCATCCTAAAAATGAAAAATGGGTCGGTATATATCAAAAGTGGGATCCGGTTAGCATGAAATTTATTTTTTGATAAATTAATCAATTGATCAATACAATATTGACACACATTGAGCGTATCAACACTCTATTGACCAACTTACTCAAAAATAAACTTCATAGTAACCAATTCCTTAAAAATAATATTTTTTTTTGCTAGTTTTGGGGGTAGGGAATTTGAACTCTAGGCCTCTTACATAACAGGGCTAGACATCAACTGAGCCGAAGACGGTTGATACGCTCTTAAATATTGATTTGTATTTATTCTCCCATAATTCTTTATTTTTTTAGAATCTATTCTATTATAATTTAATTCTTGAATATATATATATATATATATATATATCATTCTAGGGTGTATGGGGTAGGGCCTAGGTGGCAAACGAAGAGACCATGAAGAATAATATTAGGGGAAACTTGCATTTGATTTTATGAAATGCTTGTAGAATTCTTGTTAAGGAGTAGAATCAAAAACACAATCTTGCACACTAAAATGAGGAACTTCATTGCTAAGCTCAATAGACTATAATATATATAATCTTACACACACACACACACACACACACACACAAAAACAAAACCCTTTACCAGTAAGGTCATAACCTTACTAGTATTATAAATAATAAAACTATCTAGTTCCAGGTTTGCCAAAGGAGCACAATTTTAGCCAACTTCGAGGATCAGGTACTTAACAAAAATAATAATAGGAGTAATAAAATTGTAGTTGCTTGCACCTTTTCTTTGGCGGGCAGGGGTAGTATAGTAGTATCACATGTGAAATCTTTTATTTTTCAAACATTATTTTACTGGAATGCTTTGCACAATTATTGTTGAATTGGTTGTAAACTAACATGATACTAATTTTCAATCGACTAAAATACAAACTCATTATGCCTGCCAATTTTCGGGTATCGACATATGATCCTGTGTGTAGGTGCCCGTAGGCACTCATTATGTAGGTGCCCGTCTTTTATAGCATTTGCCTCCTGCCAACAGAGTAACAAAAAATCAACTATATGCATGACCTATAGGAAAATTAAAGCCATTATTAAGCTAAATACGCAACTTGGTAGTTGAAATGCAACAGAAAAAACATTTGGGACAACAAGATCATGACAAGCAACTGGCGACCAAACATCAAAGCACATGGTAGTTCAAGTTTTTCTACATATAACTGAGGCACATACCCTACACAGTACATAACTATATGCACATCTCATAGACCCAAATTAATCTTAAATTGCTCAAAAAAGGATTCTCCTAATGGCACAAAGACGAATAAAGCAACATTATTATTATTATTGAAGACAAACTTTATTCATGACGCACTCATGCTTGGATACCTGATTGTTACTTACAAAAGTCGTGTAAACATTCCAAAGCTATCATCTCAAAGGGGTAAAGTAGGCGAGCTGGAAAGACCAGAATCATCAATTGTTGCTAAAAAGGAAAGAGAAGAGAAATACTGGGGAAAGGTGGTGTTTGAGACTAGTTCTATGAATATTATATCTGAAAGCTTAACATCACCAAGGCACTTATTTGACACCAATAAAAAACACTTTTAAGCCCATGACAGGTGGTAATAAAAAGAGACTGTCATGAATTAAGCCAACATGCATATATCAAGCAGAAACATATACCAGGCTGGTTATTATCCAATTAACACTGAATCTGAATCTGTGATTAGTGATTCTCTTAATCCCTGTCAAGAAGGTTGAGTAGAACACCAATGACATAATTATCAGCTTCAAGATATTATCTCTGCCTTCAGCTTAGAACCCTTGTATACACCATAGATTTGAAAGCTCAATTCTGCGCATGCACTTTCAAACAAGTACTGATATACCTTCCCCCACGGGACATCATATTCTCATCACTTCAACCACTATTGTGTGATTTGAATTTTTTTCTCCCAATAAATTGGGTTTCCTAATTCATTTACAGTTTTGATTTTCCTATTTTATTATAGATTCGGATCTCTCGTTTTAGGTTCCATAGATAGGGTCCTTGGATATCTATTTGAGAAGCAAAACGAGTGAGTAAGAGAGAAGTTAAGGATCTTCAAAAGGGATATGGGGCTTTGGATTGAGTTTATGAGGCTTTGGGTTTAGATTTGGAGATAAATACAAAGTCATGACCATCTATTTGTACTACAAGTTTTGCAAGTCTAGTGAAATTTATTGTCTCCGTATGGCCAAATTAAGTTAAATTGCTTTTTTGCTTTAGTTATCTTGCTCTTCATTTTCATCCTATATCATGGATTTCTTGCTTTCTTCTTATCTTGCATCTTGTGAAATCCTTGCACACAATTAGATCATACTTATGCAGGTGTTTGAAAGGGCTCAAAACCCTAAATAAACTTGCAACAGAGCTTTAGTGTAATAAGATTTGGATGATGGAAAAAGAATTGATGGCAAAATGTATGGAATTGCAGCACAAGGGTGATTCATAGGATCACAAGGGAAGATTTATCCCGTGGCAAAAATATTTCTACTTATCTAATCATATATTATTTGTACTTTTAATCTTTGAACACAATAAAATCCGACTTCCACACGTTTAGAAGGGCCCAATACCCTAACCACCACCATAACTTAGAAAATGAATGACTAGCAAAAGAAATGATACACAAGTAATAGTAGGTCAGATCCTCTAGTTATTCATATAGACTGACCATAAATTTAATGGGCATAATCCTGACAGGGCACGTAAGAAAACAAATTAACTTTCACATCTTTTGTTCAAAGGTTGTTACAACTGACGGCCCTAAGCAGTAAGCACCAAACGGCAAGAATTATGCTAGACACCAGACAGAGTGACAGACACAAGTAAATTCTGCACAATCCCTCGTACATCTCATGAAAAATGGGAGCACCAAGACAACAATTAGATTACACACAGAAATGCAAACTTGTTCAGAAGAGAGAAATAAAACAACTGCACAAAATATACCTCACAAAATTATTTGGATGCAAGGTGGCAGAACCAGTTGTGTCCCTGAAGCTCTGAGAGACCTAGACAGAAGAAAGGGAAATAAATGTTAAACTTGCATGAGAAGATAATGAACACTAGCAAGAAGATGTCATTTAGAAACTTGAAAAACAGAAGTTAGGCAATACAACCGCAGAAAAAATAAGGTGGTAAGAAACAAGAATAACACTCTATTGGGGTTAGGCAACCAGGTTAACATAGTGTCTTGAAGGCACAACAGTTACTTAACCACTAAAAAAATAACTTGAATACAAAGTGTCAATGATAACCGTTGAACATAAGATGTGAAAGCTATTAGAAAATCAGTTATGTCTAATAGCCCAACGGAAGGCAACAATGATATTACAACAAACTAGCCCAATTTTTAAACACCTAAGCAAGAAACAAGCTAAGTGCAAATTCTCAATAACACACGATCTGTCTGTCAACTGGACATGACTAGCACAAAAAAAAATTGACAGTAAGAAGAAATCAGCAGCATGGTGGCACATCCAATATTTTGATTGGATAATGGTGTCGGTGTCGGTGTCGCTTGAGCATATGATCCAGATAACCATGTAATAGACCTAGTTCCTTTGAGTTGGATGGATCTGTGAGCAATTTCGTGGAGACTGAAATATGTCGCACCCTCAGGAAAGTGGGGCAACATATGTCAACGGGACCACACTACCTAATAGGCAGGATGAAGCCTTCTAAATTAATTTGGATACGTGAGCTCTAAAAAGATGCTGTAGTAAGCACATCCAGTCAATGAACAAAGATAGACAATTTTTTTAAAAAAAAACATGTGAAATAATAGTAGTTAAAGACTATGTATCATAAACGAAATCCCATAGTTATATAGTAATAAAATTTATATCGAGTAGCATAATGTACATACATACTGACATTTTTGTTTGGTCCTCAGACAATTGACAAATTTCATGACAAAAGTGGTAAAGGTGAGCTGATTAGTTAGAGGTTCCCCTGGTAGACAAGCTACTAAATGGGTTTCTACTTTTAAATTTGTATGGATACGTAAAAAGAGGCCCCTAACAAGATGTAGTAATGCGGAGATCCAATCAAAGAGATTGAAGATATGTTCATTGATAGTCCTCATAAGTTAATTCTCGTGATGGTCACTAAGCACACTACCATAGGCTGTTATTATAGCCAACGACAACTTGATAATTCTTTTTCCTTTTCCCATTTTATTAGTTATCAACATTTCCACAAACATCATAACAACAAAACAGAAATTATCCCTAGGATCCTTCCCAAAGACGAAAAAGTTTACACACAATGAAAACGAGAGTTGGCTAATTATGTTCACATACATCACATTAAAAGCTTACGACTTGGAGTGCTACCAGCATGGGATGTGCATAATATTTAGTTAAGTTAATAAACTGCAGAAATTCCTACCATTTTTGAGCTGAGGAACTGAACTTTTGGTAGCTATGGACCTATGGTTAAAAGGCATCGACTCAGATTTGTCACCCTATAACCTAGCATTAAGTAGTGAAAAGCTTACAAAACGAGGGAAAACTTTACTCATTTTGGAACATCAATTAAAATCGTAAGGGATGCAACCTTGTCAAAATCAGATCTAAGCTACCAGATTAAGTGCACAAAGAATCCAAGCTGAAGTCATCTATAGGAACAACCATCAGAGGAAACAATAAATCAGCGTGTTATGTTCAAAGAAAGTTATGTTACTTACTTGATTGAGTAATTGTGCGGCTCCACTGTCGAACAAGACTCCCCAACACATCATGCAATAAATAAGATCCCCTTGAAACTTGATAGTTGGCCGCTGTATATCTAGATAAACTGAGACTATGATTGCACTCCTTTCGTAAAATAAGCTTATTTCCCATGAAACCTCACCCCACTACTCTAAACAAGGAAAAAGGACACGACACTTGCATCCCACACAAACTGATCGCCTGCATCAACAAGTCACTCTTCCTGATTGCTCAATGCCAAAAATTTTGGCTGGCAAATGGCCATACTACCTCAATGAAAAAAAAAAAAAAAAAAAATGTAACTCATAGCTAGGCTTTAGCTCTACGAGGCTTTATTGACTGAAATTACATAGTTCAATACAAAACCCAAGACACAGAGACTAGTAATGAGGAGTGACAGTGAGAGAGAGAGAGAGGGAGAGAGGGAGAGAGGGAGAGAGGGAGAGAGAGAGAAGAGAACCATAACCACCACCAAAACCAGATTCAAAAAATGCTGAAAGAGATATTAACTTTCTCTCGTGAGAAGGTCGACTCTTAGCTAAAGCAAGATTTATCGAGTCTTTTGTTCTGTTGATAACCAGCAGACAAACCTATCCCTAAAAACCTTAAAAGATTGTTAAACTAGTAACAGTATTCATAATTCTCATGCGTATTCAGGTTGAGTTTATTTTGTTGCTCCTCTCCTGTACTCCCAGAAGTTTCATGAAGTCTTGTCAAACTTGCATTGCACATCCAAAATTCGCAAGCGTACCAAGGGTCCCATCTTTGGATGCTCTGGTATATTTCATCAAAAAAGGTCAGCTTCCAGTTCTAACTGTATCCTGATGGACTGGCCTTATAGTTATATTTATAGATATCAAACTAGCTAAAAGTCTCTAACTACCATTTATTTATTAAAAATTCCCATGGCCTTACGTTTCAGCTTTCCAACTTGTGTAATAATATCCATCCAGTTAGTCCATCGAATTGCAATAAAATGGTATATATTAATTTCTCAATAAAACACCACGACGTAATAAAATAACTAGCGCCCTCAAATGGATCTTTAAAATGATGATTTACGTTAACCCTTCCTACGGACATGATTTGTACCTTTTGTAGAGTAGAAAAGTTGTCCACAGTTGTAGTATGCACCAAACCAATGTCAATTGAAATAAGATTGTAACTCACAAATTTCGCAATTTCACAAGCATTTTTGAAAACTTTCTGGTAAAACATACTCGTGCAAATGCTTGGAGTGAACAATTTCACTTGGATCTTCACCCAATATTGGACTACATGACCAATCCACAACAAATTTTGGAGAAGAAGATGTTTTAAAGGCCATTCAAATACTATTTTGGTATACTCTGAGTTGGTTGTAGAATAATTTTGAAGTAGAAGAGATTAGCAGAAAATTGTAGAAGAAGAAAATTGAAATTTTCACTCAGACATTACACCAAGCACTTGGTGTGCACCACAAATAACAATATAGAAAAGTAGAAAATAACAATTAGAGATTTAGAGAAGAATCAAAGATTTAAGAAAAGAAGAAAGGCAAGAATGAGACTAAAAGGGATGTGAGAGGTAAAAGAGAATGATCTTAGTAGAAGAGGTTGGAGAAGTTGCAGAAAAAGAGATCGAAAGAAGCAGAGAGAATAACAGTTACTAATCTTCCTTGGATTGGAACTGCTCTGACACGGATTGTTAAGCTGAATCCTATTTGAGCTTAGCCAACGTAACAATGGAGTAGGATTTTGGTGAAATAAAGAGGATTCAGTAGAGTTTAGGGAAGAAGATAGAAATAGATTATAGAATATATAGAAACTTGAAGAAAGAAAGAGAGTTAAGAGATTAAGATACAGATGGACTAAGTCATTCTAACTCATTGTTCATTCCATAACTTTCTCATAATACATAATAAATGCCTTCTCTTATAAAGAGTTTTTATCATACGCTCCTATTGCTAAAATGCACCCTCATTTAGAAAACTACCTGTGTACTTCTATTTCTAGAATATCCTATTAGCTAACAAATCTCTAACTACCATTAACTATTACAATGGCCCATGGCCTTACACATGAAAAGCCATAAATTTAATTTTCTCTATTCCCAAAACCCTGCCTCAAAATCCAATCAATCTTAACCATTATACATAAAATCTTCACTGAAAGAGTTAATACACAGTACTCATAAGATTCTGCATCAGCCAAACCTACAATAGGTATAAATACATTCGTCGGCACATGTCCTGCCCTGTAGCATCCATATAACAAACCAACTCAACATTTAGAATAATCTGCTGAGAAGCCAGCACAGAGATGGCTCCACTTTTAAGGTGTCGTCATAATTTCATCTAAATTGCAGATTAAGAATGTAAAAGTTAAAACCATAGATATCTTAGTTTTACTGTAAGGAGTAGAAAATACAGCCTCTGGCTGCAGTGTCAAATACTCTTAAAATTTAGAAAATGGAGAGTAGGTTAACAAAGACCTAAAGACAAGATTACCAAAGTGAAATAGAGAGGACCTCAACCATGTAAATCAAAAGACAAGAGTTACACGACAAGTACCAACAACGTTTGTTGGAACCCCTAGAGACTAGAAATTTGTTAACAGAAGAGAGCAGGTAGAATTTCAATCTCACAGGAGAATAATAATCAAGACAGGAAAAGAAAAAGAATAACTGAATTCACAATACAAACTTTTGAATCTGCTACACTTTCCAATGTGAAGGAATTGGAACAAACAAAATTTGATCACACATTCAAATAAAAACAAAAGCGATACAGGTTTAAAGTTTGCAGATAAGATTAAAAAAACATTAACATATGCCAGAAATGAGCTACTATGAACTGTCGATATTTGCTCCATGGATTAAACTCTCCAACACATATGAGCATATAAGTCTAAATGTCTTTTTTACAAGATAACATTTCAAACCCAAATCTGAATATCAATTTGAATACCAGTGTGCGCAGCGAGCAAATTAAGAGATAAGCCTAGCATGAACTAGTCTATCTGTGCCCTTGACCTCGTTGCACATCATAAGCACCCCAAGAACCAGGTCCAGGCCCATATTGAGGATAACCTTCTCCACTAGCCTGCACCTGATATGAGAAAGAATAAAATATCCAGATCGTATTTAAAAAGACGAATTCTCGCACATAGAACTAGACGAAAAATAGATTGCCATATAACACATTAGTGCATATACTGAAAACATAATCAACTTACAGGATTCATGGGATTCGTGCCATAAGAAGTAGGATAAGGATTTCCTGCATATCCAGCTTCAGGATTTACATAACTTCCATTATACCCTGCACCTGCATGCACATAAATCAACTCAAGAATACAGAGCATTGCGACACTCGATGAGGAAAACCAAAAGGCCACGTGTTCAACCCATCTGAGAGAAGTTCTCAACAAAAAATAATTAGCATCTCAAATGAAGTCAGACATCAGATCAACAAGAAGTGGTAACAGGTCAGAAGTCTGAAACATTAGGCAGACAATTTTCATTTTTCAGCATCCAGTTCTGCCAAATGTCTTTGTGACTAGAGGTATCACTACACCATCACTACTAAATTTGATTGGGAAAAAAACGTTTCTGCAACTACAATGATCAGTTGAAGCAATACGGCTTAAAAAACATAATATAAGAAATAATTACTTGAACATTCTCACAAGTTTCATGTTTTTTTCTGAATTTTGCATCAAATAATTTGGAAGAATATTGTTTTCTCCTAAAAAATCGCAAGTTTTAAAAAAACGAATAATTGCTATGAGTCAGCTTATGACTTTCATATTTGAAATTTGTTAAATCCTAAAGACTGGTGATGTTGTATATGTGCATAGAACATGGGAACTTTCTAGTTACCAAATTCATCCTTGGTCTGGTACCAATCAAAGCTTTATTTGACACTGTCTTGTATTGATAACAATCACAACAGGGTTGAATAGTGTCACATGCTTGTGATTATAGCAGTAGATGGATCACTGACTTGAATCTAATTATAAATGGCTCGCAACTTCATCTAGGTTCTAGAACAATAGTATAAATTCACTTAGAATTAGGTGTACTTCAAAATTTAAATTAGGAAACTTTAAGAGCTTTTCAAGAATCTTACGCGGAACACAAAATGAGATTTTAATGGAAGTCTGCCCATGAAGCCTTAAGATCATTCTCTTCTTCTTACAATTGTATTACTAACTTCAAATCTTTTTAAGCGAATCTCATGAATTCCTCCTAATCATTCAATCATAGCACATCAAATGATCCAAATAGACCCAAATGTCCAAAACTACAATCCTTTAACCGAAAATTGAAAAAAGGGCCACCAGACAAACAAACATGAACAAGCATTTGAATTCAGACAAATTATTAGCATATCATCAAGCCTTGAAAGAAAATCATACCTGGATTCCCAACCACTGCTGCAGCACGAGCCCTTTTTTCTGCATTAGCCATCTCGGCACGAAGTTTTTCCAATTCTCGAGCCATCAAGACTAGCTTCTTCTCCATCATCTGACCATGCTCATAATTTTCTGCATACCCCTTCTTCTCATACTCAATCGCAGCCCTATAAGCCAATAGAACGAGAATTTATATAATCACAATTCATCCATAAGGCTGTAATTAGATTGTGTTTAATTGAAGAAATTGGAGAGGGATTTGATAATTATAATATATTCAGATTAAAGCTCTTTGGTTAAGTGCAAAGAGGTGTTAGTTTTTTTGTTTTTTTAAAAGAAAGAAGGGGGGGAAACTGAAAGGACCCGAAAAAAATGTAGGGATATTTCCAAAAAGAAGCCATCTTAGATTTCTATATACGTTATAGAGCTTGTGCCTATTGTGCTCTATTGATGCTTAAGTGATCAAAAGTTCTACCACCTTTCCATTGGAAAAAAGGAGAAAAATCATTACAATATTAATTGAAAATTTCACAGAACCTAGAACCCTTTACGTTAAACATGTTCAGTTTTATTCGATGAGCAATAGGAAAATAAGTTCTATATCAATAGGTTTAGTTAGGTTAAGCATGAAAAGAGTTCGAATCATTCTTTTGAATTTCCAAATACAACATCAATCCTTAAATGTTTAAAACATTCATTTCAGAAATTGCAGGAACTTTATAATCCAAAAACACTAGTAAGTAATGAACGCGTGTAAACTATTACCTCGCTCTCTGTAAATCTTGCTTCAGACCTTCAATCTCTGCTTTCACAGCAGGAATCTGCTGCAACTCTGCAGTAGCTCTGCCCAAATCTTGAGTCATTGCTTGGACCTGAGCCGTAAGCTTTTGCCTCCCAGCAGTTAAGTCCTTGATATCAGCATGTAACCGCATAAGCTCGGTCCCCATGGCCTCCGCCCCACGCAAATCTGCTTCCATTTTAACAGACTTCTCATACAACTCCCTCATCTGCATATCCTTCTCTGTGTGCATTGAACGAGCAAAATGGTCCGCTCGTTGAAGTTCATGTTGTGTAGCTTCTAATTCTTGCTTAAGTGCTACATGGGTAGCAGCCAACCTCTGATTATCAATCAAAAGCCCTTGAATATCCTGATGCTGAGCCGCAATACGCTCCTCAATGATAGCAGGGTGAGGAGGTAGTTGCCTAGGACCCATTCCAAACTGGGAGTCTCTCATTTCTTCAAGCAATGCAGGATGTGGCATTGGCCCAAGGTTTCTGCCAAATGGAGGAGGTTCATGACCAGAAGGCAATCCAGCATGAGGGACACCTTTCATTGCAAAAGGAGGTCCACGATTTCTCCCAGACATTATGTGATTACAAAGCACTATTGGCAGTGGCAAACCAAGCCTAACTTGATCAATGAACCTGAAAATAAATCAAAATCAAAAAGTGAAGAGAGCAACTATAACCTCTCCTTAAATTCAGAAGGTACCATTTGTTTTATAAAAAAAAATAATCTTTGTAAAAACAACTCGATATTATCATATAATTCATAATGTTATTCATAGAAACATTAAAATCGCTGGATATTACATAATAAAAACCTGCCCAATCAATTATCATGAACAACCAGCATGTAATAGTAATAATAATCTAATCAAATAATCTATAATATCAAATTAAAAAAATGATAAGAAAATAAGACCCGTAACATAATTCTCATGATAAATAATTCATACTACTAAGTAGATATACAAGATTGTCCAATCCACATTAGACAGATAAATAAATCCCCAAACAAGAGATGAAGAGGAGCCCTAGAAAACAATTTCAAGTCAATCGGATTACTGACCTTTAGTGAAAAAATAATCCTGAAATTGGAGGAGGCAAATTTCGAAGGACTCGGAAAAGGAAAGAGAAACTGTCCTTCAATAATCGTTCGCGGCGGAATACTGCCGGTTGGCTTTGTGTTATTGCAAATATTTCTACTCCTTGAACATTGAGACGGACAAAACCGTATAGACTTTAACATTCTAATTGATTTAATAATATAATTTATTTGTAAATTAAGATCCCCATCACTTCTGCTAATTTTATCATTATAAATATTAAAGATGCATTTTTATATTTATATCTAGGATAATGAGCTGTTAATTAAATAATAATAATATGGTAATAAAATTATGATGATAAATATAAATATATTGTATCATTTTATATCATTATCAATAAATAAAAAATTATTTTTGTGAAATAAATATATTTATAAATTAAACTCTTTATGTGAAAGAGTAGTATTTATAAATTTATACATAAAGTTAAAAATATTTATTGTTTAAATCTCAATATCCAAATAAAAGTAATATTTTCTTTTTCATGTTAAAAAAATTCACCGTATAATTTTAGGTAATATATTATTTATGTTTTAAAAACTATTGAAAAATTGAATCACACTAAGGGGGTGTATTCAATTAAGATTTTTAATGACTTTTTTTAAGTAACATACTTTTGTAGAATTTATGGGATTTTAATGACTTTCAAAGGCTTTAAAGACTCTTTTAAAATGACTTTTATAGACTCTATGAAATAAGTAACAGACTTTTATAAATTTTTTATCAAGATTATGATAGACTTTTGTATAC
This sequence comes from Panax japonicus, assembly GCA_020205505.1. Taxonomy (NCBI): domain Eukaryota; kingdom Viridiplantae; phylum Streptophyta; class Magnoliopsida; order Apiales; family Araliaceae; genus Panax; species Panax japonicus. The sequence continues at coordinate 75,174,467 of CM035092.1, read as the reverse complement.
TTCTAATATATCTTGCAATTTATATTAATTATTAATTAGCCCATGTGTACAACATCTTTTTTTTTTCATGAACTAGAGTAAATCTCATTATATTATTGTGGCATGAGATTTTATATATGTTGAAAGCGTTCATATTATTATACTCATTTCATAATACATTTGGATACTCGGATACCAATAAAACTTTAGAAATTACAGACGCAATACAAAAATTAAGCTCATATTCTTATTCTCAAACTATTGGATACTTTAATTATGTATGTATTGTAAGACCCCAACTTATTATTAATGAAATTTAATTTTCTCTATTTATTATTTTGAAATAGTAAGGGTTGATTTGATTAATGTGGATAGTTATGGATAAAATACGCAAATATTTCAAAATAAGCAAGTGGTTATAAAATATTCATTGTTGTCGGGGAATATTCGTTTGGTCGAGGAATATTCGTACTGTCGGGGAATATTCGTACGACGGCGGAGCCATGTGTGGGCCCCATAACGGAAAGCGATTGAATGAAGAAAATAAAAAATATATGTTGTTTAAAAATAACGGCGTAGTTACCGTTAATACTGTTAAAATACTCTGTGGTTAAAACACAGTAGCACACGGTATTGCACCAATTATTGATTCTTACGTAAGAAGGCACTACTCAATAATGGTTACAGTGATTACTGTTCAGTATTTTATTTTATTGATTTAATAATTGCTGCGTTGATATTTTATATTGATGTTGTTTCAATAATTCTCATTACACAGTATTTTTCATTATTGAAGCAATAATTCATATTATCTGAATAATATTGTTAGATAATATTATTGGCAATGTCTAGAAAATTCTGTCTAAGGAGAGGTTTGGTCACCTAATTGCGCGCCAGTAAGGAGAAATTTTTATTGGAAAGCCCCTTCTTTCCTGGGAACTGCCTGGTTATCAATATTGTGATTCTGTAATATTATTTGTGAATAATTAATTATTAATTCATATGATGAGGAAAATATTGATTTTATGTGGATATAGATGGAGAAAATTTTTAATGTGACAATTGTTGAAAATCTAAATTTTATCTTTTTCTGATAAAATAATTCATTTAAATATATTATTATATTTTAATAATATAATAATGATGATATTTTTACGATAAATGTATGATATATGAGTATATGTGGAGGAGTATTTTTTACCAAAAAAAATATTTAAAGCGTGTTTTATGTGTCGGTGGACCCCATTTCTTGACTGAAATTTGATTATAGCCTGTAAAATCGACCGTTTATGGATTTCGGTCAATTTTTGTTTGAAATTTAGAAAAACTTTCTTCTGCAAAGTTGTAGAGAATTGAATTTTCTATAAAAACTCGCGAGATTCGAATTTTCTGATAAAAAGGCTATTTATTATGAATTATTGAAGTTCCGAAGCTCCGAAATAATTGATTTTTAGAAGTTTAAAATAATTTAAATAACAAAAACATTTTTTGTGCAAGTCTTGTGAGGTGGGTTGTTTGGTGGCTGAGGTTTTGAAGCAAAATAAGTGTGCGTTGGAATAAAAATTATATATATTAATATTTTATTAAATTTTCTGCTTTGGTGTTCTAAGCATTTTCCTATAAATAGGGTGCTTAGGTTAGAATTGAAAATCACATCAGAAACTGAAGTTTTCTCTCTCTATATTATCGAGCGTATTCTTGTGAGTATTTTGAGTATACTTTGAGTACTGTTGCTATACGGTGCAAGTTCAAGTCATAGCTTATATCCGGTGTTTCAACTAGAAGTACTGTCTTTCGAAGTAAGGGATATTATTTTTTTAAAAAATGATATTATTTCTTCTAATATCATTATGCCGAAGTATTGATCTGAACTTTTAATCAAATTTGGAACTTTTTGTGTCAGAGTTACTATTCACGTATACAGCACTATTCACGTATACGACACTATTCACGAATACGGCATTATTCATCGAAAAATGAAAATTTTCCTTTTCGTCTAAAATATCTATTGTGGATACTAGCTTTGATTGTATCCATGTTTTGATCATTCTTGAATTTTACAGCACTATGATTATTTTTGAGGTATTTTTGGACATGGTTAAAACAAAGTACGAATCCTTAATCCTTAATCCTTGTCATTTTGTTTCACTGGATTGGTTTCTTTAAAAATATTTTTCAACATCCTCAGTCCTAAATGATGATATAATTGAATATCTTTGGCCTGTAGTGCAAAGATGAATGATTTCTGATGAATATCTTTAGCCCGTAGTGCAAAGATGAACAGGTGTTTAGATGAACATGACCAACTGATAAATATCTTTGGCCTGTAGTGCAAAGATGAATATTTGATTCCAGATATATATTGATTGATGTTACAGGGATAAAAGATAGACGATGAACTTTTAAATTCATACATAGAAGATAGTAGTTTGCATTCTCTACTTAACTCTTTTAATGAATTATTATTTTCGCTGTAAATATTGATTTAAAACTTGTTCTCTATTGTATTCTATTAGATTTTTTTCCCTGTTGAATACTAATGATAATTTGTTGTATATTATCTTAGTCATAATATTCTTTACTGGGCTAGTTGAGCTCACCCTTTTCCTTTTTGTTCCATTTTTCTTCTCAGGAGGCGAGAATATAGCGAGTACGAGTCAGGGTATGGAATGAAGGTTCTAGAGAGAGTTGTTTAGTAGTCCTCACCATTTTTGTAAAATAATGTATCAATAAATGTGATAAGGATTTATTTAAGTATAGATATTGTCTAGAAGATCATGTTTGTATTCAAACTCACAGTTTTACTGTTGTAATAATAAAGTTGTAGTTATTTATGTACCATGTATTGACAACTCAGAATGGGTGATGTATACCTATTTTGGGGGCGTCACAGTTGGTATCAGAGCTTAGGGATATGATCTCTGGCGGAGATCGGGGAATAGAACTAGGAGGGGAGAGACGAGTAAATCTTTCGCTAGTGTGTCCTACCTAAGCTTATTTGTTAGTTGGTCAGTATATAGGGATATTATGTGATATATTGATTTCCTTAATTAACCATTGTTTTATGAAAGTATTTGAGAATGTCGACTGAGAATATTAACAGTGGAAATGAGACAGTGGAGACGTCTGTACTCACTAACGAGGAGAACGTGCAACAGGCTGACAATGTTCCTCCTGAGCAGATGATGAACGAGGGGATGTTTAAAAGCTTTTTGCAGTTCATGCAAAATCAGACGAGAGAGACTCGCGTTCAAAATATAGGAGGAAATGATAGCAATTCACGGGTTGTCACAGCCAAGCAGTTCAAAGAGTTGGGACCACCAGAATTTAAGGGAAAGCCAGATCGATCATGGCGGAAACATGGGTCAAGTAAATTACCAAGATATTCGATGTCTTGGGATGCACGGAGGAACAGAAGGTTCCATTCGCCACCTTTATGTTCCGTGGCGAGGAAGACTACTGGTGGGAGTCTGTGAAGCGTACTCATCCATCCGCACTCAGTATGTCTTGGGAGACGTTTCAGAAACTATTTAATGACAAATACTTTCCTGAAAGTGTTCGTCATATGAAGGAAGTGAAGTTCATCATATTAGAACAAAACAACATGACGGTGTCTCAGTACGAGGCAAAGTTTGCAGAGTTATCCAGGTTTGCACCTCATTTGGTGGAGAATGAGGAACGTATGACGCGGATGTTTCTAAGAGGTTTGAAACCTGACATACGACAATATCTCATTTCTCATAAATTTTATCTCTATTCAGATGTTGTAAACAGGGCTCAATTATTAGAGCGAGATAACGAGTACGGTCAACCGAGGGACCACAATCAGGATCATACCGGAGATAGCAGTCAACAAAACAACGATAACCAGCGGAGAAAGAAAAAGACGGACAAAAATGGTAACCACTCTGGTGGTAATCATGGCCATGAAAATAGAAGAAGCGAGTCAGGAGGAGATTTTAAAAAGAAGAGATTTAGCAACGACCATATGAAGACGACAGTGCCAGCAGCAACTGGTTCTAAGGGAGGAGAACGACCACCGGTCATATGCTATAAATGCGGGAAAGAGGGACATATCAGTCCAAACTGCCCACAACAGTTCAAGGTATGCTATAATTGTGCAAAGGAAGGACATATCGCTCGAGATTGTACGGTAGCGAAACCTAGTTCAGCGGGGACGGTGACTCAAAAGACTGTCCCAAAAAAGTCAAAGTCAACGATTCTTGGAAGAACGTTTGTTGTGACTGGTCAAAATGCGAGGAACCCAAACGAGATGATCATGGGTAAGCTATTTATAAATTTTTGCGAAGTTTATACCTTACTTGATACCAGTGCTACCCATTCATTTATCTCTCCTGCTTGTGCTCAACGTTTAAACTTGACTCAGGAGAAATTAGACTTTGACCTATCTGTGGAAACTTCATTAGGAGAAATACTCGACCACTTGCTTATTTTGAAATATTTGAGTATTTTACCCATAACTATCCACATTAATCAAATCAACCCTTACTATTTTAAAATAATAAATAGAGAAAATTAAATTTCATTAATAATAAGTTGGGGTCTTACAGTCACTCAGTTATACTCAATTATTGCTATAGTAATTGATGCATCATATATCTCATATTATTGACTCGATTATTGTCACAGTATCATCTTCATTATATGATATATTATTAAATCAATAATTGAGACGACAAAGTTATTCATATTATTAAATTGTAATATTTACAATGTCTAGAAGTTTTGTCTAGGAGAGGTTTGGTCACCTACTTGCGCGTCAATAGGGATGAATCCTTATTGGAAAGCCCCATCTTTCCCGGGAACGACCTTGTTGTTAAATATTGTGAGTTATAATATTAATGATGAATAAGTTCGTGTTGATTAAAGATGAATTTGATAGTTCCATTGTGTTGGGATTATTGGTGTTAGTTGAAATCGACATCTATTCCGATGATAATTGATGTCTAAGGGTTATATTGATAAATCAGAAAATTTATCGGATAAATGACCAATTAATTGCTACTAATTCACATGTTTATATAACTATTTATTCACATGTGTGTACTATTGAATCACATTTTTATACTATTAGGGGAGTTGGTGCAAGATTGATAATACTTGCATAATTAAGTTAAAGATGGAGGTATAGATGGAGGTACTACACTGTAATTTTTTTTTTACATGTTTAGAACTATTGAGTCACATGATTTACTATTGATTCAAATGATTTACTATTAGGGGAGGTGGTGCAAGTTTGATAATACTTGGATGACTGAATTAAAAATGAAAGAAAAGTCAGAGGTATTGTTTTGTAATATTTCGAGCCCCAAAACGTGTAATTATCGAAACTATATTTTTCTATAAATAGAAGCTCATTCTTCCTTCATTTCTCACCAATTCACTAAAGTTATAGAGCATTTATTATAGAGAGAAAGAAGAAGAAAAATCTGCTACATTTTTATTCCAGTATCCAGCTTCATTCTAAGGTAAGGGATATTATTTGTTGTACTTGTAAGGGGTATATTAATCTTTTGTATTAATGAAGAGAATTACTTTCTTTCAATACTCGTAAGAGTTGTTATTCCATTCTTCATTATTATGTTGGAATAACCTATTTATGCGAAGTACCGCATACATGGTGAAATTATTCTGTTATTCCATTCTTTATTATTATGTTGGAATAACCTGTTTATGCGAAGTACCGCATATATGATGAAATTCTTCTATTATTCCATTCTTTACTATTCTGTCAGAATATCCTGTCTGTGTATTTTACGCCGGACCTGGTTTCATTATTTATTATTCTGTCGGAATATCCTGTCTGTGTGTTTTACGCCGGACCTGGTTCCATCATTTATTATTCTGTTGGAATAATCTGTCTATGCGAAGTACCGCATGCATGATGATTTTTGTTGTTATTACATTATTTATTATTCTGTTAGAACATCCTGTCGGTGCGAATTTCGCCTGACCTGGTTCTGTTATTTATTATTCTGTTGGAATAACCTGTCTATGCGACGTACCACATGCATGGTGATTTATGTTGTTATTCCATTCTTTATTATTCTGTTGGAATATCCTGTCTGTGCGTTTTACGCCAGATCTGGTTCCATCTTTATTATTCTATTGGGAATAACCTGTCTGTGCGGTCTCTATCGCATGTATGATAAATCCTTCTATTATTCCATTCTTTATTATTCTGTTGAAATAACCTGTCTATGTGAATTACCACATGCATGGTGAATGATCCTTCGTATTCATTCCTTATTAAACTGTGGAAATGATCTGGTTACGTTGATTATGATGAGAGTCATAATAAAAACATTGGACTGATGAAAATCATGGGTATATGAAGTATTAGTAAGTGTTATGATGAGGTATGGTGGTTATTATGTGAAAACATGAAAGTTTCTTAGAAATCACAAAGGGTTGAAAAATCAGATTTTGGTGAAAATGGAACATGAAATTTAATTGACCATATCTCCTATTATATTTTGAATTTTTGAGTGTGGTCAAGTTCTAGAGTTAGATCTATGAGTTTTTTTAGCATCTCCAAGTGAAATCACTGGAAAAGGTGTTATAAATTTTTGTGTGGACTGATTTTAGTAAAGGATGAAAAAGCTCAAAATTACCAATATGCTACTGTCCAGATTTTTAGAGGGGCTGTTTCGGCCTCTTAATTTGTTAGAAAAATTCTGGCCTTTTGGGACATGAAAGTATATGGTATAAGTACCTCCTGTCCAAAAATGAGCTCATTCCGACTTAAAATGAGCTAGTTATGACCATTTCAATATTTAGGTTTTTCCGACGAAAAACGCTATAACCGGATTTCTATAACTCTAATGACCATGAAATTTAAACTGGAGGCTCACGTTAACATGTGTAAGATCCTGCCAAGATTTGGAAAATTTTGGAGTTAAACTTGATGTAGCTAATTTCTTAAGGAATTAATTGGAAATTGATTTTTGAAAAATAGTAAATAAATTTTAAAAATTCCGAGAAAAATATATGTTCTTTATGGAACTAATTATGCTAAATCCCAAAAAAGAAATATTTTTGGGAATGATTTGGTATTTTTTATGAAAATGGTTTAGTTACGAACATATGAGTTAAATATGTTATGTGAAGTAACAAAGTTGAAAAATAGGATTTTATGGCTTGGGAATCCTATATAAGATATATGTAGATTGTTGATAAGGGATTTGATCATTGGTGATGAAATCTTATGAGTATGGCATTTTTGAATGATTAAATGCATTATTTGATAAAGTGTAAACAATTGAAATAAATTGTTTATAAGTTTAAGAGGTGATTAAAAGATTGTTATAATATTAACAATATTAGATTATGAGTTATTTAAGTGATGGATAATATTTGGATAAAATTAAAGTCTTTAATATTTATCCTTGTTTTAGTTTGATTAATGCTTATATCATTGTCATCTTCCTCATGCTTATATGGTGATGAACGTTATCTTTGGCTTACGTGCGAAGATGGACTGTTGTTTATTGAATTATATATCTTTGGCTAACGTGCAAAAATGAATTGTTAGTTATTCGTTTTATTGTTGTATATCTTTGGCTTACGAGCAGAGATGGACTTGGTATGATTATGACCAGGGATTATTCGGTATAGTCATGGCCATTGATGATTTAAAGAATATCCTTGGCCCGTAGTGCAGGGATGATTCGATGATGTGCTTTATTTATTAAGCTGAGTCTTAGTGATAACAATTGATGAAAACTTTTTAAATCATAAAAGATAGTAGATTTTATTCTTTACTTGACTTTTCTAATAAATTGCTTGTTCCGTTGCAGTTAAACTTGATGTCTATTGTATTTTATCAGTTTAACATTGTTGAAGACTATTGATAATTTATTCTGCATTATTTTAGTAATAATATTTCTTACTGGGATAGTTGAGCTCACCCTTTCTTTCACTGTTCTCTTCAGGAAATGAGAATATAGCTGGGACGAGTCGGAGAAAGGAGTGATGGTCCAGATGATATAATTAGTAGTCCTCACTATTCTGATTAAATAGTGTGACAATAAATGTAACGATGACTGAATTTGAGTTTGTATACTGTCTATGAGGACTCCATTGAGAGTGGATATTGTCTAGAAGGCAATATTCTTGTTTAAACTCTCAGCTTATATTTTGTCGTATGTTACACGACAGTTGTATATTAAAGATTGTATTTGTATTATGTATCATGTATTTGGCGAGTCAAGATGGGTGATGTATACCTATTTTTGGGGGCGTCACAGTTGGTATCAAAGTTTAGGGATATGACCCCTGGCTGAGATGTGAGATAAGAACTAGAATGGGAGAGACGGAGAATTCCTTCGCTAGTATGACCTACCTAAATTTATTTGATATTTAATTGGTCAATTAGAGTATAGGGATAATATGTGATATGTTAATTAACCCTTGTTTTGTGACAATGTTTGAAAATGACATCTAAAAATGTTGAGATCAGCAATGAAGCACATAAGATCATTGAGTCACCAACGATCAATACCAGGATAATGTGCAACATGAAGACAATAATTCTCAGGAAAATAACAACACCGATCAAATGATGAACGATGGGATGTTCAGAGGCTTTATGCAATTCATGCAACAACAGGTAAGAGAGACTCCTGTTCAAAATATAGGTAGAAATAATGGCAACCTACGGTCGGTCACCGCTAAGCAGTTCAAGGAGCTGGGACCACCAGAGTTTTTGGAAAAGCCAGAACCACTTAAGGCGGAGACGTGGTTAAAGCAGATCACCAAGATATTTGATGTCTTGGGATGCTCCGAGGAGCAAAAGGTTCCCTTTGCCACCTTTATGTTGCGTGAAGAGGCAGATTACTGGTGGGAATCTGTAAAACGTACCCAGCCTGACGCACTCAAGATGTCTTGGGAGAAGTTCCAAGAGCTGTTCAACAACAAATACTTTCCCGAAAGTATTCGTCATATGAAGGAGGTGGAGTTTGTCAAGTTGGAGCAAAATAATATGACTGTGTCGCAATACAAGGCTAAATTTGCGGAGTTATCCCGGTTTGCATCTCATTTGGTCGATAATGAGGAGCGAATGACACGAATGTTTCTAAGAGGTTTGAAACCCGATATACGTCAATACCTCATTTCTCACAAACTTTGCTTATATTCAGATGTTGTGAATAGGGCTCAGTTATTGGAGCGCGATAATAAGTCAGCACAACCAAAAGACAACGACCAACAACACGATAATAATCGTGCCGGTGGCAACGGCCATCAAAACAATGATAACCATCGTGGGGGAAATTATCATGCCAAGAATGGTAACCACTTCGGTGGTAATCATGGCCAAGATAATAGGAGTGGGAATTTCAAGAAGAGAAGATTCAACAACGATGGAAAGATAGCAGCACCAACACCCGTTTTTAAGGAAGGAGAACGACCACCAATTATATGTTTCAAATGCAGAGGGGAGGGACATATCAGTCTAAACTGCGTGATGTAGTCCAAAGCGTGTTACAATTGTGGAAAAGAAGGTCACCTAACCCGATTTTATCGTGCACCAAAGTCAAGTCCAGCTGGGAATGTGGCACCAAAGACGGATACGGACAAAACAAAGTCGGTGGTTTCAGGAAGAATATTTTTTGGGAATTCTCAAAAAGCGAGTAACCCGAACGAAGTTAGCACTAGTTAGTTAATTATAAATTCTTGCGAAGTCTTTACCTTATTAGATACCAGTTCTACCCATTCTTTTATCTCTCTTGCTTGCGCTCAACATTTAAATTTGACCCAAGAGAAGTTAGACTTTGACTTATTGGTTGAAACTTCGTTAGTAGAAACCTTCGTTACCTCCACTGTTTATAAATCTTACTAATTCAAATCGACACTTTCACGTTACCTGTCGATCTTATCTCTTTGAAAATACTTGTCTTTGATGTGATTTTAGGAATCAATTGGTTGACTACTCATCATGCTTTTCGTAAGGTTGTTAGCTTTCATATTCTTAACCAACCTATCATGAGAATTCAAGCAACCAAACCACTAAAGTCAATCACTGTTATATTAAGCCATAAGTAAAGAGCCCCGAGCCTTTCGCTGGTGGCTTCCTTGTGTGGAATGCACCGAAGCCAGACTTTCTGTAGGCAACGCCGTGAATGACGATGACAAGTTGATAGGTATCAATGTGACGTGTTATCCAAGTCTTGGATGAGAGTCATTATTTTTTTTTTCTATCGTTAATAAATTTCCTGATGTATTCCTGAAGACTTCCTGGCCTACCCCAGAGTGTGAAATCAAATTTTGTATTGACCCCAGTACAAAACCCATTTCTAAAATCCTTAAATATTTCTTCACCTAGAACGAACATATTATGCGCCAAAGACGTTGGCTCGAGCTGTTGAAGATTACGATTATATCATTCAATATTATCATGGAAGAGCGAACGTGATAGCTGACGCGTTGAGTAGAAGATCTTATGCATTTACGAGTGCGATGTTGTTAACACAAAAACCCATTTCGTATAACTTATAAATAATGAAGATAGAGTTACAGACTCTAGGAACCTATGTGAAGATAACGAATATACGATTAGAATCGACTTTAATCGATAATGTTAAAGCCGCTCAAGCTTCAGACCCGAAGCTGATAAAAATGAAGAAGAAGGTTCAAGAAGGCGTTATTCTAGAAGCAAGAATCGATGAAGAGAGAATGTAAGACCCCAACTTTTATGAATAAAGATGAATTTTCAATAAATATCATTTTTGAATATTATGGAGTAAATTTGATATAATGTTATAGTTGTGGGTAATATTTAGAAATTTTGTAAAGTATGCAAGTTGTTATATAATATTCGATTGGTCGGGGAATATTCTTTTTAACAGGGAATATTCGTACGATGACACAATCATTGGTGGACCCCACAACGAAATTATTGTCGGATTGAGAAAATGACAAAAATATTTTTATGAAAATAATGGTGAAAGTTTTACCATTAACTGTTAAAACACCTGGTGTTAAAAGTACAATAATACGCGTGGTTGTATAGTAGCACACGGTATTGATTATTGATGCTTACTTGAGAAATCACCCAGTTTTGTTCAGTTATTGCTATAGTAATTGTTGCATAGTATCTTACGTTATTTGATTCAATTATTGTCGATATTTTATATATTATTCAATCAATAATTGAGATAATAAAGTTATTAATATTATTATTTGCAATATTAACGATGTCTAGAAGTTCTACCAAGGAGAAGTTTGGTCACCTAATAGCGCGTCAATAGGGAAAAATCCTTATTGGAAAGCCCCCTCTTTCCTGGGAACGACCTGATCAATTAATATTATGAATTATAATAATGATGATAAATGTTGTTAAATATATTGAGTTATCTTTTTATGAAGTCACGGAAGTTTATATATATACTATATATATAAATTTTATTTTATTAGTATTATTAATGTAATAAAACAGAAAAACTTTTTATATAAAACAGAATACTTTTATAAAATTATTTATTTTATTAGACAATAATTATAATATAATATATTTTATTATGCATAGTGTTTTGCATAGTAAAATCTTTTTATATAAAACAGAATACTTTTTTAAAGTTATTTGTTTTATTAGACAATAATTAGAATATAATATATTTTATAATGCATAGTGTTTGCATAGTACCTGCATAGTATTTGCATAGTAAATTTTTTTATATAAAATAGAATACTTTTATAAAGTTAATTTTTTATTAGATTTTAAATAAAATATATAAATATAAATATATATATATATATATATTATATTTTATTGCATAGTATCCTTTCTAATTTCCTATAAATAGGATGTTTAGTTAGAATTGAAATCACACTAGAAATTCAGAGAATTCTCTTCTATAATCTTGAGCGTATTTCTTTAGAGTTTTAAGAAACTTTGAGCGTAGTGCATGTTTTCTTCAAGTATATCCCCGCCCTACCCGTCGAAGTACTATTCTTTATAAGGTAAGGGGTATTATTTCTTTCGTATTCATGAAGAGAACTTCTGTTATTCTATTCTTTATTATTCTGTTGGAATAACCTGTATATGTGAAGTACCGCATACATGGTGAAATTCTTCTGTTATTCCATTCTTTATTATTCTGTTGGAATAAACTGTATATACGAAGTACCACATACATGGTAAAATTCTTCTATTATTCCATTCTTTATTATTCTGTTGGAATATCCTGTCTGTGCGTATTACGCATGACCTGGTTCCATTATTTATTATTCTGTTGGAATAACCTGTCTGTGCGGTCTATCGCATGCCTGATGAAATTCTTCTGTTATTCCATTCTTTATTTTTCTGTTGGAATATCCTATCTGTGCGTATTACGCATGACCTGGTTTCATTATTTATTATTCTGTTGGAATAACCTGTCTATGCGGTCTATCGCATGCTTGGTGAAGTCTTTTGTTATTCCATTCTCTATTATTCTGTTGGAATATCATGTTTGCGCGTTTACGCATGACATGGTTCTATTATTTATTATTTTGTTGGAATATCCTGTCTGTGCGTTTACGTATGACATGGTTCCATTATTTATTATTCTGTTCCAATAATCTGTCTGTGCGGTCTATCACATGCATGATGAATTCTTCTGTTATTTCATTCTTTATTAATCTTTTGAAATAACCTGTCTATGTGGATTACCACATGCATGGTGAATGACCCTTCGTATTCATTTCTAATTAAATTATGGAAATGGTCTGTCTACGTGGATTAATTACCGCATGGTGGGTGAAAATCCATTGCAGTTTCATATATTCTATGATACTCATTTGGTTAAAATTTTGGCTTCTATACTCCATGAAATTAGTGAAATGTCCTTGATATTTGTGCTTCATCTTGTATCTTTTTATGAAAATATTCTTCTGAGCATTCTTGAATTTTACTCCACAAAGCAGTATCATGTTGACAATTTGGACATTATTGAGTTCAGGATAAATTAACTTATAAATCTTTAAAATTTATTCTTGAACTTGTTTTATTGAATTATTATGTCATTGTCATCATCCTCATGCTTATATTGTGATGAAAGTCATCTTTGGCTTACGTGCATAGATGAACTTGGTATGATTATGACCAGAGATTATTCGGTATAATCATGACCTGTAATATTATAAATGATGTGGTAAAAGTCCTCAGTGGCCTGTAGTGTATTGACGGACAGATTTTGGTATGATTATGACCAGGGATTATTCGGTATAGTCATGACCATTGATAATTTAATGAATATCATTGGCCCGTAAAGCAGGGATGGCTCGATGACGTGGTTTATTTATTAAACTGAGTCTCTGCGATAAAAATTGATAAAAATATTTTAAATCATAGAAGATAGTAGATATCATGCTCTACTTGACTCTTCTAATGGATTGCTTATTCCGCTGCAGTTAAACTTGATGTCTATTATATTTTATCAGTTTAACATTGTTGAAGACTAATGATAATTTATTCTGCATTATCTTAGTCATAATATTTCTTACTGGGCTAGTTGAGCTCACCCCTTTCTTTCACTGTTCTCTTCAGGAAATGAGAACGTAGGCGGGACTAGTCGGGGAACGGAGTGACGGTCCAGATGATAGTATTAGTAGTCCTCACTATTCTGTTAAATAGTGTGACAATAAATGTATTGAGGACTCCTTTGAGTGTGGATATTATCTAGATGACAATATTCTTATTAAAACTCTTAATTTATGTTTTGTCGTATTTTACACGACTGTTGTATAATTAGTTTGTATTTGTATTCAGTACCTTGTATCTGACGACCCAAGATGGGTGATGTGTACCTATTTTGGGGGCGTCACAAAGAAAATCCCAACCCTTGATTTTATTGGCCCATTTGAAATCCTCGATCGAGTAGGAACTGTGGGCTATAGACTTGTTTTATCGCCAAGTATGTCGCGTGTTCATAACATTTTTTTTACATATCGATGTTACGTAAATATGTGGACGACCCGAACCACATTATTGAATTGGAACTAGATGAGATATCAGAAGATTTAACGTATGAGGAGATACATGTTAAAATCTTGGATAAGAAGGATCATATTCTACACGCAAAGGTTATACCTCAAGAGTTAGAATATAAGCAAGGTATCCTCACCTCTTCGGTATACCAGGTATGTACGTAAATTTCGAGGGCGAAATTTCATAAGGAGGGGAGAATGTAAGACCCAAAATTTTATGAAATTAAAGTATTCAATTTTATTACAATTATTATTTTATTTCGTAAATGGTTAAATTGATAAAAGGTTAAAGTTAAGGGTGTTATGTGAAATTTTTTCGCAAAGTAAACAAGTTGTTATAAAATATTCGTTTGGTCGGGGAATATTCTTTTTGTCGGAGAATATTCGTACGATGGCACAATCATTGGTAGACCCCACAATGAAAGTATTATCGTAGTTAGAAAATGACATAATTATCATTTTATAAATATTGTGAATTATAATATTAATGATGAATAAGTTCGTGTTGATTAAAGATGAAATTGATAGTTCCATTGTGTTGGAATTATTAATCTTAGTGAAGATCGACATTTATTTCGATAATAATTGATGTCTGGAGGTTATATTGACCAATCAGGTAATTAACCGGATAAATGAGCAATTAATTGCTATTGATTCACATGATTATACCTATTTGTTCATATGTGTGTACTATTGATTCACATTCATTTACTATTAGGGGAGTTGGTGCAAGATTGATAATACTTGCATGACTAAGTTAAAAATGGAAGTATAGATGGAGGTACTATACTGTAATTCGTATTTTCACATGTCTAGAACTATTGATTCATATAATTTACTATTGATTCACATAATTTACTATTAGGGGAGGTGATGCAAGTTTGATAATACTTGCAGGACTAAATTAAAAATGAAGAAAAAGAGGAAGGTATTATACTGTAATATTTCGAGCCCCAAAATGTGTAATTATCGAAACTATATTTTCCTATAAATAGAAGCTCATTCTTCCTTCATTTCTCACCAATTGACTAAAGCTATAGAGCAATTATAGAGAGAAAGAAGAAGAGAAGTTTGTTACCTTATATACTATTCTAGTATCCAGTTTCTTTTGAGGTAAGGGGTATTATTCTTTCGTATTCCTAAAGAGAGTTATTTTCTTTCAATACTCGTAAGGGTTGTTATTCCATTATTTATTATTATGTTGGAATAACCTGTCAATGTGAAGTACCGCATACATGGTGAAATTCTTCTGTTATTCCATTCTTTATTATTCTGTTGGAATAACCTGTCTGTGCGGTCTATCGCATGCCTGGTGAATTCTGTTGTTATTCTATTCTTTATTTTTTTTTTGTTGGAATATCCTGTCTGTACGGATTACGCATGACCTGGTTCCATTCTTTATTATTCTGTTGGAATATCCTGTCTGTGCGGATTACGCATGACCTGGTTCCATTCTTTATTATTCTGTTGGGAATAACCTGTCTGTGCGGTCTATAACATGCCTGGTGAATTCTTCTGTTATTCCATTCTTTATTATTCTGTTGGAATAACCTGTCTATGTGGATTACCGCATGCATGGTGAATGACCTTTCGTATTCATTCTTTATTAAATTGTGAAAATGATCTGTCTATGTGGATTACCGTATGGCGAGTGAAAATCCATTTGCAGTTTCGTATATTCTATTATACTCGTATAAGATATCATTTCTTTCGTACTCGTCATGAAATATCGTTTTCTTTGGTATTTTTTTCTGTTACAAGTTACTATTCACCCGGTTACTATTCACCCGGTTACTATTCACTCTAGTATTATTCACTCGGGTATTTAGGGTACTTTTCGTGTCGGAGTACTATTCATGAGTTACTATTCACCCGATTACTATTCAATCTAGTATCATTCACTAGGGTATTCGGGACACTTTTCGTGTCGGGGTACTATTCACGGGGTACTATTCCCGAAGTAATATTTACGGGGTACTATTCACCCGAAAAATATATTTCTTTTCTGTCCAAATTATTTTTGGTACATGAATATTATTCTTGAATTTTACTCTACAAAGCAGTATCATGTTGACAATTTGGACGTTATTGATTTCTGGATAAATTAAATTATAAATCTTTAAAATTTATCCTTGAACTTGTTTTATTGAATTATTATGTCATTATCATCATCCTCATGCTTATATTGTGATTAAAGTCATATTTGGCTTACGTGCATAGATGGATTTGGTATGATTATGACCAGAGATTATTCGGTATAATCATAATCGTAATGTAACGAATGATGTGGTGAAAGTCCTCAGTGGCCTGTAGTGCATTGACAGACAATTTTTGGTATGATTATGACCAAGGATTATTCGGTATAGTCATGACCATTGATGATTACATGAATATCCTTGGCCGTGGTGCATGGATGGTTCGATGATGTGGTTTATTTATTAAGCTGAGTTTCAGCGATAAAGTTGATGAAAAACTTTTTAAATCATAGAAGATAGTAGATTCTATGTTCTATTTGACTCTTCTAATGGATTATTTATTTTCACTGCAGTTGTTGATCTAAAATTTGTTGTCTATTGTATTCTATCAGTTGTTATACTGTTGAAGGCTAAGGATAATTTATTCTGCATTATCTTAGTCATAATATTTCTTACTGGGCTAGTTAAGCTCACACTTTCTTTCATTGTTCTCTTCAGGAAATGAGAATATAGCTGAGACGAGTCGGGGAATGGAGTGATGGTTCAGGATAAATGACTTTAGTTGTCTTCACTATTCTATGGAATAATGTGATAATAATTATAATGAGGACCCCATTGAGTGTGGATATTGTCTAGATGACAATATTCTTGTTTAAACTCTCAGCTATGTTTTGTATTTTACACGACTGTTGTATAATTAAGTTGTATTTGAATTTATGTACCATGTATCTGGCGACTCAAGATGGGTGATGTATACCTGTTTTGGGGGCGTCACACTAACAATCTCCCATTCACAAGTAAGTTGCATCTTATTTTTAATCATCGCAGATTATCAATTTTTGGACAACCACTATATGCTAAACCCATCGAGAATTCAACATTAATAGTCTTTGGGGAAACACAAATCCTTCGTCAAGCTTCAGAAGAGGCTCACAAGACTGTGATCAATTCAATATAAGTAGATCTGATATCAGTTGTTAGGGGGAACTAGAGAGCCCGCACATTGCGTACATAAGACACAAATATATAAGATTGGAATCAAACTTGACCCATAAGGTTAAACTATTAAGTCTTAAGTCCATTCATGTATATAAACTTTCACGCTTTCATTATTTTTTTAATGTCAGACTCTAACTCACTTGTGGTGTCTAACATAAGTTTGGCATGCAAAAATGTGATGAATGGAAATTGTATTCATGCATTTAAGTTATCCAAAAAATTAAATACTATCTTAATTTCAGTGTTAAATATATTTGCACACACAAGTAACAAAGAAACCTACATTTTATTAGTTTCAAAATGTTTATCATGAACATACTTATCACTCGTAGCATAGTTTTTCATAAATTATTGCATACAACAATAGTGAGGGTAGAAAAATTTTATCCACCCCACCAACTAGAGCTGAAAAAATATTACTCATATCTATTAATTTATCCACTAACTCATAATTTAAATGGATAAAATTATCTATTTATCTTAATGGGTTATGAATGAGTTGGGTTAAACGGATAACAAAAAAAAAGTTAGATGGGTAAAATCGGATCCGATTAGCATGAAGTTTATTTTTTGGTAAGTTGGTCAATTGAACAATAGAATGCTGACACACATAGAGTGTGTGTGAGCACTGTATTGACCAATTAAACAACTTACCCAAAAATAAACTTCATACTAACCACTTCCGGTAAAATCATGGGTAAGTAGATGGGTAAAGATTTAAAAAAACTACTAATTCGACCTCTTTCTCTCACCTTGCCGTCTCGGCTTTTCTCTCTATCGTTGTTTGTCCTTATCCGTCTCCTCTCGAGCTCATCTCCAGTCCATTCATGTACTTTCCAGATTTATTCTTCCAAAGTCGTGATTCTCCATCTCTATATAATATCCCATATCTTCGGCTTCTACTTCGACCTGCTCTGCCATAACTGAAGGATTAATGTAGCGAAATTGAATAATTCGTCCACTTTAATTCACCAATGAAACGTACTGACTCAATAAGCATGTTTGATCATCTTCTTATCTAAAAAATTAATACAGTAAGTTGATATTTCACTATACCTATTAACTAATCTAACAAACTCATTGATTTATCCCCTTGTGTTCCACAAGGGTTCCACCTCACTCAACTCTGTTTGCACTCAATAAGCAAGCAGATCACCTACTCACTTAAAATATTAACCGACTCTATCATACTTATTAACTCATCTACACTCCTGAATTTATCTTAAATTTATCAGATATGAGATTCATATTCTAACAATTAATTTGTGACATCTTCTACTTCATTATGTAAGTTGTATTTGAATTCATGAATATCTTTTTAATTTATTATTTTTCAAAATGGATTGATTAATTTGCCTTTCGGGCTGATTTTCACCTGGGTTTTGCTGTTCTTGATCATATTCTAGTTCTATTTGGTCATTTTTTATTTTTATTTTCAATGATGAAGTGTTTATTTGTTGTTGATTTTACTAGTTTTTCTGTCTAAATTAGTAATGAACTAATGATCATTGATCATTGTTGTTTTTGTGTTTTCATTTTCAGGGTGATTCAGTTTTGTTCTTTCGTAGTTTATAAATATTTTTGTTGTTTATTATTTATTTATTGAAGATATGATGCCTAATATTAATAGGAAATTGATATTTTCATATTATTTTTTGATATTTTTTCAAACGTATATTCTATATATTAGTCAATAAAAATTGAAACATCAACTAATATGTGGGTTATACGTGTGAAAATATCAAAAAATAACGTGAAAATATCAATTTCCTATAAATATTACCAAGCTGGGTAATGCATGTCGTGTGTTGTGATTTCCGGTTGGGTTGTTGTAACATCATAATCTCACATCGAAATATATGGAAAAAAATTGTATGTGTATAAGAAATCAAGTTACTAACTAGTAGGTTAAGGTTAAGGTTGTAAAATGAGTAAACAGTTTGAGCTCGATTCGTACTCGCTCAACTAAATCTTCGATTCGAGCTCAACTTGAAATATAAATTATTCAAATATGAGCAAATTTTAAAGTTTGATAAATTACTTGAACCTCCTCAAATTATAATTTTCTATTAATACTGTTAGAATTTGAGCCTAATTTAATATGGGTATCATTAATTATTTTTAATACTTCCATATATTAATGTGTTCTACTCCATGAGTAGATTAAATTAAGTATTTGGAAGCTCAAATCCATGGAGTAATGAATGAGATATTAACTCCCAAAGATCACACTTGGAAATGATAAAAGATAATAAATACATGTGGGAAAAACCAAGTCCCACATAAGTTAGATATTAAATACTCCCTCCATCCCAAAATAATAGACGTTCTAGAGAGTTTCACAAAGATTAAGAATAGTTATAATTTTACTATTTTACCCTTAATTAATATTGCGTCTTAAGTTATATGTTTATCTACAAGGAAGGTGCTTTTGGGTATGGGCCCCAAGGGGCACCCCACTTTTGTGGAAAGGAGAGGACCTAGCCAAGGCTAGGTTCGAACCCACACGCGCGTTGCCGCCGACCGGACGATCTGGGTCCTGGGTCGTGGGAGGTCCTGTATATAATTTTTTAGACAAAATTTATTTAAAATTTTTAATTAAAATTTATTTAATTCTATTATCAAAACTGTGTCGTTTTGAGAAAGCGGTATCTGAAGTTTGAATGGGCGGCCCAAAACTACACCGTTTTTGTCGCACATTTTCTTCTAAGTCTAAAACTACGTAGTTTTGGTTCTGCTAATGCTTAAACTACGTCATTTTAAGACACCGAATAGATGCGCCTATTCTGCAAATGGTCAAAACTACGTCGTTTTGACCAAGAGATACAAATAATACCTCTTTAGAAGGCACCCCGTGCCTTTTCAGGGGTGAAGTGCCCATCCGAAGGGTCACCAACCCCTTTTATAAATAGATAGAAGGGGGTAGCCTTCAAAATCATCCATTTCTCAAGCATTCTAGTCTAATAGAGCATTCTAGTATATAGTTTCTTCATCAGTTTCCTTAGTAAATTTGAGAGAGAGTTAGAGCATTTCTTTTGATTCGTAGAGTATACTTTTTGTAGTGCTGCAAAAGTATACAGTGTCATTGTATCTTGGCAGACAAGTGCTATCAACTTTAAGCACCATACATAGGGCAAAATTTTCTTAAGGACATAGTACCAAGTACTAGCCTTGACAAATAATTTTCTTGAGTTCTGTTGAGATAAGTTAATATATATATATATATATATATATATATTTCCCTTTCAGTTTCAATAACAATCTTACGACAATTATTCTTATATATATATATATATATATATATATATATATTTGCAAAGAAATATGGATACCAATTTGTTATTATAATTGATTCTTCTTCTACACTTTCTATACCAAATGTTCCTATGAACAATGGTGAAAAATCGGAAAAGTTCAATGGACCAGAATTTAAAATATGGCAACAAAAGATGTTTTATCTCACAACTTTGAACATGGCGAGATTTCTTCACGAAAATCCCCCTGTGCTCAAAGAAGATGACACAGATAGGCAAGTTGTTGCCGCAATAGATGCATGGAAACATGCAGATTTTTTGTGCCAAAATTATATCCTTAATGGATTGGATAACACATTATATAATGTGTATAGTTCTCTCAAAACAGCAAGAGAATTATGGTATTCCTTGGATAAAAAATATAAAACAGAAGATGCTGGCGCGAAAAAAATTCGTAGTTGTTAGGTTTTTGGACTATAAGATGGTGGATTCCAAGGCAGTCATCAACCAAGTCTAAGAATTACAAGTAATCTTGTATGTAATACATGCAGAAGGTATGTCTTTAAGTGAATCTTTCCAAGTTGCTGCTATTATAGAAAAACTACCACCTATGTGGAAAGATTTTAAAAATTATCTCAAGCATAAACGCAAAGAGATGAAACTTGAAGACTTAATCGTAAGATTAAGGATAGAAGAGAACAACAGTGCCTCTGAAAAGAAAACAGGAAGGATCTTTGTGAAATATAAAGCCAACATGGTGGAACAAGGTCAGAAGTCCAAAAGGAGAAAATTATATGGTAAAGGGCTTCAACAAGGAACAAATAAGAAGTTCCAAGGCAAATGCTACATTTCTGATAAGCCCGGACATAAGGCAAACGATTGCCGAAAACGCAAAAACCAGAACAAGAAGTCCGCACAAGCTAATGTAACGAAAGTGGATAGTCTTCTTCAAGATATTTCTGAAATGAACCTTTCAGCGGTTGTTTCAGAAATAAATATGGTAGAGAATCCAAGAGAATGGTGGGTAGATACTTGATCAACCCGCCACGTATGTTTCGACAGGAAGATGTTCTCCACATATCAAGAAATTGAGAATGGATAACATTTATACATGGGAAATTCTTCTTCATCCAATATGACTAGACAAGGAAAGGTGATTCTGAAGATGACATCTGGCAAGGAACTCACCCTCAACAACGTGCTCTATGTGCCTGATATTAGGAAAAATTTAGTGTCAGGTTCCCTTCTTAGTCAAAAGGGATTTAAATTAGTCTTTGTATCAGACAAATTTGTATTAACTAAAAATAGAATGTATGTGGTGAAGGGTTATATGAGCAATGGGCTATTCAAAATGAATGTAATGACTATTGTACCTTCCAATATTAATAAAATTACATCTTCTGCTTATATGATTGAGTCATCTAATTTATGGCGTGGTAGATTAGGACATGTTAATTATAATACTATACGTAGATTAATTAATATGGAATGTTTGTCAAAATGTGAGATTAACTCTAATCATAAATGTGAAATTTGCGTAAAGGCAAAACTTAGAAAATCTTCTTTTAAATCAATTGAAAGAAGTATAGAACCTCTTGAATTAATACACACTGATATTTGTGATTTAAAGTATATACAGGCAAGAAGATGTAAGAAATACTTTATCACATTTATAGATGATTGTACAAGATATTGTTATGTTTACTTATTGAGAAGTAAAGATGAGACTTTGAAAATGTTTAAACATTACTAAAATGAAGTTGAGAGTTAACTTAATAAAAAGATCAAGATAGTTAGAAGTGATAGAGGTGGAGAATATAAATTTCTATTTATTAAAATTTGTTCACAACATAATACACCAAACAACTGCACCTTATTCACCACAACAAAATGGTGTTGCAGAAAGAAGGAATAGAACTTTAAAAGAAATGATGAATGCATTATTATTAAGTTCTGGGCTACCTCAGAATTTATGGGGGGAAGCAATTCTTTCAGCAAATTATATTCTCAATCGAATACCTAATGTTACACCTTATGAATTATGGAAAGGACGTAAGTCGTCTTATAAACACTTAAAAGTGTGGGGGTGTTTAGCAAAAGTAATGGTTCCTACACCCAAAAAGGTGAAAATAGGACCGAAAACAATAGATTGTATATTCATTGGTTATGCTAATAACAACAGTGCATATAGATTTTTGGTTAATAAATCAAAAATAGAGGAAATACATGAAAATATGATTATTGAGTCAAAAGATGCTGAATTTTTTGAAAAAGAATTTCCTAATAAAAAGGAACAAGAGCCAAGTTCTAACGAACAAGAAACGAGTTCAAATAAAAGAACTTATGATGTTGTTAATGACAGTAATCATGGTTTAGAAGATATTGATGAACCTAGACCTAGAAAACGTGCTAGAATATCAAAATCTTTTAGTTCGGATTTTCTAACTTATTTGCTAAAAAATGAGCCTCAAACCTATAAAGAAGCAATATCGAATCTTGAAGCTCCATATTGGAAAAAGTCTATAAATAGTGAAATAGAATCCATTTTGCATAATCATACGTGGGAATTAGTAGATCTCCCACCAGACTCTAAACCTCTTGGATATAAGTGGATATTCAAGAAAAAAAATGAAAGCAAATGGATCTATAGACAAATATAAAGCAAGACTTGTAATCATAGGATACATGTAAAAGTAGGGTTTAGATTATTTTGATACTTATTCTCTTGTGACAAGAATATCCTCAATTAGGATGTTAATAGCCATTATAGCTATATATAATTTAGAAATACATCAAATGGATGTAAAAACAGCTTTCTTTAATGGAGATTTAGAAGAATAAATCTACATGAAATAACAAGAAGGATTTATTATTCCATGACAAGAAAAGAAAGTTTGTCGACTTATAAAGTTTCTTTATGGATTAAAACAAGCACCTAAACAATGACATGAAAAATTTGATAATGCAATGTTATCAAATAGTTTCAAAATAAATGAGTGTGACAAATGTGTATATGTCAAAGACAATAAGAATGTGTATGTTATTATTTGTCTTTATGTAGATGATAACCTCATTATGGGTAGTAATAATGAAATCATTAAAACTACTAAAAGAATGTTAAATAATATGTTTGACTTGAAAGACATGGGTGTTGCCGATGTAATATTAGAAATTAAAATTTCTAAAACATCGGATGAATTAGTGTTATCACAATCACACTATATTAAGAAAATACTCAGAAAATTCAATCAATATGATTTTAATCGTGTGGGAACACCGGTAGATCTAAATCTACACTTGTCTAAAAATAAAGGAGGGAGCATATCATAACCAGAGTATGCACAAATAATTGGAAGCCTTATGTACTTAATGAATTGTACACGTCCTGACATAGCACAAGCTGTCAATTAATTGAGTAGATTTAAAAGCAATCCAGGGCAAGATCACTGGAAAGCGATTATAAGAGTTTTAAGGTATTTAAAATACACTCAAAATTTTGGATTGCACTACTCAAGATATCCAACAGTACTTGAATGATACTGTGATGAGAATTCGATATTGAATACAAAAGACTCTACATCCACTAGTGGTTTTGTGATTACACTAGGTGGAGGAGCAGTATCATGGAAATCTTCTAAACAAACATGCATTGCTTGATCAATGATGGAATCTGAGTTTATTGCATTGGATAAGGCTGGAGAAGAAGCTGAATGACTTCGTAATTTTTTAGAAGATATTCCTATGTGGCTTAAATATTTGTATCCATTGTGATAGTCAATCATCAATTAGAAGGACACAGAGTCACATGTATAATGGTAAGTCTAGACATATTCGTCGTAGACATAATACCATAAAATAATTGCTCTCTAACGGTATTAAGTCTATTAAGTACATAAAGTTGAAAGAAAATATAGCGGATCCGTTGACTAAAGGTTTGACTAGAGAAAAAGTAAAAATAACTTCGAGGGGAATGGGTTTAAAGCTTATAAACAAGAATCATCATGATGGAAATCCAACCTAGTTGACTAGAGATCCTAAAATCTAGGTTCAAAGGGACAACTAAATTGTGAATGATTTAACCAAATCACTATGAAGAAATTAATTTCTTCTGCTCATTCCTATGATACGAGATAGTGATACCTACAGCGGTTACAGAATAAGCTATGCTTTTAATGATTCTTAAATTTTGGTAAACATGTTGAGTATGGAAGGATACTCTTATTAAGAATCACCTATGTGAGTGTGAACTGGGTCAATTCTATGAGAAGTATAAGGCTATATTGTAAGACCCCGAATTTTATGAAATAAAAGTATTCAATTTTTTTTATAATTACTATTCAGTAAATGGTTAAATTGATAAAAAAATTAAAGTTAAGGGTAAGATATGATTTTTTTTCAAAATAAGCAAGTGGTTATAAAATACACATTGTTGTCGGGGAATATTCGTTTGGTCGTGGAATATTCTTGCTGTCGGAGAATATTCGTACGACGGCGCAACCATTTGTGTGCCCCATAACAGAATAACTGTCGGATGAAGAAAACGACAAGTTTGAGTTTTATAAATAAACCGCGTAATTGTTACCGTTAACACTGTTGAAATACCTGGTGGTTAAAATACAGTAATACGCGTGGTTGCACAGTAGCACACAGTATTGCACATTATTTTTGAATTATTGATCCTTACGTAAGAAGGCACTGCTCAATAATTATTACAGTAGTTACTGTTCAATATTTTATTTTATTGATTCAATAATTGCTGCATTGATATTTTATATTATTGTTGTTTCAATAATTGTCACTGCACAGTATTTTCCATTATCAGATCAATAATTCATATTATTTGAATAATATTATTAGATAGCATTATTGGCAATGTCTAGAAAGTTCTGTCAAGGAGAGGTCTGGTCATCTAATTGCGCGTCAGTAAGGAGAAATCCTTATCGGAAAGCCCCCTCTTTCCTGGGAACGGCCTGGTTGTCATAATTGTGATTCTGTAATATTATTTGTGAATAATTAATTATTGATTTATATGATAAGGAAATATTTATTTGATGCGGATATAAATGATGGATTTATTTATGTGGTTATAAATGAAGGAATTAATGTTGAGGTGTTTTATCAGTATTTTGTCAGATTGGAGGTATTAAAAATCAAACTAGTGTTCTTGAGATATATTACGTGAGTTATAATTTTTAATCCGACCGTTAGATTGTTGTGATTTTTGGATATGTCCACAAATTTTGAACCGTTAAAAATGAACGTATGATTTGTTATGAATTTTAAGAGGTGACTGGTTCAAAAATTGTTGAAGTTTCTGAATTTATCATTTTGGTGAAAAATTCTAGAATACATGGACCCCACCTATGGTTGGTGAAGAAATGTGCTGAAATTCTAATTCAAATGTGGTGGGTGGCAATAGTAGCAGGTAAAGCCATCAGATAGCAGGTCAAGTCTGCTTCGGCGTGCTAATATTTTCCTATAAATAGAGGGCTAAGTTAGAATTGAAAATCACACCAGAAACATAAGCTTTCTCTCTTTCTCTCTCTATATTATCAAACATATTTTTGTGAGTATTTAGATACTTTGAGAGTTGCTTTTGAGTGCAAGTTTCCTTCGGCTTTTCATCCGATATTCTAATCAGAAGTACTGCTCTTTTGAGGTAAGGGATTTTTAAGGGTTATTATGTTTTTTAGTTTCGTACTTTTTTCGAATCTTCAAAAATTCTGGAAAAATTTGAAATACTAATTTGATGAGTTTTCTAGATTGTGTCCAAAAATAACGATTTTTGGATGTATAGATTAGGAGTTATGAATTTTATAGAAAAAGACTATTTTAAAAATAAACCCTTATAACTCCTTGTGCTTAACTCTAAAATTGGTAAAATTTTTATTGGGAGTACATGTATATAACAAGAGTATACTTTGTAAATTTCAGAATTTTCGGAAAAAAGTAAAAATTATGATAAATGTCTAAATATTCGACAATTTTGGCCATATAAAAAATAGTAAATGAATTTTAAAAATTTTGAAAAAAATAAATGTTCAATATGGGACTATATTCTGCTAAATCCCAGAAAATAAGATTTGTTTGTACTAATTTGGTATTTTTCATGAAAATAGACTAGTTATGAGTAAATGAATTAAATATGTTATGTGAAGTAACAAAATTAGAAAATAGGATTTTATGGCTTGAGAATCCTATATAAGGTATATGCAGATTTTTGATGAGGGTTTTAGTTATTGGTGATGAAATCTTATGAGTTTGACATTTTAGGATGATTAAATGCATTAATTAGTAAAGTGTAAACAATTAAAATAAATTATTTATAAGTTTAAGAAATGATTAAAATATTATGGTAATATTAATAATATTAGATTATGAGATTATTAAGTGATTTATAACATTTGGATTAAGGTGTTATGAAATCATGGATTTATGAATCTTATTCTTGAAATTAAATTCATATTTTGATCATATTATTTTTATTATCATGTATAACATTTTTATAATCCTGGTGATAAAATTTCTCTTTGACTTGAGTGTAAAGATGGGTAGATTATTGGTATGATCGTGACTATGGGTTCTCATTGGCCAGTAGTGCAAAGTTAAATTGTTGACTGGTATGATCACGACCATTGAATTTACAATTGAATATTTTTAGCTTAAGTGCAAAGGTGAATTGATCAACATGATTATAATTATGGTTTATATAAATTCTGAAATGATTGTATATTTCTTTGAGATATTAATATCTTTGGCCCGTAGTGCAAAGATGACATGTTGTTGAATATCTTTGGCCTGTAATGCAAAGATGAATTGTTGGTGAATATCGTTGGCCCGTAGTGAAAAGATGATATGTTGTTGAATATCTTTGGCCTGTAGTGCAAAGATGACCTGTTGCTGAATATCTTTGGCATGTAGTGCAAAGATAAACTGTTAATGAATATCTTTGGCCCGTAGTGCAAAGATGAACTTATTAGTATGATTATGAACAGGAACTGTGATTTGGTATAACCATGATCTTTGATGTTTCAGGTAAAGACATGTGATGAAAATTATTTTTGTCCTGGATGAGAAGAGGAATTTAGAACCACAAATATGATTACGAGTTATTCACATGAATGTGGACAGGAACTGTTGATTTATATTACAGGGATAAAACATTGTTGGTGGACTTTTAACATGGAGAAGATAATAGACTTTATGGTCTATTTGACTCTTCTAATGGATTGCTCGTTCCGCTGCAACTATGGTTGAAAAGTTTTATCATCTCCCATATGTTCTAAATCTCTGATTTATTACTGATGAAGGCTATTGATAATTTAATTATCTTTAGTCATGGTATTCTTTACTGAGCTAGTTGTGCTCACCCTTTTGCTTCACAATTTCTTTCAGGTAATAAGAGTGTAGCTGAGTTGAGCGGGGATAACAAGGGAATAGAACGGTGGTCTATAGCTGTTGAGGTTCTCCCTAAATAGTATGGAAATAGTTTTATTGAGAACTTTAGATAAGTGTGTCGTATTGTATACGTCATTTGATATTTAATTTTGGTGAACCGAATAGGGTGAGGTGAACCCAACTTTGGAAGGATATTTTTCCACTATCATACAAGATGTCTAATGACCTACGAGTTATCATAAGACAGGGTTGTGCACATCCACTTGCTGTGTATATCTAAGAGCACTATCTATATGATATTGGAGTTTGGTTGAAATATAATTTTCAATTGTAGACAGTGGAGATAGTTATATGTCAAGAGAAGACTCACCATTGGAAAGAACATGATAGTAATCTTCTCGTTTTTCTTTGGGGGTCTATTGGGTCAACCAAGAATAATTCTCGAGTCATATGATATCTATCATAACCTAGATGCATGGCCTCCCATGTACGAAGGTTTCCTTGAGCACTTCATAAAGATTTTAATTTCTAAAACAATTATTGACTGTACCTTTAAGTAATGTATCTATGTGAGGTGCTGTCCATAGTTGGGACGTGAGTCACAGTTGGTATATATTTATATCAAAACTCACAGCATATGTGTTGTTGTGGTAATAAAGTTGTAGTTATTTTCTGTATCATATATTTGGCGACTCAGAATAGGTTGGATGGATTGGACCTATTTTGGGGGCGTCACATATATTTCTCTAAGGCACTCATAAATCTAGGATTGTTCGGGGCCAAAATGAACAAAATAATGAGAACCAAATAATGTCTGGAAAGATTCTGTGTGAATTACTATTGTCTCAATTTACACAAAAGATTGGGTAGTTCTAGACATCGTGTCCACTGGACAACCAGTAAACCCGATAATCTTTCACAAGGGAAGGTTCAAAGCCAAAAGTTACCTCTCTCGATACAAATAATTTCTAATTCTGTCTCTCTCAGAGTCTGCATAACATTTGCATAAGGCTGGAAGCCAATATCATTCATGTGGGAAATTGTTAGAATTTGAGCCTAATTCAATATGTGTATCATTAATTATTTTTAATGATTCCATATATTAATGTGTTTTACTCCATAAGTAGATTAAATTAAGTATTTGGAAGCTCAAATCCATGGAGTAATAAATGAGATATTAACTCCCAAAGATCACACTTGAAAATGATAAAAGATAATAAATACATGTGGGAAAAACAAGTCCCACATAGGTTAGGAATTAAATAAGTTATATGTTTATATACAAAGAAAGTACTTTTGGGTTTGGGCCCTAAGGGACACCTCACTTTTGTGGAAGGGAGATGACCTAGCCAAACCTAGGTTCGAACCCACACGCGCGCGCCACCGCCGATTGGCCGGCCTGGCCTGACTCTGGCTCGGGGCACGGGGGCGTGGGTATGGATCCTGTATATAATTTTTTAGACAAAATTTATTTAAATTTTTAATTAAAATTTAATTATTTAATTCTATTATCAAAATTGCGTCGTTTTGAAAAACTGTATTTATTATATTATCAAAACCATGTCGTTTTGAGGAAGCAGTATCTGAAGTTTGAACTGGCGGCCCAAACTACATCGTTTTTGTCGCGCCTTTTCTTATAAGCCTAAAACTACGTAGTTTTGTTTCTGCCAATGCTTAAACTACGTCGTTTTAAGGGACCAAATAGATGCGTCTATTCTGCAAATGGTCAAAACTACGTCATTTTGACCAAGAAATACAAATAATACCTTTTCAGAAGGCGCCCCATGCCTTTTCAGGGGTGAAGTGCCCATCCGAAGGGTCACCAACCCCTCTTATAAATAGATAGGAGGGGGCAGCCTTCAAAATCACCCATTTCTCAAGCATTCTAGTCTAATAGAGCATTCTAGTCTGATGAAGAAACTATATACTAGCTAGTATATAGTTTCTTAATCAGTTTCCTTAGTAAATTTGAGAGAGAGTTAGAGCATTTTTTTTGGTTCGTAAAGTATACTTTTTGTAGTGCTGCAAAAGTATACAATGTCATTGTATACTGGGAGACAAGTGCTATCAACTCTAAGCACCATACGGAGGGCATAATTGTCTTAAGGACATAGTATCAAGTACTAGCCTTGACAAATAATTTTTTTGAGTTCTGTTGAGATAAGTTAATTTATATATATATATATATATATATATAATTTCCTTTTAGTTTCAATAACAGATACTCAGATCATATTTGTTCGAAAAGTTCAAACTGTTTGGGCTCGATTTGAGATTGTGCTCGAGTCGGTAGTAAACGAGCCTCAATCAAATTTTATTTTATATTTGATAAATTTGGTGAATTAAATTTGAGCAATTCAATACTGGGACTCAATTCGATTCATTTCCACCATTATTTAAGACATTATTTGAATGAATTTGATTCATTTCGTAATTAGAATTTGATCCCGAATTATTTCACATGATATTTAAGCTGACTCTCTAAGCTCAGATTATCATGACCTATAAAGAATTAAGCTAACAATAAAAATACCTTAAATTATGAACTTTTACTATTGAGCTAGAAGCATAGAAAAAAAAGTAAATAAACGGCATGCAAAATTCTTTTCTTCTTACTCTACTAAAGGTTAGATAGGTTATATATGGGTTGATGGTTTTTATTCATATAAAATTGCCCATTTAAAGTTATCCATTAGTGACCCAATTCATTAATGAACTATTATCTATTAAATTTTATTAATTACCCATTTAATCAACCCATTTACCACCTCTACCACCAACCAATACGGCAATACATAATAATACAGTACTAGTCTACTAATTACAGAAATGAAATGTATTTTATTTTTTAGTGTGATCAAAAGTTAAATATATATTTTATCTTAAGATTATTAAATGCTATGATATAATATATAAAAATTACCAACAATGTGTTGCTCTCTCTCTGTCTATCTCTATCTATCTTCTTAATATTAAAACCAACGTGTATTGGAAATCATTTTTCTACTCATATATAAGCCTCATGCTAACCGAAATTAAATCAGCATTAAGTCCCTCATGGTTAAAAAATTACTCACAAGATTTTGAATAAATGAAATATAGGGATTCTTTCCTGTTAAAAAGAAAAATGTTAAATTTCAGTCCAATATAATAATAAAAAAAAAGAAAATTAAATCAACATACCAATCTTTACTATATATATAAAGCTACTGATAATATATACATGCCAACGGTATTTAAGTTTCTAAAAGAAAACTGATGCAATTACACTGTCATTAATTGGTATGGATAAAATATTAGACAACCAACCTGATAAAAAACCGACATGCAATAAAATTAATATATTTAATTATACTAATTAATAAGTATATAATAATTTATTTTATTAAAATAATTTATTTCATTAAAATAACTCCATCATATGTCACGGTGTCACCACTTCTAAATATTTTGACAATACGAGTACATTGAAAAACATAAAATTATTTTTAAATAGCATATTTAAAAATATATTTTTAATTTTGAAGCAGAGGGAGTAAAAAAAACAACTTATGTACATAATTGTACCTAAAATATCTCTTATACTATATATGTTGTTTTAGGGTATGTAAGAAATTGTGTAGGAAAAATATACAAGTCATTGAGGATTCTGAATTCTACGTTTTTACAGTAATAGAGTGACAACTCTACTGTCAATTAGTATATTTAAAATTTACACAATTGTAAAACTCCATTATATATATATATATATATATATATATATATATATATATATATATATATATATGGAAAATATATATAGTGTCGGTATGTGTGTCATGTTATTTTAATAGTTTTTATTAATGACAATTTTGACACTTCACTATTTTCATTAATGACTTGACATTTCATCATTTTTTTTAAACCAAAATTAGATCGCATTAAGTGCATGACACAAACATGATTGCGTGTGTCTAAGATACATGTGTCCCTTTTTCCATATATATATTTTGGTGTTTTTTGATTTCAAACATGAATTATGGGATGCCCAAGTACAGAAAGAAAAAACACTATTACCAACTATTATCTTCAATAAATTTGCATGTTTACTTGTACAATTTAAAGCAGTCTTGAATACCCCGTGATATATAAGGGTCAGACTCAATAAGTGAGTAAGCAGCTACCGATAACACCATCTAGCGGTGAACCTCACATGAACCATACCATTAATAATATATATATATAAATATTATTCGATCATGTAAAAAATTAATTCATCTTCAACCCCAGGCCACTTTCTATTATTAGAAACCTCAATCTCCTCTACCAACAAATCTATTTGACTGCTACACAAATTAAAGAAGAAGGGAAAAAAAACAATGGAAGCTTTGTGGAATTTAGTAGATAAATGGAATTTATCAACCAAACAAGCCATTCTAGTGTTTTTCTGCACTGCTGCTCTTGTTATTGTACTATGCATTGTCATGGCTCTTAGGGTCAAGAGGGCTAGGAAAAACCGGTTGGTTAATCATGACCCGGGCTTGGCTCATATCGAGCTAGCCGGGCCGATACCAAGGGCGGCCCGGTGGGGCTCAGTCAAGAAGGTGTTGATGGGGTCTGTACGATGGAGTAGTGCAAGTAAGTGGGAGGAGAGTAGAAATTGTGCGAGCCGGAGAGAGAAGGTGAAGCCTTTGCTTGCTCGAGAAGGGGTGGGTGAGGGTGGTGTCGGCTGGCGGAGCCGGCGGGACATGGTTGCGCCGGTGTGGCAAAGGCCGATACTTATGGGAGAGAAGTGTGAGCTGCCGAGGTTTAGTGGGCTTATTTTGTATGACGGAAAGAGGGCGGCCACTTGATGATCACTCCTCCCTTACAGGACCTACTCCTACTCATCAAGATCAGGTACACAATTCTATGGTTACCGGCTAATTCCAAAGAAATTCGTAATATGGAGGGGCGGATCCGGCACTTTAGTTCAGTGGGGTTAATTTTTTTAAAATAAAAATTTTAAAAAAAATAAAATATAATAAAATAAAGGCAAAAAAGAATATGAGAGATATTTCAAATAATTGTGTGAACTATCATATAAAATCGAGGTCGTTTTATGTAATTGAATACACTTCCTCCCATGTTATGTACAAAATGGTATTTTATAATTTTTTAAAACATTGTTATTATAAGAGACCTCGTGCAAGAACGTGAGGTGTCCCACATCTCCTGTGTCCTCTAAAATAAATTACAAAACTAAATAATATTATTAAAATATTATTTATAATAACATTTTTCGAGAATTCATTGCTTGAAACTATTGCAATGATAACTTCATTTTAATAGATGCAAAAATATTATGTTCAATATAAATTAATAAACAATATAAAAGAGTGGAGTATTAGTGCTAATAGAAATTTGAGACATTTAATAGTCTTTAGTCTGAATTTTTTTTATTTTCACTAAATATTTTATAAAATTAAAAATAAATAAAAAACCAATTTTTCAAAATTCAGTGGGATCAATTGACCCCACTGCCCCAAGGGTAGATCCGCCAGTGGTAATATGTGATTTTTAGGAGAACAGATCCTCTCTCTTCAAATTCTCTGTCCTTCCACTTAAATTTTAACACATGTCCTTTTATTTAATTTTAAAATTAATTAATGTTAAGTAAGAGATTAGTGGAAGAATATAATAAGATAAGATCTGCTCTGGATTTTTAGTATACGTAGTAGTAACATTAGTTTCTAGAACACAACACGAATCCATACACTACTCTTTTCATCCCGACAACTAAAAAATATTCTTTAAACAAATATATATATATATATATATATATAGTGATGGCGTGAGTAATCAATCAACTAAAAATAAAAATAATGATCTAATGGGAATTCAATGTCCCTTTATAATCTAACATAAAAATGTATATTTTTAACTTTTATTTTAAAAGGAATATATATCTAATTAAAAAAGTGGGATTAAAATTATGGGTTTGGGGTTACTCATGATGCCCTATCTTTCGGGCGTGGACCTTAGCTCCTAAGATCCTACTCAAACGTTTTCACAATGGTTAATCGCGTTGGAACGTCTCCGTATAAGTGTTAATAAAAGAGGGGGAAAAAAAGAAATCAATTTAGAGAGTTTCAAGTGTGTAACTTACATATATTGTAGGAGGTGGTTGGTGGAGTATGTATGTCCATTCAATATGTGGGTAGTTGAGGGGAGTGGTTAACATTATCTCCAACTTATCATGAAGTTAATTTCATGATAATCGGATCCGTAGTTAAAACCAACCAATGTGGGGCGCACATAGACGTTCCATTAGGAAAAACTGCACTGCCCCATGCCTTGTGCAGGCGCGGTAGCAAGTGGATCCCTCATGTTGCCACGACGTAGGTAATAAAATTAAAGATCCCAAAATTAAGGAAAAAAATCAAAATAATGTGTGCTTAGTTCTATATTAGTAAACTTTCTTTTGGTATGATAGTAAATGTTGGAGGCAGGGCGTTACTGATAATATCAATTTACATCTTGTTTTGGTGTTTTTCAGGAACAAACTGCAGTGAGAACAACTCTGAGGGAATTGCTGTAGCACTTTTTGGCCATGGACATATTTCTGTTAGTTGTAGGGGGGAAATGTGAGGCTCTCAGTCCACATCGTTCGCTCACTTTGTAAACACCTCTATAATGAACACTTTATCTAGGAAGTTGATGACCTGCTTTTTGATGCATATTAATCAAACAAAATAATCTCCATAACTTGAATCATACATCCTTGTTAAGATTACACAGTTCAAGGTGAGAACAAAAAAATGGGTACATTCTAACAGAATGCGCCAACTCATACAGTCAAAAAGGAAATAGATGGTGCTCTTTTGACCTTTACTCTAAACAGGATCCGGTTACTATGAAGTTAACTTCATGATAAGTTATCGAGAGATCACGTTCCGCCTGCGTATCGACACTGTATTAGTCAAT
Source organism: Panax japonicus (assembly GCA_020205505.1). Classification (NCBI taxonomy): domain Eukaryota; kingdom Viridiplantae; phylum Streptophyta; class Magnoliopsida; order Apiales; family Araliaceae; genus Panax; species Panax japonicus. Next base: position 75,139,708 of record CM035092.1, on the reverse strand, counting down.
TGACCAAAGTTAACTTCATGTTAACCACTCCCCTCTAAACATCATCTTCGTTCCTCTTATATTTCACACATTCCATAAGAATGCAAAAAATAATTATAAAAAGAAGAAGAAATAACATAATTTTCTTCTTCTTAATACCACAAAAGGAGTGAAAACAAGAGCAGAGGTGAATGACCGGAAAGACGAGCATTTGGAGCTGAGTTCCACAATCTGCACAAGTCTTCAAGTTGATTTCTTCTGTGTATATATGCTTCTTCCGGTCTTACATACCAAATTGAACAAAGAAAACAGTTACAGCGAAAAATGATAATAGCAACTATAAATAATCAATTCAAATTGACCATATAATGCAAAATGGGAAAACTAGTGCCTTTTAGGCATTAAACACAAGGCATTACGCAAACAAATCCAAATGATAATACTTATGCAGTCTCGTTGATATGCCATATACGGAGTATAACATAATGGAACAGTAACAAATAAATTACTGAACAGGTCCATGGAAGATTGTAGATATATGTTTGTACCAATCCAATACAGTACCTCTTTATGGAAATGACTCGATAAAGGGTTCTGTCATGCAATCCCTAGTTTTGTTTTCATAGTAGAACAACAACGCCGGTTGCACAACTCCCAGAATAGTTCCTATCCCATTTGGAACCTGAAATTAAAACAAAGAATTAACATTTAAAGTGAAGCACAAAAGAAAGAGCGACTAAACTAAAGCTTTATATGAATAGTCAACATGGATAAGAAAGCTCACATATATGAAGGGGTCAAAATTAAAGATCCCATACAAGAAAAAGGATGCGCTCATAAGGAAGGTCAAAAGGGAGAGATAAAAAGGCATGAATTCAACACTACTGGTCCGGATCACCAATTTCTGGCAACATATGAATGTGATTAATACAACAATACAAGGGAAAAAAGAGAAAAAGGTATGGCTGTATAATTCAAAAGCTAAGCAATGAAAACAAATATGCTCTCTACACAGAAATACGTACAATTATAAACAATGGGGAAGCAAACATGGATATGAGAGAAGCACAAGTTAAAAACCCAACGACAGTATGCCGTGTTTGACGGTCCATTAAAAACAAGCTCCCAAATAATATGATTGCAAATACGCCAAAAACTGCCAGCAGCAACCCAAACATCCTCAACTGTCAGCAACATCCAATCAGCAAATAAATCAAAATTTTAGACAAGCCAAAAGGTTATCAGAAACCACAACCAATGAAGAATACAAGTGGATATAACCTTTTTGGCTTTTTCGGCATAAGCAATAAAAAGAATCATGTAGGTTTAACTGGAACACTGCACCGATTGAATTGACTGTGGTAACCAATACATTATCATCAGACATGAAAGGTGTGCCATACCAGGCACAGATCAAGCAGTTCAAGAGGGCATATAGATATGGAAATCCTGAGAAGTCTTCAGTCGACTGGTTTCTGATAATTCTCCTAAAAGCGGGTCTGAAAATAATAAAATAAAGAAAATGTGAAGGGGCTGGAGGAGTCTTAAATGTTTGTTTGCTAATACATTTATGAATTTCCTAAGACTTTTGTTTCCTTCTCTTTTTGATTTTAAATATGCAAGTGTAGGAAGTCCAACCAATAAACCGAAATACTATAATGGAGTTAACTTACATCGGTGACAAAAAGAGCCCAAAAGCAAAGATGTTCCCTGCACAAAGCGAAATTTTTTGCATTGTGAAGATTCTTAATTTATGCTCAGATCAATTCAAGTAAACTAAATAAAGCTCAAAAATGACCTCATGCGATTCTAAGATCAATACATAAACCTCAGAACCATTAGCAAATCTCATTTAGTTTTGTATCTTTTGTTCATGCTTGTTTTTTTCGATCACAATTTGACTTTAATATATCCTGAAGGCAAAGAACTTCAAATATTCACTACATATCCATCCCAAGAAGTTTGCATGACTGCAACTGTAAATTCTTCTTGCCTCAACACATACAAATTTCCACATCAAGGCATCTCCAATGTAGAAAATATTCAATTTTTCAGATTCCACATGCATGCACAAGTAGTTTATGACCACATAATTCAGTATGGGTACAGAGGATAATTTCAATATCTATAATTTTTGCGGGGGTACATTTAAGAACCCGTATTCCCCCACCCCTTCCCCAACTAGCCTAGCACCCCCTCCCTACAACAATCCACTCATTGCCAACACTTTGAAAGTTCCAACTGGCAAGGGGAATTTGAACCCCCACCTCATGGATACCATGGGTGGGGTTGGTACCATCGGAGCTAACATCTGCTGGTTCCATGTCTATAACTGGTTGTGATCTATCTTCTAACATTTGTTTAGTGGTTATCAGGTGAATTAACCCTATGGCTTAAATCCTCCCAGCTATTTCACAATGGGCACAAAGGGACTTCTCTTATCTCTTCCGTCACCTAAATAAGATTGTTGCAGTTGCAACAATCAAGAAACCAAAGAGCCATACAACACAACGTCCAGACCAATTTAATAGAATTACAATCCAATCGAGAAATAAACCTACAACTAGATAAAGTAGCCTTATAAAATAAAAACTGCAAAACTGTGTATAATTAAAAACTAGCCCTGTATTCATCCGTTCATAACCAAACAAACCCAAGAAACACCAATCTTCAAACACAACGATAATAAAAAGATGAATCAAGCTAAGCAACACAAAACCCAGCAAATTCATGACATTCCAATTCTCAATTAATGGGTCTTTTTCAATTGTACTCCACAAGATATCACATAAGTTTTAGCCATCACCATAACATTTACAAAAACATGCATATATATATATATATATATATATATATATATATATATATATATAGTGATATAGGCAGATATTATATATAAAGAGAGAGATGGAGCATACCTGCGACTCCAGCTGCATCCTTGAAAATTGAGAACGTCTGAGCAAAAACCAAAGAAACCATTGAAAGATTCATACTCAACTCCCCCCCCCCCCCCTCAAAAAAAAATTCGATTTTTTTAAAACCCCAGAAATCTCTCTGCTAGCTCTGTAAAAAAACTTAAGTACTACGACTACCACTATTTGCCTCGTCAGTTCCTAATCTGTATTTCTTAAAACCTTCTCTGTATTTACATAACCTTTTTCTCTTGCTAAATTCTTGCTCTCTTTTTATTTCCAAGATTTGCTAAATTTGGGGAATTAACTTGTGGGATTTTTGTAATCGTAATATGTCCACTCTACACACATCTATCTAATAAAATATAAATAATTTTAAATTTCTCGTTCACTCAATAAATCATCTGGGCCGTCCAAAGTTTGAGATAAATCCCACCGTTCATACATCTATCTAATAAAATATATCTATCTATCTAATAATCTAATAATAATTTAATAAAATACAAATGACTTTAAATTTTCCGCTCACTCAATAAATTATTTTGGTCGTTCAAAGTTTGAAATAAATCATATTGTTCATACAGTACCGGAGGCACGGGACCCAACTAGTATATATATATTACATAATCATACATTCACAAAAAAAAATTAATAATAATTTTTTTGAACAAATGTGTAATAAGTGGAGATTTTTTATAATTTATATTAATTTTATATATTAATAAAAAGAATTGATATTTTTATAAGTAAATTTGATAATTTCATAAGCATGAGGTGGTGGACCCCACTTATTATTCATATAAAGAAAAACTTGTGAAAATATTAAATTTACTTGTAAAAACATAAATTCTCTTAATAAATTTCACCATTATAATTCAGCCTAAATTTATTAAAGAATTTTTTATGAATAATGCTAGAGACACAAACTATTCTACAAACATTTTATAAACTACTGATGTGACATACTCCACATTAACATATTGTGTGGGGTCGAAGACTACATTAAAATAATTTATAAAGAGTAATGTTACAGACACAAACTATTTTATAAATATTTTACAAACTGCTGATGTGGCATACTCCACCTCATCATATTGATCACCAAATTGATTCAATATAATCTTTGGCCCCACATAAAAGCTGACATGGAGTATGTCACATTAGCCAGTTTGTAAAATGTTTGTAGAATAGTTTGTATCTCTAATATTTTTTATTTATAAATTAATATGCTGAGATGGAGTATGCCACATCAGTAATTTATAAAATATTTATAAAATAATTTATGTATGTAGCATTTTTCTTTTTTTATTTAACGTGGTACCAAGTTGTCATCTTTAGCGACTCATTCCGTGATTGAATAGTCGTTGGTCGAACTAATTTAATACTAAATGGCAACTGCTTTGATTATAATCAACCGTTTTGACCAGAATTTTGTTCTTTTTATATGTAGTTCGTAGATTTTAAGTTTTTTTTTTAAAAGTTAACATTAATATTTTATACTCAATTTAATTAATTAAATATAATACTATTAAGTATATTTTTTCTTAAAACTTTAATTAAAAAATACCATATTATCTTCTGTGTTAATGTTATATTTATTTATGACATCAGATTATATAATAAAATAATACTCGTATTAAAATATTGAATATTGTCGTAATACATGTGGAATAATCCATACGCACCTTGAATTATGTATTTAGAATATTGCATCCAGTCCATGGAGTAGTGCATTGAATATTTGAATAGGACATGTGAAATATACTCCATGCTCTCCATCCATTTGAATTTTTTTTTATTTATTATCTACCTAGAAAATTAATTGATTTATTTATTATCTACCTAGAAAATTAGTTGAATAAATCAATTAGCCAAAATGTTCAAATCATCATAATATATAGAGTGATGAGACTAGGGGTGTTCAACCGATTTTTACCGGACCGAAACGGATCGAAATCGAAATCGCCCAAATCTTGATACCGATATCGGTACCGGTTGGACCGGTATACCAAACTGGCGGTACCGATTCGAAACCGATTCGGTACCGGTTTTTACCGAAATTAATATAATTATTATTTTTATTATTATTTTATTATTATTATTATTATAATCATTATTTTATTATTATTATTAAATTATTAATAATAAAAAAAATAGAAAACCGGTATAACCGATCCGGTTCGGTTTTTACCGAACCATAAAATCGTCGAACTGAAACCAGTACCAAAAAACCGGTATATACCGATTTTTTTGTACCGAACCGGACCGACTCTTTTTTATACCGAACCGACCGGTTCGGTCTGGTTCGGAAAACCAAAAAACCGAAACAAATGAACAGCCCTAGATGAGACGATGTACTAGCAAGCGAACCTGATTATTGACAAGTATACGAAAATGTATTTTTGATATTTTTATATAATTTTTTTTTATACAGAAGAAAGTGAGTCTCATCTTCAGGTTATTAAAAATTTATGTAGAAATAATACTTCTCTTTCTCTATTGAGAAATCTCTATCTTATAGTGGTCAGATTTAAACGCTAAAAATTAAATCATATATATATATATATATATATATATATATATATATATATATATATACATGGTCTGTCTCTCTAGCGAATCGAATTAAAAACGAACCGACTATAGTGACAGTTTTATCTTTTGCTATAGCATAGAAAATTAGTTTTTTATTCTATAACGACGGATAAAATCGTCGTTATAACCGGTTCATGTCTAATTCGCTCTCTATGACTCGTTGAAAAAATCGTGTGTATATATATATATATATATATATATAAATATAAATAAGTAGTTGACAACACCAAATCTTCAATCATTTTGAATGTATTTTAAAAAAAAAAGTCTTGAAATGAGTCAACTTAGAAGAGTTTGATTCGTGTTTCTCCTTTGAGATTGATTGATAGGACAACTACGTTAAATATTTACCTAATGTGATTCTATTCACAGTAATCGATTATTGGGGAGCAATCTCTTTTGGTCCAGCCGCTACAATCTGTACCGACCTTAGACAAATTTTTTTTATAAGCAGCTACAGATTGTAGCGGCTGAGCCGAAAGGGGTTTCTCCCAACAACCGGTTGCTGTGTATGGATACCCTTACCTAATTTACGCACAAAGTTGTATTTGTGTTACTAGTCTCTTCATTATAGTTTTAAAATAAAATATTTTAAATATAATTTTATATTTCTAAATATTGGTTAAAAATTTATTATTGCGATATAATTCTGGAAACAAAAAATAAAAAAGTAATGATAAATTTAAAATATCATATTGTTTTAATAATTTTAACATAATATCATTTTGAGTACGGTGCATTTGAGGATTAAAAATTGTCAAAAAAAAACTTTTTTATCAAAACAAATTAATGACCCATTACATAATGAATCAAATCAGGTTTGATATAGTATATTGAATTAGAGCATAATTTATTTGATTTCACCCATTGACAAACTTAACTAATGCCAAGTCACCATTTGGCATACGTTGCTTCTGTCAGTACAAAAGAAATCATGCACCAACACGCTACAATAAATATACCAAACAACCCTTAAGTTAGTAAAAAAAAAATGTACATATCTATATAATAAAATATAAATAATTTTGAATTTTTCGTTTATCCTAATAAATCATTTGGGCCATCTAAAGTTTAGGATAAATTTCACTGTCCATAGTGTCGGAGGAACGGGACTGTTTCTAGTATATAACAAAATACAATTGATTTTAAATTTTTCTTTCATCATAATAAATTATCTGAACTGTCTAAAATTTGAGATAAATAGTGTCAGAAGCACGGGACACAACTAGTAATCTATATTACTCCTTCCATACCAAAACATGGGGTCATTAATTTATTATTGACTTTTTAAATCGAGATATTTCAAATTTACAATATCTTGTAATTTTTAATAATTTTAAGTTTAAAAATTAATTTCCAATACTTTGTAAACTAAAAAGGAGAACATATTTAATTATCACTAGACTTATATGGCTCAATAGTTTTTTTTTAATTTTTGTAAAAAATAGTACGTTTTAACTTGCAGACGTTTCAAATGCACTAAAATCTCTCAATATTGTGAGATCATTCATACATAAAGAGTAAAAATGGTAAGCTTTTAGAATTGAGGTAAGATATAGCCAAAATTAGTTTCACAAAAATTCTACGTGTACATAAAAATTATATATGAATATCGGACAAGAGAAATTACACTGTAGGATAAATAAAATGTCGATTATTTTTTTTAGTATCTATTTTGTTAGTAATAGATTTTAGGAATATACTAGATACAAACTCGCGCGTTGCGGCGAAATTATTCATTTTGTTAATAATAAATTTATACAGACAATTAATAAATTAAAATATCATAAGAAGATGGTAGATTATTGTGCGATTATCAAATTTTGGTAGCATATATTATATAGTGTTGGATAAAAATTTTGTGCGCAAATACATATCCAAGTATATAATTAATTTGATCACTAAACTCTAGGACATTTTATAACAGTTGTGTGTGTGTATGTGTGTGTGTGTGTGTGTGTGTGTATATATATATATATATGAGATTCCATCCACAGCAACCGGTTGCTGTGGAGCAACTCCTTTTTTGGCATGTTGATTTTTTATTGTTTTTGCTCCAGCCCAAATTTTAACAGGCAAAAAAATGGTTGCTCCACAGCAACAGGCTGTTGTAGATGGATATATATATATATATATATATATATATATATATATTGCTTGATAAAAATATTTATAATGTAACCAATATGATTAAAAATGAGCACTTCTTTCATTCTAAAGCACTAACAAATATTTAAAAAGTGTCATGCACAATGCCATCGAATTGTTATATTGATATGATTGTTAGTGATATATTTGAAGTCTGTTACACATTACACAAATCTCACCAAGCCTCAAATATCTGACACATGTACTTGATGCATTTTGAAGAATACATGTCTCGTATACGCTTATTTGCACCACATTTCTAACATCCAAACGAAAGAAAAAACAGCAAAAGAATGTCCCAATTTTGGTCCTCAGATATGAAGAAAAAACACATGTTACATACAAAAACTGAAAAGCACGATAATTAATAATTATGTTGAATCTTCATTTCAAACAAACACCATGTCCAAAAACATAGCAGTATAGCTGTGATGCCCCCAAAATACGTATACATCACCCATCTTGAGTCACCAAATACATGGTATAAAATTCAAATACAACTTAATTATACAACAGTCGTGTAAAATGTGACAAAACATAATCTAAGAGTTTTAATAAGAATATTATCATTTAGACAATATCCACACTCAATAGAGTCTTTATTACATTTATTGTCACACTATTTAACAGAATAATGAGGACTACTAATGCTATCATCTGGACCGTAACTCCGTTCCCCGACTAGTCCCGACTACGTTCTCATTTCTTGAAGAGAATAGTGAAAGAAAGGGTGAGCTCAACTAGCCCAGTAAGAAATATTATGACTAAGATAATGCAGAATAAATTATTATTAGTCTTCAACAATGTTAAACTAATAAAATATAATAGACATCAAGTTTAACTGCAGCTGCATAAGCAATCCATTAGAAGAGTCAAGTAGAACATGATATCTACTATCTTCTATGATTTAAAATATTTTAATCAAATTTTATCGCTGGGACTCAGCTTAATAAATAAATCATATCATCGAATCTTCCCTGCACTACGGGCCAAGGATATTCGTTAAATCGTCAATGATCATGACTATACCGAATAATCCTTAGACATAATCATACCAAAAACTGTCCATCAATGCACTTCAGGCCACTGAGGACTTTCACCATATCATTCGTTACATTACGGTCATGATTATACCGAATAATTCATGATTATAATCATACCAAGTCCATCTATGCACGTAAGCCAAAGATGACTTTCATCACAATATAAGCATGAGGAGGATGACAATGATATAAGTAATAATAAAACGAAAATAAGGATAAATATTAAAAACTTAAATTTATCCAAATATTATCAATCACTTAATAAACTCATAATCTAATATTATTAATATTATAACAATATTTTAATCACTTCATAAACTTATAAACAATTTATTTTAATTGTTTACACTTTTTCAAATAATGCATTTAATCATTCAAAAATGCCATACTCATAAAATTTTATCACCAATGATCAAATCTCTCATCAAAAATCTGCATATACCCTATATAGGATTCCCAAGCCATAAAATCATATTTTCCAATTTTGTTACTTCACATAACATATTTAATTCATTTACTCATAACTAGTTCATTTTCGTGAAAAATACCAAATCAGTTCCAAAAATATTTCTTTTCTGGGATTTAGCAGAATATAGTCTTATATTGAACATATATATTTTTTGGAATTTTTAAAATTCATTCACTATTTGTCATATGGCCAAAACTGCTGAATATTTAGATATTTATCATAAATTGAAATTTTGTCCAAAAATTCCAAAATTTACAGGATATACTCCTGTTATATACATATACTTTCAATAAAAATTTCACCAATTTTGGAGTTAACCACAAGGAGTTATAAGAGTTTACTTTTAAAATAGTCTTTTCTCATAAAATTCATAACTCTTAATCTATACATCCAAAAAGCGCCATCTTTGGACACAATATAGAAAACTCATCAAATTATCATTTTAAATTTTTCCAGAATTTTTGAGGGTTAGAAAAATTACGAAACTGCAAATGAATTTTCACCCGTCATGCGGTAATCCACGTAAACAGATCATTTCCATAATTTAATAAGGAATGAATACAAAGGATCATTCACCATGTATGCGGTAATCCACATAGACAGGTTATTCCAACAGAATAATAAAGAATGAAATAACAAAAAAATTCACCATGCATGCGATAGACCGCACAGACAGATTATTTTCAACAGAATAATAAAGAATGGAACCAGGTTATGCGTAAATCGCACAAACAGGATATTCCAACAGAATAATAAAGAATGGAATAACAACAGAATTCACCACGCATGCGATAGACCGCACAGACATGTTATTTCAATAGAATAATAGAAGAATTTCATCATGTATGCGGTACTTCGCATAGACAAATTATTCCAACATAATAATAAGGAATGGAATAACAATAGATCTCTTCATGAATACGAAAGAAATAATACCCTTTATCTTAGAAGGAATTGGATATTGGAATAGTGAGGTAGCAGACTTCTCTTCTTCTTTCTCTCTATAATTTCCCTTTATAATAATTGCTCTAAAGCTTTAGTGAATTGGTGAGAAATGAAGGAAGAATGAACTTCTATTTATAAGTAAATATAGTTTCGATAAGTGCACGTTTTGGAGCTCGAAATATTACAATATAATACCTTCTTCTTTTTCTTCATTTTTAATTTAGTCCTGCAAGTATTATCAAACTTGCACCACCTCCGCTAATAGAAAATAATGTGAATTAATAGTTCAATCATGTGAATCAATAGTTATAATCATGTAAAAATACGAATTACAGTATAGTATGTGACGCCCCCAAAATAGGTATACAACACCCACTCTGAGTCGCCAAATACATGGTACATAAACAACTACAACTTTATTAATACAATTATCGTGCAAAATACGACAACACATAAACTGTGAGTTTAAAAACAAATATTGTCTTATAGACAATATCAAAACTCAAATAAGTCCTCATTATAATTATTGATACACTATTTATAAAATAGTGAGGACTACTAAAACGACTTTCTAGAACCTTCATTCCATACCCCGACTAGTACTCGCTACATTCTCGCCTCCTGAGAAGAAAATACTTCATTAATAACCATAGTGAAGTAAAATTCAAGAATGATCAAAACATGAATACAATCAAAGCTAGTATCCATAATAGATATTTTGGAAAAAAAATGAAAATTTATTTTTTCTGTGAATAGTGCCATATTCGTGAATAGTGTCGTATACGTGAATAGTAACCCCGACACTAAAAGACAAGAATTTCACAAGAAAAATCTTACCAATATTTCGGCATAATGATATTGAAAGAAATAATATCATTTATAAAAAAATAACATCCCTTACCTCGAAAAGACAGTACTTCTGACTGGAATACTAGATATAATACTGAAGGAACTTACACCGTATAGCAACACTCAAAGTATTAAAATACTCACAAGAATACACTCGATATTATAGAGAGAGAAAGCGAGAGAAAACTTGTTTTTGGTGTGATTTTTAATTCTAACCTAAGCAACATATTCATAGGAAAATGATTAGAATACCAAAGCAGAAAATTTAATAAAATATTAATATATTTTTTATAAATTCCTACGCACACCAAAGACATCTGATTTCAGCCATTAAAATGTGCAAGTGGGGCCCACCAAATGGAAAAACCTTTTTATTAAAAAAATATTTAAAACTTCAAAAATTAATTATTCCGGAACTTCAATAATTCATAATAAATGGCCCTTTTATCAGAAAAATTCAAATCTTATGTCTATTCCATAAGAAATTTAATTCTCTACAACTTTACAGAAGAAAGTTTTTCCAAATTCCAAACAGAAATTGACCAAAATCCACATACGGGAGATTTTACAGGCTATAATCAAATTTCAGTCAAGAAATGGGGTCCACAAACATAAAAAACATGTTTTAAATATTTTTCGTAACAAAAATACTCTTCCGATCATTTATTCATATATTCTACATTCATTGTAAAAATATCACCATTATTATATTATTATAATATAATAATATATTTAAATAAATTATTTTATCGGAAAAAGATAAAATAATAATTTTCAACAATTGTCACATTAAAAATTTTCTCCATCTATATCCACATAAAATGAATATTTTTCTTATCATATAAATCAATAATTAATTATTCACAAATAATATTACAGAATCACAATATCGACAACCAGGCCGTTCCTAGGAAAGAGGGGGCTTTTCAATAAGATTTCTCCTTACTGGCGCGCAATTAGGTGATCAAACCTCTCCTTATACAGAACTTTCTAGACACTGCCAATAATGTTATCTAATAATATTATTCAAATAATATGAATTATTGCTTCGATAATAGAAAATACCGTGTAGTGACAATTATTGAAACAACAATAATATAAAATATCAACGTAGCAATTATTGAATCAATAAAATAAAATATTAAACATTAATTACTATAAAAATTATTGAGTAGTGCCTTCTTACGTAAGAATCAATAATTGGTGCAATACCGTGTGCTACAGTGTTTTAACCACCGAGTATATCAACAGTATTAACGGTAACAACTACGCCGTTATTTATAAACAACTTATACTTGTCGTTTTCTTCATTCAATCGTTTTCCGTTATGGGGCCCACACAAGGTTGTGTCGTCGTACGAATATTCCCCGACAGTAAGAATATTCCACGACCAAACGAATATTCTCCGATAACAATGAATATTTAATAACCACTTGCTTATTTGAAATATTTGCGCATTTTACCCATAACTAACCACATTAATCAAATCAACCCTTACTATTTCAAAATAATAAATAGAGAAAATTCAATTTCATTTATAATAAGTTGGGGTCTTACAACCTCCCCTCCTTATGAAATTTCGTCCTCAAAATTGACGTACGTACCTGGTGTTTCGAAAAGATGAGAATACCTCGCTTTCATTTCCGTTTCCAACTCCTAGGTCATTTCCTCCATAGCATGATTCCTCCACAAAACTTTGACTTGTGGTATAATCTTTGTGCGTAGGACATGCTACTTCCTATCCAAGATCTTGACAGGTACCTTCTCGTATGTTAAATCTTCGGCTATTTCATCTGGTTCTAACTCAATAACGTGGTTCGGGTCTTTCACATATTTACGAAGCACAGATATATGAAAAATATTATGAACACGAGACATACTTGGAGGTAACACGAGTCTATAGGCCACATTTTTTACTCGGTCAAGAATCCGAAATGGACCAATAAATTGTGGATTGAGCTTTCCTCTTTTCCCGAATCTTGTAACTCCCTTCCATGGAACAACACGCAACAATACATGATCCCCAATACTAAATTTCACGTCCTTTCGATGAAGATCCGCATAACTCTTTTGTCGATCCTGTGTCATTTGTATACGTTGTCGAATCATTTGGATCTTTTCTGTAGTAATACGTACCAACACTGGTCCCAACATATTAGAGAGCGACACTTTCGTCCATATAATGCTTCAAATGGAGCCACACCTATACTTGCCTGATAAGTGTTGCTGTAGGAGAATTCCACCAATGATAAATACTTATACCAACTCCCTTTGAAGTCTAGGACACAGAGTCTTAATGGATATTCAAGAGTTTGAATAGTCCTCTATGATTGTCCGTCCGTTTGAGGATGATATGCCGAACTAAATCGTAAATCCGTGCCTATAGCTTTTTGCAAGCTAACCCAAAATCATAAAGTAAATCTTGGGTCACGATCCGAAACTATGGATACTGGCATGCCATGCAATCTCACAATCTCATTTACGTACATACGAGCAAGACGTTCAAGGGAATAAGTCTCCCGTATCGGCAAGAAATGAGCAGACTTGGTTAATCTATCAACAATAACCCAAATAGCATTTATGCCTTGAGAAACCGTGGGAAGACCCGTAACGAAATCCATGGTAATGTGTTCTCACTTCCATTTTGGAATCTCAAGTGGTTGCAATGGACCCTTAGGCACTTGATGCTCCGTCTTTACCCGTTGACAAGTTAAACACCTCGAGATAAACTTCGCGATCTCTCTCTTCATATTGTTCCACCAAAATGTATGTCGAAGATCACAATACATTTTGGTACTTCCAGGATGGATTGGAAACGGTGTGTTATGTGCCTCCATCATGATTTTATACTTTAAGTCAGAATTGTTAAGAACACAAAGTTTGGAGTTGACTCGAAGTATTCCTTCTTCATCGATTCTTGCTTCCGACCTTCTTGCACTTTCTTCTTCATACGCATCAACTCCAAGTCTGTAGTTTGAGCAGCTTTAACTTTATCGATTAAAGTCGGTTCTACTCGTATATTCGTCATTATCACATGGGTCCTTGGAGTCTTGAATTCTATCTTCATCTTTTGTAAATCACACAAAATGGGCCTTTATGTTGACAACATCGCACTCGTTCTCGCATCTGATCTTCTACATAACGCGTCAGCTACCACGTTTGCTTTTCCAGGATGTTATTGAATGGTACGGTCATAATCTTTTAACAGCTCGAGCCAACATCGTTGCCGCATGTTGAGTTCTTTATGGGTGTAGAAATATTTGAGGCTTTTATGATCAAAAAATATCTCCACTTTCTCCCCATATAGATAATGCCTCTAGATCTTTATCGCGAAAACGACTGCTGCCAACTCTAGATCATGAGTAGGATAATTCCTCTCATATTCTTTAAGTTGTCGCGAGGCATAGGCTATGATTTTCCCATGTTGCATGAGAACACATCCTAACCCTTTGCCTAAAGCATCGTTGTAAATAACAAATCCATCTGAACCAGATGGTATTGTCAGAACAGGTGCCGAAATGAGTCTCCTCTTGAGCTCTTGAAAACTCTTTTTGCATTCCTCGCTCCATACAAATTTTGTATCCTTCTGAGTCAACTGAGTTAACGAAGTACTGATTCGAGAAAACCCTTCCACGAAGCTCCGATAATAACCAGCTAAACCCAGAAAGCTACGTACTTTGGTCATCGTCTTTGGTTGTTCCCAACTTTGTATTGCTTCAATCTTCGTCGGGTCAACAGATACTCCATATTTTGACACTACGTGCCCAAGGAATGCTACTTCCTCAAGCCAAAACTCGCATTTCATCAACATGGCATACAACTTATTTTCACGAAGCCTTTGGAGTAGCAGCTTCAAATGGTGCTCATGATCTTCACGACTTTTGGAATATATAAGGATGTCATCAATAAAGACCACAATGAATTGATCCAAATATTTCTTGAATACTCGGTTCATCATATCCATGAAAGCCACAAGAGCATTAGTCAATCCAAAAGATATGATTAAGAATTCATAATGCTCATACCTAGTTCTGAAGGCAGTCTTTGGAATATTCTCAGTTCTAATCTTCAGCTGATGATATCCAAAACGAAGATCGATCTTTGAAAAGAATTGTGCGCCTTGTAACTGGTCAAACAGGTCATCAATGCGAGGTAGCAGATACCTATTCTTGATAGTGACATGGTTTAATTCCCGGTAGTCGATAAAAAGTCTCATACTCTCGTCTTTCTTCTTTACAAATAAAACAGGATCACCCCAAGGAGATGTACTAGGACGAATGAAACCGATGTCTAACAACTCCTGTAATTGGACCTTTAACTCCTGAAGTTCAATAGGAGCCATTCGATATGGGGTTTTTGAAATGGGCTTTGTACCAGGTTCAAGATCAATAGAGAATTCAACTTCACGTTCTGGGGGAGGACCGGGAAGTTCTTCAAGAAATACGTCAGGAAATTTACTAACAACAGGAATATTATTCAAATCTGACGTGTTTTTATTCAAATCCATAACATGGGCTAAGAAAGCTTGACATCCGTTTTTCAATAAATGAATAGCTTTATGACTTGATATGACAATGATTGATTTTAGTGGTTTAGTTGCTTGAATTCGTACAACAGGTTGGTTAGGAATATGAAAACTAACAACCTTATAAAAATAATCAATTTTAGCATGATGAGTAGTTAACCAATCATTCCCTAAAATTACATCAAAAGCAAGTATCTTTAAAGAGATAAGGTCAACAGGTAATGTGATGGTGCCAACTTGGATCAAACAAGATTTATAAACAGTGGATGTGATGAAAGTTTCTCCTAACGGAGACTCCACAGATAAGTCAAAGTCTAATTTCTCCGGAATCAAGTTTAAACGTTGAGCACAAGCAGGAGAAATAAATGAATGGGTAGAACCGGTATCTGTTAGTTCTTAGTAGGCACAAGTTATCTAGAAGGGGGGGTTGAATAGATAATTTATAATCTTTTCTTTGTAGCTTGATCTAAGATAATTATTAAGACTTTGCGGAATTAGTGTTTGTTTTAATCTCTTTTATCAAGCAATGTAGTCATGAGCAGTTAAGGCAGTTATGGCAGATATAGCAGTTATAGTATGAATGTAAATGACACAGTTGTTTTTAAGTGGTTCGGAGCACTCAAAGCTCCTAGTCCACTCTTCTACTCAACGAGTAGGATATCCACTAAGGATGTCTTATACAATCTTTTGAATCACACAGATTCCTTCTAGACCAACAGTCTAGGAACTTTTCCAGTTCACTTTTGAACTCTTCAAGTCCAACAGACTTGGCTTTCTTACAGTTCTCTGCGAACTCTTCAAGTCCAGCAGACTTGATATACTTCTTCAGTTGATTGATGATTGTTGTTGTTTCGTTCTGAAGGTTGATACTCAGTTTGCTGTGTAAGCTCTGGTTCGTAGTAACTGAGTAGCTGAGCAAGATTTTTAATATCTCAGATCGTAGAGTTGAGCCTTAGAGAGTTCTTCACGTTGAATGTTTTATTGCTTGCTTACTTCTTTCATCTGTCTGATCTGTATATATGTGATGTTGAAAACTATCCGTTGGATCCATCCGTTGTGGCATTAAATGCATCTGAATTTTCTGTACTGTGATGGAGACATTTCTGTACATCTTCTGAATTCTGCATTCTGGACCACTGACACTGCAGGCTGCTTTTTCACCTACCACCTGAAAAGGTGTTTTGTCCCTTTTCATTCATAGTACTATCCTTAGCTTCTTCAATACGCTTCTTTGTTGCATCCTAAGGATATTTCATTTATTCTGGGACTGATGGGCACTGTAGCATTTAGGATCCATTCCTCGTAATGTTGAATTAACAACTCATGAGGCTTTAACGTTTTCTGACATGACAGATGTTGCTCTACGATTTGGATTGTTGTGCTCTATGATTCAGATCATGTTGTTGACTCTACGATCCCAAGAGCGTACTACGATCGCTGACTCTGCATACTACGATCGTAGAGTTAGCTTGGTGAACGTTGAGTCCACTCTACGATCGCTGACTTGAGCTTGTTGTCCATCTAATCTTGTCCGACTGCGATCTCTGCATTTGTTCAGTGAACCCTACGATCGCAGAGTGTGGTCTACGATCCTTGTCTTTGACTTTGGTATCGCTAGACTCTGCGACTCTGAGCGTACAGTGCATTTCACACTTAGCTTTGGCAGATTGTCGTTCGGCTTATAGGCAGGCTGTCTCTACGATTCAGAACATAACTTCCTCAGTACACTACGATCCTGAGGAGGCTCTTCTCGATACACTACGATCCTTCTTCGTTTCCCCTGGAAGTCTACGAACTCTGAGATCTCACTATCTTGCATACTCCTATTCTGCCTCGATAGCTCCCGAGTTTACTCTGACTCTCCTGGCAGACTACGACTTCTGGTGCAGTGCTCGACGATCAGACAAGCCTATCTATTACATCATAAGATTAACCTAACAGTTTTGATCTTTTTATCTATTGCATTCTAGAACAGAATGATACACGTTGAAAGCTTAGATCAGCCTAACAATTTTGATCTTTCCATTACTAAGTCCTTGTACATAAGTTCAATTTAAGGACCTTACAATAATCACAAGTATATTAAAACATCAAATCATGCTATGCATTTTCCCAACAATCTCCCCCTATTTGATGTTGACATAACTAAGGAGATTTGTTGTTATGATTATTGATTATATGCAGTGCAGAAGAATAAATATGACTTAGTATTTCAGTGAGCAGCTGAAATTTCTAGAGAATAAGCATGAATTTATTGATGTAGAAGATAGATGTTACATTTGAAATAGATACATCAATAAGAAGTGAAAATTTAACTTATCTCTATTTTCTTGGCTTCTTACTCCTTGGAGGATTTGCCTTTTCTTCTGCTCTCCTTTTTCTGCTGGCTTCATCTCTTTTAGCCAAATCTTCGAGCTCACTGGGACTTAGTCTTGGATTGTGGTCGTGCCTGTTCATAAATGTCGGATCTCCAATTGGCATTCTTAGGCCTGTTGCGATTACTCCTTGTGAGCTAGAAGCTGGCCCTTGACTTCTTAAAGGTTGAGCCACAAAGACTTCCTGCTGATCTGATCATTGAGTAGGCGGATTTCTAGTTGTTTGGAATCCGCGTCCCTTGTGCCCTTGGTCTGCACGATCTACTTCCCGATCTCCCTTGCTTCTTTTCTCCCCCTTTATGTCAGCATCAAGAGTGCGAATGTCATCTGACAGACGAGCAATTCCTTGGACAAGTTCATTCAGCTGACTTTTGGTCTGAGCAATGTCTTCTCTATTTTCTTCAATGAGAACTTCAGACCTTGCTTCTCTTTGTTGAAGAATGGATAGAATGTTGTCTGTTTGTTGGCCGCTGCTGACATAGAATTGTTGAAACTCTTTGACAGCAGTCTGGAGATTCTGAATGCTTTGCAACATCTGTTTGTTCTGAGATTCTTGAGTTTGCTGTAAGATTAAGACTGCATCCCTATGTCGTTTGGCTGCTTGGAAGTGAATGTCATCCCTGTCCTTTATGCTTTGAAGCATTTCTCTGATGATCTCTTTTAGTGTTTTGGACAATTCAGAGCTCAGAGATTCTGGAAGGGTGTTTGCAGCATTGATCATGGATGTCAGTCTTAGCTGAATCAGTTCAGAGTGATCGTCAAGACTTTCTTCTAGTTCCTTGATCACTTTCTTAGACATAGCTGATAGATCGGCCTTGGTAGACAGTTCTGAGAGAATCTCATCCATCTGGGGAATTCTTGAAGAAGAGGGTGGTGTATTGTTGAATTGTTCTTTTAGGGAACACAGAGCAAGTTCAAGATTAAAGCAGTCATTACTGGACGAGGAAGGGATGTCTGATGGAGGGGCTTGTGTTTGGATGTTTGGGATAGGTGACTCTACGATTCTGATATTTGATTCTTCTAGAAGGCTAAAGCCTGGAATCATAGAACAAGAGATTTGTTGGAGCTGAGCGGCTTGTTTTGGTTCTTTAGTCACAGAATTTTGGAATTCTGTAACTGGAAACTGATTTACTGGGTTGAGAACTACTTCCATCCATTTAGGAAATTCATAGAAATAACTAAATGAAGATGATGGTTGAAGATTAATCCTAAAGCTTGTGGGGATAGTCAGTACCTCAGATGTGACATTTGATGAGGAATAGTTTGTAATCAACTTTTTAGCAAAGATGACTTCCCTTGGAAATCCATGAGCCAGAACTGTGATTGCTGGATATTCCTTGAAGCTCCAGAACATGTGGTCCCATGATTTCAGAATCTGAGCTTGATGGTATGCCATCATGGTTAGGTAAGAAAACATTTGATTGTACAGGTAGCTTCTGTATTCATCTCTACCTACACCAGTTATTTCAAGCTCATCATCATCATCCTCTTTTTCTTCTTTGTTGTCTTCTGAAGAGTCCATTAACTCAATGACCTTTGACATTGGTTCATCTTTATCTTGAGCAAGGACTTTTTCTTTAGTCATAAGGATATTGTGAGGCTCCCCCTCAATATGATCATCTTCCTTTAGAAACTCCCCCTCAGCTGGAACTTCTTCTTGAGCAGTAGGCTTCTCCCCCTTAGCTGATGCATTCTTTTCTTCTGTTGCTTGGGGAAGTTCTACTTTTACAGTCATGCTCTTGGCTTCCTTCTTCAAAACTTTTTCATTTTCAAGAATATACTTCTTGACCAACCTTCTCTTTGTTTTGCCAGTGTTTTCTTTGGTTGTCCTACCACATTGACCTGCCACTGTTCTTAAAGCAACTTCCTCCATTTCTGCCACACTTGGCCTGGTTTCAGAGAACAGCAGGGTCTCTACGATTGAAGACACTGTTGGTCTTTTGGACTCATGACCAGCCTTATTCTTCTTTAAGAGTTGTGAAATGGTGGTTTGATCCTCTTCAGCCTCTTCTTGCTGTTGTATGTTCCTCAGCCTCCTTAGAGTTTCTATGTCAGAGGACTCTACAGGCATGTTAGTTGCAGATCCCTGAGGCTCTTCGACTTGTGTTCCCCTCATCTTTCTCTTGCCCTTGCTTTTCCTGACAAGACCAGAGGGTTCTCCTTTATCTGCTTCTTCTTCTTCTCCAGCCTCATTGACAATAGCAATTCCTGCTTCCCCTTGCTCCCCAGTTCTCCCACTTGACTCTGTCATCATTCTTGTATATTCAGCCGGGTTTCTTTCCAAATTTTTAAACAACTGCTGTGTCATTCTTCGGTTTGGGTTGATGGCTTCTCCTTCATCATCCCCAATTTTATCACCCACAGCAGATTGCAGAATGATGCTAATAAATCTTCCATACAGCATCTTCTGAGGACTTTTCGACTTCTTCGAACCTACAATCCACTTGCCAATCCATTCCAGTAGTATGGCTCCATAATTTAGTTGAATTCCAAGAGTTATTGCAGTCATGAGTTTGAGTTGAACTTCATTAACAGAGTCATGACCTGAACTCTTACAGCAGATACATTTCCCAACAATGTCAGCTAGAAATTCATACCTTTGAGGAAATTCCTTCTTTTTATAGCCTTTTACAGAGGAGTTCTTTTTGTGATGCATTTTCTTCAATCCCTCTTCAAATCTTATGCTGTCGAGAGGTGAGTGCCCTGTATTCTTGAAACCAAGGGCCAGATTGAAGTCTTCTTCCCTTAGCATCATTTCAACTCCTCTTACCCGTGTAGTGATGGTGTTGAGTTCGTACACTCCATTCTTGTAGAACTCTTTCACTAACTCGGGATAGATGAGGGTGTCGGTACTTAGCGCTTCTTCGAGACCTGCCTTCTTTAGTAGTGCTAATGTTTTGTGAAACTTTGGAGGAGCATCCTTGAACTCATCGAAACAGAGTCTGTAGCCTGATATTACATTTGAAACAGCCATGATTCTGTGGTTGAGAAGTGGAATGCGATTGAGCTTTTTCTTGAGTTAGGGTTTTGCTTAGAAGAGAGAGATTATCTTTTGAACTTCAGATTTCAAAAATATGGTTCCAATTAGTTCTTGTAGCTTCCCTCTCTCTTTTTGACTTAGTGGGACAGGTGTCGCTTTTTGCTTGGCTCTACGTCTTGGATTTGCTTGAATGTACTGATTTTCCCTTTGAGTCTTTAGTGCTGAAATGTCCTTAGAATGACTACGATCGTTGAGGTAGTCTTCTGGTCGTTGAGTCTGTCTACCATCCGTAATCTGTCCTTTTTACTCTACGGTCTACGATCGTCGAGTCTGTTTTACGATCGTCGAGTCCGTTTGACAGTTGTTGAGTCTGATCATCATTCGTAGAGTCTGTCCTTTCTACTCTAAGGTCGTGGACTTCCCTTGATTATGTCTATGATGTTGAGTTTAGCCTTTGTACCTGTTATGGTTAGTACAGTCTAGAGCATATATTTCATGGTTGAAGATTAAGCATCCCTAGTTCACTTAATAACTTATTGAATCTGGATTCATCTAGTGGTTTAGTAAAAACATCTGCAAGTTGATTTTCAGTAGGAATATATTGTAGTGATATAGTTCTATTTTGCACATGATCCCTAATGAAGTGATACCTTATTTCAATATGCTTGGTCCTAGAATGCATAACAGGGTTATGAGTTATTGCTATGGCACTTGTGTTATCACAGTGTATGGGTATCGATTTGAAATCAAACCCATAGTCAGCTAGCTGGTTTCTCATCCATAGAATTTGAGCACAGCAGCTGCCAGCAACAATATATTCAGCTTCTGCAGTCGAAGTGGACACTGAGTTTTGCTTTTTGCTGAACCAGGACACAAGCCTATTTCCTAGCAACTGACAGGTGCCACTGGTACTCTTTCTATCTATCTTACATCCTGTAAAATCAGCATCTGTGTATCCTGTTAGTTCAAATGAGGATTCCTTGGGATACTAAAGCCCCAAGTAAGGTGTGCCTTTGAGATACCTGAAGATCCTTTTTACAGCAGATAAATGAGACTCTTTAGGGTTAGCCTGAAATCTAGCACATATGCATGTTGCGAACATTATGTCTGGTCTACTAGCAGTTAGGTACAAAAGAGAACCTATCATACCTCTGTATTGAGTTATATCAATACCTTTACCATTCTCATCTTTGTCAAGCTTAGTTGCAGGAGCAATTGGAGTTTTCATGGGGGAAGCTGATTCCATGCCATATTTCTTTAACAAATCTTTGATGTATTTGGCTTGATTTATGAATATCCCTTCATCAGTTTGCTTCACTTGTAATCCAAGGAAGAAATTCAGTTCACCCATCATGCTCATTTCAAACTTGCTCTGCATTAGCTTAGAGAATCTCTTGCATAATTTTTCGTCAGTAGAACCAAAAATGATGTCATCAACATATATTTGAACTAGTAAGACTTTGTCTTTGTGCTTTCTAAGGAATAATGTGGTATCTACCCTGCCTCTAGTGAACCCATTTTCTATTAAGAAGTTAGTTAGAGTTTCATACCATGCTCTAGGTGCTTGTTTAAGACCATATAAGGCTTTATCTAATCTATAGACATAATTGGAAAGGGATGGATTGATAAAACCTGGAGGTTGTTCGACATAGACTTCTTCTTGAAGCTCTCCGTTTAGAAATGCACTCTTGACATCCATCTGGAAGACTTTGAACTTCATGTGGGCAGCAAAGGCAAGAAAGATTCTGATGGCTTCTAGTCTTGCAACGGGTGCAAAAGTCTCATCATAGTCGATACCTTCTTCTTGAGAATAGCCCTTTGCTACTAATCTTGCCTTGTTCCTGGTAATAACTCCATCTTCATCCATTTTGTTTCTGAAGACCCACTTAGTTCCTATCACTGGATGATCATTTGGTCTTGGCACTAATCTCCACACTTTGCTTCGTTCAAACTGGTTGAGTTCTTCTTGCATAGCTTCTATCCAACTGGAGTCTTCCATTGCATCCTCTATTTTCTTTGGCTCAATTTGTGACAGGAAGCTTAGATAGAAACATTCATTCTGAGTAGCAGATCTTGTTTTGATTCTAGCATTCGGATCTCCAATGATTAGATCCTGAGTGTGATCTCTTGCCCATCTGCTGCCAGTTGGAACATCTGTCCTGATGCCTTCCTGTCTTAAGTCTTCAAGGTTTATTTCTTCTTATTGTAGTGGAGATTCATTATCTTGGATGCTCCTCTCTATGATTTCATTATCATGCTCTACGACTTCTCTGTCTGGTACTTCACTCGTAGTGTTGGCCTCGACAACTTCAGTCGTAGTGTTCGCATCATTGGTCGTAGTGTCTTGAGGTACTGCTTTGTCTAAGTCAGTTTCATCAAAAATGACGTGTATTGAGACTTCGACATTCAGCGTCTTTTTGTTGAACACTCTGTATGCCTTGCTGTCCGTGGCATATCCAAGGAAAATTCCTTCATCTGATTTTGGTTGAAATTTTGTCAGGTATTGTTTTCCGTTGTTGAGAATATAGCATGCACATCCAAAGACATGGAAGTAGCTGACATTTGGCTTTCTTCCTTTCCATAGTTCGTAGGGCGTCTTCTTGATCGTAGAGTGAATTAGTGATCTGTTCTGAGTGTAGCATGCAGTGTTGACTGCTTCTGCCCAAAAGTATTCAGGCAGACGGGCTGCTGCTAGCAAAGTTCTCCCAGCCTCTATCAGGGTTCTGTTCTTTCTTTCAGCGACTCCATTTTGTTGAGGAGTTCGTGGAGCTGAGAAGTTATGATTGATGCCATTGTCTGTGCAGAACTGATCCATTTCTGAAAAATCGAATTCTCTACCATGATCACTTCTTATAGCCTTGATTTTCTCTCCTTTCTCGTTCATCACCATTCTGAACATCTTGATTAATATGGAGCTTGTCTCATCCTTTGAAGTCAGGAAGAATACCCATGTGAATCGAGTGTAGTCGTCAACTATGACTAGAGAGTATCTTTTTCCTCCGAGACTGGTTGTTGGTATAGGTCCAAAAAGATCCATGTGAAGCAACTGCAGGGGCTTGTCAATGGAGTTATCAGTCTTGCCTTTGAATGAGCTTCTGGTTTGTTTTCCAAACTGACAAGCATTACATAGCCTTTCCTTCACAAAGTTGAACTTAGGAAGGCCAGCCACGAGACCTTTTGATGCCAGTTTGGACATGCTTTTAAAGTTGAGATGGGATAATCTTCGATGCCATAGCCAGCTCACCTCTTCAGAGGCTTTAGCTAGAAAATATATTGTTTCGTCTGAGCTTAGTTGTCCAAGATTTACTGTGTAGACATTTCCTTCTCTTGTTCCGGTTAGCTTTACTGCAGATGTCTTCAAATCTCTGACTTGACATTGATTATTGATGAATGTTACTTGATGTCCCTTGTCGCAGAGTTGACTAATGCTTAGAAGGTTGTGCTGCAGACCTTCCACATAGGCCACTTTACTGAATGATATCACACCATTTCCGGCCGAGCCATAGCCTCTTGTCTTGCCAGTACCATTATCTCCAAAGATGACTGAGGGACCCTCCTTTTCTACATAGTTGGATAGTAGAGCTTTGTTCCCTATCATATGTCTTGAGCAACCACTGTCCAGATACCATGTTGAGGACGTGGAGCTCTTTTCCTGTCAAAACATTTGAACCTTCATTTTGGTACCCATATTTGCATGGGTCCTTCTTTGTTAGTGCCTTTGGGGACCCAAATTTGTCTAATCTTGGGTCTCACATGCATGGAATTATAATAACACTTTGTGGCCTTATGACCATATTTATTGCATATGAAGCATCTATTATAATGCATGCCTGTGTGTGTGTGGTGATTCATATTCCACTTGGACTTGTATGGTTCCTTAGTTAACCTTCTGTTAAACTGACTCTCTTTCTTCCACGTGTCCTTAAGTTTCATAGATAGTAATGAGTGTGCTTTACCTCTACTGTACCTTCCCAGTTGATTCTTAGAGTTGATTTTGTTTGACTCTACAATTCTTCGAGGTTGGTAAGTAGAGGTTGGGTTACTCTTTTCCTTGATGAAACCCAGACCAGCGTGAGATCCTTTACTTCTCTAAGTATAACTAGAGACAGTGGAACAAGGTTCTTCCAACTGTGAGGATTTTACACAAGCAATACCTCTACCAAAACTTGAGACATTACTGGTGCTAGTTTCCATTATCTTTTCCATACTTAGCTCTGAGATGGATCCCCCAAAGCCTAAGCCCGTTCTGTCGAATGCGCTTTTCTGACTCGAAGTATTCCTTCTTCATCGATTCTTGCTTCCGACCTTCTTGCACTTTCTTCTTCATACGCATCAGCTCCAAGTCTGTAGTTTGAGCAGCTTTAACTTTATCGATTAAAGTCGGTTCTACTCGTATATTCGCCATTATCACATGGGTCCTTGGAGTCTTGAATTCTATCTTCATCTTTTGTAAATCACACAAAATGGGCCTTTATGTTGACAACATCGCACTCGTTCTCGCATCTGATCTTCTACACAACGCGTCAGCTACCACGTTTGCTTTTCCAGGATGTTATTGAATGGTGCGGTCATAATCTTTTAACAGCTCGAGCCAACATCGTTGCCGCATGTTGAGTTCTTTATGGGTGTAGAAATATTTGAGGCTTTTATGATCAAAATATATCTCCAATTTCTCCCCATATAGATAATGCCTTTAGATCTTTATCGCGAAAACGACTGCTGCCAACTCTAGATCATGAGTAGGATAATTCCTCTCATATTCTTTAAGTTGTCGCGAGGCATAGGCTATGATTTTCCCATGTTGCATGAGAACACATCCTAACCCTTTGCCTAAAGCATCGTTGTAAATAACAAATCCATCCGAACCAGATGGTATTGTCAGAACAGGTGCCGAAATGAGTCTCCTCTTGAGCTCTTGAAAACTCTTTTTGCATTCCTCGCTCCATACAAATTTTGTATCCTTCTGAGTCAACTGAGTTAACGAAGTACTGATTCGAGAAAACCCTTCCACGAAGCTCCGATAATAACCAGCTAAACCCAGAAAGCTACGTACTTTGGTCATCGTCTTCGGTTGTTCCCAACTTTGTATTGCTTCAATCTTCGTCGAGTCAACAGATACTCCATATTTTGACACTACGTGCCCAAGGAATGCTACTTCCTCAAGCCAGAACTCGCATTTCATCAACATGGCATACAACTTATTTTCACGAAGCCTTTGGAGTAGCAGCTTCAAATGGTGCTCATGATCTTCACGACTTTTGGAATATATAAGGATGTCATCAATAAAGACCACAATGAATTGATCCAAATATTCCTTGAATACTCGGTTCATCATATCCATTAAAGCCACAAGAGCATTAGTCAATCCAAAAGATATGATTAAGAATTCATAATGCTCATACCTAGTTCTGAAGGCAGTCTTTGGAATATTCTCAGTTCTAATCTTCAGCTGATGATATCCAAAACGAAGATCGATCTTTGAAAAGAATTGTGCACCTTGTAACTGGTCAAACAGGTCATCAATGCGAGGTAGCAGATACCTATTCTTGATAGTGACATGGTTTAATTCCCGGTAGTCGATAAAAAGTCTCATACTCTCGTCTTTCTTCTTTACAAATAAAACAGGATCACCCCAAGGAGATGTACTAGGACGAATGAAACCGATGTCTAACAACTCCTGTAATTGGACCTTTAACTCCTGAAGTTCAATAGGAGCCATTCGATATGGGGTTTTTGAAATGGGCTTTGTACCAGGTTCAAGATCAATAGAGAATTCAACTTCACGTTCTGGGGGAGGACCGGGAAGTTCTTCAAGAAATACGTCAGGAAATTTACTAACAACAGGAATATTATTCAAATCTGACGTGTTTTTATTCAAATCCATAACATGGGCTAAGAAAGCTTGACATCCGTTTTTCAATAAATGAATAGCTTTATGACTTGATATGACAATGATTGATTTTAGTGGTTTAGTTGCTTGAATTCGTACAACAGGTTGGTTAGGAATATGAAAACTAACAACCTTATAAAAATAATCAATTTTAGCATGATGAGTAGTTAACCAATCATTCCCTAAAATTACATCAAAAGCAAGTATCTTTAAAGAGATAAGGTCAACAGGTAATGTGATGGTGCCAACTTGGATCAAACAAGATTTATAAACAGTGGATGTGATGAAAGTTTCTCCTAACGGAGACTCCACAGATAAGTCAAAGTCTAATTTCTCCGGAATCAAGTTTAAACGTTGAGCACAAGCAGGAGAAATAAATGAATGGGTAGAACCGGTATCTGTTAGTTCTTAGTAGGCACAAGTTATCTAGAAGGGGGGGTTGAATAGATAATTTATAATCTTTTCTTTGTAGCTTGATCTAAGATAATTATTAAGACTTTGCGGAATTAGTGTTTGTTTTAATCTCTTTTATCAAGCAATGTAGTCATGAGCAGTTAAGGCAGTTATGGCAGATATAGCAGTTATAGTATGAATGTAAATGACACAGTTGTTTTTAAGTGGTTCGGAGCACTCAAAGCTCCTAGTCCACTCTTCTACTCAACGAGTAGGATATCCACTAAGGATGTCTTATACAATCTTTTGAATCACACAGATTCCTTCTAGACCAACAGTCTAGGAACTTTTCCAGTTCACTTTTGAACTCTTCAAGTCCAACAGACTTGGCTTTCTTACAGTTCTCTGCGAACTCTTCAAGTCCAGCAGACTTGATATACTTCTTCAGTTGATTGATGATTGTTGTTGTTTCGTTCTGAAGGTTGATACTCAGTTTGCTGTGTAAGCTCTGGTTCGTAGTAACTGAGTAGCTGAGCAAGATTTTTAATATCTCAGATCGTAGAGTTGAGCCTTAGAGAGTTCTTCACGTTGAATGTTTTATTGCTTGCTTACTTCTTTCATCTGTCTGATCTGTATATATGTGATGTTGAAAACTATCCGTTGGATCCATCCGTTGTGGCATTAAATGCATCTGAATTTTCTGTACTGTGATGGAGACATTTCTGTACATCTTCTGAATTCTGCATTCTGGACCACTGACACTGCAGGCTGCTTTTTCACCTACCACCTGAAAAGGTGTTTTGTCCCTTTTCATTCATAGTACTATCCTTAGCTTCTTCAATACGCTTCTTTGTTGCATCCTAAGGATATTTCATTTATTCTGGGACTGATGGGCACTGTAGCATTTAGGATCCATTCCTCGTAATGTTGAATTAACAACTCATGAGGCTTTAACGTTTTCTGACATGACAGATGTTGCTCTACGATTTGGATTGTTGTGCTCTATGATTCAGATCATGTTGTTGACTCTACGATCCCAAGAGCGTACTACGATCGCTGACTCTGCATACTACGATCGTAGAGTTAGCTTGGTGAACGTTGAGTCCACTCTACGATCGCTGACTTGAGCTTGTTGTCCATCTGATCTTGTCCGACTGCGATCTCTGCATTTGTTCAGTGAACCCTACGATCGCAGAGTGTGGTCTACGATCCTTGTCTTTGACTTTGGTATCGCTAGACTCTGCGACTCTGAGCGTACAGTGCATTTCACACTTAGCTTTGGCAGATTGTCGTTCGGCTTATAGGCAGGCTGTCTCTACGATTCAGAACATAACTTCCTCAGTACACTACGATCCTGAGGAGGCTCTTCTCGATACACTACGATCCTTCTTCGTTTCCCCTGGAAGTCTACGAACTCTGAGATCTCACTATCTTGCATACTCCTATTCTGCCTCGATAGCTCCCGAGTTTACTCTGACTCTCCTGGCAGACTACGACTTCTGGTGCAGTGCTCGACGATCAGACAAGCCTATCTATTACATCATAAGATCAACCTAACAGTTTTGATCTTTTTATCTATTGCATTCTAGAACAGAATGATACACGTTGAAAGCTTAGATCAGCCTAACAATTTTGATCTTTCCATTACTAAGTCCTTGTACATAAGTTCAATTTAAGGACCTTACAATAATCACAAGTATATTAAAACATCAAATCATGCTATGCATTTTCCCAACAGTATCTAGTAAGGTATAAACTTCGCAAGAATTTATGATTAGCTTACCCGTGATCACCTCGTTTGGGTTCATCGCATTTTGACCAGTCACAACAAACTCTCTTCCAGGAACTGTTGACTTTGACTTTTCTGGGACATCCTTTTGAGTCACCATCCCCGCGGGACTTGGTTTCGCTACCGTACAATATTGAGCTATATGTCATTCATTTCCACAATTATAGCATACCTTGAACTATTGTGGACAATTTGGGCTGATATGTCCCACTTTTCCGCATTTATAGCATACGACCGATGGTCGTTCTCCTCCCTTAGAACCAGTTGCTGCTGGTGCTGACGTCTTCACATTGTCATTGTTGAATCTCCTCTTTTTAAAATCTCCCCCCTGACTCGCTTCTTCTATTTTCATGGCCATGATTACCACCAGAGTGGTTGCTGCTCTTGTCCGCATTTTTCTTTCCCTGCTGGTTATCGTTGCTCCGATGACTGCTGTCACCGGTATGACCCTGGTTGTGGTCCCTCGGTTGAACGTACTCGTTATCTCGCTCTAATAATTGAGCCCTGTTGACAACATCTGAATATAGAGAAAATTTATGAGAAATGAGATACTGACGTATGTTGTCGGGTTTCAAACCTCTTAGAAACAACCGCGTCATACGTTCCTCATTCTCCACCAAATGAGGTGCAAACCAGGATAACTCCGCAAACTTCGCCTATACTGAGACACCGTCATGTTGTTCTGCTCCAGTCTAATAAACTCTACCTCCTTCATATGACGAATACTTTTAGGAAAGTACTTGTCATTGAACAGTTTCTGAAACGTTTCCCAAGACATGCTGAGTGCGGCTGGATGGGTACGCTTCATAGATTTCCACCAGTAATCTGTTTTGTTACGGAACATAAAGGTGGCGAATGGAACCTTCTGTTCCTCCGTGCATCCCAAGATGTCGAATATCTTGGTAATTTGCTTGACCCACATCTCCGCCTTAATCGGATCCAGTTTACCCCAGATTTCTGGTGGTCCCAACTCTTTGAACTGCTTGACTGTGACAAACTGTGCGTTGCTATCATTTCCACCTGTATTTTGTACATGAGTCTCCTTCGTCTGATTTTTCATGAACAGCAAAAAGCTTCTAAATATTCCATCGTTCATCTTATGATCAATGGTGTTGTTTATAGGAGGAACATTGTCGGCCTGTTGTACGTTTTACTCATTGGTGGGTAAAGGTGTCTCCACGATCACATTTACTCCACTGTTAATATTCTCAGTTGCCATTCTCGAATACTGCCATAAAACAAGGGTTAATTGAAGAAATTAACATATCATATAATATCCCTATATTCTGACCAACCAACAAATACGCTTAGGTAGGACACACTAGCGAAGGATTTACTTGTCTCTCCCCTCCTAGTTCTATTCCCCGATCTCCGCCAGAGATCATATCCCTAAGCTCTGATACCAACTGTGACGCTCCCAAAATAGGTATAGAACACCCACTCTGAGTCGCCAAATACATGGTACAGAAACAACTACAACTTTATTAATACAATTGTCGTGCAAAATACGACAACACATAAACTGTAAGTTTGAAAACAAATATTGTCTTCTAGACAATATCAATACTCAAATAAGTCCTCATTATAATTATTGATACACAATTTTACAAAATAGTGAGGACTAATAAAAGACTTTCTAGAACCTTCATTCCATACCCCGACTAGTACTCGCTACATTCTCGTCTCCTGGGAAGAAAAATGGAACAAAAAGGAAAAGGGTGATCTCAACTAGCCTAGTAAAGAATTTTATGACTAAGATAACATAGAACAAATTTATCGTTAGTCCTCAACAGGAAAAAATCTGATAGACAACAAGTTTTAAATCAATATTCGCAGCGGAAATAATAATTCATTAGAAGAGTTACGTAGAGAATGAAATCTACTTTCTTCTATTAATTTAAAAGTTTATCATCAATATTTTATCCCTGTAACATCAATCAATTTACATCTTGAAACAAATATTCATCTTTGCACTACAGGCTAAAGATATTCATCACTTGGTCATGTTCATTTCAACACAGACATCTTTGAAGTACGGGCCAAAGATATTTATAAGAAAATCAACCATCTTTGCACTACAGGCCAAAGATATTCAGAAATATCATCATTTAGGACTGGGGAAGATGAAAAATATTTTTAAAAAAATGAATCCAGGGAAACAAAAGAACAAAAAATAAGGATACGTACTTTAAATAGTCCAAGTTCAAAAATACTTCATAAATAACCATAGTGAAGTAAAATTCAAGAATGATCAAAATATGGATACAATAAAAACTAGTATCCATAATAGATATTTTGGACAAAAAATGAAATTTTAATTTTTCCATGAATAGTGCCGTATTCGTGAATAGTGCCGTATACGTGAATAGTGTCGTATACGTGAATAGTAACCCCGAAACTAAAAGACAAGAATTTCACAAAAAAATCTTACCAATATTTTGGCATAATGATATTGAAAGAAATAATATCATTTATAAAAAAATAACATCCTTTACCTAGAAAAGACAATATTTCTGACGGGAATACTAGATATAGTGCTGAAGGAACTTGCACCGTATAACAACACTCAAAGTATCAAAATTCTCACAAGAATACGCTCGATAATATAGAGGAAAAAAAAACTTGTTTTTGGTATAATTTTCAATTCTAACCTAAGCGCCCTATTTATAGGAAAATACTTAGAACACCAAAATAGAAAATTTAATGAAATATTAATATATTTTTTATAAATTCCTACGCACACCAATGACATCTGATTTAAGCCATTAACATGTGCAAGTGGGGCCCACAAAATTGAAAAAATGTTTTATTAAAAAAAATATTTAAAACTTCAAAAATCAATTGTTCTAGAACTTCAATAATTCATAATAAATAGCCCTTTTATCAGAAAAATTCAAATCTTATGTCCATTCCATAGGAAATTTAATTCTCTACAACATTTCAGAAGAAAGTTTTTCCAAATTCCAAACAAAAATTGACCGAAATTCACATACGGACGATTTTACAGGCTATAATCAAATTTCAGTCAAGAAATGGGGTCCACAACATGAAAAACATGTTTTAAATATTTTTCGTAACAAAAATACTCTTCCTCCTCATTTATTCATATATCTCACATTCATTGTAAAAATATCACCATTATTATATTTTTATAATATATTAATATATTTAAATGAATTATTTTATCAAAAAAAGATAAAATAACAATTTTTAACAATTCTCACATTAAAATATTTTCCCATCTATATCCACATAAAATGAATATTTTCTTATCATATAGATAATAATTAATTATTCATAAATAATATTACAGAATCACAATATCGACAACTAGGCCGTTCCCAGGGGAAAAAAGGCTTTCCAATAAGGATTTCTCCTTACTGGCGCGCAATTAGGTGACCAAATCTCTCCTTAGACAGAACTTTCTAGACATTGCCAATAATGTTATCTAATAATATTATTCAAATAATATGAATTATTACTCCGATAATAGAAAATACTGTGTAGTGACAATTATTAAAACAACAATAATATAAAATATCAACGTAGCAATTATTGAATCAATAAAATAAAATATTGAATTGTAATTACTATAACAATTATTGAGTAGTGCTTCCTTACGTAAGAATTAATAATTGGTGCAATACCGTGTGCTACTGTGTTTGAACCACCGAGTATTTCAACAGTATTAACGGTAACTACTACGCCATTATTTATAAACAACTTATACTTTTCGTTTTCTTCATCTAATCGCTTTCCGTTATGGGGCCAACACAAGGTTGTGCCGTCGTACGAATATTCCCCGACAGTAAGAATATTCCACGACCAAATGAATATTTTTCGACAACAATGAATATTTTATAACCACTTGCTTATTTGAAATATTTGCGCATTTTATCCATAACTAACCACATATATCAAATCAACCCTTACTATTTCATAATAATTAATAGAAGAAATTCAATTTTATTTATAATAAGTTGGGGTCTTACATAGTACTTCTATCTATACCTTCATTTTTAACTTAGTCATGCAAGTATTTAACAACCAGGTCGTTCCCAAAAAAGAGGAGCTTTTTGATAAGGATTTCTCCTTATTGACGCGCAATTAGATGACCAAAATTCTCTTTAACAGAACTTCTAGACATTATAAATATTGCAATTTAATAATATGAATAACTTTGTCGTCTCAATTATTGATTTAATAATATATCATATAATGCAAATGATACTGTGACAATAATCGAATCAATAATATGAGAGATATGATGCAACAATTACTGTAGCAATAATTGAGTATAACTGAGTAACTTCTCACGTAAGAATCAATAATCAATACCGTGTGTTACTATGCAACCACGCGTATTACTGTTGTGACGTCCCCAAAATAGGTATACAATATCCATTCTGAGTAGCCAAGTACATGGTACAGAAAGCAAACTACAACTTCAATAATACAATTATCGTGCAAAATACGACAACACATACTGTAAGTTTAAATACAAATATTATCTTCTAGATAATATCCACACACAAATAAGTCCTCATTATAATTATTCATACACTATTTTATAGAAAATAGTGAGAACTGTTAAAACATCTTTCTAAAATCATCACTCCATACCCCGACTAGATCCTGCTATGTTCTCACCTCCTGAGAAGAAAAATAGAACAAAAAGAAAAAGGGTGAGCTCAACTAGCCCATTAAAGAATATTATGACTAAAATAATATACAAAAAATTATCTTTAGTCTTCAACATGAAAAAATCTGATAGAATACAATAGATAACAAATTATAGATCAACAACTGCAGCGGAAACAACAATCCATTAGCAGAAACAACTATCTTCTAAGATTTAAAAGTTCATCATCAATATTTTATCCCTGTAACAATAATCAATATACATCTTTAATCAAATATTCATATTTGCACTACAGGCCGAAGATATTCATTTGTATCACCAGTTGGTCATGTTCATCTCAACACATGTTCATCTTTGCACTACGGGCCAAAGATATTCATCAGTTAATCATTCATCTTTACACTACAGGCCAAAGATATTCGGTAATATAATCATTTAAGACTAAGGATGATGAAAAATATTTTAAAGAAAATGAATCCAGTGAGATAGAAAGACAAATATTAGAGATTCGTTTAACCGTTTATCCAAGATCAATAATACACCATAATAACCAATTTTGAAGTAGGATTCAAAAATAAAGATCAAAAAAAGGATAAAATCAAAGATAGTAACCATAATAGACATCTTGGACAAACTTTTTTTTTATTTTTCGGTGAATAGTGTCGTATTATTGAATAGTGTCGTATACGTGAATAGTGTCGTATACGTGAATAGTAACCTCAACACAAAAGTTTTAAATTTTATTAAAAAGTTCAAACTAATATTTTGGCATAATGATATTGAAGAAAATAATATCATTTAAGAAGAAAATAACACCCATTACCTCAAAATAACGGTATTTCTGATCGGAATATCGGATATAGAACCGAAGAAAATTTGTGCCGAACAGCAACTCTCAAAGTATCAAAATACTCACAAAAATACGCTCGATAATCTAGAGAAAAAGAAAACAAGTTTCTGGTGTGATTTTTAATTCTAACATAAGCGTCTATTTATAGGAAAATGCTATAACGCTATAGAAGACTAAAATAATAAAATAATAATATTTCTTTTTAAATCATCTACACTACCTACCATTTTGAGTCAATCATGCCTTCTTGGACAAAAATCAACAACCCATGCGTATTCAACACCAACCAAAAGTGGGTCCCACCCATAATTTAATAAAAATTATTTTATTTTCTGAAACTTCAGTAATTCATAGAAAATAGCCCGTCTATCAGAAAAATACGAATTTTATGTCCATTCCACACAAAATCGAATTCTCTACAACTTTGTAGCTTTGATTTTTTTTAAATTCCAAATAAAAAATATCTGAAATCCACAAACGGATGATTTTAATACCTCAATTCCAACAAAATACTGATAAAACACCTCAGCATTAATTCTTTTATTTATAACCACATAAATAAATCCATCATTTATATACACAATAAATAAATATTTTCTTATTATATAAATTAATAATTAATTATTCACAAATAATATTACAGAATCACAATTATGACAACCAGGCAGTTCTCTGGAAAGAGAGGGCTTTCCAATAAGGATTTTTCCTTTTTGGCGCTCAATTAGGTGACCAAACCTCTCCTTGACATAATTTTCTAGACATTGTCAATAATTCTATCTAATAGTATTATTCAAATAATATGAATTATTGATTTGATAATGAAAAATACTGTGCAGTGACAATTATTGAAATAACAATAATATAAACTATCAACGCAACAATTATTGAATCAATAAAATAAAATATTGAACAGTAACTACTGTAACAATTATTGAGTAATGTCTTCTTACGTACAAATTAATAATTCAATAATACTGTGCAATACCGTGTGCTACTGTGCAACCATACGTATTACTGTATTTTAACTACCAGGTATTCCAACTAGGGGTGCTAAAAAAATTCAGTTTTTTGGTTTTTTTACCGAACCGGTTGAAACCGGTATCGGCAGTACCGATTTTTTTCAATTTCAGTTTTTTTGGTTTCGGTTTTTCAGTTTTTTTATACTTTTCGGTACCGGTAGTGGTAATGAGAATTTAGAATTCGGTAAAATCGAAAAACTGAAAAAAAAAACTGAAATTTACATGGATTTGCATTCTTGTTCTGTGGATGAGAGTGGAAGAGAGAGACTGAAGAGACAATAATCACTATTTCATGACTGCAATGCATTTGATGCTTCTATAGTCAACAATACTATATTGTCAGCTCGAGCAGCTTTGATGCAAGAACGTCAAACACCTGCTAAGTGCTAATTCCACTTAGTGTCTACTAATGTCTAGTTTCTACTCATGTACTAAGGAGGAGGATAGAGAACACCTGCTAGTTTTAATACAGTATTTGAATTTTATATACTCCTTCCAAAATAACTTCTTTTTCTTTTTTTAATTTTAGTCGATACAATTTTTAAACTATATATAAAAAATATTACTCATTTATTATTATTAATGAATTATTTTAAATTTAAATTTAAAAATACCTTATTTTAAAAGTCAATATTATAATTCAGAGCGGATGTGGTATATTATTAGTACGTAGTTGGATCTCATTTTTATTACTCGAGTTAATAACAATAATCACTATTTCATAATGTTTACATTCACGAGAACAAAATAATGGGCTGTAAATTGTTGAGTAATGTAGAATTACTAATTACTTCATTTTATGTTTTTATTCTAGTGATAAAAGTTATTAGAAGACATCAAGTAAGGTATATATAATCAAATTCAAACCTAAATATGTAGAACAACAAGCAAACTACAGTATGATATAAATATATAATCATATAACAACAAGCCAACTACAGTCTACAACAACAATTGTATATGATTTCTACAAGACGAACAATATATGATATATAATTGTTGATGACTTCTTTTTCTTAGTTTTAAAAAAAATTGTTAATATATTAAAATAAATTATTTAATTATTATTATTTATTAATAATTATATATATTACCATGCATGCGGTAAAATCGAAAATTGAACCGAAAAAATCGGTACTGATTTTGTACCGAATCGGTATCGAAATCGGTAATTCGGTACCGGTTTCGATTCTTGTGTTTTTCGATAATTTCGAATCGGTACCGATTTGGTTTTTTCGGTACCGGTTCGGTTTTTTACCGATGAGCACCCCTAATTCCAACAGTGTTAGCCGTAACAACTACGCCGTTATTTATAAAACTCATACTTTGTCGTTTTTCTTCATCCAACCGTTTTCCGTTATGGGGACCCACAAATGGCTTGCGCCGTCGTACGAATATTTCCCTGACAAAAAGAATATTCCACGACCAAACGAATATTCTCCGACAGAAATGAATATTTTACAACCACTTGCTTATTTTGCAAAATTTGCACATTTCACTCATAACCAAAATATTATATCAAATAAACACCTTATTAATTTAGAATAATGAATATAGAAAAAATTCAATTTTATTTATAATAAGTTGGGGTCTTACAACTGTACTTTTACTACCGGGTAGTTCAACAGTTTTAACGCTAACACTTTTGTCGTTATTTTTATAAAATGATAATTCTGTCATTTTTCAAATACGACAATACCTCCGTTGTGGGGTCCACCAATGATTGTGTTGTCGTACGGATATTTCCTCGACAAAAGGAATATTCACCGACCTAATCGAATATTATATAACAACTTGCATACTTTACAAAATTTGTAAATATTACCCACAACTATAATATTATATCAAATCCACACCATAATATTAAAAAAAATATATATCGAGAAATTAAAATCTTTATTCATAAAATTTGAGGTATCACAATAGCACCGTGTCATACATAACACAATGTTATAGTTAAAGAACGAATACATTGCCTCATTAGTTTTTTTTTATTTATCAATTTTTAACAATTATATAGGCACTCACAGTATTACCATAATGTCAAAAAAAATATTAATGATGATACTAGACTTATATGGCTCAATAGCTTTTTTTTTAATTTTTGTAAAAAAATAGTATGTTTTAACTTGCAGACGTTTCAAATGCACTAAAATCATCTCAATATTGTGTGATCATTCATACATAAAGAGTAAAAATGGTAAGCTTCTAGGATTGAGGTAAGATATAGCCAAAATTAATTCCACAAAAATTATACGTGGACATAAAAATTGTATATAAATATCGGACAAGAAAAGTACACTGTATTATAAATAAAATGTCGACTATTTTTTTAGTATCTATTTTGTTAGTATTCGATTTTAGGGATATACTAGATACAAACCCGCGCATTGCGGCGAAATTATTCAGTTTGTTAATAATAAATTTATACAAGCAATTAATAAATTAAAATATCATAAGAAGATGGTAGATTGTAGTGCGATTATCAAATTTTGATAGCATATGTTATATAGTGTTGGATAAAATTTTGTATACAAATACATATCCAAGTATATAATTAATCTGATCACTAAACTCAAGGACATTTTATAACAGTTGTGTGCGTGTGTGTATATATATATATATTACTTGATAAAAATGTTTATAATGTAACCAATAGGGTTACAAATGGGTACCTCTTTCATTCTAAAGCACTAACAAATATTTAGAAAGTGTCATGCACAATGCCATCGAATTGTTATATTGATATGATTGCTAGTGGTATATTTAAAGTATGTTACACATTACACAAACCTCACCAAGCCTCAAATATCTGACATATGTACTTGATGCATTTTGAAAAGTCCATGTCTCGTATACGCTTAGTTGCACCAGAATTCTAACATCCAAATGAAAGAGAAATTAAACAACGAAAGAATGTTCCAGTTTCGGTCCTCAGACATGAAGGAAATCACATGTTACATGCGAAAACTGAAAAGCACGAGAATTAATAATTATGTTGAATCTTCATGTCAAACAAACACCATATCCAAAAACATAGGAGTATAGCACCATGTCATACATAACACAATGTTATAGTTAAAGAACAAATACATTGCCTCATTAATTTTTTTTTATCAATTTTTGACAATTGTATAGGCACTTACAATATTACCATAATGCCAAAAAAAATATTAATGATGATACTAGACTTATATGGCTCAATATTCTTTTTTTTTTAATTCTTGTAAAAAGATACTATGTTTTAACCTGCAGACGTTTCAAATGCACTAAAATCTCTCAATATTGTGTAATCATTCATACATAAAAAGTAAAAATGGCAAGCTTTTAGGAGTGAGGTAAGATATAGCCAAAATTAGTTCCACAAAAACATAAAAATTATATATATATATCGGAAAAGAAAAGTACACTGTACGTCGACTATTGTTTTTTTTAGTATTTGATTTTAGGGATATATTTCATTCAACGGTATTTGAAATTTATTTGCTATTCATGTAAAAATATTTTTTAAAATTATTATTTTTACTTGGAGAAATACAAATTACCTTTATATATATTTGCTATCATTTTTTCAGCAATAATCTTATATAGCAGTCGAGTAAAATATTGTTTTTAGATTTGCATTTGAAATTAAAAATTCTCAAATCCACAATATGCCACATCAACAGTTTGTAAAATGTTTATAGAATAATTTGTATTTCTAACATTATTCTTAATTTTTTAACCATTAAATGGATTTTTGCTTTCAAGCATACTCGGAATAGCCTTCCCGTTAGCTCAAAAGCTATTTTTATAAAAAAAAAATTATTTAACAAACAACGATTTCTATTATTGAATTTCAAAAAAATAGAAATAAAAGCAAAATTTTATAAGAAAAAGTAACCATAGGCCTTGACTTTTTTTGCAAAAACACATTAAGACTAGGTTGCTATGGAGTTCAGTGGCGGATTCAGTCTCTTAGTTCGGTGGAGTTAAATTTGAAAAAAAAAATCTCTTAAGAATAAAACTTTAATAAAATAAATCGCAAAACTTAATAATACTCAAATATTGTTTACAATAATATTTTTTAGGTTTCGTTGTTTGAAATTATTGCATGATAGCCTCATTTTTAATAGTTACAAAAATATCATGATAAATGCAAAGTTACTAAACAGTCATTCATCCATTTATCTTCCATTTGTTTACGGAGTTCATGGCTGAAAATATATTTTAAACAGTTGCAGTAACAACATGCAAAAGTAGAGTCAACTTCAATAACAAATAGACTTGAGGATACACATTATCCTTTTTTTTTTCTTAACCAACATTGAGTCGATTCACCAATTCCTTTTATACTCGAAAAATTAGGATCGAATGTCGTATCCACTATATAATTTTGTGAAATTAAAAAAGTAAAATTAAATATTCATGGATAAGAAATTTATCAAAAGTCAAGCGTTGCTTGAAAAGTAGTTTTTGAATAATCGAACGAGCTAAGTCACGCAGAGAGAAAAAAATTATTATTGTATAACCTGATGTACTTAGATATCGTGATCGCCTAATTGGAGACTTTGCTCTGTTGTTGAAGTATTATTGTACTAGACTACTAGTAAGATTGAATTTAGGAATTTTAACACTTAAATTTTTTTTTTCAATTTGATACCGTATAACTCGATTCAAAATTCAGTAAGATCAGGTGACCCCACTGCCCCAGGCATAAATCCGCCACTGATGGAGTTTTTGGTGCACCTCCCACCAGAATGCAAGTGAAAGGGAATTCAGTTTGAGAAAATGACTTTTTTTGACTATTATTATTTTTTGATGATTCAGAAAAGGGTGAGATATGGAAACTTTCGTCATATAGCGTTTTATTAAAATGGTAAAATCTTTTAATAACTCAAATATGTGACTTTGTACGTATAGGATATGGAAACTTAATTGCGCTGGCGATTGACCAACTTTTTCATCTTGATATAATGTTTTAATTTGATAAACCCTCAATTATTTTTCTTGGCCTATGTATCAATTCTTATTTTTCGGCAGTGGTTAGCAATTTAACATCAAGTTGAGTCAATTGATAATATAGTTTTGGCACACAAATAATAAGATGATATTTCTCTTTACGTATCAGTACTGACTCCAATTTTTTTTTAAATAAAGATGATTTTTTTATAAATATCATTTTTGAATATTATGGAATAAATTTGATATAATGTTATAGTTGTGAGTAATATTTATAAATTTTGCTAAGAATGCAAGTTGTTATAAAATATTCGTTTGGTCGGAGAATATTCTTTTTGTCGGGAATATTCGTACAACGGCACAATCATTGGTGGACCCCGCAATGGAATTATTGTCGGATTGAGAAAACGAAAAAAAATATTTTATAAATAACGAAGGAGGTGTTATTGTTAAAACTGTTGAACTACTCGGTAGTAAAAGTACAGTAATATGCATGGTTGCATAGTAGCACACGGTATTGATTATTGATGCTTATGTGAGAAGTCACTCATTTATACTCAATTATTACTACAGTAATTGCTGCATCATATCTCTCATATTATTGATTCGATTATTGTCATAGTATCATCTTCATTATATGTTATATTATTAAATCAATAATTGAGACGACAAAGTTATTCATATTATTAAATTACAATATTTACAATGTCTAGAAGTTCTGTCAAGGAGAGGTTTGGTCACCTAATTGCGCGCCAATAGGGAGAAATCCTTATTTGAAAGCCCCCTCTTTCCTGGGAACAACCTGGTTGCTAAATATTGTGAGTTATAATATTAATGATGAATAAGTTCGTGTTGATTAAAGATAAATTTGATAATTTCATTGTGTTAGGATTATTTGTGTTAGTAGAAATCGACATTTATTCCGATGATAATTGATGTCTGGAGGTTATATTGTTCAATCGGGTATTCGGGAAATTTTTCGTGTCGTAGTACTATTCACGAGTTACTATTTATGAGTTACTATTTACTCTAGTATTGTGCATTCGGGTATTTGGGTACAATATTATTCCATGAGAAGATGTGCTAATTTTTCAGACCGTTGTTTAAAGTTATATTAGTAAATTAATATGGACCGCTGGTGGAAAGTTATAATAGTGAATCAATATGGATCGCTGGTTTAAAGTTTTAATAGTAAATCAGTATGGACCGTTGCTTTAAATTTTAATAGTAAATCAATCTGAACCATCCGTTTAAAAGTAAATCAATCTGGACCGTTCAGGAATTAGTTACTATTCATTCCATTCTTCTATAAATAGAAGCTCATTCCTTCATTATTTCTTATGAATTCACTGAAACTCTAGATAGAGAAATTATAGAGAGAAAGAAGAAGAGTATTCTGCTACTTCGATATCTAGTGTCTTTTACGGTAAGGGGTGTTATTCTTTCTTATTCATGAAGAGAACTTCTGCTATTCCATTCTTTACTATTCTGTTGGAATAACATGTATACGCAGACTCCCCTATACTTGGTGAAATCCTTATGTTATTCCATTCTTTATTATTCTGTTGGAATATCCTGTCTATGCGTTTTACGCCGGACCTGGTTCCGTATTTATTATTCTGTCGGAATATCATGTCTGCGCGTTTACACTGG
Organism: Panax japonicus; assembly: GCA_020205505.1. Lineage (NCBI taxonomy): Eukaryota > Viridiplantae > Streptophyta > Magnoliopsida > Apiales > Araliaceae > Panax > Panax japonicus. The sequence continues at coordinate 75,097,711 of CM035092.1, read as the reverse complement.
ACCTGATTCCATATTTATTATTATGTTGGAATAACCTGCATGTGCTATCTATCACATGCCTGGTGATTTCTTTTGTTATTTCATTCCTTATTATACTCAGTTGATTAAAGTTTTGACTTATATACTTCATGAAATTAGTGGAATATCATTGATATTTGCGCTTCATCCAGTATCTTTTCATGGAAATATTCTTTTGAACATTCTTGAATTTTACTCTACAAAGAAGTATCATGTTGACAATTTGGACGTTATTAGTTCTTGGATAAACTAATTCTTGAACTTGTTTTATTGAATTCTTATATCATTGTCATCATCCTCATGTTTATATTTTTTTTAAAGTCATATGTGGCCTGTAATGCATAGATGGACTTGGTATGATTATGACCAGGGATTATTTGGTATAATCATGACCGTAATGTTATAAATAATGTGGTAAAAGTCCTCATTAGCCCGTAGTGCATTGATGGGCAGTTGTTGGCATGATCATGACCATTGATGAATACACGAATATCCTTGGCCCGTGGTGCATGGATAATTTGTGGTCGTGACCCTAATGAATATCCTTGGCCGTAGTGCAGGGATGATGTGGATTATTTATTAAGCTGAGTCTCAGCGATAAAAGTGATGAAAAACTTTTTAAATCACAAAAGATAGTAGATTTTATTCTCTACTTGACTCTTTTAATGGATTACTTATTCCGCTGCAGTTAAACTTGATGTCTATTGTATTCTATCAGTTTAACATTGTTGAAGGCTAATGATAATTTATCCTGCATTATCTTAGTCATAATATTTCTTACTGGGCTAGTTGAGCTCACCCTTTCTTTCACTGTTCTCTTCAGGAAATGAGATCGTAACAGTTACTAGTCGGGGAACAGAGTGATGGTCCAAATGATAGTATTAGTAGTCCTCACTATTCTGTTAAATAGTGTGATAATAAATATAATGAGGACTTATTTTGAGAGTGGATATTGTCTAGAAGACAATATTTGTATTAAAACTCACAGCTTTCTAGTTGTATATTAAAGATTGTATTTGTATTCTGCACCATGTATCTGGCGACCCAAGATGAGTGATGTATACCTATTTTGGGGGCGTCACAGTTGGTATCAAAGCTTAGGGATATGATCCCTGACTAAGATGTGAGATAAGAGCTAGGAGGGAATTCCTTCACTAGTATGACCTACCTAAGTTTATTTGTTATTTAATTGGTCGGTCAGAGTATAGGGTTAATATGTGATATGTTAATTAACCTTTGTTTTGTGGCAGTATTTGAAAATGACATCCGAGAATGTTGAGAACATCAATGGAGCACAGGAGACCATTGAGTCTCCACATATCAATAACCTGGACAATGTGCATCAGGAAGGCGACAATCCTCATGCAAACAACAACACTGACCAAATGATGAACGATGAAATATTCTGAGGCTTCATGCAATTCATGCAACATCAGGAGAGAGCGGCTCCTGTCCAAAATGCAGGTGGAAACACTGGCAACTCTCGGACGGTCACTGCCAAATAGTTCAAGGAGCTGGGAGCACTGGAGTTTTTTGGTGAGCCAAAACCACTTAAGGCGGAGACGTGGATAAAACAGATCAACAAGATATTTGATTTCTTGGGTTGCTCCGAGGAGCAAAAGGTTTCCTTTGCCACCTTCATGGTATGAGCAGAGGCAGATTACTGGTGGGAATCTGTAAAGCGTACTCAACTTGCCGCACTAAAGATGTCTTGGGAGAAGTTTCAAGAACTGTTCAACGACAAGTACTTTCCCGAAAGTATTCGTCACATGAAAGAGGTAGAGTTCATCAAACTGGAGCAAAACAATATGACCGTGTCACAGTACGAAGCCAAGTTTGCCGAGTTGTCCCGGTTTGCGTCCCATTTGGTTGATAATGAGGAGAGAATGACGCGAATGTTTCTAAGAGGTTTGAAACCTGAGATACGTCAATACCTTCTCTCTCATAAACTGTGTTTGTATTCAGATGTTGTTAATAGGGCTCAGTTATTAGAACGCGATAATGAGTCAACCCAACCAAAAGAGAGCAGCCGGCAAAATGATAATACAAATGATAGCAGTCATCGAAGTGGTGACAATAAGCGTGGAGGGAATCAACATGCCAGAAATAGTAACCACTTCGGTGGTAATCATGGCCAAATCAATAAGAATGGACATTTCAAGAAGAGGAGATTCAAGAATGATGGAAAAACGTCAGAACCATCACCCGTTGTTAAGGAATGAGAACGACCACCTATTATATGCTTCAAATGCGGAGGGGATGGACATATCAGTCCAAACTGTGCGATGCCATCCAAAGCATGTTACAATTGTGGAAGAGAATGACACCTAGCCCGATTTTGTCGTTCACCGAAGACAAGTCCAGCTGGGAAGGAGGCACCAAAGGTCGTCCCAGAAAAGTCAAAGCCAGTAGTGCAAGGGAGAGCGTTTGTCGTGACCTCCTAGAAAGCAAGGAACCCGAATGAGGTCATCACGGGTAAGCTTATCATAAACTCTAGCGAAGTATATACCTTATTTGATACAGGTTCTACCCATTCTTTTATTTCTCCTACTTGCGCTCAACGTTTAAAATTGACTCCGAAAAAATTGGACTTTGACTTAGCTGTTGAAACTCCGTTGGGAGAAACCTTCATTACATTCACTGTTTATAAGTCTTGTTTGGTTCAAATTGGTATCCTCACATTACCTGTTGATCTTATTTCATTTAAAATACTTGTATTTGACGTAATTCTAGGGATTGATTGGTTAACTACTCATCATGCAAAAATTGATTATTTTTGTAAGGTTGTTAGCTTTCATATTCCTAACCAACCTATTATGCGAATTCAAACAACCAAACCATTAAAATTAATCACTGTCATCTCAAGCCATAAAACTATTCATTTATTGAAAAATAGATGTCAAGCTTTCTTAGGTCATGTAACGGATCTAAACAAAAGTACGTCAGTTTTGATCGATATTTCTATTGTTAATGAATTTTCTGACATATTCCCTGAAGAACTTCCTGGCCTACCCCCAGAGCGTGAAATTGAATTTTGTATCGACCTTGAACCCGGTACAAAACCTATTTCCAAAGCCCCATATCGAATGGCTCCTATTGAACTTCAGGAGTTAAAGACCCAACTGCAGGAATTGTTAGACATTGGCTTTATTCGTCCTAGTATTTCTCCTTGGGGTGCTCCTGTTCTATTCGTGAAAAAGAAAGATGGGAGTATGCGACTTTGTATTGATTATCGGGAGTTGAACCATGTCACCATCAAAAATAGGTACCCATTACCACGTATTGATGACTTGTTTGACCAGTTGCAAGGCGCCAAATTCTTTTCAAAGATTGATCTTTATTTCGGATATCACCAATTGAAGATTAGAACCGATGACATTCCAAAAATGGCTTTCAGAACTCGGTACGGGCATTATGAATCCTAGTCATGTCTTTTGGATTGACTAATGCTCCTGCTGCCTTCATGGATATGATGAACCGAGTATTCAAGGATTATTTGAATCACTTTGTGGTCGTCTTCATTGATGACATCCTTATTTATTCCAAAAGTCGTGAAGATCATAAGTAACACTTGAGGCTGATACTCCAAAAGCTTCGTGAATATAAGCTTTATGCCAAGTTGAAGAAATGCGAGTTCTAGCTTGAGGAAGTAGCATTCCTTGGGCACGTAATATCAAGTCATAAAATATCTGTTGACCGAGCAAAGATTGAAGCTATTCAAAGCTGGGAGCAACCTAAATCAGTGACCGAAGTACGTAGCTTTCTCGGCTTAGCTGGTTATTATCGGAGATTCGTAGAAGGGTTTTCTCGAATCGCTACTCCACTAACTCAGCTGACTCGAAAAGATACAAAAATTGGTTGGAACGAGGAATGTGAGAAGAGTTTTCAAGAACTCAAGAGGAGACTCATTTCAGCACCTATTCTGACAATACCATCTGGCTCGGAGGGGTTTGTCATCTACAGTGATGCTTCGGGCAAAGGTTTAGGATGTGTTCTTATGAAACATGGGAAAGTCATAACCTATGCTTCTCGACAACTGAAAGAATATGAGAGGAATTATCCTACTCATGATTTAAAGTTGGCTGCAGTCGTTTTTGCACTAAAGATTTGGAGGCATTACTTGTATGGGGAGAAATTAGAGATCTTTACGAATCATAAAAGCCTCAAATATTTCTTTACTCAAAAGGAACTCAACATACGACAATGACGTTGGCTTGAACTGTTGAAAGATTATGATTATACCATCCAATACCATCATGGAAAAGCGAACGTGGTAGCTGACGCATTGAGTAGAAGATCATATGCGGGTACGAGTGCGATATTGACAACGCAAAGGCCCATTTTGTGTGACTTGCAAAGGATGGAGATAGAGTTAAAGACTCCAGGGACCCATGTGATGATAGCGAATATACGAGTAGACCCGACATTAATTGATAAAGTTAAAGCTGCTCAAGCTACAGACCTGGAGGTGATGCGTATGAGGAAGAAAGTGCAAGAAGGTGCTATGCCGGAAGCAAGAATCGATGAAGAAGGAATACTTCTAGTCAACTCCAGACTTTGTGTTCATAAAAACCCTGATTTAAAGTATAGAATCATGATGGAGGCGCACAACACACCGTTTGCAATCCATCCTAGGAGTACCAAAATGTATCCTGATCTTCGTCATACATTTTGGTGGAGCAATATGAAGAGAGAGATAACGTTGTTTATCTCAAGGTGTCTAACTTGTCAACGAGTCAAGGCGGAGCATCAAGTGCCAAAAGGTCCATTGCAACCACTTAAAATTTCAAAATGGAAGTGGGAGTACATTACCATGGATTTCGTTACTGGTCTTCCCAAGGTTTCTCAAGGCATAGATGCGATTTGGTTCATTTTTGATAGATTGACTAAGTCTGCTCATTTCTTATCGATACGAGAAACTTATACACTTAAACTTCTTGCTAATATGTATATAAACGAGATTGTAAGATTGTATGGTATGCCAATATCCATAGTTTCTGTTCGAGACCCAAGATTCACTTCAAGATTTTGGGTTAGTTTGTAAAAAGCTATGGGCACGGATTTACGATTTGGTTCGGCATATCATCCTCAGACGGACGGACAATCAAAGAGGACTATTAAACTCTTGAAAATTTATTAAGACTTTGTGTCCTTGACTTCAAGAGAAGTTGGGACAAGTTCTTACCGTTGGTGGAGTTTTCATACAACAACAGTTATCAAGCAAGTATTGGCATGGCTTCATTCAAAGTGTTGTATGGAAGAAAGTGTTGTTCTCCAGTATGCTGGGATGAGGTGGGTGAAGCAACATTGTTGGGACTGGAGTTGGTACGTATGACTACGGAAAATATTCAAACGATCCGACAATGTATAAAAACCTCACAAGATCAACAAAAGAGTTATGTTGATCTTCATCGAAAGGACGTGGAATTCGATATTGGAGATCATGTGTTGTTACGTGTTGCTCCATGGAAAGGAGTTACGAGATTTGAAAAGAGAGGAAATCTCAATCCTCGATTCATTGACCCATTTTTAATCCTCGAACGAGTAGAAACTGTGGCCTATAGACTCACTTTACCGCTAAGTATGTCTCGTGTTCATAATGTTTTTCATATATCTATATTACGTAAATATGTGAAAGACCTGAATCACATTATTGAGTTAGAACTGGACGAAATAGCGGAAGATTTAACATATGAGGAGGTTCCTGTTAAAATCTTGGATAAAAAGAAGCATATTCTACGCTCCAAGGTTATACCTCAAGTCAAAATTTTGTGGAGGAACCACGATGTTGAGGAAATGACCTGGGAATTAGAATCTGAAATGAAATCAAGGTATCCTTACATCTTCGACATACTAGATACGTACCCTAATTTTGAGGGCGAAATTTCATAAGAAGGGGAGGTTGTAAGACCCCAATTTTTTTTAATAAAGATGATTTTTCTATAAATATCATTTTTGAATATTATGGAATGAATTTGATATAATGTTATAGTTGTGTGTAAAATTTATAAATTTTGCTAAGTATGCAAGTTGTTATAAAATATTCGATTGGTCGGGGAATATTTTTTTTGTCGGGAATATTCGTACAATAGCACAATCATTGGAGGACTCCACAATAGAATTATTGTCGGATTGAGAAAATGACAAAAATATTTTATAAATAATGGCAGAGGTGTTATTGTTAAAACTGTTGAACTACCCGGTAGTAAAAGTACAGTAATACGCGTGGTTGCATAGTAGTACACGGTATTGATTATTGATGCTTACGTGAGAAGTCACTCATTTATACTCAATTATTACTACAGTAATTGCTGCATCATATCTCTCATATTATTGATTCGATTATTGTCACAGTATCATTTGCATTATATGTTATATTATTAAATCAATAATTTGGACGATAAAGTTATTCATATTATTAAATTGCAATATTTACAATGTCTAGAAGTTCTGTCAAGGAGATGTTTGGTCACCTAATTGCGCGCCAATAGGGAGAAATCTTTATTGGAAAGCCCCCTCTTTCCTGGGAACAATCTGGTTGCTAAATATTATGAGTTATAATATTAATGATGAATAAGTTCGTGTTAATTAAAGATGAATTTAATAGTTTCATTATGTTGGTATTATTTGTGTTAGTAGAAATCGACATCTATTCGGATGATAATTGATGTCTGGAGGTTATATAGTTCAATTGGGTATTCGGGGAACTTTTCGTGTCAGAGTACTATTCACGAGTTACTATTTACTTAGTTACTATTTACTCTAGTATTGTGCATTCGAGTATTTGGGTATAGGGGTGATCATTCGGTTATAACCGAACCGAATAAGCTATTCGGTTATAACCGAAAACCGAAATAATGATGATTTTGCTATCCGAACTAATAACCGAAATTTAACAATAACCGAATTACCGAATACCGAATTACCGAATTGTAATTTCGGTAATTCGGGAAAAAACCGAATTACTGTTATTATTATTATTATTATTATTATTATTATTATTATTATTATTATTATTATTATTATTATTATTACTATTATTATTATTATTACTGTTATTATTATTATTATTATTATTACTATTATTATTATTATTATTATTACTATTATTATTATTATTATTACTGTTATTATTATTATTATTATTATTATTATAATATTATTATAAAATTAATTTTTTAATAAGTAATGTTCGGTTATTCGGATACCCGAATAACCTGTTTTTTCAAACCGAAACCGTAACCGAATAGTGAATAATAATTCGGATATAACCGAAATTGTAAAAAAACCCGAAAAACCGAAAGCAATCGGTTGTTGGGAACAACCCATTTTTGGCCAGCCGCTACAGCTTGTACCGGCCCTTATGTAAATTTTTTTTTTATAAGCCGCTACAGGCTGTATCGGCTGGCCAAAAATGGGTTGCTCCCAACAACCGGTTGCTGTGGATGGAATCTCATATAATATATATATATATAGTCCATCGATCACGTCCGGACTCTCGGACTTTCTTAAAATTTATTGAGTATATAATAAATGAATCGAGTCGAGTCGAGTATTGAGTTGTTCAGTTTGGTTCACAAAATTTATTGAGTATATAATAAGATTTGATTGAGGATTGTTTAGCTATTGAGTCGAACACGATTTCAAAACGAACCCAATCAATTTGAATTTTTCGAACAAATATAGTTCGAGTATCAATAGAAAATTATAATTTGAGGATGTTCGAATAATTTACTCATATTTGAATCATTTATATTTCGAGTCAAGCTCGAATCAAACTTTTAATCGAACGGATACAAATCGAACCCGAACTATTTGTTCATTTTATAATTTTAGTCATTAATTTCCTAACCAGTGAAAAATGGACACGACAACAGTCTTCAAATGAACGGAAGCACATGTAGTCACCGATGCGTACGCCCACATTTATGTTTTGTAAATTAAATTGTACGCTCTTTCAACTTTACAGCCCATGAAAGCTGTACGTACTACCGTTGATTAGCCGGGTTGAAATTTAAGATCCGCGTTTAATTTTTATTTATTTAAATACTAAAATTATTTAATTATTTTGGTTTATAAATAATTCCAAAGTTTTGTTTATTGTGTAAGTATTAGGCAAAGATAGATAAGTTAAAAGCTTACTTGCGTTCACTCAATCCTCTTTTGGACGATATTTAAGGAAAATAATAGAGAAATGATTTATAAATTTATGGTAAAATTGAATTGTGACTTTTATGAAATTCTAAATAAAGAGTAGTAGTTAGTATGAAATTGACTTTGGTGAATTGATCAATACAATGTCCATACGCAGGCGAAAAGTGATCTCTATCTGCATATTAGCACTGTATTGATCAATTGACCAACTTAATATGGAGTTAACTTCATGATAACCGGATCTCACTAAATGATAAAGATAAAATATATTAAGGTGAATATATTCTTGATCCCTACTTATCACACACATATATATATAGAGAGAGTCCGGATCCAGTCCGGACTCCCGCATTTTCTTAAAATGCGATTTTTTTTTTAAAAAAAATAACTAATTTTTTTTTTAATATTTTATGGAACTGAAATTTTTATATAATACAGTGTTTTGGATGTGATTTGGATACGTATAACAAAACAGGTACAGACTGTACATATATTTTTTGGTATAGGTATCCAAATCACACCCAAAATATTATATTATGGAAAAATTTCAGTTCCATAAAATATTAAATTTTTTATTATTATTTTAAAAAAAAAACCAAAAAAATATATATAAAGGGTTCGAATTTTCTCCCATCAGGGAGTCCGGACCTGATCTATTTTCTCTCTCTCTCTCTATATATTGATATAAATTTGTGATCATATGCAGAGTTTATAAGAAAGTTTAGGAGAGAGTATCAACTAAGATTATAATCTCATTCATTACACTAATCTTAAATTTCTCCCAATACATATGTAGCAACACAAATATTACTTTAGTAAAACAATTATTTACATTGATTTTTATATTTTTTTGGCTTAAATGCATATTGAGAAAAAAATGAAAAAATAGAAGATGAGTAATGGATGGATCCTTATCCATTAAATAAATTTCATTTTTATCAATGGTAGATCCTATATATATAATTTTTTATATTTAAATTATGAACCCAACTTAAATATGTTTAAAAATAAAATTATTTTGTGATAGTATTTTAGTGTAATTAAGCCATCTTGTAAAAGAAGGGATGAGTATTACAAATTGATTTTTTTTAAAGAAACTTTAATACTCCACCCAATTACTCCATGAACAAATGAAGGGTATTTCCGTCAGTCCATCTTTTTCTTCCCGGTTGGTTCTCCGTAACTCTCTGTTTTTCTTTATCCTTTTGTAATCCGCACGACAATTTTTACGTTCCCAGAATTACAAACCCATCATCACTTTTACATTCATTCGTACGCGTATCTGTATTTCTTTTCTGTATATACATATATATATATATATATACACACACAGAGGACGCTCAGCTCTCCTCACTTCTCGCTGTGGTGGTCTCTTTTTTATCATTCATTATTTCCTTGTTTGAGCCATTTCTGTCTCTCCTTCATTACAAAGGGCTCTGTTTTTCTCTCTCTCTGCTTTCCTTATTGATTGATCCTGTTCCGGACCTGGATCAAATTTGTAAGTTGAAACCTTGATCTCTCTTCTTCTGTAAGTTACGTTCATTATTGCAATGATTGAAGTTTATGATGCGGGTATTCTTTAATTTCGTTAGATCTGCTATAAACAGTAGTTCATTTGAAGGGCATTTTGCTTAGTTTGATTAGATCTGTTTTTTAGTATGCATTACGTGCATGGGTTTTGTCTTTATGGATAATTGAGTAATGGGTTATTGTTATTTTCTGCATTTTCTGTTGGATCTGGTAATGGTTGGTTAGATTTGATTGAATTGTATTTAATTTAAATCTGATCTCTTATAACTAACTCTCGGTTTGTTGTTGATGATCCACCTTGTCAAGTCTTTTGGTCCCTCTATACTTGTTTAATGTTCTTCATTTTTTGCTGTATTTTATATAAAATGCTAGTCTTCCTTTATTTATTTTTCATATAAAATGGACATCAGGCCTTTGTATTAATTCTGTTCAAGCTCGTTGTGTTGTTTTGTTTGGTTTCATTGGGACTTTTCTTTTATTCGGGGTCCTGGGGTGTTGGTTTAGTAATTTATTTGCTTGTGAAATCATTGTTGGGTCTGGATCTAAATTAAAATTTCAATTTTTCTTATTAGAAACTGCTTTGGTATGGCTAACTATACCCCCAAGAATATCCTCATAACTGGGGCTGCTGGATTTATCGCATCTCATGTTGCTAATCGTCTCATTCGGAGCTACCCCGACTACAAGATTGTTGTGCTTGATAAGCTTGATTACTGTTCAAATCTTAAGAACCTGAACCCCTCTCGATCATCTCCCAACTTTAAGTTTGTCAAGGGGGATATTGGCAGTGCCGATCTTGTCAACTACCTTCTCATCACTGAGTCGATTGACACAATAATGCACTTTGCTGCCCAGACCCATGTTGACAATTCCTTTGGCAACAGTTTTGAGTTCACCAAGAACAACATTTATGGCACCCATGTGCTTTTAGAGGCCTGCAAAGTGACCGGCCAGATCAGAAGGTTCATCCATGTAAGTACTGATGAGGTCTATGGGGAGACGGAAGAGGATGCTGTTGTGGGAAATCACGAAGCTTCGCAACTCCTCCCTACAAATCCATATTCAGCCACAAAAGCTGGGGCTGAAATGCTTGTTATGGCTTATGGTAGGTCATATGGTTTGCCTGTGATAACTACTCGAGGAAATAATGTATATGGCCCCAATCAGTTTCCTGAAAAGTTAATTCCAAAGTTCATCCTTTTAGCCATGAGAGGAAAGCAACTTCCTATCCATGGGGATGGTGCCAATGTGCGGAGTTATCTCTATTGTGAGGACGTTGCTGAAGCTTTTGAGGTCATTCTTCACAAGGGAGAAGTTGGTCATGTTTACAATATTGGGACAAAGAAGGAGAGGAGAGTGATTGATGTTGCCAAAGATATCTGTAAACTTATGTCAATGGATCCTGAAACAAACATTAATTTTGTGGAGAACAGGCCATTTAATGATCAGAGGTACTTCTTAGATGATCAGAAGTTGAAAAACTTGGGCTGGTCTGAGCGGACTACGTGGGAAGAGGGATTGAAGAAGACTATGGATTGGTACACTAGCAACCCTGATTGGTGGGGAGATGTCTCTGGAGCATTGCTTCCTCATCCTAGAATGCTGATGATGCCTGGTGGAATTGAGAGACACTTTGATGGGTCTGCTAATTGTGACTCTGAATCTTCTCATGAAGCAGATAAAACTACTCAGTCCCAAGTGGTGGTTTCGAACTCCAAAAGCAGCAGCTCTCCTCAGAAACCATCCTTCAAGTTTTTGATTTATGGTAGGACTGGGTGGATTGGTGGTCTACTTGGAAAACTAAGTGAAAAGCAAGGAATTCCATACGAGTATGGAAAGGGACGTCTAGAAGACCGCTCACAACTTTTGGCCGATATTCAGACTGTTAAGCCCACACATGTTTTTAATGCTGCTGGTGTGACTGGCAGACCCAATGTTGATTGGTGTGAATCTCATAAGACAGAAACAATTCGTACCAATGTTGCTGGTACGCTAAATTTAGCTGATGTTTGCAGAGACCAGGGACTCCTGATGATAAATTTCGCTACTGGATGCATATTTGAGTATGATGCTGCACATCCAGAAGGTTCCGGAATTGGGTTCAAAGAAGAAGACACACCCAATTTTCACGGTTCTTTCTATTCGAAGACCAAGGCCATGGTAAGTTCGCCATCTCATTCTGAAACTATTACCCCCCACTCCCACCCTGAACCATAATATAACTGAATGCATATTCATGTACTCTATTTGTTTGTAATCAGGTTGAAGAACTACTGAAAGAATTTGACAATGTTTGCACACTCAGAGTTCGGATGCCTATATCTTCCGACCTCAGCAACCCACGCAACTTCATCACTAAAATCAGCCGTTATAATAAGGTGGTTAATATCCCCAACAGTATGACCATCTTGGATGAGCTTCTACCTATTTCAATTGAGATGGCAAAGCGGAACTTGAGAGGCATATGGAACTTTACCAACCCTGGAGTTGTTAGCCATAACGAGATTCTGGAGATGTACAAGAAGTATATTGATCCAGCCTTCCAATGGGCTAACTTCACTCTGGAAGAGCAAGCCAAGGTGATCGTAGCGGCTCGAAGCAATAATGAGATGGACGCGTCCAAGTTGAAGAAAGAATTCCCCGAGTTGCTATCAATCAAAGAGTCGTTGATCAAGTACGTCTTTGAACCAAACAAAAAAGCTTAGTAGGCATTCTAGAGTAGTAAATTTGAGCCTTCCTCTGCATTATCAGTTAGGCTATATGATCTTTAATTACCTTTGTAATGCTAGTCATGTCATTAGTCATTCTTAGCTTCAGTTCATTATTCTTGTCATTATATATCTATCTTGAATGTTTATTAGAGTGGTTCTGCTCTGCTAGAGGCTTTTCCATATATTTTTCGCCCATTACAATCAATTACCAGTCTCAGTGATGCTCCATTCCGGAGAAACTTGTTTAGTAGGGCATTCTCTCTAGACGAATGTTCTCTATTCAAGCTAGCAGGATTTCTAACATTTTTATTCTCCAAACTGCAAATATTAGCCTTGTTTTATTTCTCCCCCGTTAATAAACCGTGTGATTGATCTACTTGTGGATATGGTATCTTCTGTGTTCTTTACAGAAAAAATGGAACTCTCTTGGAGAGAGGCATTCATATTAGAAATTCTACAAATAAAAGGTTAGTAAGTTCTAATTAATTATTTATAAATAAGCATTGGAAACTTCATTTTATCAAATAACAATTGCACGAGAACAAATAAAAGATGAGGTAAAAAGAAAGATTCATCTTTTTATTGATAATAGTATAAATAAAATAATATTCTCAAATTTGCTATCATAATTTTATCGTCACTGCCACTAATTCACTAAAACAATAATTTCTTATTTTTAAGGATAAATATGAAAAAAAAAACATTTTTAGTATTTACAAATTTTGAAATGAGACCTTTGTCGCCTACTTTTTTTGTTATATTCTTTATTAGAGAAAAATTTACTAAGCAATAATCTGCAACCAACCGATCAAGTGACCATCACAACAGAAAGCTTAACGTGCAGAGTTGATTCCAAGCCAGAGGTGACATATCATATAGCTCAATAGTACTTCTTTTCTCTAATCATATGGACTAAGGAATTGTTTACAAGTTGCTCAGAGAAACAACAGCTTTTAAGCTAATGTAGCCTGCCAGCCTCCATGCGAGGAGGGTCTTGGAAATGTTTTTTTTCCATCTGCTAGAGTATTATGTGGAAATGCATTACTTGTAGACTTTTAGTAGCCAGGTCACCTGCAATAAAGCTCTCCTGTCTAATTCTGTTGTCTTTGAAGACAACAATTTTGGGAAAACCAGATGCTATGGTTCAATTAGAAATTAATGAAGGAATATCATTTAACAAAATTATCTATATTGATGGGTTGAAGCACAATCTACTGAGTATTAGTCAATTATGTGATAAAGGGCATCAAGTAATCTTCTTACACAACCAGCGTCAAGTTCGAGACCTAGAAATCAACTCGTTGAAGTTGACTGGGATTAGAGAAAGCAACGTATATGTGGTTAATCTCGCTGAGCTAAATTATTCAGAAACAACTTGTTTCTTCGTCAAAATTTCAAAAGCTGACTGTGACACCGGAGATTATCCCATCTAAATTTCAAAAGCATGTTAAAACTTGTCTCTAAAGATCTAGTCAAAAACTTGCCAAAGTTGAGTTTTGTCAAAGAAAGACATGCATGGCCTGTCAATTTGGAAAGCAAACGAGGAACTCATTTAAAAGCAAGGCAGTGAATTTAAATGAGAGACCCCTGCAGTTGTTGCACATGAATTTATTTGGGTCTGTACCAATTGCCAGCCTTGGAGGTAAAAGATATTTACTGGTGGTAGTAGATGACTTCACCAGATTTAGATGAGTATTTTTTCTAAGCTCTAAGGACGAAACCAACACCCAACTAATTAGATTCTTTAAGCTGGTTATGAATGAGAAGGGCGAGAAAATCAAGGCAATAAGGAGTGATCATAGAAAGGAGTTTGATTTCTCTGGGGTAAATAAGTTTTGCTGATAATGACATTCATCATAATTTCTTAGCTCCAATAACTCTACAACAAAATGGAGTAGATGAGAGAAAGAATAAAATGTTGATCGAAGCAGGAAGAACACTGCTGGTTGCAGCTCGTCTCGCATAATACTTTTGGGCAAAAGTTATCAATACTGTTTGCTATACTTAGAACAGATCCCTAATTCACTCTACGCTAAAGAAGACACCCTACAAGTTATAGAAATGAAGAAAGTCAAACATCAGTTACTTCTATCTGTTTGGTTGTGCGTGCAACGTCCTCAACAATAGCAAAAAGTACTTAACGAAGTTCCAGTCTACTTCAGACGAAAGGATTTTTCTTGGATATTCTATGGAAAACAAAGCCAACAGAGTGTTCACTAAGAATTCATTGATCGTTGAAGTCTCTATTCATATATCTCTTTCGACGAAATTGACTTAGGAATGTATAATTTAATGAAATCATAGAGGTGGAACCATTAATCGTAGAGCAGAAGAACCCTATGGTCGCAGAAGCAGAAGTCGTAGAGCAAAACCCAACGATTATAATGCCAAACTTGGAGATTGTAGAGTCCTTAGTTCCAAGTATGGAAACTCTACAAATTGATGGAACAACATAAAAAGAACCATGTCTTGAAGGACTAAGACAAAAAGGCACAAGGACATATGTTCCATTTAGAAGCAAATGGGCAAGATATCACACTCAAGATCTGATTATTGGCGATCCCAATGCTAGGATAAGGGCAAGGTCGGCTACTCAAAATGAGTGTTTCTTCCTAAGTTTTCTCTCTCAAATGGACCCCAAGAAGATCGAAGAAGTCATGGAAGACTCATGTTGGATTGAAGCTATGCAAGATGAGTTGAATCAGTTTGAAAAAAGTAAAGTATAGAGGCTAGTTCCAAGACCGAAGGATCATTCAATCGTTGACACTAAGTGGGTTTTTAGAAATAAAATGGATGAAGATGGTGTGATCACAAGGAAAAAAAATTGGTGGTCAATGGCCATTCGCAGGGAAAAAAATGATCAACTATGATGAGACCTTTGCTCTTGTTACTAGATTGGAAGCCATCAAAATGTTTCTAGCCTATGCAACCCACATAATGTTCAAAGTCTTCCAAATGGATGTCAAGAGTGCTTTTCTGAATGCAGAACTCCAAGAAGAGGTATACATAGAACAACCTCCAGGTTTTGTTAATCCAACTCTTTCTAATTACGTATACAGATTAGATAAAAAACTTTACGGTTTAAAGCAAACACCTAAGGCATGGTATGAAACACTCACTACTTTCCTAATTGAAAATGGATTCACTACATTATTCTTTAGGAAGCACAAAAATAAAATTTTATTAGCTCAAATCTATGTAGATGATATTATCTTTGGTTCTATTGACGAAAAATTGTGTGAGAGATTTGCCAAGTTAGTGCAGAGCAAATTTGAGATGAACATGATGGGTAAGCTGAACTACTTCCTTGGACTTCAAGTGAAGCAGTCTGATGAGAAAATCTTCATCAATCAAGTCAAGTACATCAAAGACCTATTTGAAAAGTATGGCATATCTCAAGGGTACTCCATATTTAGGATTGTGGTATCCCAATGAGTCTCCCTTTAATTTAATAGGTATTTAGATGCAGATTTTTCATAATGCAAGATTGACAAGAAAAATACTAGTGGCACATGTCAACTACTAGGCAATAGACTTGTCTCATAGTTCAACAAGAAGTAGAACTCAGTGTCAATTTCAACTGCAGAAACTGAGTACATTGTTGTTGGAAGCTGTTGTGCTTAAATTTTGTGGATGTAAAATCAGTTGGCTGACTATGGGTTTGATTTCAAGTCTATTTCCATATTTTGTGATAATAAAACTACTATATCTATAACCCAAAATCATGTCATGCATTCTAGGACTAACCATATAGACATCATATCTAATCATGTGCAAAATGAAAATATATCTTTACATTTTATATCAATTGAAAATCAACTTGCTGATATGTTTACAAAACCTTAGACGAATCTAGGTTTAATAAGTTAATAAGTGAGTTAGAAATACTTAATCTGCATTGTTAGTATTATGTCTTCAATGCTACTGTTCGGGAGCATTTTAACGACCTTCACGTGGGCCGAAGGCCTGACGCTAGAAGGGCTTTAGGAGACCATTGGGCTGAATCCCATGGAGAAGTTGGAGGTGTTCGGATCGGCGTCCGAGTCCTTTTGGGCCGGAGCCTCACTTTAGTGGATGTTCTTAGGGTTCGGTGTCTGAGTCCTTTGGGTCGGATACCTTACCCTGTCGTGTGGGGTTCGGGGTCGGGTCTTCGAGTCCTTTGGGCCAAAGCCCAGACCTGATGGTGGGATTGTTTGGGCCTGCACAGTGGGCTCTCCTGTGTGCAGAGTTCAGGATCCTAACCATAGTTGAATAAGGTAACTCCAAAGGTAGTGGTTGGATTGGATTCCACTTGCACCTTTTAAGGAGATTGTGTTGGACCCGAGTTATGGTAACTACCATGACTTGGAGTCCTAATCCGACTCAGAGAAGGATTCTAAAGGTAGTGAGCACTATAAATACAAGGCCAAGGTTATAATTAATAGGTAATACCTACTTTTGAGCACTAAACACTTAACCTCCATTGTTAAACCTTGTGAACGGCCTGTACTTATTCTCACACTGGAGCTATCCCCCGGCGGCACAAGCCGTCAAGCTTCTGTGTGATATGTTATTGTGCAGCTTCTGTCCTAACCTTTCGCACACCTGACTATTCAAGTCTCCAATTATAAGTATCTTACAATCAGAGACTTGGGGGAAATGTTCGGGAGCATTTTACCGACCTTCACGTGGGCCGAAGGCCTGACGCTAGAAGGGCTTTAGGAGACCATTGGGCTGAAGCCCATGGAGAAGTTGGAGGTGTTCGGGTCGGCGTCCGAGTCCTTTTGGGCCAAAGCCTCACTTTAGTGGATGTTCTTCGGGTTCGGTGTCCGAGTCCTTTGGGTCGGATACCTTACCCTGTCGTGTAGGGTTCGGAGTCGGGTCTTCGAGTCCTTTGGGTCGAAGCCCAGACCTGATGGTGGGATTGTTTGGGCCTGCACATTGGGCTCTCCTGCGTGCAGAGTTCAGAATCCTAACTATAGTTGAATAAGGTAACTCCAAAGGTAGTGGTTGGATTGGATTCTACTTGCATCTTTTAAGGAGTTTGTGTTGGACCCGAGTTATGGTAACTACAATGACTAGGAGTCCTAATCCGACTCGGAGAAGGATTCTAAAGGTGGTGAGCACTATAAATACAAGGCCAAGGTTACAATTAACAGGTAATAGGTACTTTTGAGCACTAAACACTTAGGCTTCATTGTTAAACCTTGTGAACGGCCTGTACTTATTCTCACACTGGAGCTATCCCCTGGCGGCACAAGCCGTCAAGCTTCTGTATGATCTGTTATTCTGTAGGTTCTAGCGCGTGGATTATGTGATTAGACGCGCCGGCAAAACTTGGCGTTAACAGCTACTAACAGTGCAGGAAATGATTGTAGAATTGTTCAAGTTCATAAAGATATCCTTAAATCGTAGAATGATAGCTCATAAGAAAAGTTTTGTAGATCAGCTTGTAGAGTGAAAAAAGATCGTAGAGTAGTTCGTCGAGTGAAGGACCTCGTAGAGTGGATCGTTGAACAGTAGGCTAACGAAGCGTGAAATGACTTTCACAAGTTTACTCTACGTTATTTATCAAGTCGCGGCCGTGAAAAGAAAAAGTTACTGCGCTATAGTTGTGAATCGTAGAATTGAAGCAACGTACATTCAAACAGTGCCCATCACGTGTACCACTCAGCAGAATTAGAGGGAAATGATACAAAGTCATTTTAAATTTTTTCATCTAACTTTTACTCTTCACATTTGCAATTTGAAATCTAAGTTTTCAAACCCTCTCTAACTTCCGAGTCCTAGCCCTCAAAGTTCAGAAATCTTAAACACTTTCGTTTTGTTTTCAATTCAAATTTCTCAAAGAAAATGGCAACTCACTAAGTAGTCATCAACAACCAAATGTGATTTGACAGGTTTGATACAACAGAGAAGAGATTCATTAAGATTATTGTCTTGATTCAAAAGGCTGGTTTCTAGGGATTGTTGACGTCAATACAAGGATCTACACAAAACTGATAGAGTAATTCTATCTAGGAGCTGTCTGTGCTAATGGAATTCTTGTAACAAAAGTGAAGGGTTTCACTCTTCAAATTGATGTGCTAAAGTTGAATCTTCATCTGGAGTTCGTGAACCAGGGAATCACCTCCTCTGACGAGGTTGATGTCAAGGAAGAACTGAAGCTGATGGGTCACAAAAAGAATCCGCAACTTAAGGGGATAAAGAAGAAGGAATTTTCCCAGTAGTACGAGTTCCTTAACGACATCATTGGCAAATGTATTTTGTGCAAAGACGCTGCTCACGATTCAATCAGTGAGCTACAACTGAAAATCATGACTGCAATCATCATGAAGATGAAAATCAATTTTGGCGCAATCTTCATGAGCTAATTAGCTAAATGGATCGATGATGCTAAGAAAAAAAACCCATCAATGACAAAGATGTACTATGGCAACTTCACCAGTATCATCTTGAAAAAGAGGATGAAAAAGCTGAACGGAGATCAAAAAGGGCAAAACTCTTAATGTAAATAAGAATATTACTCCCAAGCTCTTCGACAACGGGAAGAAAACCCCAGTTGAGATTCTCCGATCAAGGCAGTCTGAAGGAAGTGATCAAACCATCAGCGTGGTTCAAAAGTCTGCCAAGTCCAAAGCCAAAAGGAAAGTGGTTGCTATCCAAGAAGAAGCTTCTCAGGGGCCTGCTGCTTGTCAGGCACCTGAAGCTTTAGTTTCAACAGAAGAGCAACCCATTCAGTAGAATTTTTCGCCAATTTATCGACTCGAACTTCAAGAGTTCAACAAATGATTCCAAGCAATTGGGCTAAAAGTTATTCAGGGAAATTCAATAAAAGAGTTGTGCCTCAATTAATGAGTTTGACCCAAAGATTATTGGACCAAGGCTAATTGATTGGGCTGACACAATTGGATAATTGATTCAACATAAATTCCTAGCAGCCTATGGATTACATATTACATGGAAAGACAATTTGATTTTGTTTCCTAAAATATTTGGCAAATTTATTTGGATAATTTACATATTCTATTACATTTTTAAAAATAATTACAACAATAGTGCCCTCATAAAAATTTTACACAACTAATATACTTCCATATTTATTTACAATACTAGTGCAATACATAATTACCAAAAAAGTGTAATCTTATCTTTTTAATTATGCACACGATTTTCTCCCCCATCTCTCCCACAATTTTCTCCCCATCTCTCCCACGATTTTCTCCCACTCCATTTTTGTTTCCCTTTTTCTTCTCCTCCCTCCCTCCGCCTCCTCCTCATCCTCCTCCTCCTCCTGTCCAACCCCTCCTCCCACCTCACGCCTCCCCCTCCTCCCCTCCTCCCGCCTCCACCTCCCCACCCCCTCCCTCTCCTCCCGCCCCTTTCTCCTACTACTGCCGTCCCCCTCCTCCTCCTCCTCCTCCTCCTCCCCCTCCCCCTCCCCCTCCCCCTCCCCCTTCCCCTTCCCCTTCCCCTTCCCCTTCCCCTTCCACTTCCACTTCCACTTCCACTTCCACTTCTTCCTCCCTTTGCCTTCCCCCTCCTTCCGCCCCCGCCTCCGCCTTCGCTTCACCTCCCCTCCCTCCGCCCCCCCTTTCTCCCGCCTCCCCCTCCTCACTCCTCCCCCTCTTCCCGCCCCCCTTTTCTCCTCCACCCTTCTCTCCCCCCACACCCCACGCCCCACCCCCCTCCTCCTCCTCCTCTCGCCCCTCCCTCTCCTCGATCCCTCCGCCTCCCACCGCCACCGGTCCATTCTTTATTTTCACCTGTAACGAAATCTTCCGATAAGGTAACCAATTCAGTTTTATTAGGTTACTAATTTATTTTGGATGTGATGCAGTTGGTAATCAAACTTCATGTAATTGGTTACCAAATCATTTGATAAGGTAACCAATTCAGTTTTATTAGCTTACTGATATATTTTGAATGTGATGCAGTTGGTAACCAAAATTTATGCAGTTGGTTACTAAACTTTTCGATAAGGTAACCAATTTAGTTTTATTAGGTTACTAATTTATTTTGGATGTGATGCAGTTGGTAACCAAATTTCATATAGTTGGTTACCAAACCATTTGATAAGTTACCAATTTCGTTTGAATGTGATGCAGTTGGTAGCCAACCATTTATACAAAGGTAACTATTTTATTGTTTATGAGTAATAAAATAGTTATAAAAAAATTTAGAACATTAATAGTTACATCTATTTATCTTTAAACTTTTTGTAGGGCGAATCTTCTTCTTATTCTCATTGGTGTTTTGGACAATGGAGATTTGCGGCGGAGTATCGGCGGTGTAGCGTTCAAA
Organism: Panax japonicus; assembly: GCA_020205505.1. Classification (NCBI taxonomy): domain Eukaryota; kingdom Viridiplantae; phylum Streptophyta; class Magnoliopsida; order Apiales; family Araliaceae; genus Panax; species Panax japonicus. The sequence goes on along the minus strand of CM035092.1, from coordinate 75,077,015 downwards.
GTGTATGTTAGGGAGATGAAGATTTGAATTTGAATATTTAAATTTGAATTATTATTTTGAATTTGAATTTATTTTTGTTGTTAGATCTAAATATTTGAATTTGAATTATAGCAGTTATTTGTCCTTGATTTTAGGTTTCCTTATTAGTGTGAATTGTACTATTTTTGTAATAATTACCTTCTTTTTGTAATTATTTAGTTGATGCACTTTTCTAGTAATTACTTTTTATTTGTTGTATACTTATGTAAATGACCCATTATATTTTATCTTGTTTCCTTTTATTTGAAGTTAGCATAATTCTAAGGGGGTTTAATTTATTTAGATTGCAATTCTAAAGAATTCTATTAGGGTAAATTTATAGCAATAATTTTAGGGTTTTTATTAACATAATAACTTTCTAATTGCTTTATAGAAATAGGGATTTCTATTCCAAATTGGTTTGTAATTTCTATTAGGATTAGGGTTTTTGTAATTAGTATAAATAAGAGTTACATCTATTGTAATAAACACATTATTCATTATTCAATATACTTGTGAGATTAGTCTCTACTTTTGGTTGTTTGATGAATTCCTAAGTTATATTTTCTTACAGATTCAACTTTGACTTAACATACGACAATTCCTAAGTTATATTTTCTTACATTTTCTTTGAGATTCAACTTTCACTTAACATACGACAATTCATAGTTGTGTGTTGCGTCTTCTATCACATCAATCGTTGATTTTACTGAGATTATCGCTTCAATATAAGCAAGGGGGTCAAAGTGTTGTTGGTATCCATTCAACGCATATTTCCGAACGCAAACAATTGTACCAAAATTACCGTCTACATATAGGCGAGTGGTTAAGGTGTTATAAACAATCAATCGTACAACTATGTTAAAAATGATCGGGATAACGACCACCTCACGTAGGCGTGCCATGGAATGTATAATTTGGTATCAAAGCTAAACTTTTCTAGCAAGTTACTTATCCTTTGTATTTAAAAAAAATATACTTGTAACAACTAAAAATTAATAAATGAACCTCGTCTCTTGATTCGGTGGTTTAAGAGAGAACATAAAATCAACAGCAGTCTTGAGTTCGACTCCTACTAACATCAAGCATAGGAGTCACGCTAATCGCAACGCCGGAAAACTCCTATTTATTAAAAAAAATATTAATAAATGGCCAAATTCAAATAAGAAAAACTTTAATGGGTCAATGTAATCATGTTGAAACATACAGAATCTAAGAACAAAAACATACAGCTTGCAAATTAAAATTTAAATAGGCTCAACCGTCCACGATCTGTATTCATGCTAGAGTTAGGGTTTGGAAGAATGAGTTTTTCTCTTATCTGTTATAAAGCATAACACAAATGCAACGAACACTACTGATAGTATTATACATAACATATCAAACACTTTCTGGAAACTAAAATAGAACGAGCTTTCAATCTTCCTATCAATCCCATGTAACAAAACATAAAAGTATACCCAATTCAGATTTCCAAAAAGCTAAGGTAATCCAAAACAAATTCAAAAGTCTTGAAGAATAAATTTTTCAACAGGTAACCCGATTCTTATCTTCATGTCCCTTTTCTCCGAAATCAGATGAAAAACGAAGCATTGCGTCCTGCATTTTCCTCTGCATACCTAGCTAGCAATCAAAAATTTGCCAAATTAACACCACAATGCAATTTGTCATCCATAATCACAGATTGAGCAACCTGAAAACATGTAGTCCTTCCGGTTCCAACATCAATTGATTTTATATTTTGGAAAGGAGGTAGTATTCAAATGGACATATGGCATTAAAAATGTATTCATAAGGATCTAATGTTTTTACACTATTCAAAGAGAATTTGTCAGCACGGAACTGAAAGATTTATTAATACTTTATCTGGCTTCATGTACCAAGTGAGAGAGATTGGAAAAGTAGAAATTCTTCTTTTCACAAGGATTTGCTATCACCGTGGTCGGGGATTTAAAGCATAGCAATAGTAAGTCAACTGTGAGAATTCTTGTCTACTAGAATAACTGGATCTCAATCAATACATAACCAATTCCTTAACCACAACTTATCCTCTCCCACCCCTCCACCCTGAGTTGGACCCATACATGAGATTTTGAATTCTTAGATCTTATATTCCCATGAATTCAATTTTTATTTTTTGTGAAAGGAACACCCGACTTTAAAGAAAAGGAACACACTTGGCACACATTAGAATAAAGTAAGAAAAATTCGCAACTACAAATCATTCATTCCGGTCTTTACTTCCACAAAATGCAATCATGTACAAAGCAATTAATGCAAGAGAAAGGTTGAAAAAAGGAAAACATAGGCAGCACAAAAACTGAAAGCGGGTGAACTCGTTCTGAATACCAACTTTAAAACCATATAACAGCGGTGTAATTTAATTTATGAAAACAGAACCTTTTCTTTAAAGCATCAACTTAAAGGTTTAGTTGATACTAGAGTGTAAACCACTGCCTGGAGACATTAAAGGGAATCAAGCAGCTCTGTAGTAGCATCAAAAATTACACCCTAGCAAAGATAGGAATCAGGAACTGTTGCATGATAGGAAAATAATCCAATGAAAGAAGATTAAATCAGCACAAACATTGGGCACACATATGCATAAGTATATATACATATATAGGAAAATGATTAATGTTTACGTCGACTTTTTAATTGTCAGTTACGTGGATAAGTATTAGTGGTCGTGTTTAAGTATTAGTGATAACTTTTTTGGAGAGATGCGTAATATCAATCCCATATATTGAAAAGTTTCACAATTGTAATTCGGACATTCGGTGTAAATTTATAGCACTATATAGCAAGACATATATATATATATATATATATATATATATATATATATATATATATATATATATATATACGGGACCTATTCCATAGCAAGCGTTAACTATGGACACTATTCCAACAAGCTGATAAGTCGTCGTCCATTGTATGATCTAAAGGGTGAGATTGAATAAGACTTGGGTCTGGCCGCAACCGCTAGTAGGACTTGCGGCCAGTTCATCTCCCACTAGGACCTGCGGACTTGGCTTTTCAAACTGGCCAGGAAAATAAAAAAGGAATGTATCCTGGTAGCTGATCTGTGATCCATTGTATGTGCTCATCTTCTTTTTACTCCCTCCTATTCAGATTAAATGACGTTAGAGAGTTTAATTTTATTCTATGGAAGTGTCGTTTTGGAATCTCTATGTAATATTGCACAATTTTTTTCCTAATTTACCCCTCTATTTAATATGCTTAGTAAATGCAATTGTGGAGAGAGAAATAATTAATTTGGGACAATTGTGGAGAATGAGAAGAGACAATTGTGGAGAGAGAAATAATTAATTAGGGACATAAAAGACATTTTGTGTTATTTCTTAATAAGTGTGCTTAACTCTAAAATGTCATTTAATCTGAAAAGGAGGGAGTATTTCCCTGTATTCTGGACGCAAATCCTACTAGCGATCAGTTTGAAAGCCAAAACGAGGGCATAATAGTCATTAGTCTGGCCGCTAGTGGGAGTTATACTAGTCGCAGGTCCTACTAGTGGCCAGACTTTATTCAATTTCATCCCTTAGATCATACAATAAATGACCACAGATCAAATTGCTGGAATAAGTCCCTATATATATATATATATATATATATATATCAAAAGCAAAGATATTCTACATAAACAGGAAAAGTAAAGTTAATGAATCCATACCCACGTATAAATTAATTTGCTTCCACAACCACTGATAGTGCTAAATGGCTAGAGGATGGGTTGGTATCTGATACAAGAAAAGACAAGATTTTAATGAAAAATATAGATTGCGATAGTACTTAAGAAGCCAGATGCCAACCTTCTGATTCCATCCGCATCCAATCTTGCCCGCATATTAGAGCTTCTCGCATCCAATCTTGCCCGCATATTAAAGCTTCTCGAGTGTACGCATTAAGGGAACTGCGGTGATGGTCAAGCACTCTACCACCGTTCCTGAATGCCATTTCTGATGTAAGAGTGGACAAGGGAATACCCAATATGTCACGTGCCATCATAGATAAGATGGGGTACCTTGGTGTGTGAACTTTCCACCAATTTAATATGTTGAAATCATTGTTGCGAGGAAAAACTGGTTCCTCCAAATATTTTTCGAGGTCAGATAATATGCTGTGACTTTGCGAAGTTTCATGGAGGAATTTGTCAAAACCTCTTAGCCTATCTCTCGTACCATTACTAGTACTAGTTAAGCTGCTGCCAGTCCATGCCGAACCGTCATCAAGTGAACTTGAACCCAAAGAATACTCATTAAAAAGTTCCCTAATACCATCAGAAACCTCCTTAATGTGACACGGGGAATCACTAGGGTAAATCTGAGGATAGTAATACTCTACCAACTTCATTTTGAATCGGGGATCTAAGATGGCTGCTACTGCCAAACCAAAGCTGCACTTGTTCCAATATTTGTCGAATTTGATTTTCATCTTCAATGCCAAAGAGCTAATTAAATCATCAGGGTTCTTGCACCATTCCATCAACTGGATGTATACATCACATATCTCAGGAAAATATATGTTTGCAGTTGGATTTTTATTAACTGTAAAGACATTGGTCACTTCAACAAAAAGTTTAATATAGCCAGTAACAGAACTCAGCCATTCCCATTCTCCCTCAGATAGAGCCATTGTGTAAGCAGGGTCTTGCTCTTGCAGGATAGAGAAGGCACCCCTGTATTCCAAGGCTGTTTCAAGCATGATATGAGTGGAGTTCCACTGCATTGGACAATCAAGAGACAAACGCTTCTTGCTATTGATACCAACCTGCTCGGCAATCTCATAGAATTTCCCTTGGGTGGCTTGTGAGCTCTTAACATACCTTACGCTTTCTCGAATTTTACTAGACACGTCTTGAAGTGCCTCCATAGCTTCCCGAACAATGGATTTTAAAACATGCGAAGCACATCTCACATCAAACAACTCACCATTCTTTAAAAGAGGTTTGTTTTGGGAGAGCCAATCTTTGATTCTGTAGGAAATATCATCATTGGTGAAACAGTCATCAAATGTCATCGAAAACAGCTTACGGTCAATTTCCCAATTCATTAAACATTTTATAACTACTTCTGAAAGTGAATCATCGGTATGAGAAGAATCCAATGTTACAAAACTCAATATCTTCTTCTGCAACTTCCAATCCTCATCAACATAGTTTGCTGTTAAACACAAGTACTCCTCATTTTCTAGTGAGACCCACATACAAACAGCCATGCTAATTCTGCCATGAAAATTGCGTATCATCTCAAACACCTTCTGTTTCTCTTTCCCATAAATTGTCATACAGTCAGACTCAATAACACTATTAGTCATAACCTCAAATGATGGCTGAAGATTTTTCACAAAAATTTTGAATCCAACATGCTCAACCATGGCCAGAGGGTAACCATGCAACATGATCATACGAACAAGGTCCAGGCGACTCCGCTCTTGATTGAATTTTATACTTCCAAGGTTGATGGTTTCATCTTTTTTCTGCTCATGTTCATATGTGTAGGTGGTTATGGGAATTATAGCCTCCCCTTTTATTTTCCCTTCATCACAGTTGACATTTGTAAGGCCAACATTAGTTTCTTTTCTCTTTTTCTTTGCTGAAAGTATTTGAGAAACATCGAAATTGGATCTCTTCAAACACCTTATCAAATGATTTCTCAAATGAGTAGTTCCACTGTTACTTGATCCACTAAGCTTCTTTGTACAATGTACACAAACAGCATAACAGATGTCAGCCTTTCTAACTCGTTCAAAATGATTCCATACAACAGAAGTCAACCTCTTTGATTTCTTAGCAGGTATTTCACTTGCTACTTCCATCACATGAAGCTAATAGTTGATACCTGAACATCAAATGATAACACTAAGTAATTATGGCTCTTTCGAAGTATAAGAATATAACTATTATAACCTCAAAAAGAAAACACAATCACTGAATGAGATATTTGTCAGAATATTAAATAATAATCCTGGAAAAGATAGTTACTTTTTTAAGTTTTATTTTTTCCAAAAATGAGTCAAGTTTTGAAAGTGCAAGAGATATTAGGGATATTGGTTGAAAATACAATACTACCCTTTTAGTAGACCGGACATGTACTCCCAACATTATCTCACGTGAAATGATGTTTGACATATTTTGATTAAACTATTAGTACAAGCACATGGGTTGGGGCTAAGGGCATTAGCAGAAAGTTTTCCAAAAATTCAGGTTTTGTTCCTCAATTTTAATTTTTTTGGATAAGAAGAAATTTAATACTCCTTATGTCCTCAAACATGACTTCTTTGCCTGATAAGATCGTAAGAGCATAACAAAGCCTGATAAACCGTTAACATAATATAAAAATTAAACTAAAACTTGCAGATAAAAGAACAACAAAAAACAAACACGCCAAGGTCCTTAAAACAATAACTACACAGAAACTTTTCTCTCTGTATCAAACAGTATTATGAGAGAACCTACAAAACAACAATAAAAGCCAAAAGGACACTAGTATACTCAACAGTTTGTGAACTACATTTCCAAAAAAAAGAAGTTTATATAGAGCATGCTAGAAATGCATATACAACTCAATAACTAAGTACATCAAGATATGTATAGGACTAATAATAATTTTAAGAAATTGCTAACAATAACTAAGAATAATTTTCCAGAATGATAAATGAGCCTAAAGTTTCACTTTATCAATATGTCAATAATCCTAAGAGTAATTATAAAAAGACTGAAATTAATTGTTTTAAACTAGAAGAAGTAAATAATAGGTCCTGAGGTGCATGGATTAGGTAAATATGCCATTACTCCTAATTTAAACAAGGTGTCGAGATAGAAAATTTCATACACAAACCAACACTATACCCAGCATCAAGTATCTCCGTCAGAAATCAATCCATTAACTCCAAAGCTATTCTCATTCTTAAGCAACTTAGGCAACTTCAGTATTTATTTTATTTTCATTTCAATGATACGCAAGTACCTTTCAATTTTATAGAAAATCACATTTTTAACCAACAAAGTTAATTGCAAAATCTCTGCAACTTTTGAAATGTTCAATCAGAACTTTGTTGAGATCGAACCTGAGAAGTTGGGGTTAAACAGTTCCATATATAACTGTAAAAGCTACGTCAATGTGAATTGTTGAACATGTGATAACTAATTTGGAGTTTGAGGGACAAAGTAGGATATGCCAATGATACTATAAATGCCGATTCTTTCATAAATGGATAGATACGTGACATACTGGAAATGTCGAGTTACAAGAAAAATATTACAAATTAAAAAAGCAGTGATGTATATGTTCTTAGTGGAAGAATACAGACTTTACAACTGATAATTTATTTTACAGTATTCTAAAATGTATAAAAATTTTATTTCTTTTAGGAGTGTAGTGAATATAAATTTACAATAAAAATTTTAGATAAAAGCCGAAGATTTCACTGAAGATGAGAGAAAGGAAATATAACGCACGTGGAGGAAAGGAAAGACTTCCCAAAAGAAATACATAAGAATGAAAGCAGTGGATAAAATGATTCAGGAGTTAATGCTGTACTGCCCGCCATCCCTAAGAAGATTTGACAAAGGAACTCCTCTAAAAGGCTCCCAATCAGAAATCTGTATCTCTATTCGGTTGGTTTGTTTTAGTAACAAGTAATGCACAAATTCTAGACCATAATCCACTAATCTAGACCTTTGAAGTTTAGCAACCATATACATGCCTAGGAATCATTAAAAAACAAGAATCAAGCTAACAGGTCAATTCAAAAGTATTCAACCCATTTCCAGCAACAAAAAACCAAAACACTTAAGAAAAGGCCTCCAGTGGGAAAATGAGATAGAAAAAGAATATAAAATGAACACCAGTCCAACTAGTGCAGGGCAATGTTGAAAACACTCCTATAGTTTCTACCTTTCACAATCTTTTACTTTTCATATACTGTCCTTCACTCTCTTTTTGGAGTTCAGAATAAAGCTCAAATGTAACCACTAGCATTAATAGCAATCCATTATAGTACAAGAAAGCACTCCGGAATAGAATTGCTTAATTTTTCCCGGATCATGAAAATTCCTACACGACCCTAGTTTCCCCTAACATATATATTCCCTCTTGCATGTACTTTTTGAATTCTCTCATCCAAATATTTCAAAATTTTGAACTTTATTATAGAAACTGATCAAATAAATACACATAATAATATTGTACAAAAAACATTTCATTTCCACAATACCAAAATGAAAAGCTGAATTGTACGCATAAACTCATAATCATCAGCCACAACATTTACTTCCAATTAAAGTTGAAAATTTTCCAGAACAAAAGGAATCCACCAATTTTCAGTGCCACATTCCAAAACCACGTAAATTTATAGGCAAAGAAGCTTAAATACTTGATGATACAACAAAATTGAGATATAATTCAGACCTGTAATCGAATGTGGAGTTGATTTCCCTCTCAATTATATGATCTTAGTCCGTCGGAGGTCGTTGACGTTCGGAGATCCGATCAGATGATCCGAAAAGAGTTTAGGGTAAGGGGATTGTTTCAATGGGATAGAATCTGAACCGGAATTTGCCCGATCGTAGGAATTAGGATACCAGATTTGGGTGGGTGGGTGGGTGGGTGGGTGGGTGGGTCAACTATGATTAGCATAAAGTAGCCAAACCCAAGCTCGGGTCCGGTTTGGTTAGGTTTAAGTTGTTTCTTATACGTTTGGATTGGGGAAACGGATACAAAGTTAGGTTGGGGTAGTTGTGTCAATAAGTCTACGCCGACCGCTTTCTTCCGATCGAGTTAGTGACCGACCGGAATTTTTATTTTATTTTATAATTTTTTTGTTTTTGATTATTAAATAATTAATATGATTTATTATAACACTCTGAATTTTAAATGTATTTAAATAACATTTAAATCACTGCATTTTATAAAAATTTCAATTTCAATAAATTACATTAATTATTTAGTAGTTAAAAGTAAAAAAAATAAAATAAAATAAAAATTCCAACCGCGGTTGGAAGAAAGTGGTCGGCGTAGAAGGATTCGTAGTTGTGTTGGGGTTAATTTTTTTATATTTTTTTCTACGGAAATAAAAGGAAAAAATGATTTTCGACAGATTGTACTAGTGAAAACATGTGTTGCTTGTACAAATATCATAAAGATATAATTTGAGTTTTATCAAATTTTGGAAATATAAAAATATAAAATAAAAAGAATAAAATTGTAATAAAACCAAACTTATAGGAACAATAGGAAAAGAAGAATATAAGAATATCATATTAATATATGGAAAAATGTATGTACACAACTGTATAGTACACAGTCGACTATGGCGACAGTTTTTTGGGCTATATCGATGAATTTTTGGGATACGACGATGGGTGAACCATTGTCATACCCAAAAAACTCGTTGCAATAGCAATCTAGAGCGACCCGGCTATAACGACGATTTTTTTCCGTCACTATAGTATAAAAAACTAACTTTCTATGCTATAACGACGAAAAAAATATCACTATAGCCAGTTCGTTATTAGTTCGCTTCCTTCAATTCGCTGGAGAGAGCTGGGCTATATATATATATATATATATATATATATATATATATATATATATATATGGGAGTTCATCCATAGCAAACGTTTGCTGCAACAAACCAATTTCCTCCCTGCCGCTACAGGCTGTAGCGGCAGTCTTATGCCTAATTCTTCTCTCCCTGCCGCTACAGGCTGTAGCGGCAGACAGCTAATTCCAAAAATGCCCCCGGCAGGCTTCCCACTTTTCTTACAAGTTACAAATATAATTCTAATATTCACATATTATTATTATTATTATTATTATTATTATTAACAGGTCTAATAATAAAAATAAAATATTAATATTAAACATAATAATAAAAACATAATATTAAACATATTAATATTATAATTATTATTGTAAAAATATTAAACATATTAATTTTTTTATAATTATGAAACCATAATATTAAACATATTAATTTTACATAATATTAAACATATAATTATTTTTATTAATATTAAACATATTAATATTTTTAATATTATGTAAAATTAATATGTTTAATATTTTTATAATAATAATTATAATATTAATATGTTTAATATTTTTACAATAATAATTATAATATTAATATGTTTAATATTATGTTTTTATTATTATGTTTAATATTAATATTTTATTTTTATTATTAGACCTGTTAATAATAATAATAATAATATGTGAATATTAGAATTATATTTGTAACTTGTAAGAAAAGTGGGAAGCCTGCCGGGGGCATTTTTGGAATTAGTTGTCTGCCGCTACAGCCTGTAGCGGCAGGGAGAGAAGAATTAGGCATAAGACTGCCGCTACAGCCTGTAGCGGCAGGGAGGAAATTGGTTTGTTGCAGCAAACGTTTGCTATGGATGAACTCCCTATATATATATATATAAGCAAATATATATATAAATTCCTTAATAATATTAGATCTGTTTAAATATATATAAGAATATCATATTAATTTTTACTTTTCCCCCTTTTCTTTTTCTTTGTCATGCTCATTAAAAGTTCAAAATTGATTTTATCCACATTAACAAAAGTTAAATTTTGATATACTGATTGTGTATATATGAGCGGTATTAGGAACCTGGCACGCTATTAAAATAAAGATAATTTTACATAACAGGTATTTTATCAATGACGTGTATAAATTATAATTGTATTAAACTTTAATTCATAAAAAAATACATGCATGATTCCTATGATATTAGTATACTAGCTGGTCTCGTGCCTCCGACGCTGTATGAATAATATGATTTATCTCAAATTTTGAACGATCAAAATAATTTATTGAATGAGCGGGAAATTTAAAGTCATTTGTATTTTATTAAATTATTATTAGATTATTAGATAGATAGATGTATTTTATTAGATAGATGTATGAACGGTGGGATTTATCCCAAACTTTGGACGACTCAGATTATTTATTAAGTGAGCGGAAAATTCAAAATTATTTATATTTTATTAAATAGATAGAGTAAATGTATTTTTTATTGTATATAAATGAGACTGTAAGAATTCAGGAAGAGGCAGCCCTTGTTATTATCAAGGCTGTAAATGAGATTGTCAGAACTATTTCATTCAGTATAACATGATTTCTTTCTACCATGTACCATCATCATCATCATCATCCAGACCAAAATTACCATACAGATTTAGTGGAATAAGGGTTTACAGATTGGAATTCTAAAACAGAGACGATACCAATTTTTGGATAAATCAGCGGATTTGGTCCGGTGCGGAGATAATGCTGTCGTCAATTTGCTCTTCTTTCAGGTTTAGACTTTGTCTTTTTTGACCCTTTAAACTCGACCCCAAAACTATATATATTTAAGGGATAAATAAGTTGCGTTTTAAATATATTATTAATTATGTAAATAAAATTTCAGATTAAATGCACGCTAATCAAATGAACACCGAGTCACGCTTAATTTTAAGATTCATCCTTATTTATACTTTAAATATAGATTGATGCCAGACTTTTTAAAAGTTTATTTAAAATTAAATAATTAATACTTTTAGATAATTTATAATAATCATAAATTTAAATGACTCGTATCTATTTGTGGTTTAAAAATATTTTTTGAATTATACTTCTAACCTTAATAATTTAGATATTATTTATCCGAGTTAAATATAATTTTCAAAATCAAAATCAAAACAATTGTATTTATGAGATAATAACTTTCACTTTTTTAATTTTATTCAATCTTTTCATAAATCGCATTAATTTGAAAATATTATTATAAGAATATTTGAAATACCAGCTCTTTTCACTCAATATAATACCAGCTATTGTAAACAGTTTATGCAAAATTTGATCACTTGGTACTAATTCCTTGAAAGAGTAGATTTTTACTTGAGAGAGAGAGAGAGGGAGGATGGCGAGGAGGCGACTTCTGCTCCTGTTGAAGCCGTTTGACGTGTATCCAGCCGCCGGCAAATCAAGCGGTCCCTGTCGCATCACAACCCCTTCTAAGGTAAGGTACACTTTAAAATGAAAATTAGTGATTCCATGAATTTGATATATCAATGTTAGTAATCTGAGCTAGGATGCCTTGTAATACTCTAAATTCAGTTCAAACTTTTGCAGGTGATTGATTAAATTAATTGACATTTCTATTTAGTTGCATTTTAGCCAAGTGTATTACCTGTTTGATATTATGTCTGACTGAATATTACTCCCTCAGGCTATGTTTGTTTGCAAAAATATGTTTGGGATTGAATTATTTATTTTAATTTAACACTACTTCACTATTTTATCCCATGGGACAATAGTCTTATATGAACTATTTTTTTGTCATTTTTAAAATTATTTATGAGGGATTATATAATCCGATGATGAATGTGGGATTAATAGTATGATGGACTCCACGGCACGCTTGCGTGAGGTGGTCGTCGCCTAGATCATTTTTATCACAGTTGATAGAGTGGAACTCTCTTGACACCTCAACTCAATGTCTATATTGAGACGAGAACCTTGGTACAACCGATCAAGTAATGAAATCTGTGTTAAATGGAACACCAATGACGCCTAAACCCCTTGTTTATATTGAAACAAGAATTTCGGTACAATCGACGATTGATGTTGTAGAAGACACCACACACAACTATGTATTGTTGTATGATAAGTCAAATTGAATATCAAAGAATAAACTAAAAAATTACTTAGGAATTCTTAAAAAAAACCAAAAGTAGAGAATAATCTCACAAGTAATTAAATTTGGATATTATTGAATGAAAATAATAATGTCTACATCAATAATCCTTAAATAATAGTAGCAATTGTAAACCCTAGAATGTAATAAGGAATTACAATCAAATATGGAATCAAAATTTACCCTAATATCCTAGTTATAGTAGAAGACTAATATTAAACTGGAAATATAGAGTTTAGGAAACAAATCTACGCTCAAAATCTATCAAAACGTGTTTGTCTTGAAAAATGCGCCAACCAATTCTGGGTATCTCGCCGGGGTATGCAACTTTGGCATGTAAAGCTCGCTAGGGCGGGGCTGCACAGAGTGCTTCGCGCTGGGGCGGGGTCAAAGCTCGCTAGGGCGGGGGTTGGACAAAGAGATACCTGCCGGGGCGGGGTTTCCCAGGCTTAAATCCCCGCCGGGGCGGGCTTGCTGACATCCCATTCCTGCAGTCTGATCTGAGACGATCATGTTAAGGATCTTGGGCATAGTCTCATCCTCCCTAGACCAAGTATGCATGTCATTTTCCCCCCACATTGCTTGTATTAATCCCATCAGACTTTCCTTGAACTGTTTAGCTCGTCCCCTCGTCACAGGTCCAACTGGTACTTTCACCGAATCCGAACCATTTGAGTAAAAACATGTTTTTTGCAAACAAACATAGCCTCAGTTCCATGAAAAGAGACCCATTTTGCTACACACAAAAATAAAAAATACAAATACAAATAAAAAACGTTGCACAAAAAAGAGTCTTTTTTTATGATACAACATAATGTTCTCGCAACACAATTTCACTAACATGTCACCAGTACTGAATTAGGGGATAAACATCATGAAAAATATGTCCTTAAAGTTTGCAAATTTTGTAAATGACTCTTTTTGTGGAAGAGGGGAGTACTATCTTTCAAGAGTAAAATGGTGTTTGTTTGCCTGTTATGTTTTTTTCTTTTTCATCCCTTACGCAAGAGTACATAGTTCAATCATATTGCCGAGGATAGTTTTATTTGTTTGCATTCCATGAATTGGTTAGCGAGATGCTTGATCTCCATTACTTGCAACCAGAAGTATCATAAGAAATAGAGGATATTGCCCCTGTTAGGACTTCTTATAATTTTTTTGTAATAGAGGCATAGGTGTAACATAGTCCTAATATCTCCACTATTGACTAATAGTTTAACATTGTGGCGGGCTTTTATATACTCCTGGGTTTATTAATTTTCCATAAGTATCAGTTGCAATTAATATATTAGCTCCACCGATAATTACATGTACAAACTTCAAACTAGTATAATATACAAGACATTCGGCAACAGCCTACAAACTTCATAGTCTAATTTTTGATTAGCTTGAAAGTGCATATAATGAAAACAGGCCGGGAGTTTTCAAATTTTTCTTCTTTATGTTTGAGAGTCCTGCTTACTTCTTGTACAGACTCCCACGTACTGCTTAGTTTTAAATTTCTAGTTATTAGGTCTAAGGGTTCCATAGCTCGAAGTAAGCTCTATGAGTTTACATTGATATCTGATAGTTATCAGTTTCTTGTTTCCCTTTGATATCCTACCATTGAGTCATTTTATCCGTGTAATATATATTTCTTCTTATAGACATTGCAGGTGTTAAGTTATCTTGATAACAGGCGTATGGTTCACAAAGAAGCCATAAACTTTTGTCAGGATATTGTGCTGAAAAAATTCGTGGATTGGGAACCTGTTTTCCGAAGTGATCTATCACAGCCAATTCGTAATGTGGACCTAGTTATTACTATAGGTGGTGATGGAACACTTTTACAAGCAAGCCATTTCGTAGATGATTCAATTCCAGTTCTAGGAGTGAATTCTGACCCCACTCTGGTCAAAGAGGTGAGTTTTCAATCTCCCTTGTGTTCAGTGCTGTGGCGTTTGTCCTAACTTCTAAATTTATGCGGTATACAATAAAAACTGTTTCCTAGTAGAGAAGATGATTGTTTGATATAATATGGTGTAGGTGGAAGAATTTAGTAACGAGTTTGATGCTACAAGAAGCACTGGGTATCTATGTGCAGCAACTGTCAAAAACTTTGAACAAGTAAGACTACCTTATTAGGCATTGTAACAAGTTTATTTGTTTGTTGTTCCATTAAACCTAGTGTATTGCATCCAGAGAAGTTTTTATCCTTATGTGGCACCTAACATACATAAAGGCATGTTATGTTCATGAATTATGACATAATTTTACTCCGAACAATTTTTCCTCCCAGATATTAGACGACATCCTTGAAGGTCGGACAGATCCTTCTGAATTGTCAAGAATGTCAGTTCGTATCAACTCAGAAATACTGTCAACATATGCTCTAAATGATGTTTTAATAGCACATCCGTGTCCTGCAGCAGTGTCTCGGTTCTCATTCAGGTGGGTGTTCATTTTGTAGCAAGTGCATGCATAAGGCCATTTAGCTTCCTCTTTGAGATTATATGCAGTTGGATCACATTTTTTCCTTAACAGAATCAAGAAAGGTGGCCAATCATTTTCCCCATTGGTGAACTGTCGATCAAGTGGTCTCAGAGTCTCAACTGCTGCTGGATCAACAGCTGCAATACTCTCAGCAGGTGGATTCGCGATGCCGATTCTATCCAAGGATCTCCAGTACATAGTAAGGGAACCAATTTTACCCAGAGCAGAAGACTCCAGTTTAATGCATGGAATAGTAAAATTTAAGGAGTCAATGATTATGGCATGGTTTTGTAAAGAAGGTATAATCTACATTGACGGTTCTCATACTGTTCACTCTGTTCAACACGGGGATACAATTGAACTATCTTCCCAAGCCCCAATTTTGAAAGTTTTTTTGCCTCGCCACTTGGTACTGTAGCTCGTTCGAAATTAACACATAAGTTGAGTTCTGTTAAATTTAGTCGTTAGTAAATTGTACATGTGAGATTTAGATGTTTTTTAAATACATATGATGAAATATATATATATATATATATATATATATATATATATATACGGTCCGGATCAAGTGCATACACCTTATCTTACTCACCCGTGCTTACCCCCTTTAGGCGACGGTTTCAGTCATACAACCGTCGTCTATACTTTTAACGACGGACAACATATAGCGTCGCTAAAAGTATAAACGACGGTTATATGATCGAAACCGTCGCCTAAAGGAGGGTAAGTACGGGTGAGTAAGATAAGGGGTATGCACTTGATCCTTGCTCTCTCTCTCTCTCTCTCTCTATATATATATATATATATATATATATATATATATTCTTCACTTCAAGTTAATTAGTTATAGGTGAGAAAATAACAGACAATTACTGGAATACAAGCAGATAAATGATGCCACGAAAAAAGTACAATTACTGGATATTATGGAAATAATCTACTGAAGTGCTTATGGATGCCCTGAAGCACTCATAAAATATCAGTTCAAGCAATACAAATAGTTAATTAATGAATTATTATGGCAAGGATAAAAGTTTTGATACCGGCATGCTGCAGGAATTCTGACTATTTATATGATAATAGTTGTTAACAATTTCTGTAATGTATTGTCCTATGCTTTATCTTGTTCAGAGCACAAAATTTGTGTTTGATGAAACAAATGGTGTGGGGGGGGGGGGGGGGGGAATCCCCAACTAAGATGACCTTTTTATGATCAACAAGGAGAAAAAAGTGCCCTAGTTATACTCGGATGAGATTGTATTAAAGATCATCAGTGTTGGTTGGAGTTCATGCCTGTTATTTTATGGAGGGGAGAGAGATAAGGCCATAACTTATCAGTAAGATGTCTGACACCTTCAGCCAAAGATTTATCTACTTATGCCAGAAACTGCGAATAATACCTCCAAACCCTGAAATGTCTGAAAGTGATAGGAATTCATGCTTCTTTCTACATTATCGTACAAGAAGGGGTAAAAAAGGGATACAAGGTTGTGGTTAATTTGTATCTGACATCCTTCTACCTCTGCAGGTTGAGGTTTACACCTCCAATCCAATCCAATGCAATGCAATGCAAATCTTGTGCTCCAGAATATCAAACTAAAAGTTAAAATGGTGTAATAATAAGCATTCTGATCCAAACCTTATATTACTGATTGATCAACACTTTCCTTTACAATCTCTGCGCTCCAAGTACACATTAAATAGCAGAAATCAATTGTCCGATCAGGTGAGGGCTCCCTTACTTTGTTAAAATGCGGACTTTTTTTTAAAACTAAAAAAATTTAATATTTTATGGAACTGGAATTTTTCCTTAATACAATGTTTTGGGCGTGATTTGGATACCTATACCAAAAAATATATGTACAATCTGCACTGTACAGATCCTGTTTTGTTATACGTATCCAAATCACATCCAAAACACTGTATTATGAAAAAATTTCAGTTCCATAAAATATTAAACTTTTTTTTAGTTGTTTTAAAAAAAACAAAAAAAAAAGTCCGCATTTTAACAAAGGGCTCCCTTACAGGAACCGGACCCTATATATATATATATATGTGAAGTCCGACTCTCTCCAGCGAACTGGATGGAGCAAACCGGCTACAGCGACGGTTTTTTCGTCGCTATAGTATAAAAAACTGGCTTTCTATGCTATAGCGACGGAAAAAACCGTCAGTATAGCCGGTTCGTTCTTAGTTCGCTCATTTCAGTTCGCTGGAGGAGCGGACTGTATATATATATATATAAACGGTCCGGATCTTAAGCTTACTTCTTATCTAACTATGTTGCATACTCTCCTTTAGCGACGGACCGGGCAACGATTCGGTCCGTCGCTATATATAGAACCGTCGTTTTAATTTTTAACGACAAATAATATATAGCGACGAACAACATATAGCGACGGACCGAATTGTCGTCTAGTCCGTCGTTAAAAGGAGTATACAAGGTATGTTAGATAAGAGTAAGCTTAATATTCGAACCTTTATATATATATATAGTGTGTGAGTCACAGCTTTGTAAGAAACCAAAGGACAAAAGTCCTTTTCCTCTCCTACCTAAGCCAATTTTTCTTCCTACCACCAACAAAAAAGGACAACATTCCTTTTTGTTTTTCTTACCCACTACCCTCAAAAGCTTGCACAAATTCCGTTTCATGCTCCATGCCCACTTTTCTTCCTTTTGACCAACCTTCTGAATATGCATATTTTTCTTATGGGTGAGGACTAGAGGTGCACAAAAGGCCTGAGGCCCGCGGCCTGGCCTAGGTCCGGCCTGGGCCCGGTCTGGTCAAAGCCCGGTCTGGTCAAGGCCTGGCCCGGTCAGGCCTGGCCTGGAAGGCTTGAAAAGGCCACTTTTTTTTTATAAAAATCTGGCCTGGCCTGGCCTGCAAAAAAGTCTGGCCTGGCCTGGCCTTGGGCCTGGCCTGGGGTCTGGCCTGGCCTGGCAAGGCCTGGCCTGGCCTGGCCTGAGGCCTGGCCTGGCCTGGCCTGGCATGAGGCCTGGCCTGGCCTGAGACCTTACAAGATTTTTTATCTAATTATTTGTAATTTTTGAACTTTAAATTTATAATTATTCATCAATAAAGTATAAATTTTTACTTATTCATTGTTGTAATTTATAAGTATAATACATTAGTTTTAATTAATACATCAATAAAATTTAAAATTTTAATTATTTATTCTTGATTTCTTGTTGATACATTTAATTACTATACATATTCAATGAATATAACTAGTTAGTATATTTAATATTAATAATAAGTTAGTTACTTAGTTGATTAAATATTAATAATAAGTTAATTTATTGTAAATACTAAAGTACTAATATTTAACAATAAAATTTTAGTAATATTCTTTGTTACTTTAATGTTAAATATTAACATTAATTAATACATCAATAAACTAATTTTTAATATTAAATATTAATAATAAGGTTGTTTCTTGTAAATACTCAAGTTCTTCATTAATTTGGATATGCTAAATTCTTGGGGGGATTTATGATTTTGGTTATGTTTTAGGTATTCTGTTGTACTAATTTAAATAAAAATTTCATAAAGTAATTTGAAAACTAACTGGAATTAATTCTTGAGATATAACCATGTAAGAGTTTAATGATCATAAATGAAAAGATATATGTGTGTTTAAACTTTACAAAATATATGTCCAACCGATCCTAGTACGTACTATAAGAAAATAAAATCAAAACTAACTTTATATTCAAAAAATAAAAGTGTAATCTACAGTATTTAAGTAATCTACAATATTTTCTACGAAGTGCATAGTAGACAATTAGACATATATTCAAGAAATCAATTTGTTTTATATTCAAGTTACATCTAAATTGCATTTTTTTTGTAATTTAAGATGAATATATTTATTTATTTTTCTAATCATTCAATTTATATTGGTGTGTAGTAGAATGTTAAAATAAAATAAATCTCAAAAATCTTGCATCATTTTTACAAAATTTATTAATTTATATTTTATTATTTATATTTTTAATATTTAATATGTAACATTAAAAAAAAGGACCAGATCAGCCAAGGCCTTGGGCCTGGTCTGGGCCTGGTCTGGCCTGGCCTGCAGGCCTAGCCAGGCCACAGCCCAGAGACCAAGGCCTGGCCTGGCCTGGCCTGAAGGCCAAAAGTCAACGGCCTGGCCTGGCCTGGTCAAAGCCCAAGGCCTGGCAGGCCCAGGCCAGGCCAGGCCGGGCCGGCCTGTTGTGCACCTCTAGTGAGGACACACAAGTAATACAACAATCTGAACACACACACACACCTAAACTATCTTGACTGAAGTCCAAACAAACCCTTCAAAATTTGAAAAGAAAACTAAATGGTTATTCTATATATTTCAACATGCAAACTCCTACATTATCTACCCTCGCTTGATTATCTCAAAGAATAAGTGCCTTACTAATGAAAGAACAGGTAAATAAGCTTTCATAATCATATTCTATAATTTTTTAATTCTGTGTGTATGGTCATTGTTCCAGCCATAGGAGATCGCTATGTAATTTGCGAGTCCACAACAGAACATACTTATGGTAAGAAGAACTACAAAAAATTGGTCCAGGATTACATTTTATTTCCACTTGGTGTGCAACATAAGAACATAAATGGACACTTACAAATGGTGTAAACTACTGGGTCTAATTCACTGATGCCAAGGTTCTCCTGCTTACAAACTGAAAGAAAAGAAAAAAAAATTATGCTTCAGAAATGAATTCACCATTCCAGTAGATTAAATTCACAGCTTACCTGAACATTTGAGGCCGGCTTCGAGAGAGCTGAGGTCGCTTTTGTAATGCTGTAATTAAGCACACCTAGAGGGGGGTGAATAGGTGTATATACTTAGAAGTGATCTACAACTACCAATTTTCAAAGTTAACTATAGCAGACTGTAATCGGACGGTCTAACCCTGTCCGTATTGGTTATATTCTGGTTTGTTATAAACGGACAGCTAATACCTGTCCGTATTAGTGTAAAACTTGTTTTTACGCAAACAAAAACTGCAGAATATTAATTGTTAAAAACGGACAGCTAATGCCTGTCCGGATTAGTGTAAAACCTTTTTGACGCAAACAAACATAAACTGCAGAATATTAACTGTTAAAAACGAAAGCAAAAAGGTAGAAAATCACACCGAGATTTTTACGTGGTTCAGCCCCTATCCTCTACTCTAGTGGCCTAATCCACGTCCAATCCCAACTAGGATTGGAGACTCTTTTTATTAAACTTAATATTCAATTAAATACAATAAAAAGACTCCCTGTTCAAATAAGCTTTTCGCTGTAATGGACACCTCTGCCCCCTTTGCACTACTGCAACCTTTCTCACCACTGAGACCTTTGCACCTCTGCAACCTTGAAAGCTTCCTTTGAACAGATCCTATCTACTTCGAGATAGACCAAGCCACACACGGCTTACACTCGGAATAAAGATTTTGTTTACACGAAGTATCAATGTTCCAGCACTAAACAATTTAAGAATAATACAAATATATCGCTGGAAAAACTTAGAAATGCTATTGGATAAATAATATAAGATTGATTGAAGCTTTTCCAAGTCGTGTCTTCAAATGCCGTGAAGGATGAAATATATAGAGAGCTTCCAACGGCTATGTGAGAAGCTGATCCTATTAATTTCTCAATCACAAATCATAAAATCAGCAACTAATATTTAAAGCAACGGATATATTGTTTTCCTTGATAAGCTCATTTAGAAGATATGATATTATACTAAGCAGCTGATATGAAGGGATAAAAGATATGCAAGATAAGGTTGTTAGTAATTTAGAACAGTTACCTTTTTAAGCTTCTAATTCAAATTTGAATTAACTTAACAGTTAATCAAATTTATTCTCACTGAGATGAGAGATTCCAGCAATCACGTAATTTAGATGGACAAATATATTTGAATATTATAACCACCCATAATCCATGCATATTATATAATACTATATCCTGGCCATTAAGTTATGTTCACATATACAACCATATAATATTATTCACATGCCCATAATATAATTCTCATGCAAAACATATTATTTCCATGCAAAACATATTATCATCATTAAAACATAAACATATAAACCAACAATCTCCCCTTTTTTACTGATGATAATATATAACTCCCCCTAAATATATGGCTCCCCCTAAAACCATGCAATTCATTATTACGTACAAGTAAGTAGAGAATATTTTCATAAAATATATTGTCATTATTAAAATCACAAACCAACATTCTCCCCCTTTTTGATGATGACAATATATTAAATTTTGAATTAATATACTCCCCATATCTATAAGGCTCCCCCTAAATTTATGCATATTAAGGAGCAACAAAATGACACAATAACCATCATTACATAAAGTAGCACAATATAGTATCTCACTACCAACATGAATACTAATTCAAATACCAATATCTCTCCCCCTTTGTCATTATCAAAAAAAATCATTAAGCACAAGTTAATTAAAACATAATCATCATTACCCAAATATCTCTCCCCCTTTGTTATCAACAAAAATTAATTCATATCAATGTAGCTAAATAGATATCTCGCCCCATTTGTCAATATGAAAAGAATAAGTTAAAAGATAAAGAATATCATTGGAGCAAGTTTATAACAAGATCACATATAGCAAGTAAACAATACGATCATACCTTTGTGATTTGTTACCTATATATCAACATTGTTGTTACCAATAGTAAGCTCGCTAGATGTGCTTTGAAGTTTTCGATTTTGGATTTTCATAATCAAATCTCTTCAAAAACACTTCTTTTGATCATCCAATGTGACGGGATCTCCTATGATCAAGTTTGGAGGATGATTTCTCATAGTTTGAGATGATTTAGGAAGCTTGGCTGTGGTCATCTGTTTGTTGGATTCAAAACGTGGTACGACACATTCTGCATCAGTGTGTTCATCTGAATTTTCTTCTAAATCGGACGGGTTTGGCCGTCTGTTTTTCAGCGTCTTTATTTCTGAGTATTCTACTAAAACGGATGGGTCAGGCTGTCTATTTTCAACTGTATTTCCTTCTGATTTGGACGGCTTAGGTTGTCGATTTTCAGCTGTATTTCCTTCTGATTTGGACGGCTTAGGTTGTCCAGATTTAGCAGTTTGGTTTCCACGAATTAAATTGTTATTTCCTGCAGAATCCTCATTCTCTTCCTTTGACAGATCATGGTTAAGTTCATAAAAAAAATACAAGTACAGATTCCTCATCATGATTGTCATGTGTATTAAATATGGAACATTTAGCACAATAAAAATTTTTAGAATAAATAATATTATGAACCCTTGTGTTAAAAAATCCATATATCTAATTAAAACATTATTAAAAAAAACAATTTGAGGTACTTACAGATTCCACCAAATAATTTATAGATATCTACTATTCGTCTCCTTTTTGACCTTGAGACATCTACAAAATGAACAAACAGTCTCTACCTTTTTGGTACCCAAATCTTCTTGGGTCCTTTTGGGTTAGTGGCATATAAATCACATTTCTTTACCCAAATTTGTTTTATTCTAATTTTATTACAATTAGAATCAAAATGACCTTTAAAACCACATTTTCTACAAGTAACAAATGGTGAGCAATAAAGTGGCTTAGACCTTGGTTTACTATTAATCATTTTAATATTATCATTTGTTTTATTTTTCACATTTTTAACAGGATTATACCCAATTCCTTGTTTATCAAGACTAAACCTTTGTGCACCTAACATAATATTTAAATTCTCTTCTCCTTGCACAAATTTAGCAAGATCATTTTTTAAAGATGCTATTTTTGTATTTGTTACATTATCATCATGTTGCATATACATCATTTTTCCATCATTAAAAGCATCTATGCATGCATCTCTCATTTTCAAATTTTCTTTTAACACTTCATTTTCATTTTTAAGATATTCATTTTCTTTTCTCTCTTTAACAAGCGTCTTAACTTCATTCATTAGCTCATCTACACAATTCTTAAAATAAGCAGTTTTCTTTTTGAGCTGTTGATTTTCATTTTGTAAAGCAATATAATCAGGCATAGATAGTTTAGAAGCTTCATGAAAATTTGTTACCTCAAGTTGATCATCATCTTCTAGTCCCATGAAACAGAGTTGGACAGTTTCTTCTTCTTGTTCCGTTTTGGACTTACTCACTGGAGTTGAGCTAGCTTTTTGATTTTTCCTTTGTTTCTTTCTTTGAAGTAGTCTCTCGAGTTTTCTTGATAGCATTTCAATTTCTTCATCAAAATCTTCGTAATCACTTTTATTATTGCTCTCGACTTGAAGTGCCAATGTTTTCTTTATTGGTGCTTCATCCTCTTCATCATACCTCTTTAGTTGATTTTCAAATTCTTCAAGCTCTCCAAATAAAGTGAGAGTTTCCATCGTACTAATTGTTGGTGAGTCTTGGAGAGTTGTGACTTTCGATGCAAACCGTTTGGGCATGACTCTAAGTATCTTTCTATTTATCTCCCTTTGATCAATTTTCCGGTTGAGCATACTTAGAGAGTTCATAAGAGTGAGAAATCTCCCTTGAGCTTCATTAATTGTTTCATCCTTTTCTAACTTGAATAACTCATAGTCTTGCATAAGCATACTCAACTTAACCTCCTTGACTTTGGAAGTACCTTCGTGGCTTATCAAGATAGTATCCCACATTTCTTTTGCTGTGTTGCACGATGATACTTTATCAATTTCAACTTGGACCATTCCGCTTAGCAAGGTGTTCATGGCTCTTGAGTTGTAGGAAAACATATAGCTTTCGTTTGCATCCATCTCCATGAGAGCCTTTGGTTTGCCATCATCATGTCTGGGAATGACAGGTCCATTTTCAACAACCCACCATTCCCATGGGTCTCTTTTAAGAAAAATTTTCATTCTGAACTTCCAAAAGTTGAAGTTTTCACTTCCGAGCAACAAAGGTGGTCGACTTGTGGATTGACCTTCTTGAAAACTGAGGTGTGCCATAGGATCTTTCCCTACGACCTGCAAAGATCAATATTAGTAGAGCCTTGCTTTGATACCAAATGTAATTCTGTAATTAAGCACACCTAGAGGGGGGTGAATAGGTGTATATACTTAGAAGTGATCTACAACTACCAATTTTCAAAGTTAACTATAGCAGACTGTAATCGGACGGTCTAACCCTGTCCGTATTGGTTATATTCTGGTTTGTTATAAACGGACAGCTAATACCTGTCCGTATTAGTGTAAAACTTGTTTTTACGCAAACAAAAACTGCAGAATATTAATTGTTAAAAACGGACAGCTAATGCCTGTCCGGATTAGTGTAAAACCTTTTTGACGCAAACAAACATAAACTGCAGAATATTAACTGTTAAAAACGAAAGCAAAAAGGTAGAAAATCACACCGAGATTTTTACGTGGTTCAGCCCCTATCCTCTACTCTAGTGGCCTAATCCACGTCCAATCCCAACTAGGATTGGAGACTCTTTTTATTAAACTTAATATTCAATTAAATACAATAAAAAGACTCCCTGTTCAAATAAGCTTTTCGCTGTAATGGACACCTCTGCCCCCTTTGCACTACTGCAACCTTTCTCACCACTGAGACCTTTGCACCTCTGCAACCTTGAAAGCTTCCTTTGAACAGATCCTATCTACTTCGAGATAGACCAAGCCACACACGGCTTACACTCGGAATAAAGATTTTGTTTACACGAAGTATCAATGTTCCAGCACTAAACAATTTAAGAATAATACAAATATATCGCTGGAAAAACTTAGAAATGCTATTGGATAAATAATATAAGATTGATTGAAGCTTTTCCAAGTCGTGTCTTCAAATGCCGTGAAGGATGAAATATATAGAGAGCTTCCAACGGCTATGTGAGAAGCTGATCCTATTAATTTCTCAATCACAAATCATAAAATCAGCAACTAATATTTAAAGCAACGGATATATTGTTTTCCTTGATAAGCTCATTTAGAAGATATGATATTATACTAAGCAGCTGATATGAAGGGATAAAAGATATGCAAGATAAGGTTGTTAGTAATTTAGAACAGTTACCTTTTTAAGCTTCTAATTCAAATTTGAATTAACTTAACAGTTAATCAAATTTATTCTCACTGAGATGAGAGATTCCAGCAATCACGTAATTTAGATGGACAAATATATTTGAATATTATAACCACCCATAATCCATGCATATTATATAATACTATATCCTGGCCATTAAGTTATGTTCACATATACAACCATATAATATTATTCACATGCCCATAATATAATTCTCATGCAAAACATATTATTTCCATGCAAAACATATTATCATCATTAAAACATAAACATATAAACCAACAGCTTTATAGGTGAAAGGATGAGGTTTCTTAAGGTCATTGAGGGGTTCCCTGCCCCAGATCCAGCTCCAACTCCAAAAGCAGTGTGACCACCAACCCTTCTGTTGCCAAAATCAACTGGCCCAGCTGACTGCTTTGCAGGTGAGGCACCAGAAACGTCGAAGGGGCCAGAGTTAGAACTGTTCTGTCTTGCTGGAGGCCATATATCCTCTCGAGGCCCTGGAGTATCAGGAGTGTAAACCGACCAATCTGCGAGAAATAAGTCAACTATTTTTCGGAAGTCTACAACCAACGACAACTATGAAATGAATGTTTTTTGCGGTATAAAGCTAAAAACTAGAACCAATGCTTTCAAAAAGTGCATATCTACTAAAGGAACAAGGGGTTGGTATGTCAAATAAGTTTTATATACTACAAACAGAACGGAATTACCTTTCCTGTGAGTATCTCTGTCAGGCATCATCTGATTCATGTTAGCTGGACTTGCAAACAAATCAGGCTCGATTCTGGAATAGAATTTATTTGTAGGTTGAATTGTTGTTCGTTTCATTGACTCGTACTCACTTCTCAACTGATCATACATTTCATCGAGTTTTCTCTTTTGCCTAGCAGTGGGAAATAATAGCTTGTGAGTTGTGTCAAGAAACCATAAACTGCAGATAAATTAAGACCATATTTTAACAGTTTTGGTAAAAGAAGAAGAGAGAGAATGACCTAGACTTCTCAGAAAACTTTTCCTGAAGCTCTTGCTTGTCTTTGGACAAGCTCTCAATCTCTTGTTCCATCATCTGGCACTTCTTTGCGGTTTTCTGATAAGCATTATGCACCTGTACCAGTTTTTCTCTGAACTTTTCTTGCATTGCCCTACATTTCTGCTGACACTGCGCTGCTATTCTGTTCATCTTGAATTGCATCGCCAGTTCCTTCTGCCCAATGTAGAACATCACGCTTCTGTACGCACTTTTCATCACTGGATTCATCAAGGAAAGATGAAAGGAGCCAATATGGTTTTTTACAATATCTAAACATCCTTCGATGGAGTAAGAGGTATAAAGCTAGAGATGTTATCTTTTCTTTGTTATTCCCAAAGTATTATTATTATATACTAATTAAATAAACAGAATTAAAACATAAATAATTTTATAATAACGACTTACAAAATGTAATTGATAAACTTTTAAAACCAAGTCAACTGTTGGACAGTCTCTCCTTAAAGCAGATTTCGTCCCCGCTATCGGTGCTTACGGATGGAACAATGGACGTCTACTTCCCAGGATAAAATGGTCTTCAACTCTCACAAGAAGCACTTCAATGGAAGAGTTCCACGAACCAACAAAATATTTAATACTCTCTATGACTTATATGAATACTCTATATGACTTTTATATGAATGAAGAGAAGAACTTGAAAAGGATTAGTTGAAGATGAAGTGATTGTTTTGGGTAGATTGGGAACCTATTTATAGGTTTCCAAATACCCCTTTGAAGATATACATCCTTTCAAAAGGTTGCATACTTTTGAAAGGTTACACCCTTTTGATAGGTTGCATCCTTTTGAAAGGTTACACCCTTTTGAAAGGTTACATCCTTTTGAAAAGATGCATCTCTTTGAAAAGGTATGAACCAAAGGTCACACCTATTGGTTTTATTTCATTCATTTATATATATATATATATATATATATATATATATATATATATATATATATATATATATATATATATATCCAACAATCCCCCACATGAATGAAATTTGGGTAAATTAATGCAAATGAATATGCAGACAGACTTAGAGAGAGTATCAGTGAACAAAAAATACTGAATCGGTGAAGGTAGCTTGTGGCCTTGAACCTTTCCTAGTGAAAGACTATCGGATTTACTGGCCAATCAGTGAACGTGATGTCTTGAACTGTTCAACCTTTTAGTGTAAACCGAGACAATAGAATTCACACAGTATTTTTCAATTTATTTTATTGGTTCTCATTATTGTGTCCATTTTGGCCTTGGACACCTCCTGGTTTCATGAGTGTGCTAGAGAATTTAGCCTTCGTCATTCTCATAGAAGTGGCCCCCTTCTCACTCACATAGGTAATTTCTATAAAGAGTATCCTGCTAATACCCCACTTGACCTTTTTATATTCAAGCTATAGAAATTATTAAAAACAAAGTTTATCCTGTTTCACTCGGCAGTTTGTGCACTGTATCATCTTAGGAATGGGAAGAAGTATTTATCTTCTCAGTGCTTACTAGATCACACATAATTAGGTTGTCCCTTTGAACCTATTTCTTGGGATCTCCAATCATTTAGGTTGGGTTTCCATTATGGCGACTCTTTAGGATTTTATAGGCTTTAAACCCATTCCCCTTGATGAACTTCTCACTTGCTCTCCAGGTATACCTTTCGTTAGTGGATCCGCAATATTATCCTTTGACTTTACATAGTCAATAGATATTATACCATTTGAGAGTAATTGTTTAACAGTTTCATGTCGTCGACGTATATGTCTAGACTTACCGTTATAATTACTATTTTGTGCCCTACCAATCGCTGATTGACTATCACAATGAATAATGATTGGTGGCACTGGTTTAGGCCAAATTGGAATATCCTCCAAAAAATTACGAAGCCATTCTGCTTCTTCTCCTGCTTTATCTAAAGCAATAAATTCAGATTCCATAGTAGATCTTGCAATACATGTTTGCTTAGAGGATTTCCATGATACTGCTGCACCTCCCAGAGTAAACACATATCCACTTGTGGATTTAGTATCATGGGAGTCAGATATCCAATTTGCATCACTGTATCCTTCAAGTACAGCTGGATATCTTGTATAATGCAGTCCGTCAGTTAAAGTGTATCTTAGATATCTAAGTACCCTTACTAAAGCCTTCCAATGTTCTTTTCCAGGATTACTCGTATATCGACTTAGCTTACTTATTGAGTATGATATGTCTGGTCGAGTGCAGTTTGATAAATACATTAAACTGCCTATTATACGAGAATATTCTAATTGGGATATACTTTCACCATGATTAGTAGTGAGATGAAGTGTTGGATCAACAGGTGTTCTTACTGGACTTTTCTCATATTTATTATACTTTGCAAGTATTTTCTCAATATAATGAGATTGAGACATAATAAGTCCATTAGATATTCTGGAAATCTTGATTCCTAGAATAACATCTGCTTGGCCCATGTCTTTCATTTCAAACTTGTTAATTAATATTTGTTTGGTAGCATTAATAACATCATTATTACTACCAATGATTAGCATATCATCCACGTATAAACTAACTATTACATATCCCCTTTGAGTGTTTTTGACATATACACATTTGTCACACTCATTTATTTTGAAATTATTTGATATCATAACATTATCAAATTTTTCATGCCATTGCTTTGGTGCTTGTTTCAAACCATATAATGATTTAACAAGCTTGCAAACTTTCTTTTCTTTTCCAGGAGCAATAAAACCTTCTGGTTGGTCCATATAAATTTCTTCCTCTAATTCACCATTAAGAAAGGCAGTTTTAACATCCATTTGATGTATTTCTAAATTGTGTATTGCAGCTATAGCAATTAACATTCGAATGGATGTTATCCTTGTAACTGGTGAATAAGTGTCAAAATAATCAAGTCCCTCCTTTTGCCTATAACCTTTGGCTACAAGTCTTGCTTTGTATTTATCAATAGATCCATCGGCCTTCATTTTCCTTTTGAAGATCCATTTACATCCTAATGGTTTGGTTCCTGGTGGAAGATCCACCAATTCCCAAGTATGATTTTGCATAATGGATTCAATTTCACTATTGATCGCTTCTTGCCAATATGAAGCTTCTGGAGTAGACAATGCTTCCTTCACACTTTGAGGTTCACTTTCTAGCATGTAACTTAGAAAGTCAGGACCAAAAGACTTGGAGATCTTAATCCTTTTACTACGTCTAGGTTCATCTTCATCTTCCTGTTCATTAGACTCTTGGTCTATTATAGTTTGATGATTACTAGTCGTAGTAGTAATAGGTCTTTTACGAGAACTTATTTCTTGTGTATTCTTATATGGAAAAATATCTTCAAAGAAAGATGCATTCCTTGATTCTATAAATGTATTGACATGAATATCAGGAATGTCCGATTTATGCACAAGAAACCGATATGCACTACTATTATTTGCATAACCTATGAATATGCAATCAACTGTTTTAGGGCCTATCTTTACCCTCTTAGGATCAGGAACAATTACTTTTGCAAGACACCCCCACACTCGAAGATATTTATAGGAAGGTATTCGACCTTTCCATAATTCATAAGGTATCTTGTTTGTTTTCTTATGAATCAAACGGTTGAGAATAAAATTTGAAGATATCAACGCTTCCCCCCACATGTTATGAGGTAACCCAGAACTTATTAACATAGCATTCATCATTTCTTTTAAAGTTCGGTTCTTGCGTTCAGCAACACCATTTGATTGAGGTGAATAAGGAGCGGTAGTTTGGTGAATAATACCATTTTCTGAACAAAATTCTATAAAAGGTGATTCATATTCACCACCTCTGTCACTTCTTATAGCCTTAATCCTTTTATTAAGTTGATTCTCAACTTCATTCTTATAATGTTTAAACATTTCAATTGCTTCATCTTTTGTCCTTAAAAGATATACATAACAATATCTTGTGCAATCATCTACAAAAGTAATAAAATACTTTTTACCACCTCTAGTTTGCACAAATTTTAAATCACATATATCAGTGTGAATTAAATCTAGAGGTTCTGAACTTCTTTCAACAGAATGAAAAGATGTTCTAGTTAACTTAGCCTCTACACATGTTTCACATTTATGACTTTTGTCAATACTAAATTTTGGAATTAATTCTAAATTAATTAATTTACTTAAAGTACCATAATTCACATGTCCTAATCTACCATGCCACACATTCATGGACTCAAACATATAAATAGAAGATGTGTTTTTATTATTAATAATAACTTTTGGTACAATTGTCATGACGTTCATTTTGAACATCCCATCACACATATAACCTTTTCCAACATACATTCCATCTTTAGTAAGTACAAATTTATCAGCATGAAACACTAGTTTGAACCCTTTCTTGCTCAATACAGATCCAGAGACTAGATTCTTGCGAATGTCAGGCACATGTAGTACATCATTGAACGTGATTTCCTTGCCCGAAGTCATCTTTAACACGACCTTTCCTTTTCCTTCAACTTTAGAAGTAGAGGAATTGCCCATGAATAGTTGCTCACCATTTTCTATTGGTTGATAGGTAGTAAACAGTTTATTGTCTGAGCATATGTGGCGTGTAGCGCCAGTATCAACCCACCATTCTTTAGGATTTCCCACCAAATTGGCTTCAGAGACAACTGCTGAAAGATACATGTCAGAAACTTTAGTAGATATTTCATCTATTTCTGCTATGTTCGCTTGGGCATTTTTCCTTTTGAAATTCTCGTGCTTTTTGGGTTTGCGACAATCCTTTGCAAGATGTCCTATCTTGTTGCAATTATAGCATTTTCCTTTGAACTTCTTTGAAGGACCGCTTCCTTGACTTGGGTCTTCATAGTTGTGTTTCCTTTTCTTAGTTTTGTTACCACTTTCTATTACATTAGCATTGGATGTAATTGGAAGTTTTCCAACTTTCTTTTCAGAAAATCGATTATCTTCTTCAATCCTCAACCTAACTATCAAGTCCTCGAGCCCCATTTCTTTACGTTTATGTTTTAAATAATTTTTAAAATCTTTCCAAGAAGGGGGTAATTTTTCAATTACTGCGGCCACTTGAAAAGATTCACTTAAAACCATTTTTTCAGCATGAATCTCATGGATTATTAATTGAAGCTCTTGGACTTGATTTATGACAGTCTTTGTATCAACCATTTTAAAATCCAAGAATCTACCGACAACGAATTTCTTCATGCCGGCATCTTCCGTTTTATATTTTTTATCCAAAGACTCCCAT
This sequence comes from Panax japonicus, assembly GCA_020205505.1. Classification (NCBI taxonomy): domain Eukaryota; kingdom Viridiplantae; phylum Streptophyta; class Magnoliopsida; order Apiales; family Araliaceae; genus Panax; species Panax japonicus. The sequence goes on along the minus strand of CM035092.1, from coordinate 75,045,492 downwards.
AACAACTTAGCAGTTTTGATTGGGCTATACACATTATACAATGTATTGTCCAATCCATTGAGGATATAATTTTTACAAAGAAAATCAGAATGCTTCCATGCATCCACAGCAGCCAATGTGGTCCTATCAGTTTCATTGTCGTTTACCACAGGGGCATCCTCATTTAAAAACCTTGAAAGATTCAATGTAGTAAGATAAAACAACATTTTCTGTTGCCATCTTTTAAAATCAATTCCATTGAATTTTTCAGGTTTCTCACCATGACTAACATGGGTAGGTACATTGATAGGAACATTGGTTGTAATAGAGTTAGGCACAATTGAATTAGGTAATTCCATAATTCTGTTAAATACACAATTTACAGAATCACTTTAATAAAATAGAAATTAAATTTGTAATTACAATGAAGTAAATCTATATTTAATATTATTAATAATATATATATATATATATATATTATATAAATCATATAAAAGTCAAGACATCAGTACTAACCCTCTTAGATTATAAATTTAAACCCATACACACGTTAAAAAACAACTATCCGTAATAAGCACGTGTGGAATATTATATTTAATTTATCATAAGCAACTATCCGTAATAACAAGGCAACGAAATAGAAACATAAGCAATTATCTGTAATAACAAGGCAACGAAACAGAAACATAAGCAACTATCTGTAAATACAAGGATGCAAGGATGTATATATACATGCAAATATGGTATATCTTCCTGAATATATATTAAATGGTTTTATACGGCTTGGATAAGCATGGCTAAAGTCTGCTAAACTGGAGATAACATATGTCAACTCGAGTAATCTAGGAAAAGAAAATTTTGTAAACAATGAAACAGGGATGTATTTTCAATAATTCACTTATGTCTTACATATATATATAATAATGGATAAACTGATGTATATATGTATTAACATGTATGGACGTAATGAATAAAACTGAGAGCAAGGATAGATTCTATTTTATATAAATTAGTATAAACTACAGAAATCTGCTTTAAGATTGTTATTCCCAAAGTATTATTATTATATACTAATTAAATAAACAGAATTAAAACATAAATAATTTTATAATAACGACTTACAAAATGTAATTGATAAACTTTTAAAACCAAGTCAACTGTTGGACAGTCTCTCCTTAAAGCAGATTTCGTCCCCGCTATCGGTGCTTACGGATGGAACAATGGACGTCTACTTCCCAGGATAAAATGGTCTTCAACTCTCACAAGAAGCACTTCAATGGAAGAGTTCCACGAACCAACAAAATATTTAATACTCTCTATGACTTATATGAATACTCTATATGACTTTTATATGAATGAAGAGAAGAACTTGAAAAGGATTAGTTGAAGATGAAGTGATTGTTTTGGGTAGATTGGGAACCTATTTATAGGTTTCCAAATACCCCTTTGAAGATATACATCCTTTCAAAAGGTTGCATACTTTTGAAAGGTTACACCCTTTTGATAGGTTGCATCCTTTTGAAAGGTTACACCCTTTTGAAAGGTTACATCCTTTTGAAAAGATGCATCTCTTTGAAAAGGTATGAACCAAAGGTCACACCTATTGGTTTTATTTCATTCATTTATATATATATATATATATATATATATATATATATATATATATATATATATATATATCCAACAACCTTGCCCATTTTGGCCTTGGACACCTCTCAACACCAATTGTTATTCCCAAAGTAATATTATTATATACTAATTAAATAAACAGAATTAAAACATAAATAATTTTATAATAACGACTTACAAAATGTAATTGATAAACTTTTAAAACCAAGTCAACTGTTGGACAGTCTCTCCTTAAAGCAGATTTCGTCCCCGCTATCGGTGCTTACGGATGGAACAATGGACGTCTACTTCCCAGGATAAAATGGTCTTCAACTCTCACAAGAAGCACTTCAATGGAAGAGTTCCACGAACCAACAAAATATTTAATACTCTCTATGACTTATATGAATACTCTATATGACTTTTATATGAATGAAGAGAAGAACTTGAGAAGGATTAGTTGAAGATTAAGTGATTGATTTGGGTAGATTAGGAACCTATTTATAGGTTTCCAAATACCCCTTTGAAGATATACATCCTTTCAAAAGGTTACATCCTTTTGAAAGGTTACACCCTTTTGAAAGGTTATATCCCTTTGAAAAGATACATCTCTTTGAAAAAGTACATCCCTTTTAAAAGATGTATCTCTTTGAAAAGGTATGAACCAAAGGTCACACCTATTGGTTTTATTTCATTTATATATATATATATATATATATATATATATATATATATATATATATATATATATATATATATATATATCCAACAATCCCCCAAATGAATGAAATTTGGGTAAATTAATGCAAATGAATATGCAGACAGACTTAGAGAGAGTATTAGCGAACAAAAAATACTGAATCGGTGAAGGTAGCTTGTGGCCTTGAACCTTTCCTAGTGAAAGACTATCGGATTTACTGGTCAATCAGTGAACGTGATGTCTTGAACTGTTCAACCTTTTAGTGTAAACCGAGACAATAGAATTCACACAGTATTTTTTTTAAATTTATTTTATTGGTTCTCATTGTTGAAATCTGCTTTAAGATTGTTATTCCCAAAGTATTATTATTATATACTAATTAAATAAACAGAATTAAAACATAAATAATTTTATAATTGCTTATGTTTCTATTTCGTTGCCTTGTTATTACGGATAGTTGCTTATGATAAATTAAATATAATATTCCACACGTGCTTATTACGGATAGTTGTTTTTTAACGTGTGTATGGGTTTAAATTTATAATCTAAGAGGGTTAGTACTGATGTCTTGACTTTTATATGATTTATATAATATATATATATATATATATATATATATATTATTAATAATATTAAATATAGATTTACTTCATTGTAATTACAAATTTAATTTCTATTTTATTAAAGTGATTCTGTAAATTGTGTATTTAACAGAATTATGGAATTACCTAAATCAATTGTGCCTAACTCTATTACAACCAATGTTCCTATCAATGTACCTACCCATGTTAGTCATGGTGAGAAACCTGAAAAATTCAATGGAATTGATTTTAAAAGATGGCAACAGAAAATGTTGTTTTATCTTACTACATTGAATCTTTCAAGGTTTTTAAATGAGGATGCCCCTGTGGTAAACGACAATGAAACTGATAGGACCACATTGGCTGCTGTGGATGCATGGAAGCATTCTGATTTTCTTTGTAAAAATTATATCCTCAATGGATTGGACAATACATTGTATAATGTGTATAGCCCAATCAAAACTGCTAAGTTGTTATGGGAGTCTTTGGATAAAAAATATAAAACGGAAGATGCCGGCATGAAGAAATTCGTTGTCGGTAGATTCTTGGATTTTAAAATGGTTGATACAAAGACTGTCATAAATCAAGTCCAAGAGCTTCAATTAATAATCCATGAGATTCATGCTGAAAAAATGGTTTTAAGTGAATCTTTTCAAGTGGCCGCAGTAATTGAAAAATTACCCCCTTCTTGGAAAGATTTTAAAAATTATTTAAAACATAAACGTAAAGAAATGGGGCTCGAGGACTTGATAGTTAGGTTGAGGATTGAAGAAGATAATCGATTTTCTGAAAAGAAAGTTGGAAAACTTCCAATTACATCCAATGCTAATGTAATAGAAAGTGGTAACAAAACTAAGAAAAGGAAACACAACTATGAAGACCCAAGTCAAGGAAGCGGTCCTTCAAAGAAGTTCAAAGGAAAATGCTATAATTGCAACAAGATAGGACATCTTGCAAAGGATTGTCGCAAACCCAAAAAGCACGAGAATTTCAAAAGGAAAAATGCCCAAGCGAACATAGCAGAAATAGATGAAATATCTACTAAAGTTTCTGACATGTATCTTTCAGCAGTTGTCTCTGAAGCCAATTTGGTGGGAAATCCTAAAGAATGGTGGGTTGATACTGGCGCTACACGCCACATATGCTCAGACAATAAACTGTTTACTACCTATCAACCAATAGAAAATGGTGAGCAACTATTCATGGGCAATTCCTCTACTTCTAAAGTTGAAGGAAAAGGAAAGGTCGTGTTAAAGATGACTTCGGGCAAGGAAATCACGTTCAATGATGTACTACATGTGCCTGACATTCGCAAGAATCTAGTCTCTGGATCTGTATTGAGCAAGAAAGGGTTCAAACTAGTGTTTTATGCTGATAAATTTGTACTTACTAAAGATGGAATGTATGTTGGAAAAGGTTATATGTGTGATGGGATGTTCAAAATGAACGTCATGACAATTGTACCAAAAGTTATTATTAATAATAAAAATACATCTTCTATTTATATGTTTGAGTCCATGAATGTGTGGCATGGTAGATTAGGACATGTGAATTATGGTACTTTAAGTAAATTAATTAATTTAGAATTAATTCCAAAATTTAGTATTGACAAAAGTCATAAATGTGAAACATGTGTAGAGGCTAAGTTAACTAGAACATCTTTTCATTCTGTTGAAAGAAGTTCAGAACCTCTAGATTTAATTCACACTGATATATGTGATTTAAAATTTGTGCAAACTAGAGGTGGTAAAAAGTATTTTATTACTTTTGTAGATGATTGCACAAGATATTGTTATGTATATCTTTTAAGGACAAAAGATGAAGCAATTGAAATGTTTAAACATTATAAGAATGAAGTTGAGAATCAACTTAATAAAAGGATTAAGGCTATAAGAAGTGACAGAGGTGGTGAATATGAATCACCTTTTATAGAATTTTGTTCAGAAAATGGTATTATTCACCAAACTACCGCTCCTTATTCACCTCAATCAAATGGTGTTGCTGAACGCAAGAACCGAACTTTAAAAGAAATGATGAATGCTATGTTAATAAGTTCTGGGTTACCTCATAACATGTGGGGGGAAGCGTTGATATCTTCAAATTTTATTCTCAACCGTTTGATTCATAAGAAAACAAACAAGATACCTTATGAATTATGGAAAGGTCGAATACCTTCCTATAAATATCTTCGAGTGTGGGGGTGTCTTGCAAAAGTAATTGTTCCTGATCCTAAGAGGGTAAAGATAGGCCCTAAAACAGTTGATTGCATATTCATAGGTTATGCAAATAATAGTAGTGCATATCGGTTTCTTGTGCATAAATCGGACATTCCTGATATTCATGTCAATACATTTATAGAATCAAGGAATGCATCTTTCTTTGAAGATATTTTTCCATATAAGAATACACAAGAAATAAGTTCTCGTAAAAGACCTATTACTACTACGACTAGTAATCATCAAACTATAATAGACCAAGAGTCTAATGAACAGGAAGATGAAGATGAACCTAGACGTAGTAAAAGGATTAAGATCTCCAAGTCTTTTGGTCCTGACTTTCTAAGTTACATGCTAGAAAGTGAACCTCAAAGTGTGAAGGAAGCATTGTCTACTCCAGAAGCTTCATATTGGCAAGAAGCGATCAATAGTGAAATTGAATCCATTATGCAAAATCATACTTGGAAATTGGTGGATCTTCCACCAGGAACCAAACCATTAGGATGTAAATGGATCTTCAAAAGGAAAATGAAGGCCGATGGATCTATTGATAAATACAAAGCAAGACTTGTAGCCAAAGGTTATAGGCAAAAGGAGGGACTTGATTATTTTGACACTTATTCACCAGTTACAAGGATAACATCCATTCGAATGTTAATTGCTATAGCTGCAATACACAATTTAGAAATACATCAAATGGATGTTAAAACTGCCTTTCTTAATGGTGAATTAGAGGAAGAAATTTATATGGACCAACCAGAAGGTTTTATTGCTCCTGGAAAAGAAAAGAAAGTTTGCAAGCTTGTTAAATCATTATATGGTTTGAAACAAGCACCAAAGCAATGGCATGAAAAATTTGATAATGTTATGATATCAAATAATTTCAAAATAAATGAGTGTGACAAATGTGTATATGTCAAAAACACTCAAAGGGGATATGTAATAGTTAGTTTATACGTGGATGATATGCTAATCATTGGTAGTAATAATGATGTTATTAATGCTACCAAACAAATATTAATTAACAAGTTTGAAATGAAAGACATGGGCCAAGCAGATGTTATTCTAGGAATCAAGATTTCCAGAATATCTAATGGACTTATTATGTCTCAATCTCATTATATTGAGAAAATACTTGCAAAGTATAATAAATATGAGAAAAGTCCAGTAAGAACACCTGTTGATCCAACACTTCATCTCACTACTAATCATGGTGAAAGTATATCCCAATTAGAATATTCTCGTATAATAGGCAGTTTAATGTATTTATCAAACTGCACTCGACCAGACATATCATACTCAATAAGTAAGCTAAGTCGATATACGAGTAATCCTGGAAAAGAACATTGGAAGGCTTTAGTAAGGGTACTTAGATATCTAAGATACACTTTAACTGACGGACTGCATTATACAAGATATCCAGCTGTACTTGAAGGATACAGTGATGCAAATTGGATATCTGACTCCCATGATACTAAATCCACAAGTGGATATGTGTTTACTCTGGGAGGTGCAGCAGTATCATGGAAATCCTCTAAGCAAACATGTATTGCAAGATCTACTATGGAATCTGAATTTATTGCTTTAGATAAAGCAGGAGAAGAAGCAGAATGGCTTCGTAATTTTTTGGAGGATATTCCAATTTGGCCTAAACCAGTGCCACCAATCATTATTCATTGTGATAGTCAATCAGCGATTGGTAGGGCACAAAATAGTAATTATAACGGTAAGTCTAGACATATACGTCGACGACATGAAACTGTTAAACAATTACTCTCAAATGGTATAATATCTATTGACTATGTAAAGTCAAAGGATAATATTGCGGATCCACTAACGAAAGGTATACCTGGAGAGCAAGTGAGAAGTTCATCAAGGGGAATGGGTTTAAAGCCTATAAAATCCTAAAGAGTCGCCATAATGGAAACCCAACCTAAATGATTGGAGATCCCAAGAAATAGGTTCAAAGGGACAACCTAATTATGTGTGATCTAGTAAGCACTGAGAAGATAAATACTTCTTCCCATTCCTAAGATGATACAGTGCACAAACTGCCGAGTGAAACAGGATAAACTTTGTTTTTAATAATTTCTATAGCTTGAATATAAAAAGGTCAAGTGGGGTATTAGCAGGATACTCTTTATAGAAATTACCTATGTGAGTGAGAAGGGGGCCACTTCTATGAGAATGACGAAGGCTAAATTCTCTAGCACACTCATGAAACCAGGAGGTGTCCAAGGCCAAAATGGACACAATAATGAGAACCAATAAAATAAATTGAAAAATACTGTGTGAATTCTATTGTCTCGGTTTACACTAAAAGGTTGAACAGTTCAAGACATCACGTTCACTGATTGGCCAGTAAATCCGATAGTCTTTCACTAGGAAAGGTTCAAGGCCACAAGCTACCTTCACCGATTCAGTATTTTTTGTTCACTGATACTCTCTCTAAGTCTGTCTGCATATTCATTTGCATTAATTTACCCAAATTTCATTCATGTGGGGGATTGTTGGATATATATATATATATATATATATATATATATATATATATATATATAAATGAATGAAATAAAACCAATAGGTGTGACCTTTGGTTCATACCTTTTCAAAGAGATGCATCTTTTCAAAAGGATGTAACCTTTCAAAAGGGTGTAACCTTTCAAAAGGATGCAACCTATCAAAAGGGTGTAACCTTTCAAAAGTATGCAACCTTTTGAAAGGATGTATATCTTCAAAGGGGTATTTGGAAACCTATAAATAGGTTCCCAATCTACCCAAAACAATCACTTCATCTTCAACTAATCCTTTTCAAGTTCTTCTCTTCATTCATATAAAAGTCATATAGAGTATTCATATAAGTCATAGAGAGTATTAAATATTTTGTTGGTTCGTGGAACTCTTCCATTGAAGTGCTTCTTGTGAGAGTTGAAGACCATTTTATCCTGGGAAGTAGACGTCCATTGTTCCATCCGTAAGCACCGATAGCGGGGACGAAATCTGCTTTAAGGAGAGACTGTCCAACAGTTGACTTGGTTTTAAAAGTTTATCAATTACATTTTGTAAGTCGTTATTATAAAATTATTTATGTTTTAATTCTGTTTATTTAATTAGTATATAATAATAATACTTTGGGAATAACAATTGTATATATATATATATATATATATATATAGAAATTGTTGGATATATATATATATATATATATATATATATATATATATATATATAAATGAAATAAAACCAATAGGTGTGACCTTTGGTTCATACCTTTTCAAAGAGATACATCTTTTAAAAGGGATGTACTTTTTCAAAGAGATGTATCTTTTCAAAGGGATATAACCTTTCAAAAGGGTGTAACCTTTCAAAAGGATGTAACCTTTTGAAAGGATGTATATCTTCAAAGGGGTATTTGGAAACCTATAAATAGGTTCCTAATCTACCCAAATCAATCACTTAATCTTCAACTAATCCTTCTCAAGTTCTTCTCTTCATTCATATAAAAGTCATATAGAGTATTCATATAAGTCATAGAGAGTATTAAATATTTTGTTGGTTCGTGGAACTCTTCCATTGAAGTGCTTCTTGTGAGAGTTGAAGACCATTTTATCCTGGGAAGTAGACGTCCATTGTTCCATCCGTAAGCACCGATAGCGGGGACGAAATCTGCTTTAAGGAGAGACTGTCCAACAGTTGACTTGGTTTTAAAAGTTTATCAATTACATTTTGTAAGTCGTTATTATAAAATTATTTATGTTTTAATTCTGTTTATTTAATTAGTATATAATAATATTACTTTGGGACTAACAATCTTAAAGCAGATTTCTGGTGTTCTTCCTTAGTATTCATTTTATATTAATTTATAAAAACAGAATTTCCTAATTACTTATTTTATAATATATAATAATCGGAGGATGTATATATATATATATATATATATATATATATATATATATATATATATATATATATATATATGGCTATAATTTTCTTACCGGAGGAGTCTTTTTCTAGAGAGAGAAAGGAAGTCCATTGCCTTTCCACTCCACTACTCTGTAAATTGTGGAATCTATATATATTAATTAGTACGTTAATCACATAAGTTTTTTGCTGATAAAGTACATAGCATGTTTTTACAAGTTAGTATAATATATAATATAATATATATTAGTACATTATATTATAATATAAAATACTAAGTAATAACAACGACGATTATAATATATATATATATTCTAACGTTAAAGTTAGTATATCAGTACTTTATAATATATCAGTAGTTAGTATATATCATATATTGGTATAATATATATTTACAGAATATTGAAGTGAATATATATTGTAGTCAGTATGTTATATATAATACTTTGGAATTGTGTTTCAAAGTTGTGTAGTATGCCTTCGAGTTGCATAAAAGGCTAAATCACATAAACTGTATATTTATTCAATTCATGGTCAAGTTTAGTCCGACCAACAAGGAGTAACACATGGGTGGTATTAAATTTTCTTTGTCATTTTAATGTAAAATAGAGTCATATGTGTGTTAATTCTGATTTTAATATAAGAATACTTGGTTTAAGCTTAGGCCACCACTGTAAGCATGATAATATTGGTATGATTGTGCTTTTGTTGATATATATGTTTATTGTGAGAGAATTATTGTAATATCATATATATATATATATATATGTGTGTATAATTGGTCCTCATCAGTTATGTGTTTAGAGTTAGTTGGCCGATCCTCCTTAATATCTTGACGAAGTCCAGTCAATGAGGTCAAACCATACTTAACAACCTGGACAGAGTAATATGCATTGACATGTACTAAAAGAACTGGTACCTTGACCTTACTTCATAAACTCAATTAAGCATGCCAGTTCACATAAATTTGAACCAATACAAGATCTCAGGTCAAGGACATGAGAATGAAGTTATTTGTTGACCTAAGAAATGATGTTATGAACCATCACGAAAAATTGGCAGTGCCAATCTCATTGGCCTAAACCAGTGCCACCAATTATTATTTATTGTGATAGTCAATCAGCGATTGGTATGACACAAAATAGTAATTATAACGGTAAGTCTAGACATATACGTCGACGACATGAAACTGTTAAACAATTATTCTCCAATGGTATAATATCTATTGACTATGTAAAGTCAAAGGATAATATTGCGGATCCACTAACGAAAGGTATACCTGGAGAGCAAGTGAGAAGTTCATCAAGGGGAATGGGTTTAAAGCCTATAAAATTCTAAAGAGTCGCCATAATGGAAACCCAACCTAATTGATTGGAGATCCCAAGAAATAGGTTCAAAGGGACAACCTAATTATGTGTGATCTAGTAAGCACTGAGAAGATAAATACTTCTTCCCATTCCTATGATGATACAGTGCACAAACTGCCGAGTGAAACAGGATAAACTTTGTTTTTAATAATTTCTATATCTTGAATATAAAAAGGTCAAGTGGGGTATTAGCAGGATACTCTTTATAGAAATTACCTATGTGAGTGAGAAGGGGGCCACTTCTATGAGAATAACGAAGGCTAAATTCTCTAGCACACTCATGAAACCAGGAGGTGTCCAAGGCCAAAATGGACACAACAATGAGAACCAATAAATAAACAGAATTAAAACCAATACACACGTAAAATAATACCATCACGAAAAATTGGCAGTGCCAATCTCATTGGCCTAAACCAGTGCCACCAATTATTATTTATTGTGATAGTCAATCAGCGATTGGTATGACACAAAATAGTAATTATAACGGTAAGTCTAGACATATACGTCGACGACATGAAACTGTTAAACAATTATTCTCCAATGGTATAATATCTATTGACTATGTAAAGTCAAAGGATAATATTGCGGATCCACTAACGAAAGGTATACCTGGAGAGCAAGTGAGAAGTTCATCAAGGGGAATGGGTTTAAAGCCTATAAAATTCTAAAGAGTCGCCATAATGGAAACCCAACCTAATTGATTGGAGATCCCAAGAAATAGGTTCAAAGGGACAACCTAATTATGTGTGATCTAGTAAGCACTGAGAAGATAAATACTTCTTCCCATTCCTATGATGATACAGTGCACAAACTGCCGAGTGAAACAGGATAAACTTTGTTTTTAATAATTTCTATATCTTGAATATAAAAAGGTCAAGTGGGGTATTAGCAGGATACTCTTTATAGAAATTACCTATGTGAGTGAGAAGGGGGCCACTTCTATGAGAATAACGAAGGCTAAATTCTCTAGCACACTCATGAAACCAGGAGGTGTCCAAGGCCAAAATGGACACAACAATGAGAACCAATAAATAAACAGAATTAAAACATAAATAATTTTATAATTGCTTATGTTTCTATTTCGTTGCCTTGTTATTACGGATAGTTGCTTATGATAAATTAAATATAATATTCCACACGTGCTTATTACGGATAGTTGTTTTTTAACGTGTGTATGGGTTTAAATTTATAATCTAAGAGGGTTAGTACTGATGTCTTGACTTTTATATGATTTATATAATATATATATATATATATATTATTAATAATATTAAATATAGATTTACTTCATTGTAATTACAAATTTAATTTCTATTTTATTAAAGTGATTCTGTAAATTGTGTATTTAACAGAATTATGGAATTACCTAATTCAATTGTGCCTAACTCTATCAATGTACCTACCCATGTTAGTCATGGTGAGAAACCTGAAAAATTCAATGGAATTGATTTTAAAAGATGGCAACAGAAAATGTTGTTTTATCTTACTACATTGAATCTTTCAAGGTTTTTAAATGAGGATGCCCCTGTGGTAAACGACAATGAAACTGATAGGACCACATTGGCTGCTGTGGATGCATGGAAGCATTCTGATTTTCTTTGTAAAAATTATATCCTCAATGGATTGGACAATACATTGTATAATGTGTATAGCCCAATCAAAACTGCTAAGTTGTTATGGGAGTCTTTGGATAAAAAATATAAAACGGAAGATGCCGGCATGAAGAAATTCGTTGTCGGTAGATTCTTGGATTTTAAAATGGTTGATACAAAGACTGTCATAAATCAAGTCCAAGAGCTTCAATTAATAATCCATGAGATTCATGCTGAAAAAATGGTTTTAAGTGAATCTTTTCAAGTGGCCGCAGTAATTGAAAAATTACCCCCTTCTTGGAAAGATTTTAAAAATTATTTAAAACATAAACGTAAAGAAATGGGGCTCGAGGACTTGATAGTTAGGTTGAGGATTGAAGAAGATAATCGATTTTCTGAAAAGAAAGTTGGAAAACTTCCAATTACATCCAATGCTAATGTAATAGAAAGTGGTAACAAAACTAAGAAAAGGAAACACAACTATGAAGACCCAAGTCAAGGAAGCGGTCCTTCAAAGAAGTTCAAAGGAAAATGCTATAATTGCAACAAGATAGGACATCTTGCAAAGGATTGTCGCAAACCCAAAAAGCACGAGAATTTCAAAAGGAAAAATGCCCAAGCGAACATAGCAGAAATAGATGAAATATCTACTAAAGTTTCTGACATGTATCTTTCAGCAGTTGTCTCTGAAGCCAATTTGGTGGGAAATCCTAAAGAATGGTGGGTTGATACTGGCGCTACACGCCACATATGCTCAGACAATAAACTGTTTACTACCTATCAACCAATAGAAAATGGTGAGCAACTATTCATGGGCAATTCCTCTACTTCTAAAGTTGAAGGAAAAGGAAAGGTCGTGTTAAAGATGACTTCGGGCAAGGAAATCACGTTCAATGATGTACTACATGTGCCTGACATTCGCAAGAATCTAGTCTCTGGATCTGTATTGAGCAAGAAAGGGTTCAAACTAGTGTTTCATGCTGATAAATTTGTACTTACTAAAGATGGAATGTATGTTGGAAAAGGTTATATGTGTGATGGGATGTTCAAAATGAACGTCATGACAATTGTACCAAAAGTTATTATTAATAATAAAAACACATCTTCTATTTATATGTTTGAGTCCATGATTGTGTGGCATGGTAGATTAGGACATGTGAATTATGGTACTTTAAGTAAATTAATTAATTTAGAATTAATTCCAAAATTTAGTATTGACAAAAGTCATAAATGTGAAACATGTGTAGAGGCTAAGTTAACTAGAACATCTTTTCATTCTGTTGAAAGAAGTTCAGAACCTCTAGATTTAATTCACACTGATATATGTGATTTAAAATTTGTGCAAACTAGAGGTGGTAAAAAGTATTTTATTACTTTTGTAGATGATTGCACAAGATATTGTTATGTATATCTTTTAAGGACAAAAGATGAAGCAATTGAAATGTTTAAACATTATAAGAATGAAGTTGAGAATCAACTTAATAAAAGGATTAAGGCTATAAGAAGTGACAGAGGTGGTGAATATGAATCACCTTTTATAGAATTTTGTTCAGAAAATGGTATTATTCACCAAACTACCGCTCCTTATTCACCTCAATCAAATGGTGTTGCTGAACGCAAGAACCGAACTTTAAAAGAAATGATGAATGCTATGTTAATAAGTTCTGGGTTACCTCATAACATGTGGGGGGAAGCGTTGATATCTTCAAATTTTATTCTCAACCGTTTGATTCATAAGAAAACAAACAAGATACCTTATGAATTATGGAAAGGTCGAATACCTTCCTATAAATATCTTCGAGTGTGGGGGTGTCTTGCAAAAGTAATTGTTCCTGATCCTAAGAGGGTAAAGATAGGCCCTAAAACAGTTGATTGCATATTCATAGGTTATGCAAATAATAGTAGTGCATATCGGTTTCTTGTGCATAAATCGGACATTCCTGATATTCATGTCAATACATTTATAGAATCAAGGAATGCATCTTTCTTTGAAGATATTTTTCCATATAAGAATACACAAGAAATAAGTTCTCGTAAAAGACCTATTACTACTACGACTAGTAATCATCAAACTATAATAGACCAAGAGTCTAATGAACAGGAAGATGAAGATGAACCTAGACGTAGTAAAAGGATTAAGATCTCCAAGTCTTTTGGTCCTGACTTTCTAAGTTACATGCTAGAAAGTGAACCTCAAAGTGTGAAGGAAGCATTGTCTACTCCAGAAGCTTCATATTGGCAAGAAGCGATCAATAGTGAAATTGAATCCATTATGCAAAATCATACTTGGGAATTGGTGGATCTTCCACCAGGAACCAAACCATTAGGATGTAAATGGATCTTCAAAAGGAAAATGAAGGCCGATGGATCTATTGATAAATACAAAGCAAGACTTGTAGCCAAAGGTTATAGGCAAAAGGAGGGACTTGATTATTTTGACACTTATTCACCAGTTACAAGGATAACATCCATTCGAATGTTAATTGCTATAGCTGCAATACACAATTTAGAAATACATCAAATGGATGTTAAAACTGCCTTTCTTAATGGTGAATTAGAGGAAGAAATTTATATGGACCAACCAGAAGGTTTTATTGCTCCTGGAAAAGAAAAGAAAGTTTGCAAGCTTGTTAAATCATTATATGGTTTGAAACAAGCACCAAAGCAATGGCATGAAAAATTTGATAATGTTATGATATCAAATAATTTCAAAATAAATGAGTGTGACAAATGTGTATATGTCAAAAACACTCAAAGGGGATATGTAATAGTTAGTTTATACGTGGATGATATGCTAATCATTGGTAGTAATAATGATGTTATTAATGCTACCAAACAAATATTAATTAACAAGTTTGAAATGAAAGACATGGGCCAAGCAGATGTTATTCTAGGAATCAAGATTTCCAGAATATCTAATGGACTTATTATGTCTCAATCTCATTATATTGAGAAAATACTTGCAAAGTATAATAAATATGAGAAAAGTCCAGTAAGAACACCTGTTGATCCAACACTTCATCTCACTACTAATCATGGTGAAAGTATATCCCAATTAGAATATTCTCGTATAATAGGCAGTTTAATGTATTTATCAAACTGCACTCGACCAGACATATCATACTCAATAAGTAAGCTAAGTCGATATACGAGTAATCCTGGAAAAGAACATTGGAAGGCTTTAGTAAGGGTACTTAGATATCTAAGATACACTTTAACTGACGGACTGCATTATACAAGATATCCAGCTGTACTTGAAGGATACAGTGATGCAAATTGGATATCTGACTCCCATGATACTAAATCCACAAGTGGATATGTATTTACTCTGGGAGGTGCAGCAGTATCATGGAAATCCTCTAAGCAAACATGTATTGCAAGATCTACTATGGAATCTGAATTTATTGCTTTAGATAAAGCAGGAGAAGAAGCAGAATGGCTTCGTAATTTTTTGGACGATATTCCAATTTGGCCTAAACCAGTGCCACCAATCATTATTCATTGTGATAGTCAATCAGCGATTGGTAGGGCACAAAATAGTAATTATAACGGTAAGTCTAGACATATACGTCGACGACATGAAACTGTTAGACAATTACTCTCAAATGGTATAATATCTATTGACTATGTAAAGTCAAAGGATAATATTGCGGATCCACTAACGAAAGGTATACCTGGAGAGCAAGTGAGAAGTTCATCAAGGGGAATGGGTTTAAAGCCTATAAAATCCTAAAGAGTCGCCATAATGGAAACCCAACCTAAATGATTGGAGATCCCAAGAAATAGGTTCAAAGGGACAACCTAATTATGTGTGATCTAGTAAGCACTGAGAAGATAAATACTTCTTCCCATTCCTAAGATGATACAGTGCACAAACTGCCGAGTGAAACAGGATAAACTTTGTTTTTAATAATTTCTATAGCTTGAATATAAAAAGGTCAAGTGGGGTATTAGCAGGATACTCTTTATAGAAATTACCTATGTGAGTGAGAAGGGGGCCACTTCTATGAGAATGACGAAGGCTAAATTCTCTAGCACACTCATGAAACCAGGAGGTGTCCAAGGCCAAAATGGACACAATAATGAGAACCAATAAAATAAATTGAAAAATACTGTGTGAATTCTATTGTCTCGGTTTACACTAAAAGGTTGAACAGTTCAAGACATCACGTTCACTGATTGGCCAGTAAATCCGATAGTCTTTCACTAGGAAAGGTTCAAGGCCACAAGCTACCTTCACCGATTCAGTATTTTTTGTTCACTGATACTCTCTCTAAGTCTGTCTGCATATTCATTTGCATTAATTTACCCAAATTTCATTCATGTGGGGGATTGTTGGATATATATATATATATATATATATATATATATATATATATATATATATATATAAATGAATGAAATAAAACCAATAGGTGTGACCTTTGGTTCATACCTTTTCAAAGAGATGCATCTTTTCAAAAGGATGTAACCTTTCAAAAGGGTGTAACCTTTCAAAAGGATGCAACCTATCAAAAGGGTGTAACCTTTCAAAAGTATGCAACCTTTTGAAAGGATGTATATCTTCAAAGGGGTATTTGGAAACCTATAAATAGGTTCCCAATCTACCCAAAACAATCACTTCATCTTCAACTAATCCTTTTCAAGTTCTTCTCTTCATTCATATAAAAGTCATATAGAGTATTCATATAAGTCATAGAGAGTATTAAATATTTTGTTGGTTCGTGGAACTCTTCCATTGAAGTGCTTCTTGTGAGAGTTGAAGACCATTTTATCCTGGGAAGTAGACGTCCATTGTTCCATCCGTAAGCACCGATAGCGGGGACGAAATCTGCTTTAAGGAGAGACTGTCCAACAGTTGACTTGGTTTTAAAAGTTTATCAATTACATTTTGTAAGTCGTTATTATAAAATTATTTATGTTTTAATTCTGTTTATTTAATTAGTATATAATAATAATACTTTGGGAATAACAATCTTAAAGCAGATTTCGTCCCCGCTATCGGTGCTTACGGATGGAACAATGGACGTCTACTTCCCAGGATAAAATGGTCTTCAACTCTCACAAGAAGCACTTCAATGGAAGAGTTCCACGAACCAACAAAATATTTAATACTCTCTATGACTTATATGAATACTCTATATGACTTTTATATGAATGAAGAGAAGAACTTGAAAAGGATTAGTTGAAGATGAAGTGATTGTTTTGGGTAGATTGGGAACCTATTTATAGGTTTCCAAATACCCCTTTGAAGATATACATCCTTTCAAAAGGTTGCATACTTTTGAAAGGTTACACCCTTTTGATAGGTTGCATCCTTTTGAAAGGTTACACCCTTTTGAAAGGTTACATCCTTTTGAAAAGATGCATCTCTTTGAAAAGGTATGAACCAAAGGTCACACCTATTGGTTTTATTTCATTCATTTATATATATATATATATATATATATATATATATATATATATATATATATATATATATATATATATATATCCAACATTCTTTCCCTATAAAACTTCATAACTGGGGGAAAAAACTGATCCAAAATGCTGATATGATATATATTACACGATAGTATATAATGTATAAACATATATGTAGTAAAATATAAAGGATACATATCTGGGGAGATATCCCAGCCATGGCCATCTGCAAGAGAGGGTGAAAAATCAACAAGAATCTGGTAGAGAGATGATTAACTACCAGAGTGTAAGATACGTCATAAAATTGGAGAGGACTAGGTGACATATTTTAAATGGCAGGGTGACAAAATGCTTGGAATATAATGAGCTCTTGATTAGATGCTTGCTTACATTGATCCATTCATCATTGGGATTGATATCCACAGGTCTCATAAGACTGACAAGTGAAAAAACGCCTTAAGTTCATATAAGCCAGATATATAGAGACAACTAGAAATTTATCGTAGAAAGTTGACTAGAAATCTATTCATCTAAAGCTGAAATATATTTGATATTTATTCAACATCACATCGAGAAGAGATTTAGTATCAGCTAACACAGAGATCCTTTCAATCGGCAAATAGTCCACGCAATGGATACTGAAATACTTAATATTTCTCATTTCTTTCTGACCCTCAAATCCCATAATTGAAGTATCTAACAATTCAAGAGCAAGGGAACACAATAGTATTTCAAGTTTCGTCACCAGAAGCTACTTACCTTTTAGAAAGTACTTGGTCACAAATGGGGCAAGCCGCATCACTGCTGAGAATTTTACCAGCATCTTCGGTGCCTTTAATCATTATTAAGGAAAATTATGTTATCGGTAATATATAGTATTATTTAATAATGCATATAAATATTATAATAATAATAAATTATGCAAAACATAAATAACTTGTAAAATGATAAATATAAATCCGAGTCCTTTGAATTCACAAAGTCTCCTTAAAGCTAATTTATTCCCCCACAGATGCTAAGGGTTAATTGAATAATTGTTTCCCAAGAAAAAACGGATTTCAATTCTTAATTAGTAGCATTACAAAATTAAGAATTCATCGAACCAAAATTTATGTTATGTACTGAAACTATATGAACATGAATGATGCATGCATGAGAACTTACCGTAAAAATTAATGCAGAAACGGAACGGGAAAAATCCACTGCAAAACGGGGATTGTAGAACAGAACGGGATTATGCAGAAGTGAACGGGACGGGACAGAAAGGAACAGAACGGGATTATCTGCAGAACGGGACGGAAATTTCTTACTGTAGAACGAGAATAATGGAAGGAACGGGACGGGATTTTTTGACAGAATGGGGAACGGAAATTAGTTTTTTTTTTCTCCTCCCAAATGCTTTCCCACACCATTTATTTATAGGAAAAATTCGCATGTTACTGTCGTCAAAACGACGTAGTTTTGTGATGATAAAAATATATATATATAACGAACCCGCCCGTCACGACCCGACCCGACCCGAGTCCACGACCCGACCCGAGTCAATTTTCTCATTCAAATCCCATTTCCAACAAATTATACTAGTACATTCCCCATTGTTCTCCATGAAAGCAATGAATATAATTATTAAACTACTCTATCATCAGGATACACAAGAGGTGACCACATGTGGTGGAAATAGCTTTCCCTTCCAGTTCTCTCCAGCAAGCATTGCATCTCATTTTAGCCTTCAGAAAAGAAATCCTGTCTCATGAAACATTTGGTAGCTCGCTTCAAGATTCTGTATATTATAATCAACATCTGAGCAGGACTTTCTGACAAATTTTTACTTCTGCTAAATTTAGTTTATTAATAAATGGGATAAATGATCATGAAGCAACAATATTATGCCTATGTGAAAGCTCCTTGAGTCAGATACTTAAAAACAAATTAACTATCTATACACCAGTCCGCAGACTGTCTGAGAGTTTCGAGATACAATGTTAATTAGTTACGAGTCAGCTGGTTGAACACATGCTTAAATTGTTTTAGAATCCAGAGCTCAATCATTGCTATTGAAAACTTGAAATTAGATACAAACAGTCAACCACATCAGGTTGATGAAATCACAACATAGAAATATTTAAAGACATAATAATTATGTCCTTTGTTTTAGTTAGTTTCTGTATTCAGCTAAAAACTTTGTCGTCTAGTTCATAAACTAGCGCAAAAAGATAAGAGTAGAGACTAGAGACACAATGAACTATACAGTTTCAAGCTCCCAAGTTGGGCAAAAATTCAGCAACCAATAAACTAACCGACAAACAAATAAACATATTTCTGAAGCAATACCCATAGGCATGTGCAGGTTGAGGAGAGTTCAAACAGATTTCACTAGAATAAATCTCAGAAGACACATTATTCCTATGAGGAGAATACCAGCTAGACCTAATTACATTATATAAACAATCTCTGCACCTAAGGAAAGAAAATTGGTAAGCCAATCTCTTATACTTGGGTACTGAAGGGTAAGATCCCATCATAGAGGTAAAACAGAAAAAATCTAAATATTAATATTATCCAGCTTGGACTGTGATTTTCCAGTTTTAGCTTTAGAATGCAAATTATGAATTCTCCAATTAGCCATAAAATTCAAAACAAAAACAGCATTATAGGAGTTTATATTACCCTCTGTTTAAACCATGAATCATATAACTCAACTCAACTAAGTCAAACATTTGAATAAATTTCTGTTTTAGAACTTCACTTTCAAAAGCATATGCCTCAAATTAAATGAAAGATATTTTCACTGTGTTACCCTACATTTTATGAGGAAACAATCAAATCATTTGAAGCTCGATTGCTTATAAATTAGGTTCACAACTCAAAATTCTGAATTTCTGTCAGAAAACTTCAGTTCTTCCTTAAGTCTAAAGCGTTTGAGCCAATTTCTGAAATATCTATGGGAGACATAATCCAAACGTTTTAGTAAAAACACACCTATACAAAAATATCGTTAAATTATCTATACTTACAAAATGATGCAATCTGTTGAGAACTTGAATTTTAAATCCAATCAATCGGACAGAAAAAAAAACCCTTCAAATTCGTTCAACTTCACCTGCATTATAACATAGTACGAGAAACAAGTGATATAAAAATGAATTTGATTGCTGAATTCTGAGATTTAAGTCTCATATTTTGAAATTTTCGGGTTGAAATTTTATAACCTGGCAACACCCTGTTAGGGATCCGTTTTGAATCCTCTAATACATTATACATATATTTATCGAGCTTCTAAGCTATCTCAATCGCAGAAACTCAAATCAGAAGAAGAGGATTCAACAACAACGGATTTAAATTAATATACTAAAACGAGAAACTTGAATTTCTGGGATTCCTATATGATGCTCTCTCCTGGTGCTTGTACTGTGTGCGATAATTTTGATTAAAATGGCGGTTAAACTAAAGGGCAATTTTTTTAAAAAAATAGAGTTCTATCCGGTATCGGGATTAGCTATGTCTAATAAATAAGCTTAAATATTATTTACTACTCTAAATTTAGGCCATATTCTACTTTGATTATTCATTTTTTTAATTTTATGAATTAGATAATTGAACTATTAATTTTTTTCGATTTTATTCAAATAGGTCTGCCACGTCAGAAATATCCTAATAGGCTAAATGAGTGTTTATGTGTAAAAAAATATATATATTTTTAATGAGATCAAAGGACAAAAAAGTAAAATAACAAATAAAACAACTAAAAATTACATAAATAATATAAATTAATTTTATAATTATTATATAAATAATATAATAATTATTTTTATTAAAAAATTGTGTTTTATTATTTTTTTATTAAAAAAAACTATGTTTAATATTAATGATAATAAAAATAAAAATATTAATGATAATAAAAATTAAAAAAAATGCAGTTTTTTTGTAATAATAAAAAAACACAATTTTTTTATTATAATAAAAAAGTGAAGCTTTTTTTAATAAAAATAAAAAAATGCAATTTTTTTTAATAAAAATAAAAAAATAATTATGTTTATTAAAAAATAACCAAACGCAGTTTTTTTTAATAAAAATAATAATTTTTTTATTTTTATTAAAAAAACTACGCTTTTTTTATTATTATTAAAAAAAATGCGTTTTTTTATTATAAAAAAACTGAGTTTTATTTTTATTTATATTTTTATTAATATTTTATTTTTATTATCATTAATATTAAATACAAATTTTTTTAATAAAAAAATTAATAAAACGCAGTTTTTTTAAATAAAAATAATTATTTTTAATAAAAATAATTATTTTTAATAAAAATAATTATTATATTATTTATATAATAATTATATACAAAATTTATATTATTTATATAACTATAAATAAATAATTATACAACTAATTTATATTATTTGTGTAATTTTTAGTTATTTTATTTGTTATTTTACCTTTTTGTCCTTTGATCTCATTAAAAATATATATTCTTTTTATACATAAGGCATAAGCACTCATTTAGCCTATTAGGTTGTCACGTCAGCAATTTCTGACGTGGCAGACCCAATTGAATGAAATCGAAAAAATTAATAGTGCAATCATATAATTGACAAAATTGAAAGATGGATCATTGAAGTGAAATATGACCTATAGTTTAGGGTAGTAAATCATATTTAAGCCTAATAAATATAATTTCTTATGTAGTTGTAATAAAAATTCCACATATTTTTATCATAATATAATTTTTTTGTTATAATTATATTCATTCATTTTATTAAAAATAAGTCACGTTTAACTTTTTTAAATTAATTTTTAAATAAATAATTATTTGATAAATTTTAAAACTAAAATTTCTTTTGTTTCTCAAAAAAAATTATATTTGTCAATAGAAAGATTGTATTTTTGTTGTATATTTAGTCTTAAAATATTAAATATTGAACACTTTTAAACGAACAAATAATATTCAATTGGTTTCAAAATATAAGACTAATTTTGATATTTTTAATTTAAATTAAAAATATTTAAGCTCAAAATTAACATGAAAATCTTTAATTTTAGCCAATATAATGAGGAGCATTAAATTGGAAAAATTACATATGTTAATACCTTTTAGAAAATATTTACAAAAATCTTACATCCATAAAATAATTACAAAAACATTACATTTTTTTAATTTTATTTACAATATTATTATAATTATGAGTCCTTAATTTAAGGGATTAATAATATCAATGGGGGCATTTTTTTGAAATGTGTGATAACCGTCATCTATTGTCTCTGTAGGACTCTTTGTCTTCGACTTAAGACGCTTTACACGCTGAAAACCTCTATTCTCTTTCCTTCATGTTTCGGTATTCTCCATTGATCGTTGTCGAAATTCATAGCCATTTCGTTTTCGTTTTGTTTTCGTCACCATCGTTGTTACATGTTTTCGTGATCACACAGTGTTCCCTGAAACCCTCTTTTCTCTTTCCTTCGTGTTTCAGTATTCTCTATTGATCGTTATCGAAGTTCATAGCCATTTTGTTTTCATTTTGTTTTCGTCACCATCGTTGTTACTTGTTTTCGTGATTACACAGTGTTCCAGTTGGTTTATTCTTCTTCGTTATCGATTCTGGTTGTGTATATTTTCAGGTCAGTTGTTTTAATATAGTTTAATGTATTATATATTAATGTAGTTTATCAGTCAAATGTAGTATTGATTGTTGTGTGGGTTTGTGTTATTTTTTATGTTTTGTATAGAATGGTTGATACAAGGAAGATGGATGGGAAGAGGAAGAGAATATCGAAGCGTGATTCTGTCAAGGACGTGAAGAAGTTTGTTGTGGATAGGAGGGGGAAGGAAAAAGATGTAGGTCAAAAATCGAGTAAGAATTAGAATAGACTGGTGATACATAGTGATATCAAGAATTCTCCTGAGTTTGATGTTCCTGTAGTTAAGGCCAAAGGTCAAGTGCTTAACCAGAATATAATTTCAACACAGAGAATTTTAAAGGTGTGTTAATTTAAATTTTCTTATGGTTACCATTATATAATTATTTGGTTACTTATTAGTATGTATTTGGTTACTGTAAGCTTATTATTTGGTTACTTATTAGTATGTATTTGGTTACTGTAAACTTATAATGATTTGGTTACTTATTAGTATGTATTTGGTTACTGTGATATTATATTAGTGTGTTACTTTTATGGTTTGGTTACTTATTAGTATGTATTTGGTTACTGTAAAATCATAATTATTTGGTTACTTATTAGTATGTATTTGGTTACTGTAAACTTATAATGATTTGGTTACTTATTAGTATGTATTTGGTTACTGTGATATTATATTTTGGTTACTGTTATATCAGGTTTTGGTTACTACCATATTACAGTTTGGTTAGTATTTTGTTTTATTTGATTTACGTTAATGTTCCATTGAAGTAAACTGCTTGTTACTTTTTATTATATTTGTTTACTATGTATTTTTTTAGTATATTCAGTTTGTTTAAATTATTATTGATTATATGATATGGTTAGTGACGTAATGCTGACTTGATTACATTCAGTTTGCTTATGGTTACCATCATGTAATTACTTGGTTACTTGTTAGTATGTATTTTGATACTGTAAGCTTATTATTTTGATACCATTTATGTTTTCTTAAGTTGGGACTTTGGTTACCTTGTTGTGTTGTTATGTTTAATATGTTTTTGCCTAGTATACATGGTTTAATAAACTGGGTTTAGTGTATATGTTGTTTATGTATTGGTTACCATTAAAATATGGTTTGGTTACCATCATAGAATTAATCGGTTACTTGTTTAGTATGTATTTGGTTAATGGGTTTAGTGTATATTTTGTTTTTGGTATAAATTTTTCTTATATTGGTTATTAATAACTGTTCAATTCTAGTTTTGTGTATTTACAGTTATGGGATCTTTACTATGAGGAATGCAACAGAAAATTCACTGGAAAAGTAATATATTAATGTGACATGGAAGTCCCCATCATTATTGCCAATAAATTGAATGAAAGTCAGCTGGAGAAGTTTAGGGCAACATGTTTTGGAAAATTTTTGGAGTTTGGTTAGCATCAAATGTATTCACAGATTATTCACCATGCTCTTGTAAGGGAGGTTCACCAAAGGGATGATGGTGAGATGTGATTTTTGTTTGGAAAGAAAAGGGTTAGGTTTGGGTTGCCTGAGTTTAGTATGATTTCTGGGTTGAGATGGCAAGGCAATGATGATATAAGTGCATATAAAGGTATGCAGAATCTGATTATTGAAAAAAGAATTGGGATGGAAGCTTTTACTCATAGTAGTATAGGTAGGGTATTCCGAAAGGCAATTTTTGATGACGATGATGAGGCTATTAGGATGTCATTGATTTTTTTGGTGTTTAATTTTATTCTTTCAATACTTTCTGAAAATTTTGTTGATGGGGCAATGGTCAATTTTTTATGTTATGGTGATGTTAGCAGTTTTCCTTGGGGGAAAGTTGCGTTTGAAATGACAAAGTACTCTTTGTCAAATACTTTGAAGGGGAATATAAAGAAAGGAAGGAATGGTGGTTCAACATATAATTTCTACAAGGACCATTATATTAAATTGTATAAGTTGAATGGTTTTCTGTATGTATTTCAAGTATTTATGTTTGAAACCATTTCAACTTTCAAATCTTGCGGTATATGCAACGACAAGCATTTGTCGAATGTCCGTTTATGTAGATGGAAGGAGCTAGTGAAGCCCCCTTCAAATGACAAGTTGAATGATCTGGTATTTTGTTCTGGACAGGTATGCAGTTTACTACTAAGAATGCAATTGGTTACCTCTAGTTAATTATTTAGTTACTGATTATTTTAGTGAAGTTTACTATTAACATTATAGTTAGTTACCTTTATATACTAATTTAGTTCCTGATTATGTTATGTGTATGTTAACAATAAAAATGTTGTTGGTTACTAGAATATACAAAGTTTGGTTACCTTTATACATTTAGTTGGTTACTGATTATATATATTTTGTTACCAGTATATATGTTTTTGTTTACTTATTATATTTTATGATTCTTTATTTTATCTTTTTGTTATTGTAATTGTATAATGTTTATCAGATGTTATACTGAAGTGTACTTATTGTTTTTCATCTGAGGGTAAAAAGTTTGATTCCCACGGTTGAGGAGAATGAACGACTTGATTTGGGCGGCTTTCACTTTTTCAATGGGAAGGATGCTGACAAAAAGGTTGAAAAAAAAAGTGAAGGATGACAACATTGGATTTGATATATCGGACATTAAAGATGCAATTGATACACGGTTACGGCCGTTGGAGAAAAGAGTTTCTGAAGTTAAGAAAGACGTAAAATTGTGGGCTGATATTAAGGATGAGATGCAGATTTTACACGTTCAGCTATGCAGAGACTTTAGGTTAATTATTAGAGATGAGTTACGCGGGATCAAAGATGGCGGGGTTAAAGAAGTTGATAGTGATTCTGATGATGATTCTGATTCTGATGAGGGTGATGATGTTGATGATGATGATGAAGTCGACGAAGTCGATGAAGCTGATGAAGCTGATGATGTTGTTGACGAGGATGTTGATGTTTCTAAAGGTAAAAATAATAATGATGATGAGGTTGGTGATGATGGGTTGAAAGCTGATGAGAAGAATGATGATGTTGAAAATGAAGTTGAAAATGAAGCTGATGATATTATGGTTGAAGACCGTCATGTTGTTGAGGATGGTTAAAAACTAAATAAAAATAATTATGGTGATGATGTGTCGGATTTTGTTGAGAAGAAGGATGGGAATGAATTTGAGTATAGTAATGAAGTTGAACGTGATGGTATGGTTGAAGAACATCATGAAATAATAAGTAATGATGATCAAGAAAATGTCAAGGTTAGAAATTTTTGTTTGTTTTGCTTTGTGTTAGATGTCTTTTTCTTAATGATTAATTGGTTATTTTGTATTTTACACAGATTGTCAAGAATGATAACATGCCAACTTTTGACATATTAAGCCAGTGCACTGGGAAAGAAATTGTTGTTTATGTTACTGCTGAGGTTAGTGTTATAACGATTACATGCTTTAGGTTTTGGTTACTATTATACCAGTACATGCTTTAGGTTTTGGTTACTGTTACAATTTTACACAGTAACCAACTCATAAATATATAGTAACCATTATAATGTTTTACAATAACCAAATCAGCATTAGTTAGTAACAAGTATAATGTTTCATAGTAACCAATACTGCATTAGACAGTAACCAATACAGCATTAGACAATATAATTTTACACAGTAACCAAGACATCATTAGATAGTATATTATTGTTGAAATGATATGTATTTTTATAACTTTTTGTTATTCATGCTTTAGGTTTTGGTTACTGTTACAATTTTACACAGTAACCAACTCATAAATATATAGTAACCATTATAATGTTTCACAGTAACCAAATTAGCATTAATTAGTAACAAGTATAATGTTTCATAGTAACCAATACTGCATTAGACAGTAACCAATTCAGCATTAGACAGTATAATGTTACACAGTAACCAAGACATCATTAGAAAGTATATTATTGTTACCCTTTTTGTCAATATAAACAGTGGAATAAATTTGAGGAAGAAACAAGACTGCATTAGACAGTAACTAATAGAGCATTAGACTGTATAATGTTACATAGTAACCGAGACATCATTGTACAGTAACTAGCAGTTTCAAGAAGATAACCAATGTATATGATGAGTAACCAACAGTATTAAAAAATCAGTAGAACTCACTTGAAAATTATAAAGTAATCAAGTAAACATTCTTCACCAAATAAATATATAATAAACAGTAAGGAATTTATATCTATTTAGTATTATGGATTGTTTACTATTATTATATTGGTTGGTTACTATAACAATGTGTGTTGGTTACCACTATATAACTGTTTGGTTACTGTTTTATTTTGGTTTTATTTCTATTATGATATGTTCACTTTAATTTGTCCGTTATTATTCAATTTATATCTTTTTATAACTATTTGTTATTGCATATATTAGTTAAATGCAGGTGTTTATGTGAAAATCTAATTGTATTTGTTACATTTTATGTCAATTGTAAAAGGGGAATAAATTCGAGACAGAAAGCAAATCTGTACTTGATGAGATGGTTCTGACTACACAGGACATAGTTCAGTGTGATGAATTGGAGAAGAGCGTTGATAAAGCGAGTGGTAGACCTGTCCGTGAACATGCAAAGAGTGATGTTCTGCAATCTCCATACTCCAACGTTTGGTTCGGCTGGGTTATCGTCTAATGCATTGGGTGCTAGTCAAAGAGTTGCTTGTTCAAAATATGAAGAGGCATTGTTTGAACAATGGTTTAAAATAGGACTTAATAACAGGAAAATGTATGTTTTTTACTGTTAACAATGTTATAGTTTTTTATGAAACAAATAAATTTGTTTTTGGGTAGTGTATACTAATACGGTGATTGTTAATGTCAACGTTTATACTAATATGCTTTTATACTGTTTGGTTACTATCTTACAACTGTTTGGTTACTATCATATAACTGTTTGGTTACTATCATATATGTTTTATATATGTTTTGGTTACTATCATACATATTTTATGTTTTTTTTAAATTATGTTTTTATAGTTATGGTTATATTATTTAGTTGTTTAAGTAACTAGCGTTAACAGTGTTGGTTATATTCATTACATAATGTTATTTTTCAGCAACTATTAATATTTTATGTTTTTTTTGGTCCAGCACATCAATGTTGCATTATATTATTTTCGTAAATTGGCCAGACATTCTGATAGTGTGCATATAAGGGCAACTACTACGGATTGTTGGTTTCATGCCAAGATGACCTCTCTTTTTGAAGAGTATTCAAGTAAAAATGCATATAAGAGTGTATTGTCTGGGGAGGGTGATGTTGCTGAATACATTCATGGCCTGTTTATGAATGTCAACACACCATGAAGAAATGTTGACTATGTGTTGTTCCCCATCCATATGTCATCACCGGACCATTGGTTTTTGTTAACGTTTGATGTGCATCGTAGACGTCTAACTGTTTATAATTCGCTGCAGCCAAAAAAAAAATCCATGCAAACAAAAATCATGGATGTTTGTGAGCCTTACATCTTTATTCTTCCCACGTTACTGCGTAAGACTGGTTTTTGGAGGGATAGGTGTGACATTAACTTTAGTAGTGAACTGTATCGAAATAAGGAGGAAGATGATATAATTGAGTTGGAATTTGCAGAGACGGTTCCTGAACAAGTTGAGGGGTAAGAGTTACATTGTTTACATTTTTTTAAATTATTACATATAGGTTGGGTTTCCATGTATTTGACTAGTATTCATGGTTTAATAAACTGGTTTTAGTGTACATGTTGTTTATGATTAGCTTACCATCATATAAATATTTTGGTTACTATCATATAACTATTTTGGTTACTATGTTGTAACTATTTGGTTACTTATTTAGTATGCTTTTTGTTACTGTTTGCTTATGATTCGGAAAATATTGTTGTTCACTCAATTTTGTTACAATATGACTTTCATTATAGGTTGCTGGATATACAGGTTGATTATGTTTTGGTTACTATTAAAATAAGTATATGGTTATTGTTATATACCTATTTGGTTACTTATTTGTTATATTTTGTTGATGGTTATAACAAATAAGTATCCAAATAGGTTGGGTTACCATGCATTTGCCTATTATTCATGGTTTAATAAACTGGTTTTAGTGTACATGTTGTTATGATTTGGTTAACATCTTATAACTATTTTGGTTACTATCATATAATTGTTTTGGTTACTATCATGTAACTGTTTGGTTACTTATTTAGTATGCTTTGTGTTACTGTTTGCTTATGAGTTGGAAATACTCTTTATTCCCTCAATTTTGTATTTTTGTTACTTTTGTATGTTGTTTTGGTTGCCATGTATTTGCGTAGTATACATTGGTTGTCTGAACTGGGTTTGGTCAATATGTTGATCATGTGTCAGTTACCATTAAAACATGGTTTGGTTAATACGATATAATTATTCGGTTACTTCTTCAATATGTTTTTTGATATACATGTTTTTGTTTTTGTTACCTTTAATTTATGTTTCGGTTAATTTTATATATAACTGTTTGGTTACTGTACAAACTGATATGTATTATATATAGGTTGATTCTAGTATTGATTTTCTTTATCTTTTGTGCATTTGTACAGTAATTGCGGGATGTTCACAATTTGTTTTGCTGAGCATGTCATTCATCAGAAGTTTGATGAAATTCCTATTCCATTCCCCATTATGCAGTATCGGAAGAAGTTATGCACAAACCTATATATGCATGCAATGAACAAACTATTGGAGGGATATGAGACTGACAGAGAATTTCCAGGATGATTTGTTCCAGATTTTAATTAGTTCAGATCTTGTTGTTTTGTCATTTATGAATTGTGTTTTGTGTTTTTTTTTGAATATACACAACAATTTTGTATGGTTTATTAAGGATGATTATTGGATCTTATATAGATGGGATTTCATATTTTATTATAATAGCAGTATTGGAAGTAATTTTATGTGTTGGTTGGTATTTGATTCGTTTTCGGTTGTGTTTGCTACATTATTTTGAAATGTACAGTTGGTAACCAAATATGTATAAAAGGGTAACCAACTAATGTTTTGATAGTAAACATAGATTTATAATATTGTATCAGGACATATAACTATTGTTAAATGTATCAGGACATGTAACTATTGTTAAATGCATATGTGAGGGTATACATTAGTTAACATAAAAATTTATTTTGGTGACTGTTATCTAAATATTTGGTTACATATTTGTTATATTTTGTTTATTGTTATAACAAATAAGTAACCAAATAGTTTACTGTTATGGTCACCATATAATATTTTTATAAGTAAATAAATTGTAATAAAATTTGATAAAATCAGTATATATCAGTTATTTAAGTTGAAATAATATGTTGGTGTCCAAACATACATATATGTTAACAATATTTGTTTTAGTTTGTAACAAAACAATTATAAATTTGTATCACGAATGTTATGAACTGTTAAATGTATGTTGTGAGACCCCAGAATTTATAAATAAAGATTTAAATTTTTTGAAATATTTTTTTTAATATTATAATGTGGATTTGATATAATGTTATAGTTGTGGGTAGTATTTATAAATTTTGCAAAGTATGCAAGTTGTTGTATTATATTCGATTGGTCAGGGAATATTCTTTGTGTTGGGGAATATTCGTACGACGGCACAATCATTGGTGGACTCCACGACGGAATTATTATCGGATTGAGAAAACGACAAAAATATTTTATTGAAAATAACGGCGGAAGTTTTACCGTTAATACTGTTGAACTACTCGGTAGTAAAAGTACAGTAATACGCGAGGTTACATAGTAGCACAAGGTATTGATTATTAATACTTACGTGAGAAGTCACTCAGTTTTGTTCAATTATTGCTATAGTAATTGTTGCATAGTATCTCACGTTATTTGATTCAATTATTATCGATATTTTATATATTATTAAATCAATAATTGAAATGACAGAGTTATTAATATTATAAATTAGAATATTAACGATGTCTAGAAGTTCTGCCAAGGAGAGGTTTTATTGCGCGCCAATAGGGAGAAATTCTTATTGGAAAGCCCCCTCTTTCCTGGGAACGATTTGGTAGATTAATATTGTGAATTATAATAAAGGTGATAAATATTGTTAAAATTATTAATGTAATTTTATGAGGTATTTGTGTAAGTTTTGCTTATTTTATGAATCTCCATTTACCCATTTTTCAAAATAATCGATAAAAATTATTTAAAGGTGGGACCAACTTGTGGGGGCCACATGTGGGGCCCATATGTGTTGAAAAACTAATTTTGGAATTGGGGGTTGGAGAGAGATACGTATAGGGGAGGGAGTTTATGTATATAAGGTTGTTATGTGTGAGTGTGTATATATAATATAATATGTGTGTGAGTGGGAAGTGGTGGGGGAAAAGAAAGGGTGAAAGTGATGTGTGTATGATTATAGTATATATGTTTATTATGTGAGTGGGAAATGGTGGGGGAATGGAGTTGAATTATAATAGAGGTAGTTAGTATTATATATATATATATATATATATATATATATATATATATATGTATTATATTTTGTCTTGCTTTGTTATGATTGGTTGAAGGTTTGATAATTTGAATATGTAGTATCAAAATTTTCATTCGTGAGTCTTTGAATTATTTCATCTGTGAAGAAATCCTTACACAGTTCCTTTCCATTCTCCTATAAATAGAAGTTCATTCCTTCATTATTTCTTACAAATTCACTGAAACTCCAGAGAGAGAAATTATAGAAAAACTATAGAAAAGTATTTTGCTACGTCCCTACTCTTATATCCAGTTCTTTTACGGTAAGGAGTGTTATTCTTTCTTATTCATGAAGAGAACTGTTGTTATTTCATTTCTTATTATTCTGTTGGAATAACCTATATACGCGGTCTACCCTATACTTGGTGACATTCTTCTATTATTCTGCCTTTATTATTCTGTTAGAATATCCTGTCTGTATGTTTTACACCTGACCTGATTCCATTATTTATTATTCCGTCTTTATTATTCTGTCGGAATATCCTGTCTGTGTTTTTTACACCGGACCTGGTTCCATTATTTATTATTCCGTCTTTATTATTCTGTCGGAATATCTTGTCTGTGTGTTTTGCACCTGACCTGGTTCCATTATTTATTATTCCGCACTTATTATTCTGTTGGAACATCATGTCGGTGTGAATTTCACCTGACCTGGTTCCGTTTTTATTATTCTGTTTGAATAACCTGTCTATGCGAAGTACCGCATGCATGGTGATTTCTTTTATTATTCCATTCGGTATTATACTCAGTTGGTTATAATTTTGACTTCTATACTCCATGAAATTAGTGGAATATCCTTGATATTTGCGCTTCATTCAGTATTTTTCATGGAAATATTCTTCTGAGCATTCTTGAATTTACTCTACAAAGTAGTATCATGTTGACAATTTGGACGTTATTAGTCCCTGAATAAATTAATTCGTAAACTTGTTTTATTGAATTATTATATCATTGTCATCATCCTCATGTTTATATTTTTTTTGAAAGTCATTTATGGCCTGTAGAGCATGGATGGACTTGGTATGATTATGACCAGGGATTATTCGGTGTAATCATGACCGTAATATTACAAATGATGTGGTAAAAGTCATCATTGGCACGTAGTGCATTGATGGACAGTTGTTGGCATGATCATGACCATTGATGAA
This sequence comes from Panax japonicus, assembly GCA_020205505.1. Classification (NCBI taxonomy): domain Eukaryota; kingdom Viridiplantae; phylum Streptophyta; class Magnoliopsida; order Apiales; family Araliaceae; genus Panax; species Panax japonicus. Next base: position 75,012,808 of record CM035092.1, on the reverse strand, counting down.
TACACAAATATCCTTGGCCCGTAGTGCATAGAATTTGTGGTTGTGACCCTAATGAATATCCTTGGCCGTAGTGCAGGGATGATGTGGATTATTTATTAAGATAAGTCTCAACGATAAAAGTGATGAAAAACCATTTAAATCATAAAAGATAGTAGACTTTATTCTCTACTTGACTCTTTTAATGTATTGTTTGTTCTGCTGCAGTTAAACTTGATGTCTATTATATATTATCAGTGTAACATTGTTGAAGACTAATGATAATTTATTCTACATTATCTTAGTCATAATATTTATTACTGGGCTAGTTGAGCTCACCCTTTCTTTCACTGTTCTCTTCAGGAAATGAGAACGTAGCTGGGACGAGTCGGGGAACGGAGTGATGGTCCGGATGATAGTATTAGCTATTAGTCCTCACTATTCTGTTAAATAGTGTGACAATAAATGTAATGAGGACTTTTTCTGAGAGTGGATATTGTCTAGAAGACAATATTTATATTAAAACTCACAGCATGTATTTTGTCGTACTATACACGACTGTTGTATAATTTAGTTGTATTTGAATTTTGTACCATATATTTGGCGACTCAAGATGGGTGATGTATACCTATTTTGGGGGCGTCACATATGTGGTTTTTTTTAGCCTATCATCATGATGGAATAAGAAATTTTAATTAATAGATTCCATTATTATATATGATGGTCATTTATAAACTCATTAAATTAAATATATTTTTGAGATGTGCAGTTGGTATCCAAATTGTCATATAAGGTAACCATTTGACTTTATATTAGTAACCAAATAATTTACAATTTATATTTGGAACAATTATCAAGTGCACAGTGTACTTTTGTGGGTTCCCAATTATATTGGCAACTCATAATGAATTCAGAAATCAAAATATTAATCAATTAAAATTTTGGTTACTGTACAAAATTAAAAATGTTACCAACCATATGGTTTATGGTTAATGATAGTAAACAATTATATTTACATGTATTTACAGCTCTTAATGTAAATGTACTATATCAGGGTTTTTTTGGTCTTAAAACCGGTGGATTATTGCAGGTTTTCCTGTTGTGTTCTTTTTCTTGGCACCTGCTGCATTTGTTTTGAATTTTGATTTTAGATTCGTGTTTGTACCTCCCTACTTTTGGTCTTCCAGCTGGTCTTCTTGTGTTCGGTGGTTTTATAACCATGTTTCTTACTTCTTTTGGTACATCCCAATTTTCTTTGTCATCTAACGGCATGATTGAAGCTGAATATGTGTCGACCAAAGTTGTTTTATAGTATTTTTTTGAGCAAAAATCATAACAGCTCAAATTTTGCTTGCTCATAACAGCAACAGCGTGCGGACAAGGCATCTCATGGTACTGAAATTTTCCACATGTGTATGTCTTTTGGTCTATGTCCACAATATATTGTTTGGTGACATCGTAAACAGTAAAAATCACTAAGTTTGATGTCTCAACCTACACCACAAATAAAGTGTTGTTAGAATAAAGTATAACTAGAATCATTTTCATTGTTTGAAAAAAGAATAAATATAGTAAAGTAAACAACTCAATGTTATAATTACAAAACAAGCAATTCAACAGTAACCAACTCAGCAGTAACATTATAATTTTACAGAGTAACCAAACAAGCATCAGTTAGTAACCAGTATAATGATACACAGTAACCAACTCAACAGTAACATTATAATTATTAAGAGTAACCAAACAAGAACAAGTTAGTAACCAGTATAATGATACACAGTAACTAACTCAGCAGTAGTCAGTAACCATTGTAATGATATGCATTAAGCAATTAAGTATTAATTAATAACCAATATAATATTTCATAGTAACCAAGTTACCATTAGTCAGTAAACAAGTCATTATTAGTCAGTAACCATTATAGTGTAACACAGTAACCAAGTCAGCATTAGTTAGTAAATAATTCAACATTAATTAGTAATATTATGCAGTAACCAAGTCAGCATTAGTAAGTAACCAGTACAATGATACACAGTAACCAACTCAGCAGTATTAAGTAACCATTATAATGTTATGCAATAAGCAATTAAGTATTAGTTAGTAACCAATATAATATTATATAGTAACCAAGTTACTATTAGTCAGTAAACAAGTCAGTATTAGTCAGTAACCATTATAGTGTAACACAGTAACCAAGTCAGCATTATTCAGTAAATAATTCAAAATTAATTAGTAATATTATGCAGTAATCAAGACAGCATTAGTCAGTAACAAATACAATATAAAAAGTGATGCAATAAATTATAATTTGTATTAGTTACCTTAAGTTTCTTTGATTTAATGATATTAGATTGCAACCTTTTTTCAACAAATACAATATTTAATGATTTAATTTTTCAGTTTTCAGCTACTTTCATATGGAGTATTTGATTATGAATTCGTGTACTTTGAGATTTCCTTATTTGTTTTTCCGTTGACATGGAGCTCCCAGATCTGAGTTTATATATTTGTTGTGACACCCCCAAAATAAGTATACATCACCCATTATGAGTCGCCAAATACATGGTACAGAAATAACTACAACTTTATTAATACAATTATCGCGCAAAATACGACAACGCATAAACTGTGAGTTTAAATATAAATATTTTTATCTAGACAATATGCACACTCAAATAAGTTCTCATTAAAATTATTGATACATTATTTTACAAAAATAGTGAGGACTACTAAAACAACTTTCTAGAACCATTATTTCATACCCCGACTAGTACTCTCTACATTCTCGCTTCCTGAGAAGAAAAATGGAACAAAAAGAAAAAGGGTGAGCTCAACTAGCCCAGTAAAGAATATTATGACTAAGATAATATATAAAAAATTATCGTTAGTCCTCAATAGGGAAAAATCTAATAGAATATAATAGACAACAAGTTTCAGATCAATATTCACAGCGGAAATAACAATTTATTAGAAGAGTTAAGTAGATAATGAAATCTACGAACATCTATGAATTTAAAAGTCTATCATCAATATTTTATCCCTGTAACATAGATTAATATTTATCTTGAATCAAATATTCATCTTTGCACTACAGGCCAAAGATATTCAATAGTTGGTCATGTTCATCTCAACACTTGTTTATCTTTGCACTACGGGCCAAAGATATTCATTGGAAAATTATTTATCTTTGCGTTACAGGCCAAAGATATTCAGTTATATCATCATTTAGGACTGAGGATGATGAAAAATATTTTTAAAAAAAACGAATCCAGTGAGACAAAAGAATAAATATTAGGGATTCGTACTTCGATTTATTCATGTTCAAAAATACTCTATAATAAACTATTGTGGAGCAAAATTCAAGAATGAAGTTCAAAACATATATACAATCAAAGCTAGTAATTATAATAAAAAACTTAGACGAAGAAAAGGAAATTTTAATTTTTCTGTGAATAGTGCCGTATACGTGAAGTGTCGTATACGTGAATAGTATCGTATACGCGAATAGTAACCCCGACACAAAAAGACAAGAATTTCACAAGAAAAATCTTACCAATATTCTGGCATAATGATATTGAAATAAATAATATCATTTTAAAAAAAATAACATCCCTTACCTCAAAAAGACAATACTTCTGACTGGAATACTGGATATAGTGCTGAAGAAAACTTGCACCGTATAGCAACACTCAAAGTATCAAAATACTCACAAGAATACGCCCGATAATATAGAGAGATAAAACTTTAGTTTCTGGTGTGATTTTTAATTCTAACCTAAGCACCCTATTTATAGGAAGATGCTTAGAACACCAAAGCAAAAAATATATTATAATATTAATATAAATAAATTTTTTTCACGCCCACCTAAGACCAACTGAATTCAACACATTTATATCACATGTGGGGCCCAACCAATTGCAAAAAACGTTTTTCTCTTAAAAAAAATTAAAACTTCAAAAATCAATTATTCCGAAACTTCAATAATTCATAATAAATAGCCCTTTTATCATAAAAATTCAAATCTTATGTCCATTCCATAGAAAATTCAATTCTCTAAAACTTTATAAGTTTAAGTTTTTCCAAATTCCAAGCAGAAATTGACCAAAATTCACATACGAGCGATTTTACAGGCAATAATCCAATTTCAGTCACAAAATGGGGCCCACCAACACACAAAATATGTGTTAAACATTTTTTGTAACAAAAATACTCTTTCTCCTCATATATTCATATATCACACATTCATTGTAAAAATATCGTCATTATTATATTATTATAATATAATAATATGTTAAAATGAATTATTTTATCAGAAAAGATAAAATATCAATTTTCAACAATTTTCAAAATAAAAATTTACTCCATCTATATCCAAATAAAATGAATATTTTTCTTATCATATAAATTAATAATTAATTATTCACAAATAATATTACAGAATCACAATACTGACAACCATGCCGTTCCCAAGAAAGAGGGGGCTTTTCAATAAGGATTTATCCTTACTAACACGCAATTAGGTGACCAAACCTCTCCTTAGACAGAACTTTCTAGACATTACCAATAATGTTATCTAATAATATTATTCAAATAATATGAATTATTGATCTGATAATGAAAAATACTGTGTAGTGATAATTATTGAAATAATAATAATATAAAATATCAACGTAGCAATTATTGAATCAATAAAATAAAATATTGAACAGTAATTACTGTAACAATTATTGAGTAGTGCCTTCTTACGTAAGAATCAATAATTGGTGTAATACCACGTAATACTGTGTTTTTAACCACTAGGTATTAAAACAGTGTTAATGGTAACAAGTACGTCGTTATTTATAAAAACTTATACTTGTCTTTTTCTTCATCCAATCGCTTTCTGTTATGGGGCCCACACAAGGCTGCGCCGTCGTACGAATATTCTCCGACAGTAAGAATATTCCACGACTAAATGAATATTCTCCGACAACAATGAATATTTTATAACCACTTGTTTATTTAAGATATTTGCGTATTTTACTCATAATTAACCACATTAATCAAATCAAACCTTACTATTTCAAAATAATAAATAGAGGAAAATTTTATTTCATTTATAATAAGTTGGGGTCTTACATTTGTTGTTGCTTGTGTATATGGATTTTGTGGATGATCCGAGAACAGTTTTGGGAACCATGAAGGTGAATCACATAGGGATGAGGAGGTCACTATTTTATTAGGCCTGTGCTTTTTATTATGAGAAGATGAAACCAAATATGTTTTGTTATTTTAGAATAGAGGAAGAAGAAAGGAATGTAAGACCCCAACTTTTATGAATAAAGATGAATTTTCTATTATTATTATTTTTTAATATTATGGAATGAATTTGATATAATGTTATAGTTGTGGGTAATAGTTATAAATTTTGCAAAGTACACAAGTTGTTATATAATATTTGATTAGTCGGGGAATATTCGTTTTAACAGGGAATATTCGTACGAAGGCACAATCATTGGTGGACCCCACAACAGAATTATTGTCGGATTAAGTAAACGACAAAAATATTTTATGAAAATAACGGCGGAAGTTTTATCGTTACAAAAATTCTACACCGACCGGGTCCTAGCGACATTGCTAGCGACCGGTCCAATTTTTTTTTTTTTTTTTTTTTTTAAAATATCTCCCAAATAATTTATAAGATTTATTGGAACTGAAATTTTTTCAGAATAAAGTGTTTTGGATGTCATTTGGATACATGTAAAAAATATGCCCGTACAGTTCCAAAACACTTTATTCTGAAAAAATTTCAGTTCCAATAAATCTTATAAATTATTTGGGAGATATTTTAAAAAAAAAAAAAAAAAAATTGGACCGGTCGCTAGCAATGTCGCTAGGACCGGTCGGTGTAGAAAAACTCTTATCGTTAACTGTTGAAACACCCGGTGTTAAAAGTACAGGAATACGCGTGGTTGCATAGTAACACACGGTATGGATTATTGATGCTTACATGAGAAGTCACTCAATTTTGTTCAATTATTGCTTCAGTAATTATTGCATAGTATCTCACGTTAATTGATTCAATTATTGTCGATATTTTATATATATTATTAAATCAATAATTGAGACGACGAAGTTATTAATATTATTATTTGCAATATTAACGATATCTAGAAGTTCTGCCAATGAGAGGTTTGGTCACCTAATTGCGCGCCAATAGAGAGAAATCCTTATTGGAAAGTCCCCTCTTTCCTGGAAACGACCTGGTCGATTAATAGTATGAATTATAATAATGATGATAAAGTTTTGTTTTATTAGCATTATTAATATAATAAAACAGAATAGCTTTTTATATAAAATATAATACTTTTATAAAGTTATTCATTTTCTTAGACTATAAATAGAATATATTATATTTTATTGTGCATAATATTTGTATAGTGCCTGCATAGTGTTTGGATAGTAAATTTTTTTATATATAAAACAGAATACTTTTATAAAGTTATTCATTTTATTAGATTATAAATAGAATATATTATATTTTATTTAAAATATTTTGTTTTATTAGAATATTTTATAGTAAATCAATCTGGACCGTCCATTTAAAAGTAAATCAATCTGGACCGTTCAGAAATTAGTTACTATTCAGTCCATTCTCCTATAAATAGAAGCTCATTCCTTCATTATTTCTTACGAATTCACTGAAACTCTAGAGAGAGAAACTATAGAGAAAGAGAAGAAAAGTATTCTGCTACTTCACTACTCCTATATCCAGTTTGTTCTAAGGTAAGGGGTATTATTTCTTTCGTATTCATGAAGAGAACTTCTATTATTCCATTTTTTTATTCTGTTGGAATAACCTGTATACGCGGTCTACCCTATACTTGGTGAAATTATTCTGTTATTCCATTCTTTATCATTATGTTGGAATAACCTGTCTATGCGAAGAATTCTTCTGTTATTCCATTCTTTATTATTCTGTTGGATCATCCTGTCTGTGCGTTTACGCATGACCTGATTCTGTTATTTATTATTCTGTTGGAACATCCTGTCGGTGCGAATTTCGCCTGACCTGGTTCTGTTATTTATTATTTTGTTGGAATATCTTGTATGTGCGTTTACGCATGACCTGATTCTGTTATTTATTATTCTGTTGGAATAACCTGTTTATTCGTTCTATCGCATGCTTGGTGATTTCTTTTGTTATTCTATTCTTTATTATACTCAGTTGGTTAAAGTTTTGACTTCTATACTCCATGAAATTAGTGGAATATCCTTGATATTTGCGCTTCATCCAGTATCTTTTCATGGAAATATTCTTCTGAGCATTCTTGAATTTTACTATACAAAGAAGTATCATGTTGAAAATTTGGACGTTATTAGTTCCTGGATAAATTAATTCTTGAATTTGTTTTATTGAATTCTTATATCATTTTCATTATCCTCATGTTTATTTTATGTTGAAAGTCATCTGTGGCCTGTAGTGCATAGATGGACTTGGTATGATTATGACCAGAGATTAATCGGTATAATCATGACCGTAATGTTATAAATGATGTGATAAAAGTCTTCATTGGCCCGTAGTTCATTGATGGACAGTTGTTGGCATGATCATGACCATTGATGAATACACGAATATCCTTGGCCCGTAGTGCATGGATAATTTGTGGTTGTGATACTAATGAATATCCTTGGCCGTAGTGTAGGGATGATGTGGAATATTTATTGAGCTGAGTCTCAGCGATAAAAGTGATAAAAAAATCTTTTAAATCATAAAAGATAGTAGATTTTATTCTCTACTTGACTCTTTTAATGGATTGCTTGTTCCGCTGCAGTTAAACTTGATGTTTGTTATATTGTATCATTTTAACACTGTTGAAGGCTAACGATAATTAATTCTTTATTATCTTAGTCATAATATTTTTTATTGGATTTGTTGAGCTCACCCTTATACTTTCATTGTTCTCTTCAGGAAATGAGAACGTAGCAGGGACTAGCTGGGGAATGGAGTGATGGTCCAGATAATTGCATTAGTAGTCTTCACTATTCTGTTAAATAGTGTGATAATAAATGTAATGAGGACTCAATTGAGTGTGAATATTGCCTAGATGATAATATTTGTATTAAAACTCACAACATATGTTTTGTCGTATTTTACACGACTGTTGTATAATTAAATTGTATTTGAATTTTGTACCATGTATTTGGCGACTCAAGATGGGTGATGTATACCTATTTTGGGTGCGTCACAGTTGGTATCAAAGCTTAGGGATATGATCCCTGGCTGAGATGTGAGACAAGAACTAGGAGGAGAGAGACAGTGAATTCCTTCGCTAGTATGACCTACCTAAGTTTATTTGACATTTAATTGGTCGGTCAGAGTATAGGGATAATATATTGTATATCAATTAACCTTTATTTTGTGGCAGTATTTGAAAATAACATTCGAGAATATTGAGATTAGCAATTGAGCACAGGAGACCGTTGAGTCTCCATAGATCAATAATCAGGATAATGTGCATCAGAAAGGCGACAATCCTCAGGCAAACAACAACACTGGCCAGATGATGAACGATGGAATTTTCAAAGGCTTTATGCAATTCATGCAACATCAGGCAAGAGAGGCTCCTATACAAAATGCAGGTGGAAAACTGGCAACTCTCGGACGGTCACCGCTAAGCAGTTCAAGGAAATGAGACCACCGGAGTTTTTTGGAGAGCCAAAATAACTTAAGGCAGAGACGTGGATAAAGCAAATCTGAAAGATATTTGATGTCTTGGGATGCTCCGAGGAGTAAAAGGTTCCCTTTGCCACCTTCATGTTGCGTACAGAGGCAGATTACTGGTGGGAATCTGTAAAACGTACTCAACCTGCCGCACTGCAGATGACTTGAAAGAAGTTCTAAGAATTGTTCAACGACAAGTACTTTCCCGAAATTATTCGTCACATGAAAGAGGTAGAGTTCATCAAGATGGAGAAAAACAACATGACCGTGTCGCACTACGAAGCCAAGTTTGCCGAGTTGTTCCAGTTTGCGTCCCATTTGGTTGATAATGAGGAGAGAATGACGCGAATGTTTCTAAGATGTTTGAAACCCGAGACACGTCATCTCAAGCCATAAAGCTATTCGTTTATTGAAAAACGAATGTCAAGCTTTCTTATCTCATGTCACGGATCTAAACAAAAATACGTCAGTTTTGAATGATATTTCTATTGTTAATGAATTTCCTGACGCATTCCCCGAAGAACTTCCTGGCCTACCCCCAGAGCGTGAAATTGAATTTTGTATCGACCTTGAACCCGGTACAAAACCCAATTCCAAAGCCCCATATCGAATGGCTCCTATTGAACTTCAGGAGTTAAAGACCCAACTGCAAGAATTGTTAGACATCGGTTTCATTCGTCCTAGTACGTCTCCTTGGGGTGCTCCTGTTCTATTCATGAAGAAGAAAGATGGGAGTATGCAGCATTGTATTGATTATCGGGAGTTGAACCATATCACTATCAAAAATAGATATCCATTCCCTTGCATTGATGACCTGTTTGACCAGTTGCAAGGCGCCAAATTTTTTCAAATATTGATCTTTGTTCCGGATATCACCAATTGAAGATTAGAACCGATGACATTCCAAAGACAGCTTTCAGAACTCGGTATGGGCATTATGAATTCTTAGTCATGTCTTTTGGATTGACTAATGCTCCTGCTGCCTTCATGAATATAATGAACCGAGTATTCAAGGAATATTTGGATCACTTTGTGGTCGTCTTTATTGATGACATCCTTATTTATTCCAAAAGCCGTGAATATCATGAGCAACACTTGAGGCTGATACTTTAAAAGCTTCGTTGTGACTCCCCCAAAATAGGTATACAACACCCATTCTGAGTCGTCAATAACATGGTACAGAAACAACTACAACTTTATTAATACAACATAAAAATTGTGAGTTTAAATACAAATATTGTCTTCTAGAAAATATCAACACTCAAATAAGTTCTCATTACAATTATTTATATATTATTTTACAAAAATGGCGAGGACTACTAAAACAACTTTCTAAGAACTTCATTCCATACCCCGACTAGTACTCGCTACATTCTCGCCTCCTAAGAAGAAAAATGGAACAAAAAGGAAAAGGGTGAGCTCAACTAGCCCAATAAAGAATATTATGACTAAGATAATATAGAACAAATTATCGTTAGTCTTCAACAGGGAAAAAAATCTGATAGAATATAATAGACAACAAGTTTCAGATCAATATTCGCAGCAGAAATAATAATTCATAGAAGAGTTACATAGAGAATGAAATCTACTAATATCTATGAATTTAAAAGTCCATCATCAATAATTTATCCTTGTAACATCAATCAATATACATCTTGAATCAAATATTCATATTTGCACTACAGGCTAAAGATATTCATCAGTTGGTCATGTTCATCTCAACACCTGCACATCTTTGCACTGCGGGCCAAAAATATTCATAAGAAAATCAACCATCTTTGCACTACAGGCTAAAGATATTAAGTAATATCATCATTAAGGACTGAGGATGATGAAAAATATTTTAAAAAAATTAATCCAGTGAAACAAAAGAATAAAGTTTAAGGATTCGTACTTCAAACAATCCAAGTTCAAAAATACTTCATAAATAATCGTGGTGAAGTAAAATTCAAGAATTATCAAAACATGGATACAATCAAAGCTAGTTTCTATAATAGATATTTTGGATTTAGGCATTTACGCATGACCTGGTTCCGTTATTTTTTATTCTTTTGGAACATCCTGTTGGTGCGAATTTCGCCTGACCTGGTTTCGTTATTTATTATTCTGTTGGAATATTCTGTCCGTGCGTTTACGCATGACCTGGTTCCGTTATTTATTATTATGTTGGAATAACATGTCTGTGCGGTCTATCGTATGCCTGGTGATTTTTTTTGTTATTCCATTCTTTATTATACTCAGTTGGTTAAAGTTTTGACTTCTATACTCCATGAAATTAGTGAAATATCCTTGATATTTGCGCTTCATCCAGTATCTTTTCATGGAAATATTTTTCTGAGCATTCTTGAATTTTACTCTACAAAGAAGTATCATGTTGACAATTTGGACGTTATTAGTACCTGGATAAATTAATTCTTGAACTTGTTTTATTGAATTCTTATATCATTGTCATCATCCTCATGTTTATTTTATGTTGAAAGTCATCTGTGGCCTGTAGTGCATAGATGGACTTAGTATGATTATGACCGGGAAATAATCGGTATAATCATGACCATAATATTACAAATGATGTGGTAAAAGTCCTCATTGGACTGTAGTGCATTAATGGACAGTTGTTGGCATGATCATGACCATTGATGAATACACAAATATCCTTGGCCCGTAGTGCATGGATAATTTGTGGTTGTGATACTAATGAATATCCTTGGCCGCAGTGCAGGGATGATGTGGATTATTTATTAAGCTGAGTCCCAGCTATAAAAGTGATGAAAAACCTTTTAAATCATAAATGATAGTAGATTTTATTCTCTACTTGACTCTTTTAATGGATTGATTGTTCTGTTGCAGTTAAACTTGATGTTTGTTACATTATATTAGTTTAACACTGTTGAAGGCTAGTGATAATTTATTTTGTATTATCTTAGTCATAATATTTCTTACTGGCTAGTTGAGCTCACCCTTTTACTTTCATTGTTCTCTTCAGAAAATGAGAACGTAGTAGGGACTAGTCGGAGAATGGAGTGACGGTCTAGATAATTGCATTAGTAGTCCTCACTATTCTGTTAAATAGTGTGATAATAAATGTAATGAGGACTCAATTGAGTGTGGATATTGTATAGATGACAATATTTGTATTAAAACTCACAGCATATGTTTTGTCGTATTTTACACGACTATTGTATAATTAAGTTGTATTTAATTTTTGTACCATGTATTTGACGACTCAAGATGGGTGATGTATACCTATTTTGGGGGTGTCACAAGGAGTGTGAGAGAGAATAGAGGGAGAAGAAAGGAAGATGAAAGAGAGAGAATAAAGAGAAAAAAAATAAAAAAAATTATTTTTACCACGTGTCAAACGCTTAGGACGTCCGTTTGTCTAGTCGGAATTTTTTTTAACGGGAGGGGCATAATTTACCTTAAATTTGTAACGTTAAGGGTACTTTTGAAAGAAAAAAAATAGTTTAGGGTGTAAGTGGGATATCAGATTAAACATCAGCGATATTTTTGGACCTTTTCCCGTAGCAATAATGTGTGCCTTTGTGGTATAAATGTATTATAAATATACATAATTAATATTTTTACAAGATCTCTCTTATGTGAATATACATTCTGTTTCTTATGCAGATAGTTCGTATGCGGATCACCTTTAGTGACAGACAAAATTGTACCTAAATTTGTTATCGTAGGTTTTGAATCGGGTTATAGCAATGGTTCTAGGATATGACAACAGTTTAAACCTTACAGCGATAGTTTTAACGATGATTTTGTTTGTCGCTATGCGAACCACCCACATAGAAAAATGAATATATATGTGACCTATTTACTATTTATATGAGAATTTTTTTTTAAAATTATTGCTTTTAAATATTAATTCATAATCGATAATTTATGAAATTAATTTCATAATAATGAATTAATTAATTAATCAAAAATTATCTTCCAACCTAGATGTGGATAATCTATTAATTAACCAATTCACCAAATTAACTTTTTACCACCACTTTTCTTACAATATGTCTTGGCGGACAGGTCCACTGGATCGGAATATTAGACATGTCATTTTTTTTTGTGAATCTCAAAAAATATATAATATTTATTTTAATTAAAATTTTTATAAAATACAATATTTTTAACTATAATTTGAATATGAAAAAAAAAAATTGACGTGTTCAATATTCCCGTCCATTGGACCTGACCGTGTAGAACTACTCCCTTTTCTTATTTCAACATCACGAGCCAGCCAAGCAGGATAGCATGGTACAGAGACAGCACACGGCCTGTAATTGAAACGTGTACAACCGCGCGAAAAATATCAGTTGAAATGCATGTTATTACCCAATTCTTATTCGACACGAATCAGTACATGTTCATAAAACCCTCCAACTGATATACCACTTGCCTCTTTTCTTTCGGTTCATTTAATGCTAAAACCCAACCCCCTTCCTCCACTACGATTTAGCTACTTTCTCTCTCCTAGGGTTTCCACTTTCTCCCACCTACCGTTATACAAGCAGATAGAAAAAAAGATTTTTTTAGTGTGAGAAAGTGATTATATACATATCGACAGAGAGAGGATGAAGATTCAGTGCAACGTGTGTGAGGCGGCGGAGGCGAATGTATTGTGCTGTGCAGATGAGGCGGCGTTGTGTTATACTTGTGATGAGAGGGTTCATGCGGCTAATAAGCTCGCAAGTAAGCACCAGAGGGTTTCTCTCTCCAACTCCTCGTCTCCCATGCCCAAGTGTGATATATGCCAGGTATAAATTATTGGTTATTTATGTTAATTGATTGAATTTTGTGTATATTGATTTAGTTGATCGATGGAGCAAGAGATAATTAATGTTTTCCTAAGTAAGATTTATTGTACTTTTTAATTAGTAGATAGGGCTTATAGAAAGTTAATAGTAAGATAGCTTTATGAATGTGTTACCGAATAATAAGTTGTTAATTACTTTTGCTCCACAGCTGACTAATAATAGGTTGGATATATATAAAAAAAATAACTTTTTAACCCAAAACTTCAGTTTTCAATTATTTACTTTGTCTCCATAACCAATTTAAATTGGAAAGAATTTAAGGGTTAGAGGTATCTATTAGTGTTTTTACTTTGGGATGTCTCATAGGGAAAATAAATCAAATTGATCCTTGATAATTATTGAAACCGGCTTTGAGTTCTCTTCCCCTACTTGTTGAAGCTTGAGCTGCATTGGCCCCATTACAGTAGTAATTACAGGAATTTCACCTTTTCCTATTTGCGATGATTGTGAACGTCATCATGCTTTTCTTCACAGGAATGTACATTGCTTGAGCTGAGAACTTTGTGTGCGCTTTTCTTGGTGACAGGAAATGAGACACTAATATTAATTATTTTCATAGAACTGACTTGGTTTTGGCTCTTTTCGTGAGTAGGTAATGAACTAGAACACTGTCAGCTAGCTATACCATTAGACCCTATGTCAAGCACCTCTATAAATCCTAGACTCGGTGTTTTTGTCTGTAACCTATAGCATCTAGATGCTGCTTCTGGGGTCCACATCAAGCATCGATCAGAAGATGCATGCCTAAAATTGATCCTCGTGTATAGGCTAGGTTCCCTTGGGAGGGTCCAAGGAAAAAAATGGATTAGCTATTCTTCCTTTGTTGTCGTAACCGAGTGTTCTGTCCACATGGCAGGTCAATATTTTTTGATATTTTTGTATTGGCATGAACTTCTTTCTGTCCTTTTTATTTTCTTCTTTTTTGTTTGTTCATTTACCTTCTTTTAGTCCTGGGTTACAAGTGATATTTATTTTCCCCTTTTAATTTCCTCTTATATTCCTCTCACTATTTACTTGTCTTTGTACTTGCGTCTTATTTTTTGGCACACCTACTTATCCCAAAAAAAGGTGAAAAGAGAGCATATTTTTTGCCCAAATCACCTTTTAAAACGGATCTGGGAATTACTTCCCCCCTCTGAACACTGTCTATTGTTCTTGTTGCTGTAAAGTGATTATGTAAAGTAAGCCTAATATTGTAAGTTCTTCGCTCCTTTCCTACTCACCCTTTAGGTTATATGCAGATAAATAATTTATTTTCTTTTTTTACTCATCATATAATTCACTTGTGTTGAAATTTTTGTGAAATTATAATCTTCTCCATGGTGATTGAAATTTGTCACATCATACAGGAAACAGCTGGTTATTTCTTTTGTCTGGAGGATCGTGCTTTGCTCTGCAGGAAATGTGATGTTGCCATACACTCGGTCAATACCTATGTTTCAGCTCACCAAAGGTTTCTACTGACTGGAGTGAAAGTGGGGCTTGAGACCGCTGAACATAGTTCACCCTCTTCCTTGGGTAAGTATCAACCCACCAAGAAAGTCCTGGACACAGAATCACGCGTTTTCTCTAGAAAGGACGTCCAAATGTCGATAGCTGGTCAACAGAACAAAGGATTACCTGTCCAAGCTGCTGGAGTTGGTGATTTTGTGCCAACTAAGTTGCCTTTTGCTGGAGGTTCTGCTTCTGGAAGTATTCAACAATGGCAACTTGAACCCACAGAATGCAGTGCACTCTCTTCCATAGGTAAGTCACAATCCACTGAGAAAGTCCAGGAAATAGAATCACGTCCTTTGTCTAGAAAGGTTCCTCAATTGTCGTTGGATGGTCAACATAGCAAAGGATTACCTGTCCAAGTCACTGGAGTTTATGATTTTGCGCCAACTAAGTTGCATTTTACTGGAGGTTCTGCATCTGTAAGTATTCAACAATGGCAATTGGATGAAATTTTTGGACCAACTGATCTCGATCAGAACAATAGCTATCTGGATAATGTTTCATCCAAGGTAATGCCTTAATTTGTTCCCTACTTGATCTTGTATTTATTTAACATCTTAAGATATTGCCTTGATATTTGGACATTTATTTTTATTTTTATCTTTTGTTTGCGAGGAGGAAGAGAATTGAGGGGGTTAGGTAACTTGGGTTTTGACAAAAAAGTTGTTAATCGGGCGATTGTATCATCTGGATTTCTAGCATTAATGTGTCATAAAAGAGTGTTTGATGTACATCTAACGTTCCATTTTGCAAACTATTTGCATTTTCCAAATTCTGCATGGAGGAGTTGCGACATGTGAAGAGAAATGCTAAGTGCACCTAAATTGTGCACCTGTTGCTGTGCTAAAGGATTAAAATTAATTTAGTCAAGCATCATTATTTTGCAACTTAAATAAGGATTGATGTTATCACATCAGCATGTGCAAGAATTAGGTGTATGTAGCATTTCTCTCGGGTAAAAGAATCTTAATTGTCCTGAAATGGGTGTAGGAAGGATGCTTACAGCCACATGCCTGGCTTTAACATTATCTTCCCTGCTCCATGCTGGTAGATCTCTTTTATAACTAGTATTTTTTTGTTAAACATGACCTTAATCATATTTTGCTCACAAAGGATGGCTTGCAGTCTTCCTTTGGTACGAAATACGAGATTCAACTTTTGAGGAGAGAACAACTTAATGAATTGCAATTGATTTCTATGTTTTTTTACTTTAATGCAACCGGAGCCCGAGTATTTGAATATTGTGTTTAAGAATTTCTATTAAAAAAGTTAAGCTACTTTTAAACGTTATTCTACCACTCCCTTTCCAGCTATGTTAAACTCCTGAGAGGGATTGTTTAGACTTTTCTGGAGTTGTTCGCCTTACTTCACTTGCTTTCTAGATATGTTAAATCCCTGAGAGGGATCATCAAGACTTCTCTAGAGTTGTTCACCTTACTGGTGGTTATGTTGTGAGAGAACTTGAGAGTACAAAAGTTCTCCTTGCGTTTCACGGTTTCCACTGATTCTGTTATGTTTCATACGTTTTCTGGAATTTTCATTTCTTGCCTGACTAAAAATTGTAATATAATTATTGATTCATGCCTAAAATTCAGCTGTTTGAGTAAACTGCAGCTTCTGATAAATCGTGAACTCCACTGAGGTTAGGTTGGATAAACAGCTGCATTAAGACATGTAAAATGCAATATCATTCTTTTTGTCAGGTTTTTGGTTATGGTGGTATTTCAGCTTGTGATGGTTCCCAAATTGCATATTGCACTGCTATTGGCTCCATCCATCAACTCTCTTGACAATTAACCCATGATGCTAACTTTGTATTTCATTTCCCTTGCCATGATCCTATCAGGCCGATAGCGGCAAGCTTGGAGAATCAGACTGGTCACCAATATTAAGGGCCCCGGAAATTGCGCTGGATGGTGATGAGTGCTTGGGTCAAGTTCCAGAAGCAGCCTGGGCAGTAGTGCCAGAAATCCCATCCCCACCAACAAACTCAGGACTTAACTGGCCAAAAAGTTATCAGCATGTCAGATGGAGGCCTTACTTTCGTTCCTGATGTATGCTGCTCACCCATGCAGAATCCTTGTTATTATCAAACAAATGGCTCCGGCATCAAAAGAAGACTGGAATTCTAGTTTGTCATCCTTGACTTTCCTTCTTTGGGCCAAGTTTTGAAGCCCAACTCAATGGCAACCACTAGAGGTTTAGTCTCTTGGGTCACTTAGCCATCAACCTAATGGCTATTTATTGGGGTTCCATGCGTGGTATCTCAAAACACTGGAGTTTAACCAAGATTCAGAGGGAGTGAATAGTTTGGAGCTCGACCCTTGGCCAGAGGTTGGTTTATAGAAGAGCATAGATGCCCTGTTTTGCCTTGTTTCCTTTAATCTACACGTATTATCAAATGAGAAAAAATAATTATCATTTTAGACCATAGAAAAAAACATTGTTATGTAGAATAGTAATCATCTTGTTTTGTTCAGTCGGATGTAATGAAAAATTTCAAGATCCTTAGAACTGGTTCTCTCTGTGATGTTTTTCTTAATTAGATTAAATATGATAAATGACAAATTCTGGTTCTGGGTTTTCGAACGAATACGTTCTGGAATTAGTAATAACGGAATATAAGTTCTGGTTTAGCAGTTTGATTATTGTATGTCGCAAAAGGTAATTTGATCCTTCAAGCCTAGTGAAATGGCACTAATTATCTATATATATTTATTATATTCGGAAAAAATATATTTTTAATTTTTAAAGTAAAGAACGAATGAAATTATGCATGTAAGAATTAAGGCGGTGGAGGTCAGCTGGGAAAATAAGTGGCGGCCTAGTTAACATCTCTTGGTTGGCCGTATACTTAAATTTTGACATCTACTTTTTACTTAATACTAATTAATTTTGACGTCTACTTAATGATTTGACCCATACATACATACCAATAAGATGTGTAAAAAATCTAAATCGGATCTTATTTTTTTCATTTTTTTAATACTATTTATGGATAGATTGTACATATAGAACTACCAAATAGGTAAATATCCACAAGGATTTTATTATGTTTCGGAGTAGTTGTTGATTAGCTTGTCCTAATAATTCTTGCTTATCCTAATATGTGTAGGCTGCTACGGGTACCATGGATGATATTATAGATACGGTTTCTGCTCATTTTTTTTAGGACAGAGGAAGTAATAAATAGAAGGAAAAAAAAGTGCATAAATTACTTTTAATGCACATATAATACTAATATATTTTATTTTTATTAAATGACTTAAGAAAATGGATCAGATCCGGACCTCCCGGACGGGAGAAAATCCGGACCCGAATTTTTTTTTTTTTTTTTGTAGAACTAAAAAAAAAATAAAAAATTATGGAACTGAAATTTTTCAATAATACAATGTTTTGGGTGTGTTTTTAATACCTACACCAACCAATGTATGTACAGTCTGCCCAGACTGTACAGACATGTTTTGTTATAGGCATCCAAATCACGCCTAAAACACTGTATAATGTAAAAATTCCAATTCCATAAATTTTTTTTTTTAGTTGTTTCAAAAAAAAAAAAAAAAAAGTCCGAATTTTAACAAAATCCGAGAATCCGGACCTGATCCGGACTCATGACTTAAAATGTATAAATAAATATAAGTAGTCAAGCATTCTTAAGTATTGGCCCAAGCAAAAAAGTGTGGGCCCATCACAACTTTATTGGACAAAGCAATGAGCTATCCTTTACCACTAATTTTAGAATATCAAATCATATTTATGTAATGATTATCTATATATATATATATATATATAACTGTAAATAAAACCTAAGTGATTCATAATTAGTGCTAATTATAGATAGGGAATTCTTAAATGCACAACACTTTTTGTTATTTCCATAATAAAAGTGTCGTTGTAGATGTATAGCGACGGTGAAAACCGTCGCTATAGAATCTATAGCGATATTTTTATTGTGGAAATAACATTTTTTGTTGTGCATTTAACAATTTTCTTATAAATATTGTAATAAATACTACTAGTATTCCATTTAATATGTACATGCACAACATATTTCAACAAAGTTGACATGAATATTGATCTTAAAAGATACTACTACTACATCATCACTTTCTATTGTTATATTATTGATAGAGTTGAGAACAAAGTTTGTTATTCATCTTCATGTATAACAAATACACCAAATCACCCATACTCAACACAAATATTCCATCAAATTTCAATTTTCTCTTCATCATCTTCACTACTAGTACTACCATCATTCCTCTTACTCCCCTTGGCTTGCTTTAAAATAAGCTGCAATAATTTTTCATAAATCCCAATTGCTGATTCCAAGTTATTAATTGCCCTGCCCCTGTCCTGCACCACCATATTCAGCCTCTGTTCCATCTCCACCACCTCCGCTACCGGCCTCTGCAGCTCTCTACGGGAAAACCCACTACCCCATCCGCTAATCTCCTCCACGCCGCCGCCCATCCTCGCCTGAAAACTCCAAAATTCATCAAACCCATTTGCCACCACAAGCGCACTAATACTTTTCATTTCTTCCCCAACAGCATTAACCTTTCCCATTTCTAAATCCCAAATCCAAACGCCACCATCTTCCGACGCAGTCACCAAATTTCTCCCCCCATTTACCAATCCAATCGACACAATCGCTCCGCTGTGTTTTTCCCTTAATGCCGAAATTTTCCGCCTCTGTTTCAAATTCTGTCTTGTTGATACCTTAAGAGCTCCTTTATATACCAATCCATCGCATCCTGCAGCATAAAATTCGGACTCTGTAAAGTCCATTACAAATCCCAAAATCGGGCACGGAAATGATATGGAACTAAGGGGTGTTCGTTGCATAAGGCTCCATATTTTACAAGTGCAGTCCAAAGAAGAAGAAATTATATTACAATTCGATCCTCCAAACCCACAAGTAACTGCAGTTACAGCCCCGTGATGGCCTACAAAACGGCGCAATATCGAGTCCTTATTGAAGCTAGCAGCCACAAGCTCATAGACAGGAATAACAACTATTGTTCCATCATCACTACCTGAAATCAGAAGCGATTTGTCGTCATTAATTTCAAGGCAAGATACCGGTTTATTATGTGCGGGAAATGATTGTACTATATCCCCTGAAGGAAATGACATTGTGTGGATGTGACCCGAAAGGCCACCAGCAAAAAGGTACAACCCGTCAGGCGTGGCGGCTAGTGGTGCCACGGGTTCCGGGACAGGGAGGTTGTGAAATGCCGTATTGGACCACCAGTTATAGAGGTGAATTGAGCCTGTACCGGTATCTGACGATACATGGGAGGCCACGACGAGTTTTTTGCCTAGAAGGGTGAGGCCTTTTCGGGGGGATCGGCTTCCGGTGAAGCGGGCCACGGTGGCGCCGGAGGAAGGGTCATAGGCGGTAATGGGGCCGTCAGGGGAGCTGGTGAGGATTATTTCCTGAGAAGTTGATGCCATTTTGGGGGGAAAATGGCAATACAAAAGTAGTGGTTTGAGCACGAGAAGGGTCCGGGGGTGAGGAATATATAGGCATTGGAAAGCTTGTATGGTATAATAACCAAATTTGGCTGTTTGCTATTCAAGTGTGTAAATTGATTATAGAGGGTGGTTGATTTGCATGAACTTGCCAACATTTTGTATATTTGTGTCATCAACAAGTGTCTAATACCACAATCTATAGGGGAGTGTTCGTTAGTATCATCAAAATTTATTTTTATTTTTAGTTTTGACCAAAAAAGTAGTAGTAGTAATTAATGCACACAAAATATATATATATATATATATATATATATACACGGTAAGGATCAAGAGCATAATCCTTAAATAGCATAACGCCTTAAATAGCATAATTTTATCAAAACGACGTAATTTTGGAGGGACGCGGTGGTATTTTTGTAAATACCATGCCACCGCGTATTTACAAAAATGTCACCGCGTCCCTCCAAAACTACGTTGTTTTGATAAAATTATGTTATTTAAGGCGTATGCTATTTAAGGATTATGCTCTTGATCCTTCCCGTATATATATATATATATATTCAAAATTCGCGGATTTATGCTATTTGAATTGAAGGGATGGAATAAGGGTGAAATGATTCATTTTATTATAGTTGTAATTAGTTATTTCATATGTTATCTCTTTTTCAAAGAATCAAATACAATTTTTTTTATTTTAATTATAATTAAATATAATTTTTTTTATTATATATAAATGAGTCATTATATTCTACTTTTGTTACTCCGAGACATTAACGAATCAAAAGTCAAACAATAAGGAGAAAATTACTGAAAAAGAAGAAGAATTCGATTTTACATAAGCATTAAGTCATCGTTACAGATATGTGTAGCTCCCAAGAGAATGAAATCTGCAGGCTGCAGCTTAACAAAGCATTAGATTATTGTGACATCATGGGATGAGATTTAAATTCAAGCATCGAGGGTGATAAACCTAAAAATAACCATCAATAGCATCGCAACACGTGTCCACTTTCACTGGGGTAACATACACACTCACTCCCCCACATAAGGGGCATGTTAGACTTTGACCCTTCCTAAGGGCAATTTGAACATCTCTACTCTTACTTAAAGGCCACGACGGCCTTTTCTCTACCAATCTAACCTTATAAATAGGATTTGAAAATGGATATTTTTCACATATTAAAATAATATTTTTAAACGAATCTCTTTCACATGTAGTTGAAACTCACCCATTATTTATATGAGAGAGATCGTGTGAAAATATTAATTACAAGTTTCTCATGTGCAAATATTAATTTCACACTTAATTAAAGTAAATGTTAACGGACCCCATTAAATGACATTATTACTCTCCACTTTATGTACTATATCTCATCTTTTGGGAAAAAAAGTAGAAAAAATGATATACATGATGACGCCAAATATTTGACGAAATTAGATTGAAAATATATGTGATAAGATAAAATAAATTAAAATGAAACATTTCTTAATTTTTATATATTTCATATATGCACATGCGTCATAATCATAATTCGACTGAAAACTTTCACAATATAAAATATGATTTAAAAAATAATTATATCTTTAATCATCTTATCTTTTCAGGACGAAGGGACTAATACAAATTTTAACAAAGCATTAGATCATTATGACATCATTCGATTACATGCAAATGCAAGCATAGAGGGTGATAAACTCATCATGCAGGGGCGGATACACCTTATGGTAAGGTGGGCAAGTGACCACCCTTATTTTATGAAATTTTTTGGTTAAAAATGGTAAAGTGCACCCCCTCCCCCCTCCCCCCTCCCCCCTCCCCCTCCCCCCTCCCCCCTTGTTTAAAAAAAAAACAAACTTGGGTCACTTAACAATAATTAGGTATTTGTAAAATCCTCTTTCAAATTCTAATTTATATTTTTTATGTGTACTCTATTTGATTTTTCCCAAATTTTAGGATTAAGGTTAAATATCATTAAATCTTTATGTAATATTAATTGTCCAGTTAATTACTTAGTTTTAGTTTTTATTCGCTCATACTAATTAGTATATCTACAAATACTTTTTAATTTTATACTATATATTTAACTTTTCGATATGTGCTTCATATTTAAATAAGTGAATGCATGAATTAAATTAAATAATTTTGATTAAATATATGAATGAATATTTTTCAAGATCCAACGCTACTAAACATCCTTCATTCATTGAAATTTTCATTTGTTGAACTTACTTAAGAGTTAATTTTGTAGTAAATTTTTAGTTGAACTTTATATGAATTTTATTATTAATATATTTTATTTACTTATAAAGGTGCCCCCTTGATGAAAATCCTGTCGCCCCTGGCATCATGACACGTGTCCACTCCCACTACGGGTACCATGGACTTTCACTCCCCGACCTGAGACTTTGACTCTTCCGACAGGATATTTAGACCTCTCACTCTCTGTTAAAGGGCATTCTAAGAGCTACTACCTCTCTATTAATAGGAGTTCTCTCATTTGCCCTACTTGCAGAGCCTCAAGAGCTTAAACCATTACTCCAGATGCTTACTGACTTGCACCTTTGGAGGGAGGGCCACCCTCCTGCGAGTCTTGCTAACCTCCCCAGGCGATGCTTCTTACTTCATACTAGCAGCAACCTCCAGATGCTCAAATGAAAAGAAAATTAGTAGTTAACACAGAGAAATCGACAATTCATTGTGTCACTTGATAGATTTCTATTTGGTCTGAGTATATAGGAGGAAGAAATTAATGTTGCAAGTATAATCAAGATAATCTGGTTATTCGCAACTGCAGAAAATTAGAAGCCTTGGGTAGGATTTTGCTAATAGACACAATGGGCCAGGTTTTAGAGATGTGCCCACATTGAATCAACAGAATGAACAGTAACACAACACTGATGTACTCAGACACTGACGAGATTTTATGCGCCTGTTCAATTCACATTGTTGTATGCCAATCAATTTACACCGTGGTTCATGATTCTACAAGCAAAGTCAATCTTAAAGTCATGCCCATTCTCTCAGGAGATATCTTACTGGTTGACTTGATCAGCTGTTTTGAATATTACTTTTGCAGCACAATTCGCTTCATCAGGACTGCTAAAATGCTGCCCATGGATATGTTGATGACGTTGACAGCATCATTGTTGAGCTGCAAGTCAAGGGACAAGAAATAATTACAGAGTATGTCTACTTGCTGGATTCCTTCATGATTCAATTAAAACAGATAAGAAAAGTTTGACCCTTTTAAGAATGCAGGAAACACATGCATTAACTTAAATAATAGTCCTACCCATCGAAACCCTTCCTTTTCTTGGAGTGCAGCACCTATCACGCTTTCACCGAGATTAGCAATCTGGGCAGCTAGTACACATATAACAGCTTCAGGTACATTTATCTGCTCTCCCAAATTTTCAAAGGAAAAATAAAGGAAAAGACGCATTTGTCAGAGTACGAAAGACAAATTGTTCTCTGGAGAACATTATATGAGCACCTAAAAATAGAGTTATTAAAACAACAGACAAATTGCCTGATTTCCACATGCTTGGCTTAAGCATGGCTGAGCCTGATCCTATTCTTCCTACAATGTCCATTTGGGGTCATTTTGTCACCCGACTTTCCTTTTGTACTAAAGCTTCTAGTTCCAAATTCCGTCTTTTCAGTTATCCACTCGAATAAAGTCCCATTTTCCAAAACAGATAGTCTTCACTCTTCACCATAACACAAAAATCCAACCATAATAAACAAACAAACTTGTTTTCCTCCCATGGATGTCAATGGCCTTTAAGCTATGTTTTCATAAGAGCCAACCCTAGGTAATATGAAGGCAAAGTTGCAATCTTGCAGAGAATGTGGCGCAACTGACAAATAATTTGATAAAAAAATTATTGGAAAGAAAAAAAATGAAAGCATACCATACCTCACCCATTAGAAGAGCAACAAAGGCAAGAATAATTGAAGCTAGAAGCCCAGCAAAGGTTCCCTCCGCACTAACAGCTCCTTCTGTTCCCCGCGGAACTGCCTTAAATGTTGTTACCAGGTACCTACATTAGGAGCAGAAACATTTAAGAGAACAGAAAGAATGTCTGAGAATGATGCCCTACCCACCAAAATTAGAAAACCTTTGAGGGCTGGAGGGCAAGGTTTATCAGGTCTGATGATGGGACATCATAAAATAAATACAGAAAAACTATGAGCAAAAGTATCTCACAAACATCAAGATCAATTTTCAAATTGAACTCCAGGAATTATTTTTGCCATTGCAACTTGCTGATGTAAGGATGACACATGCATTAGGATGGAAACAACAATACAGATATCATGGATTATCTTACATGATAATGTCCTTCCTATTATGAAAAAAGTAGTTAAATGTTAATTTGACATGTACAAATCTTGTAACTAGGTAAATGAAACTATCTTTACTCATTAAAAAATCCAGTCAGATAAATAATTAGCAAATTTACTGATAAGGAAGGCCCTATCTGAAAATCAAGCTTCACTGTTCTTATAATCCTTTTTGAGATAGGTACCTACCTGTTTGTATAATGTACCTGTGCTAATGGGCTTGATTATTCGTGCATGTAATAGACATGAAAAATTACAGAGCACATCAAAGGAGATTCTTACTTACGTTGTTCTCCCATATGCCTTCCCTATCTCACTTGAGACAGTATCACTCAACTTAGTACAGAAACTGGCAACAAACCCAAGTTGCCAAGCCCGAAAGAATGACCTCCCACCAACCCCATAAATTGAAAGGAATGCACAAAAACAACCAGCGGCACTGGAACCAATCACACTTCCTGGCCCTCTCCTTCCTTTCCTCTTCTCAGCAATCCCTTGAGCCTCCTTCTGAGCCATTTTCACCTTTGTTGCTGCCGTGCCCTAACTTAACCAAAATGGATGATCCCATGATAGTTACTAACAATATTGAAAACTTACACGTCAGAAACTCAGTTAGGCAAGTTAATTTTTATTTATGTTACACAAACTTCCTTTCACTTACTTCACTATAATATTTATTTTTATTTTTGGAAATTTTTGTAGTTTGCATCCAGAACAAAAATTCATATGATAGGTAAATACTAGCATGGATCGAGCACACTAGCGAAAACCAATAATAAATCAGTGTAATGACACAGATTACAAATTTACGATGGTGGAGTGCCTTTAATAATCATTCCATATATAATTTCTGTTCTTCTCAAACTCAGAAACAAAATTATGGCAGTATAATGTAGTCATTTACTAACAAAAGTCTCAAGGAAAGACAAATAAAAAATCAAGATTTTTTTTTTATTAACTTGTAATCACATTTATGCCAAAATATGCCAATTTCATTATCAAAAAATTATGCTAATCCAGAGAATATATAAGCAAATCTTAATACCCAGAATCAAACTAATTAAACTTCAACTTACAAGAACAAAATAAGTAGCAACCAGAAGAAAACCAGAAGGGCCAAAAGCACGCCAAGTGAGAGTACCAAGCAAGAAAGCTGCTGCAATGCCGGAGGGTGACAACCCAGATACAAGAATTGGAGAACCCACAAGAAATATCGTTAAATTGCTAAGAAGAGCCGATTGCCATGTGGGTGGGGAAGCTTGGACCAATTTTATTGCTTGTTGAACAAGCCCTAGGTCAGGGGTGCTACTTGCTTGAGCTCTAATTGAATGAATCACCATTTTGGGAATTCTAGGGTTTGAATTTGAGTTGGGAAAAAATAAAAATTCGGGTTTGCGGGAATTGGATAGTAAAGGTGGTGATATGGTGAATCGGAGGAGTGATGGGTTTGCTGTGAGACTCACCATTGTTGACAATGTGGTTGCCTGCAAGGAAAGGAAGAATCTTAAACCTCTAAAGTCAAAAAAAATAAAATAAACTCCGTCCCATATTTATAGGCTATTTTTATTTTAAGATATCCCAATATATAGATAATTTACTATTTATAAAATTTAGTTGGTTCATTATTTTACTTTTATGTTCTTATAATAAATATTCAACCGGTAAGACCCCAACTTATTATGAATAAAATTGAATTTTTCCTCTATTAATTATTCTAAATTAATAAGGGTTAACTCGATATAATGTTTTGGTTATGGGTGAAATGCGTAAATTTTAAAAAATAAGCAAGTGGTTATAGAATATTTATTTTTGTCGGGGATTATTCTTTTGATTGTAAAATATTCTTTTTATCGGCAAATATTCGTACGACGGCGCAGCCGAATATGGGGCTCATAACGAATAGCTGTCGAATGAAGAAAACGACAAAGTATGAGTTTTTATAAATAACGGCGTAGTTGTTATCGTTAACACTGTTGGAATACCTGGTGGTTAAAATACAGTAATACACGTGGTTGCACAGTAGCACACAGTATTGCACATTATTGTTGAATTATTGATTCGTACGTAAGAAGGAACTACTCAATAATTGTTACAGTAGTTACTGTTTAATATTTTATTTTATTGATTCAATAATTGCTACGTTTATATTTTATATTATTGTTGTTTCAATAATTGTCATTGCATATTATTTCCCATTATCAGATCAATAATTCATATTATTTGAATAATATTATTAGATAACATTATTGGTAATGTCTAGAAAATTCTATTTAAGGAGAGGTTTGGTCACCTAATTGAGCGCCAGTAAGGAGAAATCCTTATTGGAAAGCCCCCTCTTTCCTAAGAACAACCTGGTTGTCATAATTGTGATTCTGTAATATTATTTGTGAATAATTAATTATTGATTTATATGATAAGAAAATATTTATTTGATGTGGATATAAATGATGGATCTATTTATGTGATTATAAATGAAGGAATTAATGTTGAGGTGTTTTATCAGTATTTTATCGGAAGGGAAGTATTAAAAAACATCCGTTTATGGATTTTGGATATTTTCTGTTGGGAATTTGGAAAAATTTCTTCTGCAAAGTTGTAGAGAATTCGATTTCAGGCAGAATGGACATAAAATTCGTATTTTTCTGATAAACGAACTATTTTCTATGAATTGTTGAAGTTTTGAAAAATAAAATAATTTTTATTAATTTATGGACGGGACCCACTTTTTGGTTGGTATTGATTACACACATGGGCTGCTGATTTTGTCCAAGAAGGCATGCTTGGATTTTTCAAATGGTAGGTGGCGTAGGAAATTAAAAAGAAATAATATTAATTTATTATTTTAGTCTCCTATGGCGTTCTAGCATTTTTCTATAAATAGACGCTTATGTTAGAATTGAAAATCACACCAGAAATAAGTTTTCTTTCTCTCTAGATTATCGAACGTATTTTTGTGAGTATTTATATACTTTGAGAGTTGTTGTTCGGTACAAGCTTCCTTCGGCTTTCTATCCGATATTCTGATCAGAAGTACCGTTATTTTGAGGTAAGAGATGTTATTTTCTTCTTAAATGATATTATTTTATTCAATTTCATTATGCCGAAATATTGGTGAACTTTTTAATCAAATTTGGAATTTTTTGTGTCGGGGTTACTATTCACGTATACAACACTATTCACGTATATGGCACTACTCACGAATACGACACTATTCATCAAAAAATGAAAATTTTCCTTTTTATTCAAGATGTTTATTTTGGCTACTATCTTTGATTGTATCCATATTTTGATCGTTATTTTTGAATTCTGCTTCACAATCGGTTATTATGAAGTATTATTGATCTTGAATAAACTATTATACGAATCCCTAATATTTGTCCTTCTGTCTCACTAGATTCGTTTTCTTTAAAATATTTTTCATCATTCTCAGTCTTAAATGATGATATTATTGAATATCTTTGGCCTGTAGTGCAAAGATGAATGATTGACTGATGAATATCTTTGGCCCGTAGTGCAAAGATGAACAGGTGTTGAGATGAACATGACCAACTGGTGATACAAATGAATATCTTTGGCCTGTAGTGCAAAGATAAATATTTGATTAAAGATGTATATTGATTGTTGTTACAGGGATAAAATATTGATGATGAACTTTTAAATCTTAGAAGATAGTAGAATTAATTATCTACGTGACTCTTCTAATGAATTGTTGTTTCCGCTGCAGAATATTGATCTAAAATTTGTTGTCTATTATATTCTATCAGATTTTTCCTGTTGAAGACTAATGATAATTTGTTGTATATTATCTTAGTCATAATATTATTTATTGGGCTAGTTGAGCTCATCATTTTCCTTTTTGTTCCATTTTTCTTCTCAGGATCTGAGAACATAGCAGGATCGAGTCGGGGTATAGAGTGATGGTTCTAGAAAGATGTTTTAGCAGTTCTCACTATTTCTATAAAATAGTGTATGAATAATTGTAATGAGGACTTATTTGAGTGTGGATATTGTCTATAAGATAATATTTGTATTTAAACTCATAGTTTGTGTTGTCGTATTTTGCACGACAATTGTATTATTAAAGTTATAGTTTACTTTCTGTACCATGTATTTGGCGACACAGAATGGATGTTGTATACTTATTTTGGGGACGTCACACAACTATTACTCTTTTTTGAAGAAACAACCTTCAATGTCATTATTTTTATCACCACATTTAATGTTGTTGTATTCTCAATAAAAGAATTCAACTTTTTATGCTTTACTAGTTTAACATATTTTGTGTATGAAAGACAATTGTACCAGCAATCAATGAAGTTAAGAGTTTCAATATGATAAGTAAGGAGTAATTAATTTATTCATTAATTCTATATTAAGGGGTATATGTGAAAATTTTTTGTTAAAAATTAACTTAAACTGATTTTCTTAAATTATGTGCCAAAAGAAATCAGCCTATAACTATGGGACGGAGGTAGTAACATGTAGATACAAGTACTGCTTAGATTTTCATTTTTTTGAAATAAACTTTATTTGGATCATTGTTCAAACAAATTGAATTAATTGGATACATTCATTTTAAATTATGACTTATTAAGAAAGACATGTAAATAAACTTATTAGTAACAAAATTTTATTATTTTGGAATAAAATCATTTTAAACTACAATTCACATTAAAATTTTACAAAAGGATGATTAATATTTGTAAAACTAGTCCAAATTCTAAAATAAAAATAGAAAATATTTTTTGCATGCATATATGGGAATCCAATCTCAATTCAAAATAAATAACATAAGCTCTCAAAAAAAAAATAAATACTCTCTACATTTTCAAAAGAATAATTAAAGTAATACATATTTCACATAAATTAAAAAAAAAAGTTGATGAAATAAGGAGTGCAGATCAATTGTTTTCAAATAATGTCTCATTTATGGTCTTAACGAATCCGGTTATTATAAAATTAACTTCTGGATAAGTTTGTCTATTGACTAACACAATACTAACACGCAGCTTAATAAATAATTCACATCATCCCTGCACTACGACAAATGATATTAATTAGTATCACAACCACAAATTATCCATGCACTACGGGCCAAGGATATTCGTGTATTCATCATTGGTCATTGTAAAATCCCAAATTTTATGAATAAAGATTTAATTTTCTCAAAATATTTTTTTGAATATTATAGTGTGAATTTGAGATAATGTTATAGTTGTGGGTAGTATTTATAAATTTTGTAAAGTATGCAAGTTGTTATATAATATTCGATTGGTCGGAGAATATTCGTTTTAACATGGACTATTCGTACGACGACACAATCATTGGTGGACCCCACAACAGAATTATTGTCGGATTGAGAAAACGACAAAAATATTTTTATGAAAATAACAGCGAAAGTTTTACCGTTAATACTGTTGAACTACTCGGTAGTAAAAGTACAGAAATACGCGTGATTGCATAGTAGCACACGATATTACTTATTGATGCTTACGTGATAAGTTACTTAGTTTTGTTCAATTTATTGCTTCAGTAATTGTTGCATAGTATCTCACGTTATCTGATTCAATTATTGTCGATATTTTATATGTTATTAAATCAATAATTGAGATAACAAAGTTGTTAATATTATTATTTATATTATTAACGATGTCTAGAAGTTCTGTCAATGAGAGGTTTGGTCACCTAATTGCGCGCCAATAGGGAGAAATTCTTATTGGAAAGCCCCATCTTTCTTGGGAATGACCTGGTTGATTAATAATGTGAATTGTAATAATGATGATGAGTTCTGTTTTATTAGTATTATTAATGTAATAAAACAGAAAAGCTTTTTATATAAAACAAAATACTTTTATAAAGTTATTCATTTTATTAGGCTAATAATAAAATCTTTTTATATAAAACAGAATACTTTTTATAAAGTTATTCGTTTTATTAGACGATAATTAGAATATATCATATTTTATTATGCATAGTATTGCATAGTGCCTACATAGTGTTTTGTATAGTAAATTTTTTTTATATAAAACAGAATACTTTTATAAAGTTATTCATTTTATTAGACAATAAATATAATATATTATATTTTATTATAAACTAATCTGGACCGTCCGTTTAAAAGTAAATCAATCTGGACCGTTCATGGATTGGTTGCTATTCAGTCCATTCTTCTATAAATAAAAGCTCATTCCTTCATTATTTCTTACGAATTCACTGAAACTCTAGAAAGAGAAACTATAGAGAGAAAGAAGAAAAGTATTCTGTCACTTTCACTACTTCTTTATCCAGTTCTTCTTTATAAGGTAAGGGGTATTATTTCTTTCGTATTCATGAAGAGAATTTCTGTTATTCCATTCCTTATTATTATGTTAGAATAACCTGTATATGTGAAGTACCACATACATAGTGAAATTCTTCTATTATTCCATTCTTTATTATTCTGTCGAAATATCCTGTCTGTGCATTTATGCCAGACCTGGTTCCATCATTTATTATTCTGTTGGAATAACATGTCTATGCCAAGTACCGCATGCATGGTGATTTCTGTTGTTATTCCATTCTTTATTATTATGTCGAAATATTCTGTCTGTGCGTTTACGCCGGACCTGGTTCCATCATTTATTATTCTGTTGGAATAACCTGTCTATGCGAAGTACCGCATGCATGGTGATTTCTGTTGTTATTCCATTCTTTATTATTCTGTCGGAATATCCTGTCTGTGCGTTTACGCCGGACCTGGTTCCATCATTTATTATTCTGTTGGAATAACCTGTCTATGCGAAGTTTCGCATGCATGGTGATTTCTGTTGTTATTCCATTCTTTATTATTTTGTTGGAATATCCTGTCGGTGCGTATTATGCCTGATCTGGTTCCGTTAATTATTATTCTGTTGGAATAACCTGTCTATGCGAAGTACCGCATGCATGGTGATTTCTTTTATTATTCCATTCTTTATTATACTCAGTTAGTTAAAGTTTTGACTTCTATACTCCATGAAATTAGTGGAATATCCTTGATATTTGCGCTTCATCCAGTATCTTTTCATGAAAATATTCTTATGAGCATTCTTGAATTTTACTTTATAAAGAAGTATCATGTTGACAATTTGGACGTTATTAGTTCCTAGATAATTTAATTTTTGAACTTGTTTTATTGAATTATTATGTCATTGTCATGATGAGTTATGTTGGTTATTATGTGAAAACATGAAAGTTTCTTAGAAATCACAAAGGGTTGAAAATTAGATTTTGGTAAAAATAGAACATGAAATTCAATTGTCCATATCTCCTATTATATTTTGAATTTTTGAGTGTGGTCAAGTCCTAGAGTTAGATTTATGAGTTTCCTAACTTATTCAATTAGAATCACTGGAAAAGGTGTTGTAGATTTTCGTGTCGATTGATTTTAGCAAAGTACGAAAAACTGCAAAATATGAAAAAGGTTGCTGCCACGATTTTAAAAGGGTTGTTTCGGCCACTTAATTTGTGAGAAAAATTCCGGCCTTTTAGGACATGAAAGTATATGGTATAAAGTACCTCCTGTCCAAAAATAAGCTCATTTCAACTTAAAATGAGCAAGTTATGACCATTTCAATATTTAGGTTTTTCCGATGAAAAACGCTATAACCGGAGTTCTATAACTCCGATGACCATGAAATTTAAACTGAAAGATCACGTTAACATGTGTAAGATTCTGCCAAGATTTGAGAATTTTTGGAGTTAAACTTGAGATAACTAATTTCTTAAGGAATCAATTAGAAATTGATTTTTGAAAAATAGCTAATAAATTTTAAAAATTCTGAGAAAAATATATGTTTATTATGGGACTATATTCTGCTAAATCCCAGAAAAAAAATATTTTTGGGACTGATTTGGTATTTTTCATGAAAATGCATTAGTTATGAGTATATGAGTTAAATATGTTATGTAATGTAACAAAATTGGATAATTGGATTTTATGGCTTGGGAATCCTATATAAGGTATATGCAGATTTTTGATAAGGGATTTGATCATTGGTGATAAAATCTTATGAGTATGGCATTCTTTGGATGATTAAAAGCATTATATTGTAAAGTGTAAACAATTGAAATAAATTGTTTATAAGTTTAGAGGTGATTAAAATATTGTTATAATATTAATAACATTAGATTATGAGTTTATTAAGTGATTGATAATATTTGGATAAATTTAAAGTCTTTAATATTTATCATTGTTTTAGTTTGATTAATGCTGATATCATTGTCATCATCCTCATGCTTATATGGTGATGAAAGTTATCTTTGGCTTACGTACGAAGATGGACTGTTGTTTATTGAATTATATATCTTTGGCTTACGTGCAAAGATAGATTGTTGATTATTGGTTTATTTGTTGTATATCTTTGGCTTACGTGCAGAGATGGACTTGGTATGATTATGACCAAGGATTATTCGGTATAGTCATGACCATTGATGATTTAAAGAATATCCTTGGCCCGTAGTGCAGAGGTGATTCGATAATATGATTTATTTATTAGCTGAGTCTCAGCGATAAAAAAATTGATAAAAACATTTTAAATCACAGAAGATAGTATATTTTATTCTCTACTTGACTCTTCTAAAGGATTGCTTGTTCCGCTGCAGTTAAACTTGTTATTTATTGTATTTTATCAGTTTAACAATGTTAAATACTAATGATAATTTATTCTGCATTATCTTTGTCATAATATTTCTTACTGGGCTAGTTGAGCTCACCCTTTCTTTCATTGTTCTCTTCAGGAAATGAGAACGTAGCCGGGACTAGTCGAGAAACGAAGTGATGGTCCAGATGATAGTATTAATAGTCCTCACTATTCTGTTAAATAGCGTGACAATAAATGTAATGAAAACTTATCCTGAGAGTGGATATTGTCTAGAAGACAATATTTGTATTAAAACTCGCAGCTCTCTTGTTGTATATTAAAGATTATATTTATATTCTGTACCATGTATTTGGCGACTCAGAATAGGTGATGTATACCTATTTTTGGGGGCGTCACAGACTGATTTTCCTTACAAAACAAAACCAAAATACTACCAACCACTCACACTCTTACACACATCACTTTCACTCTTTTCCACCACCCCACTCATACATACACATCACACACCTATCACTTTCACCCATCACTCATATATATATATATATATATATATATATATATATATATATATATATATATCTTCCATACGTATACTCTTTCTCTCCCCATTTCCAAAATCATTTTTCCAACACAAATGGGCCCCACATGTGGGCCCCACTTTTATTATAAAAAAATTCTACCGATTATTTTGGAAAATGAGTAAATGGAGATCCAAATAATAAGCAAAAATTTACAACAACTATTTCATAAAAATCCTTTCAATATTTTTTAACAATATTTATCATAATTATTATAATTTACTATATTAATCGACCAGGTCGTTCCCAGGAAAGAGGGGCTTTTCAATAAAGATTTTTCCCTATTGACGCGTAATTAGGTGACCAAACCTCTCCTTGACAGAATTTATAGACATCGTTAATATTGTAAATAATAATATTAATAACTCTGTCATCTCAATTATTGATTTAATAATATATAAAATATCGACAATAATTGAATAAAACTAAGTGACTTCTCACGTAAGCATTAATAATCAATACCGTGTGCTACTATGCAACCACGCGTATTACTGTATTTTTACTACCGAGTAGTTCAATAGTATTAACGGTAAAATTTCCGCCGTTATTTTCATAAAAATATTTTTGTCATTTTCTCAATCCGACAATAATTCCGTTGTAGGGTCCACCAATGATTGTGTCGTCGTACGAATATTTTCTGTTAAAACGAATATTTCCCAACCAATCGAATATTATATAACAACTTGCGTATTTTGCAAAATTTATAAATATTACCACAACTATAACATTATATCAAATTCATTCCATAATATTTAAAAATGATATTTATAAAAAAATCATCTTTATTAAAAAAATGGTAGGGTCTTACATAAAACATTTGAATAATAGATTTTTATTATTTTACCCCTTTAAAAAATCAAAATTATTGTAAATTTATTTAATATTACTTAATATAATAGTTAATATTATATAAAAAAATAATCATTCAACCGTCGTTCAGTCCATTCAGCCAAAAAAATAGAACTTCGCTATTCAGCTTAAATTGTCCGAATGACTAACCAATTCAATCATTTAAACGATTTTACCCTAAATAGCTGAATCGATCAGTCATTCAGTACTAATCAAACAACCCTTAAATATACCTCAATTCAAGGTTTATACTATCAACACACCCTATTTATTTTTACAATATGTTCCCTTTAATTGATTCTTATAATTACGTCATACTTATTCATATAATGTAAGTTAAAAACAGTTATATACTATTTTAAATTAAAATATTTAAAATATGATATAGTTTTCAATATTATTCATTAAAATTTAATCGATAATAATTGTATAGCATCAACATAACAATTAATTATTAAGTTGATGCATACTTTCATTTATCAAAACTTCCTTTGATACTTATATATATATATATATATATATATATATATTAAAAAAAAGAAAAAAAAGAATCAGTGCACTTAAAGAAGAAACAATTACTAATTTCTTTTAAAAATTCAAATCCTTCCTTACAAAATAAAAATAAAATAAAATAAAATAATAACAATAAAAAAAATCATATTCCCAAGAATACCCTTCACAATTGTCAAAAAAGTTCCAAATCCCCCAGTAGTACCTTATCTATTTGGGAACACTGATGATAAATCACTGATAATCCTATTTCTCTACTGAAGATAGAGAGAGGAAGAATGGCGATACCCTATGCTTCAACTTCGTTGATGTTCGCATCTCAGTCATCAGCAAAACATTACCCTCTAAAGCAGACTCCTTTTCTTGGATTCTCAGTGGCAGTAAAACCCTGCATTTCACTGAACAAAATCAACAACAGGAGATTCTCACAGACTCGATGCCAAGAACAAGCCACAGCTCTTGTTCCCCTTGAACAGCGCTGGATGTTCGATGAATCCGAGATTAAAGGACGAGTAAGTCCCCCAATCCCCTTCTTCTGTTTCTCTTATATGTTTTCTTTCTCTATTGCTTTTTCCTGTTACATTTTAGTTTTGGTTGCTGGGAAAGTTTAGGATGGGATAAAGTAATTGGAAAAGTTTGTACCTTTGCATTTCATACTTTAAAACCCTTGAGTTTTACATCACAGTTTATGTCTGCCTTGGTTGAAGTGAATTTATTTTACCCGAATTTCAAAATGTCTGTTTCTGGTTAGGGTGAAATGTTGAATTAGCTATAATGTGTCTGAAACTGATTGTTTGTATTAGATACAGTGGCTAAACATACTGTGTTGAAATCCAATTTTGAAGAATCAATTAAGAGAGAAGAAAATCAGTTTACTAATATGTATAGCTGGTTAAACTAAGTAATGCACTGAAAAAACTTGGCCGGATTGGTACCTTCACTGAGCTGATGATCAGATTTTTTTTTTCAAGTTTAGGGTTTTAATGCTTGATTACACCTATCATTGAGCCAAATTTGAAGAATGTACTTAAAGTCATTGGTAGTCTTTAACTTTAAAAAATTGTTTTCTATAATTAAAAAGACTTAAAAGTTGCATTAAGGTAATGGATTAGTGTGAGATCATCAGTTCAACATATCTTGTCAGAAATTTTCATTCTTGTGCTCTTCAGAAGTTCTGGATGCTGGAGGACTTTTGTCGCTTATTCGGGTTTGGTCTATTCAGTTTCAGTTTGCGGATGTCCCAAGTTTTGGGTGAATATAATGTTTTTTTGGAATAAAATAAAATAAATTACTTTTTAGCATTAGAATCAACATGTCTGGGAAATAGAGAAAGTGGTGGAGGGGGAGAGGGTCAGACATTTTGATGTTTCAAACAACAGTCTTGTCTGGAGAATTCAGTATGTCCCGGCTCTGCAGTTAGAAAATTCTGAGCTGTAAAGTACAAATGTATTGTCATAGCTTCTAGAAGTAGTTAGTTAAATATTGGATTCCATCATGAAAATATTCTGAAAGTTTAGATTTGAAGATTAAATTACTAGTTCACTTCTGCAAGTAGGGTTTCTGATACCTAGTTTACTGATAAATATTTAAGACCAAAAACTTTGTTGGTAGTTATCTTTGATTTCAACTCTTTTTAATCATCTCTTCATCCTTTTCTTTCCTTCCAGGATATTTGGAATACGACATGGTACCCTAAAGCTGCAGACCATGTGAACACAGCAAAGACATGGTATATTGTTGATGCCACTGATAAAATTCTTGGAAGGCTTGCATCAACAATAGCTATTCATATCAGAGGAAAAAATCTGGCCACCTATACTCCCAGCGTGGACATGGGGGCATTCGTCGTTGTGGTATATAGTCACTTTTACGTATATTTTCCCCCTCCATTTATATTGTTTTGATACCACTTACAAAACCTTCTGGCAGCTAGAGTAATCTTGGTAAGTCAAAGAGTTCGCATTGCAACTAGTTGTGATATTTAAATTGCCTATTGATATCTTAAACGTTTTGGCTAGCTGTCAATCAGTTTGTCTTACATAATGTTGATTTAAAATTTGTTGCTTCATATATATTTTGTAGAGATTAGTATATATTATTGTCTGATTTAAGGTCACCTCTAGTAGTTTTGTTGAACTTGATACTTTTTTCTTATCAATCCATGTGCATATGTATACTTTGTTTCTGACATATTCATAATTTGCACCTTTTATTTTATATTTTGAAGAATTATAATACATACATTCTTCTCTGTCTTGGTCAAAAATTGTAACTTGTTTTTAAAACTACATCCAGTTTCCTTGTAATTTCTGTTTAACATAAATGGTCAAGACATGCTTTTTAGTATGCTCTCTTTATCCCATAATAGTTGTTTCTCTTTTCTTTTTAGAATGTCTGAAGGACTTATTAGTGCTTTACACTTTTTTTTTTGGAAAAGAGGAAGTGTCTCGTGGGAGGGAGGGAGGGAAGGGAGGGGGGGGGGGGTGTTCAAATAGAGGTTAATTTTAGACCTCTCGAAAATATTTACACCATTCTTAATAAACAAAAATTTAATTTCCTGAAAGTCAAATGATGACATCTTATTTGCGACAGTGGGAATCTGTGATATACCATATTAATTATTGATCAGGAGAGTTATGGTCCTGCTTGAATACCAACAGGTCAATGCA
The DNA here is from genome assembly GCA_020205505.1 of Panax japonicus. Classification (NCBI taxonomy): domain Eukaryota; kingdom Viridiplantae; phylum Streptophyta; class Magnoliopsida; order Apiales; family Araliaceae; genus Panax; species Panax japonicus. Next base: position 74,974,755 of record CM035092.1, on the reverse strand, counting down.
GAAAAAGTTGCTGTTTCCGGTAAAAAAAGGACCCAAAAACTATACAGGAGGCATTCAGGAAGACCAGGTGGCATGACAGTGGAAACATTCGATCAAGTCCAACAGAGGCTTCCTGAAAGAATTGTTGAACATGCAGTTCGTGGTATGCTTCCCAAGGGAAGGGTGAGTTTTTTTCATCTCTCTGTTTTATATTACCCCATTCCTCCCCAGGCCGCAGAAATCTGAGCAGTTACTGCTCTTTCGTAAACATTTTTAGCAAGTATTAGCTGTTCTTTAAGCTAGAATACCAAAGACAATCCCTATCAGAAGGGTCAGTTTTAGAACCGTCAAAGTGAGACCCTATCAACATTGTTGTATCACTTTTGTGTGAAATTTAAAGTTCGTTAAGGAACACAAGTTGTGCGTTACATGCCTAAGCCTAAGCTGTGGCTGAAGGAAATATTGAAATTACTTTAGATTGGCAATCTTGCATCTTCTCAAAATATCCTCTTCGACTCCCAAAGCTTAACAGTACCCTTCTGTGATTGTATAAGTATTTGTATTTGATCCTAACATTGTACATACCAGGTCTAGCCATATTGTCATTGACCTCACTGTTCTTTTCCCTTTTTGATAAATAATTTGATTTATTATTTTATTAAAAAGAGATAAATAATTTGATATCGAGACTGTATTTTGCTTGCAAATAAATGTGCTAGTTTGTGACCTGCTGAGCTGCTCCAAATTTGCTTACTTTTGCAGCTCGGAAGAGCACTATTTAACCATCTTAAGGTATACAAGGGCCCAGACCATCCACATGAGGCGCAAAAGCCAGTCGATTTACCCATTAGGGACAAGAGAATACAGTTGCAGAAGTAAAAATTGACAAAACTTGTACCAGCAGATTCAGCTGGTGATTTCACTTCGTCCTAAACAGGTCATATAAATGCCTTTGTTCTCATGGATTCTGATTTAATGAGGTTGCTCCTTTGTGTGCTTGAAAGCCGCCGTTTTTTTTTAAACTCTGTATGTTTATGTATGTGGTTATGGCCTAATTTGTTTCCACCTGAGCTAACTAAACTTGAAATGAGAATCTGTAGGTCTCTATTTTACTTGATTCTGCAGTCTATTTTACGGCTTATGTGTTATATTTGGTACCTTCGAAAATGAATGAACAATCTGTCGAATGTAACCAATTGATAGTTCCCAATACAGAGACACAACTGAATTGGTTTGTTCTGCAATCAGAATGATTATTTCCATTACTGGTTTACCTGCTCCCTTTTGGCTCCTTATTTCCAAATTGTGGCCCACTTGTTATCAAATTTATCCTTAAAAAGTTTGAAAATGTCGATCCAAATTTAGTGTTATCAGTTAGCTCATCATAAATTACATTGACAAAAAAAGAAGAAGAAAAGAATTACATCTGTGTGTAAAAGATTTCATTCCAAGTATCAGGAACACCAGCAACACACCAGTGGCTGCAGTCTATGACACCACCATAGGCATATGTGGATGGATGTCCGTCTTTTCTTAACTGAGTGAGCAAAGTAATGTCCAACAAAATAACCGGAGTTGCCATGTTACTCAATATGCTCTTCACTATTGCTTCTCCTGGATATCTATTCCCTGGATAAGTTGATCCTTCTATTGGCTGGGACTGCCCTTCGCAACTCTTCACCATCGGCTCATTCCATTCCTTCCCTCTAACAACAAAAAATCCTAAATCCAGGTAAAGTAAAAACAAACTCCCAAACCCTAGAACAGGATAGCATATATACATTGTTCAACAAATGACAAAATATTCAACTGTTTTTAATTTTTGGTTTTGCAGTGGCACCTGCAACCACTACTATCCTTTGAGTCTGGAATAAATTTCGGGTCAAATCTCAAGTCCAAATCGAATCAAATTCGTTCAAGTAAGGTCTTAAACCACTTACCCAATAGTATCTTCTTGGGTATGACTGAATGTACTATTTATAGTAACTTAATTCTTTATATATTGACAAATTTTTTTCATATCTTTCGACGTAGGATTGGGGTGTTACAGAGTAGTGCACATTGGGTAAACCTTGGCCCTTAGCGCCGTAATAGAGTTTTAAACCATTATTCTGTAACTCCTACAACTTGTATTCGAACATAAAAAAAAACAACCCAACTGGACATTGGTTTGGGATTATTCCTCAGATTAACTTTTCCAAATACTAAACCCCAACATGAGCAAACATTAAGCATTTGATAAAAGTCTACATAGTTTAAATGTTCAAGAGCTTACTCATTATGGACTGCAGAAATTCCCTGGAAAAAAACTCGAGTTTTAGTAGGATCAATGTTGTAATCAACCCACTTGGCCCAAGTTGTCAAACCTATCTTGTAGGCTTCCATATGATCCATGTCTTTAATTAATTTATCACCAACTTGAAAGTAGTCCCATCTGCCACTCACAAAATCCATGTCTTTTTTTTTATATAAAAAAATAGAATTTATTTTATAATTAAATTTATAGTTTAGTTTACAATGTACTCCTTTTATTCAAAAATATTAAAATAAAAAGAATATGTAAAATGAAAAATAAAAAAAATGAAACGGAACCTACGTTTGAAGGTGGCCCGTATGAATCCACCAATGGTAGCTGTTGAAGATCAAAATGTCAATTCCTTTCCACTGTTTGCTTCTGCTGCTGATTGAGTCCAGCTTCAGAATTCTCCCTATATTTTCATCCACCAACTCTACCAGAAACCCATCTTTCATAAACATAATTGATACTCCAAATTCCTTCCAAAAAATATAAATAAAAAATGGTCAAAGGTTTTACTGCTATTCAAATGAATTACTCCCACCGTTTTTTAATATAAATCGTTTTAGAGAAATATTTTTATTTCTTAATATAAGTCGTTTAAGAAGTAAGTATTAATTGCTTAGTTTCTAATATTACTCTAAGTATTAAATATAACTTTGATTCTCTCACTATTTTCTGTCCAATTATTTTTTTCAATATAATGATAATATAAATAATTAATATTACATTTAATATTTGTACACAACTCTAAAATAACTTAGTACATTAAAGAACCGATGGAGTAAGGGTTAAGACTAAAGTCCAAATCAGAGTCCAAGGACCCAATTTCCAAAATGTACGTTAATTTCAGTTTAGTTTTATAATTATGGGAAATCGTGACATTTTCTAATACTATCATTTTCAAAAAATCACTGAACCCAAGTGGTTTATTTGATCCATGTTATAAGAGAGAGCAGGTCATCTGTTTCTAATTTTTTTGTTTTTTATTTATTTAAATTTTGACACCGAATCTCCTACTTAACACTAATTAATTCTAAAAATAAATAAAAAGACATGTATCAACATTTAAGTGGGAGGACACAATGGGACAGAGAAATTGGAGACAGAGGATCTGCTCTCGTTATAAGAGCATTTTCAGCAGTATCTTCAATTATTTTGGGATACTCAAACAGGTGAACCACATTAAAAAAAATATGTTTAACAGTTTTTTCAACCTTAATCATCAAATCTGCAACTTCATTATCTGTCTTCAAAATATTTATGAAAGAGTAAAAACATGTATTTTGCTTGATGGATTTGATGTATAACTCGTTGAATTGAAGAGACTTATGAAACACAAAATATGAAAGTAGTAAATAATGCAACTTCAGTTTGAAGAGTTTTTTTTGCTTCTACATGCTCTAAGGAGGTCAAAAAGAAGGAAATGAACAAGAAGAAATTGACATAATAATATAGTACGTACAAGGTTTTAATAAAAACTTACCGGAAATGAAAGAGAGAAAAATGACTTTCTTTGAACCAAACTGTAATTAGAGCTGGGCACTGCATTATAAATCATGCAACTTAGTGATTGCCACTGGTTAGAGCTTAAAGAATCTCCCACAAACATGATATTTTTTCCTCTACATCTCTCCAAAAAATCCTGACCGTCGAATCTGCATTAATTAATTACCAACAATGATCAGATATTTTATATATATATATATATATATATATATATATATATATATATATATATATATATTAATCCAAAAAAAAAACCCTGACTTGCCAAGTAGAGTACATATATATGATCATCAATATTACGTACCTTGGTAAGTTGCAGTCATTAGGCTTCCATCTATATTTGAGATAAAAATGATCAGGTCTACTATTTTTCTGACAATTTAAACCCGGATTGATAAAAGGGCAAGTTGACCCATCATAGAGCGGATACGAATCATCAAAAACCCAACTTCCTTGAAAAAGATTGCAGCTTTTTGATTGTCGACCATAAATGTTGGCCACTTCAGCTAAGTAGTACTTTTGATCATCCCCATGGCCGACATGAGCTTCCGTGAGAATCAGTACTGTAACCAGAGGGAGAAGAACAAATGAAGCAGGAGGGCAGACACTCATTTTGGGACAGAAACAGAAATGAAGAAAGACCGACCAGGGTTCTAATAATATTGTTGGTTGGTGATATATATATATATATATATATATATATATATATATATATATATATATATATATATATATATAGTGTGTGTGTGTGTAATTTGTATTTAATGCTGAGCAACCAAGTAAAGCACCCCACGTTGTAGATCTTCTGTCCTTTAACAATATAGTAGTACTAAACAGAAAGTACATTTTTTCAAGTAATTATTATATAAATATTTTTCTCTATTAAAAAGATGATGTATGTTGATCAATAAAGTTTAAGTATATGTGAGGGATGGAGTACACAGATTTTCTTTGAATTATGAAAATCATGCTCTCTTTTTTATGAGGAAATAATAAAATTTATTTTCAATATTTAGAGCGTGAGATTTATTGTAATTGTTGTACATTATAAAATTCATTAATTTTAGTGATACAACATTAATTAATTGGACATGCATTAATTAAATGTATCTACTCTCACTAAATATAAAATTGATATCCACACAAATAAAAATAAAAATATTTTTACAAAATCTTCTTTGCCGAAATTAATAATTTACGTGCAAGGGAATTTATGAAAAATTTATTTTTTTCATATGTAAAATAATTAATTTCACTTTTTCCCCATGGGAAGATAGAGATAGAAAACTATATATACTAATAAAGTTATAATATAACTTGACGTAGAAGGAAAAATAAAGATAAAAGTTGGTGGGGGTAATGAGGGTAGGCCTTATTTGCCAACTTGTCTGCACGGCACAAAAAATAGCTTCAAGCACGCATTCGAAATAATTGAGCAACAAGAATTTTTTGTTGGCAACACAAATGTGGCATGCAAAAATAAAGTAGGGAAGCAGACTTGTGCTACTAAGTAGACTATTTGGGTATCCAGTTTGGGGTCTCTATCTTTATCCCTCAACCTATATATATATATATATATATATATATATACGGAAAGCTTCAAGAGCATAATGCCTTAAATAGCATAATTTTATCAAAACGACGTAGTTTTGTAAACACGCTGTGGCATTTTTGTAAATACCATGCCACCGCGTGTTTTCAAAACTACGTCGTTTTGATAAAATTATGCTATTTAAGACATTATGCTATTTAAGAATTATGCTCTTGAAGCTTCCCGTATATATATATATATATGTACACAACTGTGTATTACATAGTAGGCTATGACGACGGTTTTTTGTTCTATAGCGACTGTTTCACCCGTCGTCATAGCTATTCTGGGTTATGGCGACAGTTTACCGTCGCTATAGCCCAAAAAATCTGTCGTCATAGCCCTACTGTGTAATACACAACCGTGTATATACATATATCCCTATATATATAAACACTTTAAAATGAAAAGGAAGAATAATTAAAATTGGCAAATATTATTATTCATGGGCATCATATGAAAGAAAAAGAACAACTGATCATAATACTAGTACTTAATTCTCACGAGCAATTTGTGTGTGTATATATATCGGTTTAAATGGGCCAACTAGTTTATTTTATTGATAAAAATCCCATACAATTCCAATAATTAACAATATATCTCATACAAAATTTGGATATATCGATCAATTAATGTAATTTTCCAATTGAGACCAAACCAATTAATATTTCAAAAAATTGTAGAGTATTTGGTTCCAAGTATCAGGCACTCCTGCAAGACACCAATGGCTGCAGTCCATACTACGCCCACCAAGTCCATATACCGACGGATGCCCATCTTTTCGCAACAGTGAAAGGTTTGTAATGTCTAGTAATGTTACGGGATTATTATTTATTTTGGCTATTACTTTCTTCAAAATTGCTAGCGCCGGTGGCATGCCACCAGGGTATATTGATCCCAAAATGGGTTGCTTCTGACCCAAGCAACTCTTTGCCCTTGCTTCCCTCCAATCCTTGCCGCTGATTCATTAATTATATATTTCAACATTAATTAAAACAAACAAGGAAATATATATATATATATATATATATATATATAGATGGGTTCCATCCACAACAACTGGTTGCTGTGGAGCAATCCTCTGTTGAATTTTTTGCTGTGGAGCAACCCTTTTTTGGCCTGTGAATTTTTATTTTTTTTTGCTCCAGCCGAAATTTCAATAGGCCAAAAAAGGGTTGCCGGTTACTGTTGGATAGAACCCCATATATATATATATGTGGTTAAAATTTATGAAAATGATTCATAAGTCGAGTCGATTATATATATGTAATGCTAAAGACATAACTTATTCTATAATTATTTTACAATTTGCTGATGTACGTGTCATACTTCACCTCAATTTTTATGTGGGGCCGAAGATTACGTTGAATCAATTTGTTCATGATTAATATGCTGAGGTGGAGTATGTCATATTAACAAATTATAAAATAGTTGTAAAATAAGTTGTCCGTAACATTACATACTCTATCTAATTAATATTTGCTAGCTAGGTAGGTAGGTAGAAATTAGAATTAGAATTAGAATTAGAATTAGATGGTTGTAATATTTAATGATATATAGAAGTAGGTAGTGAAGAACTTACTTGAAATGAGAAGGTGAAATCCCTTGAAAGAAGGCCTTAGTTTTGTTAGGATTGTAGTTGGTATTCATCCAATTAGCCCATGTATTGAGAGCTCTCTCAAAAGCAACCATTCGATCCATGTCTTTATATGTTTGATTTCCTACCCGAATATAATCCCATCTACATAACAATATCATCTGTTACTCTACTTTTATATATATATATATATATACCTACCTACCATATAAAATCAATAATTACTACTACTACTACTTCATGCCATGCCATGCCACTAATTTAAATTAAATAAAATTAAATCAAAGAAGCAACGTACGGTTGTCCAGCTCCTCTACGGTTCCACCAATGCCACGTGTTAAAGACGATGACATCAACTCCATTCCATAACTTGCTACCTTGTTCGATTGAGTCCAGTTTTAACACCCGTCCAATTTTCTCTCTCACTAAATCCACTAAATACACATTGCGCTCACGCATCACTTTCACTCCGTAATCCTGCATATATTATTTAATAAAATCTTACTATTTTAATGCAAACCATACCCAAAATTGTTTCAATGTTTAGGATACTTTTAATGTAAAGGGTTAATTTACACGCTTGTAAAATGTAAAGTCCAACTAGGGGTGTAAATAAATCGAAACGAGTCGAGTATTGAGTTGTTCAGATTTAGTTTACAAAATTTATAGAGTATAAAATAAAGTTTGATTGAAGCTCTTTTATCTGTCGAGTCAAGCCCGGTCAGTTTAAACTTTAAAATTTGCTTATATTTGAATTATTTATATTTCGAGTCGAGCTCGAATCGAATTTTTAATCGAACGAGTACAAATTTGAGCACAGACTGTTTATTTATTTTACAGAGTTAAGTACAACCTTCAAGGCATATTGTTAAATTTTAGTGAACTATTTAACCAAATATATACATGAAGAAAATAGAAAAGGGGGAAAGAAAATTATTTTAACAAAATTAATGATCAAAAAGTAAAGGCAGGAGGACCACACCACACTGGTCTTAAAAGCATGATGGATTTATGAGTAAATGAATTTAACATGGTCCACCGCTACCCAGAGGGATTAAGGTTGCACCGCCGACACTGAACATGATTTTGGTATAAAATGGAATAAAATAAATAAAAAATAAAGAATTGATATTTTTATATGTATTTTTGATATTTTCAGACGATCCTCTCTCATATGAGAATACAGTGGGTCCCATTTTCATGTTAGAAGAAATTATGTAAAAATATCAAAAACATATGTGAAAAATAGTGTTTCCCTAAAACTTACTTTCTCATATATATGTCTTAGTTGATTTTTAATGCATATAAAAAAAGAGAATAAAATGATAAAAAATAAATAAATTATTAAGCCGTTTAAGATGGAAATATTAAGGGTATTATATGTACGTAAATTATTATAAAAAATAAATTATTTAAGATAAATAGATATTTTTATATTTAATTTAAAACTATCTAAAATAGTACTGATACTAACAAAGATTTTTATCCTGAAATAAAGAGAGTATATATAAATAGGAAATAGTAATAAGTGCAGTACTAAAATTTGTAATAAATGTGGAGAGAATCGATAATAAATGTCATAAATAAGCAAATGAAACAACAAAAAGTTAATAAATGTGGAGAGAGATAATGACCAAAAAATGTTGAGAGATGTAATAAATACATATTAAAATCTATTTAAATTATGTCAAAATTACGTACTCCTTAATATAAATTGTTTTAAAGTTGTGAACAAGTATTAATAAAATTATTTTAAAATATTAAATATAATATTAATAATTGTCTATATTGCACTTGTATTAGAAAAAAAGAGTAATATTTATTAGACAAAGAATAGTGAGAGAATCAAAGTTATATTTAATAATTGGGGTAATATTAAAAATTAAACAATTAATGGTACTTGAAATTTTCAAACGATTTATATTAAGAGAAAAACATTTTTCTAAAACAATTTATACCAAAGGGCGGAAGGAGCTGTATTAATATTAGTATGTAGTAGTACAAGCTAGGTTGGTTAAGGATCTAATGCTCAGCTTTCTCCAGCGAACTGAAATTAAGAACGAACCGACTATAGCGACGATTTTTTCCGTCGTTATAGCATAAAAAACCGATTTTTTATGCTATAGCGACAGAAAAAACTCGTTATTATAGCTGTTTCGTTCTTAATTCGCTGGAGAAGCGGATTGAGAGAATCTGATAATCTAACTTAAATATAGAGGCAAGCCCTTATTATTTTACGAACTTATAAATTTAAATCTCATATTTATAAAAGAAAATTGATGTTTCTTCAAATGGTAAATGCATGTAACTAAAACTTGAAGCAATTAAAACATACCGTAAAAGTGACAGTGGCTACATCGCCTCTTAAAGTAGTGTTGTATTTGGCATTAGGCACTGCAGAATGAAGCAAGCAAACCAATGACATCCACTGGTTTCTGCTAAGAGAATCTCCTACAAACATTATGCTTTTTCCTCTCATTCTCTCCAACAAATCCCGACCATCAAATCTACAAAATTAAATTAAATTATTTTTATTTAATCTTTGTATACGTAATACGTTTTCGTTTTCGTTTTGTTTGACAACTCAAAATTCAAATATTTATTGCATGGTATTTGGCTTAATAGTATGACTCGTGGGGGGCTTCGATATTTGGTTCAAATTTTAACTATATTTTTAAATTTGGAGTTCATGAGTCGTCATTGGGTTGGGTTGGACCAACAAGGTACTTAATTAATTATGCATGCTGTGAATAATAATTGAGAATTAAAATAAAGGAAAAAATCCTTGAATCGTATATACCTATTTATTATTCTAAACGGATTCGGTTAGCATGAAGTAAACTTCATGGTTAGTTTAATTTATATCTAATACAGTATTGACACACATGCGACAATTTAATCTGTTCGCGTGTAAATACTGTATTAATAATAAAATAAATTTACCATAAAATTCACTTCATGCTAACATTTTCCATTCCAAACAAAAACAAATACTATGAGAAAACCAAAAAAGAAATACATAAAGAAAATAGGAGACGCATGAGGAGCTAGGAACATCCTGCGTGACAGCCAGGACAACCCATTTCCAAACCCGTGATGTTGACACAGAGTCACAGTTATATAAATCGGAAATGGTTAGTATGAAGTTTATTTTTGAGTAAGTTGATCAACTGGTTAATAGAGTGCTAATATGCGTGTCTGCGTTCTATTGATCAATTGACCAACTTACCAAAAATTTAACTTCCATATAAATTACATGTATATATTATAAATTTAAAACTAAATAAGCATGTCTTAAAATAAAATTAGAAATTAATTGGAATCTTTTGCATTGAAAAGAAGAGCAACCTCAAAAAGGAAAAAAAGCATCATACCATATATATTTTATAAGTCTTAAGTAGAACAATATCTTGCAATAAAATACATACATATATATATATATATATATATAATTTGTGAATATATTATTTAAAATTAAATCACAACTCTTTTTATGGTAAGATATTCATTTTACTGTGTCTTAATCTTTGTTTTTTTTCTTAAAAACAAAAAAGGACAGATCCTCAGTTTCTTGAAAAGAGAAAATTCATCATTATGTTACTGTTTACTTTTAGGTGAATATTTGGCCAGTAAAGCGGTTAAAAACGGATCCAATTAGCATAAAGTTATTTTTTTTGATAAGTTGGTCAATTGACCAATAGAATACTAACACACATAAAATCTCGCATGCGTGTCAGTATTTTATTAATTAATTGACCAACTTAACCCAAAATAAACTTCATACTAACTACTTCAGTTAAAAACAGATCCAATTAGTATGTCTAATTCAGTTCTGACACACAGATCTTCATGTCAGTACTGTAATAAACTTATTATGAAATTCGTTTCAGACTAACCACCTTCATAAAAAACTATTGAAGCAATGACACTCTATTGTGATTGTTACATAAAGAAAAACGGATCGGAGTACTAAAAAGAAAAGAAAGAGAAAATGAAAGGGATATGATATGATATGATACCTTGGTAAGTTGCAGTCATGGGGTTGCCATCTGTATTTGAGATAAATCTGGTCCGGCCGACCATTTTTCTGGCAGTTGAATTTTCTCTCTATCAATGGACACGTGGATGCATTGTATAGAGGGTAGGATTCATCAAACACCCAATTCCCCTGAAAATAATCATAATTATATTTTCCCCCATTTTCTGCCCCTGTTTGGAGAACCAAATTATTGAAGATGAATACTAGTTTTAGAAGAGAGAAAGTACTTATGAATTCAATCCACAAACCCATCTCTTAGCCAAACAGGACCCAGTGCAATGAGTTCAGCAGCTGCCCCTGTTTCTCTCCCTATATATCTATACCTTTGTATGTATATATCTGTTCTACCCTGGCTAAATATATATATATATATATATATATATATATATATATATATATATATAACTGTTTACTAATATATTGTCAAAAAATCTATGTGAATATGGAAATTATTTATGAATGTATTTGAATTTCACTTAATTGTATTTTGATCCCTAAAAGTGAGTAAAAATATAAATAGGTGAAGTTCAAATACACTCATATATTGTAGCTAACGCTGTAAAATGAACAAACAGTTCGGACTCGATTCGTATTCGCTCGACTAAAAATTCAATTCGAGCTCGACTCGAAATATAAATGAGTCAAATATGAGCACATTTTAAAGTTCGATAAATTACTTGAACCTCAAATTCAAACTACTCGGTAGCTAAATGAACCTCAATCAAACCTTATTTTATTTCATTCTTTCATTGCTTAATTGTATACTCCTCCATTAATTCATTCCTTAACTGTATACTCCTCCATTAATTCATTCCTTCATTGCTTAATTGTATACTCCTCATCTGATGGTTTTAGATTGACGAGATTACGGGCATTCATTCAGTTGTATAGGGGTTACAAAGTTGTTACTCCAATATAAAATTAATCTTCTTTTTTTTTCTTCATAAAAATAAGAGAATCATCACAGCAACCAACCGATATCCAATTTTTTTTGTTTTTTTTTATAATTTCTTTTTCGAGAACCTATATTTTTACATTTTAATTTTTAAAATATATTTTATCCGATAAACTTAGAAAACAAGCAAAAGAACTTGTCAATAATTATAATAGAGCATTGCTACAAGGACAGGAGTATTGGACAGTTTTATTGGACCGGTTTTAATTTATTTATTTATTTTTTATTATTTTTTTTATTTTTTTGCTTGTGATTCTAAAAAAATATTTAGTATTTATTCCAACAGGAATTTTTATAAAATATAGTGTTTTAGGTGTAATTTAGATACATATACAAAAACAGGGTTATACAGTGTAATTTTGTATATGTATCTAAATTACACCTAAAATGCTATATTTTATAAAAATTCCTGTTGGAATAAATACTAAATATTTTTTTAAAGTCACAAGCAAAAAAAAATAATAATTAAAAATATCCAATATTCATGTCCAATAAAAATGTCCCCAAAGACTTATTCATTATAATATAATATTGGACACATGTTTCGGAAAAATCAAATTATTAATCTACTTTACTAAGAATCTTGTTTATGATTTGCGTATATGCATGCATGACGAATATTTGTTGACACAAAAGTTGAGACGCTAATGACCAAAAAAGTCGGATATTTTATGGCAGGAATCAGTGGTCAGAATTTATTTTCAACACTTCAAAATCAAGATCAATCTTTTATATATATATATATATATATATATATATATATATATATAGAGAGAGAGAGAGAGTCCGGATCAGGTCCGGACTCCCGGATTTTGTTAAAATTCGGACTTTTTTTTTTGCTTTTTTTTTTGAAACAACTAAAAAAAAAAATAATTATGGAATTGAAATTTTTACATTATACAGTGTTTTGGGCGTGATTTGGATGTCTATAACAAAACATGTCTGTACAGTCTGGGCAGACTGTACATACATTGGTTGGTGTAGGTATTAAAAACACACCCAAAACACTGTATTATTGAAAAATTTCAGTTCCATAAATTTATTTTTTTTAGTTGTTCTACAAAAAAAAAAAAAAATCAGGTCCGGATTTTCTCCCGTCCGGGAGTCCGGACCTGATCCTTATTCTCTCTCTCTCTATATATATATATATATATATATATATATATATATATATATATATATATATATATATGGGTAATATGGAGGTACACAGCCGTGTAATTTTTAAAATTATACGGTGTACGATCGTAGAGTGATTTCACTCTACGATCGTAGAGTAGTTCCCAGATGGTAGAATGAATTCACTCTATGATTTGTGAATTCACTCTACGATCGTGGACTACTCTACGATCGTAGAGTGAATTCATTCTACCATCTGAGGACTACTCTACGATCGTAGAGTGAAATCACTCTACGATCGTAGACTGTGTAACTTTACAATTTACACTGCTGTGTACCTCCATTTATATATATATATATATATATATATATATATATATATATATATATATATATATATATATGGGAGATGATCCGTGGAATACGTTAGCCAGAGGGACTTTTTCAACTAACGCTCATCCAGCCGTCCAAAATTAGAGTGAATGGTTAAGATGAGGGCCCAGCCGCTACTCCCTCTAGCGGCCAAAATTTTTTTTATTGGCCGCTACTCCCTCTAGCGGCCAGTCAAAACGACCGTGTTTTGACTGGCCGCTAGAGGGAGTAGCGGCCAACAACAAAATTTTGGCTTAATTACATTATCCTGATTATTCTTAATTATCTTTATACTTATACTTATTAACAAATTATCCTTATACATATTACTTATTAATCAGTAAAATAAAATAATAAAAAATTATAAGGATAATTATAAGGATAATCAATAATTATAAGGATAATTATAAGGATAATCGATAATTATAAGGATTATTGATTATCCTTATAAACACAATGCATAATGTATAAGGATTATTGATTATCCTTATAATTATCCTTATAATTATCGATTATCCTTATAATTATCCTTATACATTATGCATTGTGTTTATAAGGATAATCAATAATCCTTATAATTATCGATTATCCTTATAATTATCCTTATAATTATTGATTATCCTTATAATTATCCTTATAATTTTTTATTATTTTATTTTACTGATTAATAAGTAATATGTATAAGGATAATTTGTTAATAAGTATAAGTATAAAGATAATTAAGAATAATCAGGATAATGTAATTAAGCCAAAATTTTGTTGTTGGCCGCTACTCCCTCTAGCGGCCAGTCAAAACACGGTCGTTTTGACTGGCCGCTAGAGGGAGTAGCGGCCAATAAAAAAAATTTGGCTGGCCGCTAGAGGGAGTAGCGGCTGGGCCCTCATCTTAACCATTCACTCTAATTTTGGACGGCTGGATGAGCGTTAGTTGAAAAAGTTCCTCTGGCTAACGTATTCCACGGATCATCTCCCTATATATATATATATATATATATATATATATATATATATATATATATATATATATATGGGGAACGATCCATAACATATATATGCTATGAGACAAATATTGACATATAGGCTCTAGACCACACGTTTTATTGATGAAAGGCTACGATCAGAGTTGGGAAACTACCGTCCGCTAGTAATAGTATTACTAGCGGACATAGTAAGTATAAAATCTTGACATTTATGCCCCCAATTCACCACTTAGCCAATTGAAAATCGATAGACAATTACACAGTCCGCTAGTATTACTAGCGAACAGGAATAAAAAAGCTGAACATTAAACAATAAATGTTGTTTAATCCCACTTTTGTTCCCCTCTAAAGCTTTTCTTTCCCCTAATCCAACACCAATAGGACATTGCATCTATCTGCAATAAAAATCCTCATATTCCATCCTGGGAGGAATATCACTGGTAAATACACAACATGCACTAATCTACCTAAAGATGGGATATTAAGTTTAACTATTGTAGGAACACGAATTCCCAACTGTAAATAATAAATTGCCTGAAGCAAATGTATAACAAAAAAGTAAAATAAGTTCATATAAGATAAACTTTTCTAATGCTACAATTTCAACTGAATTCAGCAATTCATCATTTCATCATATACAAACTAGAGGATAAAAAAACAATTACATATACAAAAAGTAAAACAATTTAGCATAATTGGACATAAGGGTCAGTGAGCTGAATATATACCACATGTCTACAAACCTATAAATCACTGCTAATACAAAATAATAATCAGATCCAAACACACAAAAAATCTGTGAAATTTTCAAATTTTATTAAAAACAAATATCAATCCCCCAATGCATTATCCAAAAGCATATATATGTATATGGGTATATATACCTGCTGCGAGAAAGAGAAAGCTAGAACGATGAGAACGGTGGCGAGGGAGAAAATGAGAAGGGATTGTGGCTGTAGTAATATAGAGATCTGTCGATTCATCTTCTGATTCTCCAACTCTTCCTTGCACATTCAACTATATCTATTAACTTGGTCCAACATTATCACCATAAATCTCTTCCTTTTTCTCTCTCTAAAAGCATATGTATATGTATGTATCAGTTATATGTATCTATATGCTATGGATGTAAATTGGGCAAATACCATCGTATCCGTCCATTCCATAAATCAAGCGCCCATATTAAAAAAGAAAAATACCAATACGCTAGTTCGTCTAGCGTGAATGTTTAATTCCTACATCCCGTACGCTAGTTGAACTAGTGTACACTTAAAAATAATTTGAGCCCCAAACTCTGACAATCAACTCCAACCCCCCAATATCTCCCATCAATTTCTTGCCACTGGAATGCTTAGAGAGCTTCAACAGAGCTGCAATTGCATTTTCCTGCGTCGACGAATCTGTTGAAGCGAGTAGTGTCTATAGAGGTGGGATAGTGCCCCTTTAAATTAGGCAAAACCTATTGAAAATGCTCGACTTTCCCAGCAAAAGAATCTCATAAGCCGCTTTATTTTTCTGTCTGTGGCTCCCATTATAAAGCCTGGCGGTTAAAAATTCAGAAAGAAATCTGATTGCCTCTGCAGCTGCTGGACTACCTGGGACAATCGTCCTTGATATATCGCCATTTTTCTTCCTCGTCTTGGCTAAAGATGCACTGTGATCGGCACAAAACTGGTGGATAATCTTTCGAAGACTTGAATTAGGCACCAGCTCCGTGCTCAACAGCTTTTCCCCTGTTTTGGGACAGAGGAGGTTCCCTGCCTTGAACCATTTTTCAATTGAAGCACGATCATAAGTCTGTCCGGTTGATACTGTCACCGGATCAGTCATCATCTCGAGGGAAATCGGGCACTGGAAATCTTCGAGATTCAAGAAACTAACCACTTCCACATTACATCTCCCATCTGATTGATCAGTCTTTTGAAATTCCAAATTCTCAAATAGAACTCCCCTGCAGTAGCTTATTAGCCCAACTAAACTGCTCAGTAAAGGCACTTCTCTTTCATTATTATCCAAACACTCCAAACCAATCTATTCTTCCAAGACTTTAATCTCCTTGTGACACTCGCTCCAACTTCTGATGCCAAGATAATCAACAACTCGCCTGATCATTATTGGGTCCGTCTCAAATCTATTCTCGAATTGATTCAAAATCAAAATAACTTTCCTCATGGCATTATCGTCATCTGGGTCAAGTTCCAATTTAGCCTTCCTAGCCTGCTTAGCCACCAATTCAACTAACTCCTTAATTTCGCGAGAAATTCCGATTGAACTCAAGGGAAGGACATCCAGAGCTGTGGCCACCGTCCGGATCAAGTCCCGGAATTGATTGGCCACAAAATGGGCCTTCATTAGAATCCAAATTCTGGCTCCTTCACGGGTGCAGTCTTGCAGTAAGAATTCAATTCTCTGAAATGCGAGGTGAAGCTCAGAGAAATGCGAGGTGAAGCTCAGAGAAACATAGCACGATTGAATTGGGTAAAATCAACCTGGATTCTTGAATTTCTTCCAAGAATATTAATAGATTCGCAATCAGCCGAATTAATTGTTTGGCGGACATTTGTCTATGGGTTGGAAAGAATTTGGATTGATAGCTGGATATGTTACGAGTTTGAAGAATCGCACGAGCAAGAATGGGAGTTTGAAGAGTGGCAGGGATGAAAGGGTTTGAATCTATTAGATACCCCTAATACCCATACGCTAGTTCAACTAGCGTAAGATGGGGTAATATCCCTATATATATATATATTTATATATAACCCGGATCCGGTCCGGGATCCTGATTTTTGTTAAGTTACGAATTTTTTAAAAAAAAAATAATTACTTTTTTTTAATATTTTATGGAAGCTAAAAGTAAAATAAAAATAAAAAAACATAAATTAAGGACCCTATAATAAAATTTTACATAAAGGGAAGGGAATGTCCGTAGTCTGATGGTGCAATCTTCAATTGTAGAGTAATACTTATTCTACGTTTTTCATCTATAAAACCATTATACAA
The DNA here is from genome assembly GCA_020205505.1 of Panax japonicus. Classification (NCBI taxonomy): domain Eukaryota; kingdom Viridiplantae; phylum Streptophyta; class Magnoliopsida; order Apiales; family Araliaceae; genus Panax; species Panax japonicus. The sequence continues at coordinate 74,957,318 of CM035092.1, read as the reverse complement.
GAAGAAGCTGAGCATCATAATTAATGAGTCAAGACCAAACCATTTCTCTAATCCCCGGTGTTTCCAACCTATATTAGCAAGGCGTGTGAAGGGTTTAAGGAAGGAGAGGAGAATCACTGGAGGCATCGCTCACCGGTCGCTGTTTCCAGTACTCAGATTCAAAATTGACAGGGTAAAGATCAGCAGTTGATGTAGAAGTAGCAGTAGTCCATGAATCGCTGATCAACATACTCTGCGCCTGAGTGTCGCCTGACCTCGTTACATTGCTCTGCTCCTGCTTATCCTTCATTTCCATGTCAATTTTGATACTTTGGTCGGAAACAAACTCTTGAATCACGGCTCTGCCTTCAAGTATGCTAACAACTTGAGACATTGCAGGCCTAACCACTGGGGAGACGTTGGTGCATAGAATACCAAGATTAATCATCGTCATCACCTGTTCTTCATTAAATTTTGATCCCAACCTCTCATCAACAAGCTCCATCAAATTCCCCTCGTCTTTAAGCGTAAGTGCCTTCATGTAGAGAAAGAGCAAGTAAAATCTTAGAAGCAAAATAAGATCCAGTAATCAATTTTTACCAAGAAACATATCATTGTGATTCCGTACGTATTACATTGCTCCCACTAAACAAATTTACACGTAGATGAAATGAAATGATGTATGCTGTATGCATGGCCGGCATTAGAAAATGAGAATTCACTCTCTCCTCACAGGGCATTCAGCATTCCAAAACAATATTCCACTTTAAAATCAATGTACCTGATCTTGTTATATCAAACTTAGTTGTGAGCTTGACGGCTTGACCCAAATTTTTAAAGAATTTGGTTTTTAAAGGAGTATTCTCATTCTAGGATTGAAGGGAGTGACACTTTTTGTTCAATAATTTTAGATCTCTCAGAACCGACAAAAATGAGTTATATCGCAAGGTAATGAAGTTACCCAGTCAAGGAGATAAAAAGGTTCCTGCTTTGGCCTGCTACTAGTGTTGCTCCTCCCGCTGACAATTTCCAGTGCGACAATTCCAAAACTATAAACATCTGCTTTGTCCGTCAGGTAACCTCGCATTGCGTATTCAGGTGCCATATATCCACTAACAAAAAAAGAAAAAAAAAATCACGTCACATATCACATACGGTTCCTTTTGTTCTATCCCAGAAGGAATGATCAATACAATTGACTTGATTCCCATAAAAAAACATGCCCATAACCAAGTTAGTTCTATTTTGAATCAAAGTAATATTGAAAACAAATATTTTGTAACAATAGCAACAACTATTACATTATGTTAATACTGCTAACAACCATTGCCCACTGACAGCGAGTATTAGCAAGGTGACTTACAAAGTTCCAGCAATTCGGGTGCTTATATGGGTGTTATCCTCCTCGTCAAGTTTAGCGAGACCAAAGTCGGATATCTTGGGGTTAAGATCCTTATCAAGCAGCACATTAGTTGCCTTGATATCTCTGTGGACAATCTTCAGTCTTGATTCTTCATGGAGATAAGCCAAACCTCTTGCTATACCAATGCAGATCTTGTGCCTTGTAGGCCAATCCAATTTCAAACGGTATTCTTTTGGGCCTTTAAAATGATCAAGTGAACAAGAACTTAGATATACTAAATACTAAATTATGTATCGAGTAAATTTGTAAACTGATACTGCAAGTTGTAAAACATGAGGCTGAAGTTACCAAACAAAGCACGAGCAAGGCTGTTATTTTCCAAGTACTCGTATACTAGCAGTAATTGATTTCCTTCAATACAACACCCATACAGCTTTACAAGATGTGGGTGTTGCAGGGCCGAAATCATGCCTATTTCATTAACGAACTCACGGTTCCCTTGCTTTGATTTTGAAGAAAGCTGCTTCACAGCAACTATAGTTCCATCGGACAAAATTCCCCTTCAGTTTAAATTATATTCTTTCGTTTAATACATGAGGAGCTGCATTGTACTAGTTTAAAGATGAAGTATTTGAAACTAATCCTTCAGTAGGTTACCTTGTAAACAGGACCAAAACCACCTTCCCCAATCTTATTAGAATTGTCGAAATTGCTAGTTGCAGCTCTAATTTGCCTCAAGGTAAATGAACCAGTTTGCAGGTCAAGACCCTTCAGCTCTGTTGAAAAAACTGATTTAGATAACAGTAGACAGTAGTGTGGCAAAATTGTGCAACTATGTTCTTAACTGATTTGTGACAAACTTCCAACACTTGATTCAGCATACTCGACAAGTCTATTAGTGTTTTTAAGGAAAGATTTAACAAGGGCATAACTTTACAGTAAAGTGTTGACACTTTGACGTACCAACAATGCTTTACTCAACAAAAAAAATAGTATGAAAATTCATGAGAGCATACATGACAAGGCTCACAAGAAGTTGAAGAAGAAAAGCTCAATAAGCCCAAACAAAAGTGCTAATGATGAAATTGAAGACAATGAAACGACTAGCTAATAATATTGTCAAGAGTTTATCCAATTAGTTTTGTCATTTTTATGAATACCTAGTTCCTTCGTATCTTTGCGATGGAAACAACCTTTCCACCAAAGGATACCAAGAACCAGGAAGATAGCAGATGATACTGCAACAACAATCCCAACCACAGTGCGCACAGATATGCTTCCTTTGTCTGCAAAATCTGAATAAAGAAAAACAACACAAAGATGAGATTAAAATTATGAAGATATGAATGTTGGCATTCGAGTAATGCACAATTGACATTCCAACCATAAGTACTACTTCAGAAATATGAAGAAAAGCTTAAAACAATTCCACTCACCTTTTCTTTTTCATTTCTCTAGCTATTTTGAGAGCCCAAAATAACATAGATTTGAATACAAGCTTTAACTCAGATTTGAACATCCCTTATATCTTTGGAAATTTTATTGCGAGGGAAATGGAATAAAGACTAAGCATGTGGATTGAGCTCCTTAAAAGTAGACCAGTAGGAAAAAAAATTGTTTTAAAGAATGATGAACTTCCATTTGTTTTTTCTCAATGTACAAGAATCAGAACAACTTCTTTAGGACAACTAACATGTAAAATATCAAGTAGAAGTACAATCAAATCCCGACCATGAACACCGCATGGAACAGGAAGCCCATAAAAAGTTAATAATTTACCAGGATTTTCCACAGAAATAGCTGAAATGAGAGGACCATATACACCTCTATCAGGGATTATGGTTGTCCCTCTTCCAGCCCAATAGAAGCGAATCTCCAAGGTATGATTAGTTACAGAGGCACTAAATTGCTCTACGGTCTTTCCAAACACTGCTTTATCCTCGATATTAAAATCCTTCAGCACCAGTATTCTCTGCATTATTAAATTTGAAACTTATTTGCAGCCAACTAGAGTAGATTCAATGCAGATATTGTTGTAAGAATGCAGTTACAACAAAACATATGCCCAACAGTGATCTGATTTTGTACAAAACATGACAATCTAATAGTTGGAAATGATAAAAACAAGTTGCCTTTTCATTTTTCAGAAGGTTAAATAAGAAGGTAAGAACTTACGAATCCAAGATGGTTGTAATAAATGATGACTGCCAGATTACTTCATGGGGTCTCAATTTATTGTCTCAAATGATGTGATTGTATAACACAGATGGTACTTTATGACATAACCAATTACACAATGTAGATGCCACATTATTTGAGACACTATTTTGGACACAAATAATTGAGACCCCCCTTATCCATATCTAAATGATTACTCTTTTTTAATGAGGAAAATTTTAATTTAAGAGATGCCAAAAGGGGGCATCGCTCTGGTACACGTGACGTATACAAACGTAACCAGGATAGAATAACAGAACCTCCTAGGCAATTTATATCCCAGTAAAATATAAACTATAATGTTCCCTTTTATCAGCTATATGGATATATTTCCCAAAAATTTGAAACAATAGCTTCTTTATTTTTTCAAATTTTAGGGAAAGAAAAAAAGTGGGCTATGAAGATGGTCAAATCATGTGAATATCTACCTGAATGTAAACATCAAAGATGCGCCTTCCAAGGCTGCGAGAGGTCTGGTCAGCCGTAAACACGATCTCTGCAAAGTAAAGCCTTACTGTATAGTTTCCATTCTCCAGACAGAAGCCATAATAAGTCAAGGATAGAGGAGAAAGTCGTGCATCCGTCCACAAGTTCTTATCAGACCCCCCTGAATCTATCGGATAAATATAAGAGTCATCAGACTTCCTATCATCCAAGAAGTGGCCTGTGCTACTAAATGCCCATTTGGCCTCATTAGGCTGAAAGAACTTTGCAGGTTTTCCTTGATCTGTATCATCTTCATATGTATGTCCATCAGCCTCTAATTTCCTACCTCCACAGTTTATATAGAAAGAGTGCCCAACTGATATATAGAAGAACAGTTTGTTTAAAGTTAGAGAGAAATTGAAGAAAGAAAAGAAAGAGGCGATGAAAGAGATGCCAGAAAACGAAACCAAGGCATGGCCGAGGGTGACCATGGGCCCATGGCCCAATCCAATTTTTCAAAACTTATATGCATGCTCCTAAGCTTTTTTTGAATTTCACTTGTAACCCTTTCAAAATTCTTGTGTTTCTTATAAAATAATTCCTCAGCATAAGATTAGTTTTTTTTTAGAATTAATCTGAGATATTTTTCATATTCAAAAAGATGTGATTTTTAACTTTTAATAAAAATAAATTTCGTAACTAGTAGCAATTTTTTAGTTAATTTGTAATTTTCATAGTTATTTGTCAAAAATTAAATAATTCATACATATATATAGGGTAAGCTGAGATATATATTTTTAATAATTCATACATATATTTTAGACATGGACTCATTCCCAGATATATATTTTTACTAATTCTGAATAGTATGAGATTCAAAATTTTTGGCTCAAATTATCATTCAACTAACTACATCTTAGTGGAACTGCATGGTCTACTACCCCCATTGCATAGCCTTGGGATCAGCTAGTGTAAGCTGAGAATTAATTTTTTTGCTCAAAGCCCACCAGTAAGAAATGAAGTAATAGTACAAAAGGAAAGAGCCAAAATGGACAACTAGCTTTTGCATTTTATTATCATTTCATTGGACTAAAATTAAGTAGGAATAATTTTTAAATCCCTCTTATCTAATAAGGTCTTATTTGATTTGACTAACAACATTTATATCGGGTTAGTTTACACTTTATAATGATAATAAGGTCTTATTTGATTTGACGCACAACATTTACATCGCGTTCGTTTACACTTTATAATGACTGACTGACCCAGAACAAACATGTCACAATCACAAGCAACACAAAATAAGATAACTTACGTTTTAAACAAGGAGTGCTCAAGCACGAAACCGTTCCACTGGCAAAACAATGTGAAATCCAGAATCAGTCTGTATCAAAGTATTATGGGAATATCACTAGTACATAAACAAAACTATGTCAACAAGATAATGTGATATTAGAATTAGAATGGGAGTTCATTTACAAACTTACGACAGATTGCTCTTTAAAGAGCTTCCAAACAAGTTTCTGCAAGAAAATAAAAAATAGCAAAAACTTCAGTTGGTATATCATATATCTTATAGAACAAACAACAGTATTCATAGGTTTAATACAGGTAGAAGTTATCTTACACCCTCCCCCGTTGACAGCTCCCTGAGCTTCCAGGTGTAAAATCATTGTATGAAAGATCACTGCAAACAGAATTCAACAAATCAAAGTAGAATGAGTATAAAACAGTTGTACATGTGAAATAAAAGGCATTCTTCTCTTTTCACACATGTTAGTTTGGTAGAATTAGTTTATGTCGTTATTTTAGAAATGTATCTCTAATTTATTTCGGAATGGAGTGAGAAATAAAGTTCAATCCCTTTTTTGGGCGGATAGCGAGTATCATTACTTTAGAGGGTGTTTGTTACAGGTCATGATGGATACCCACCTAAACATAGATTACTGAGCATCTGCTTACTAGTAATAGAAAATGGTAAAATTGTGTCATTTCTATTTGGTATATGTGATTACCGGTAACTGACTAACTGCTATTGTGAGTGTTTGGTATGAATTCAAGATTATTGAGTATATTTTTTCTAATATTGATATTTTAGTAAAACATCCTTGTACTAATTTTAGTTGAATGATTCACCCATATGGTTATTGTTAAATGTAATTATCAACAATCATCAAAGTATTATCAAACTAATTAATTTAGTATTATTCAATAAATCGTATTAAAAATTTTAATATGTATATAAAATAACAATTCATGATTTATTTAATTATTAAGCACAAAATTTCCAAGTATGTCGTTAAGTTTATAATAGTAAATAACAAACAATACTACATACTTTGTATGGATGGTGAGTTATTTTCGTTAAACAAAACATGTCGACAAACAAAAAAACCAAAAAATTTAAAAATAAATATAAATTATGTGACTAATAAGGATATTTATGTCTCAATAATTAAATATAAAGGATATTTTTGTCTAAATAAAAATTTCAAGATGACCACTATGTGGTGGTCTTAGATTAATACCTATTTTTTGGTCATCTGATTATCGGGAATGTAAGATTACAGTACAACAAATACAATCTATAAAAATGACCAATCACATTACCGGGTATCTAAGATGACCATTTTAGATAATCTGTAACAACCGTCACCTAGATTATGTACGCAAGGACTAATCTAGAGTTTATATCTAGTTGGGGAAAGGTTCACGCATCGTACAAAAGTTTAACCCAAAATTTCATTGGCAGTTTGATGATTACAGCATATATAGCATTATTTATTTCTATGTACGATTTGAGTTCAGGTTCTATCAGCTGTCCCCACCTGTCCTATCAACTATCGTGCATCCGTTCCTACCAGGTGATAATACTTTTGATCCCTCTCAGTCTTGAGTATCAAATAAGCATTTAAAACGTGATTGGTACGACCACTATCCTAAAATATAGTCTTCCACTTTCTATAAAAGTGGGCACCGGTCAAGTAGGCATAACATATCCAAATGCAGGGGTAAATTTGTAAATTACATTATGTATATCTTTGACTTTTACAAGAATGAATTAAGGACAAAAGAAGTATAACATTATTTTTGTTTATTCTAAAACTACTTAATTCTTTGCATAATAGAAAGTCGCATCTCCTTTATTTTTTTTATCTAGAAAAATTACAGGATGCGAAGAGAAGGAAAATAAAGTAAAGAAAATGAGTGGAAAAAGACATTGAGGCATTGGTGAAGCACCATTCACTTGTAGAACTACTAATGCATGAGGCCCAAACAAAAAGTAGTCTATCCCAGAACAAATCAAGATTCATTTTATGACCCCAGAAAATATAAACATCCAAACAGAAATCCTATCTTAATTAATATCCAAGGTTTCTTAATTAATAGTGGTCTAACAAGTTTTTAGGAATGTAAAACATACATACTCAGAAAATGAATACTTCACTTTCAAATTGAAGAAGTACCAAATATGTATTTGGGATCGTATCCATGAAGTAGCTTAAATGCTGGAGGATGGATCACGAAGTAACATTATAGATACGCATGCAATTGAAGCCAGTTAGACGGAACTAAAACAAAAGGCTACGATTACAAAACTAATTTGAGATGAGACCAAATAAACATTACACAGCATTCGACAGTAGTCTCACAAAAAAAAAAAAAAAAAACTTACATGTCGTCTCCCGCATTCATCCAATCGGGTATGGGTCCGGATAGCAAGTTTCCCGTTAAGTAACTAAACAAACCAATGCCAGGAATTAGTATGATTTGTAGCTTTTTTTACCCACTAAATTAGCATGCATAAATTTATGCCTGAATACCGCCAATAAAAATTCATAGCTTTGATTATGCCACTTATCAGGAATGAAGCATTGATCCTTAGCCATGTCCTATACTTCTCTACCTGCAGAGGTAAGCCATCTCTATGGGATGCTTACAGTTATAGGGATCCTATTTGTCCCCTTTTTAATTTCTTAGAAACCATATTCAGATTGTAACAGGCAACAAAAGTGCCTTTTTGACCAAATGAGGCTTTTCATACCAGAGCTAATTCAGCTTCCATACCCAAAGGCCATGAGTTATTAGGTTATTATGCCAAACGAGATGCCATTGAATTGGTATTTGTCTAACTATTTCAAACAAATGGAGCCAATGAATACATAACCAGTGGAAAAGTAGATTCATGTGTCAGGCCTCTGAATTAGCCTTCTATTTTGACATGGCTAATGGTGGTAAGCTATTGGATCAGTTGGAATAGTACCAACGGTCCAGTGAAAATTTAGCATTTACTAAGGCTTGTGCAAGAAAAACAAAATAAGATCAGAGTTCTTACATATAGTTTGTCTCATTATTATTTACTACTTCACGAAAATAGTTTTGTATAGTTCCTCTTAGTTTGTTAAAGCTGAGATCTCTGCAAGAGAAAGATAAATATTATGGATTGTAAATAAAATCTTTTCATAGTAATATCATTTCAATAAAAATGGTGAACCTGAATCAGAGCATAACATTTTGAAGTTTACAAAACTAAAAATGTCATGTAACTTCAGTTGCAGCACAAAACACCTAAATCAGATACAAACTAAATTTGAGAGGCGCAAGGGTATTCTTAGGGCTTAGGGGCGAGGGGCGAGCCTCATCGAAACAGATTTTAGGCCGAAGGGTGTTATGTGCCAGTTTGTTAAAAATGTGGAATGTAAAGTATCACGTTTTGAAATATAGGATGCATTATGCAAAATAGGATAAACTTGAGGAATGCAAAGTGCATTTAACTCTTAATCATTTAAATATCAAATTTATCAACAATTAAGTAATTTTACAAACTTCTAAGCATGTCCAACAAGTTTCTAACAAGTTCAAGGACCATACCTCCGTAGCATAGTGATACACTAATATAATTTATATCATAACATGCTACATTCGTACATATTTAAATACCTACAAACATACATATATATTTAAGTAGTACAAACTTACACACACACACACACACATATATATATATATTTAAGAGTTTCCCCCTCAACTATGATTTAGTCCTTTTTCAAAATTTATCCAATTAAAGAAGTTCTCATATATTCGATTTTGAAAGTTGACTGCGAAAGAAAGGACAATTTAAATACTCCCTCCATCCCCAAAAGAAAGATTAACGCTTTGTTTCTGAGTTTTGAACAGAAAAGAAAAGAATAGAAAATTTAAATTAGAACAGAAAAGAAAAGAATAGAAAACTTAAAGTTTTCGTTTGTGTTGTTTCTGAGTTTTTAATAGAAAAGAATAGAAAATTTAAAATTGAGGACATGAGTTGTAATTTAAAATTTATTATATTAAAAGTTGAGGATAATATAGGAATTATAAAAATATAACTTATTTCAATTTCTTTTCCGTCCAAATCAGGCCAATTTTGGACAGAAACTTTGGCAAGAAAAGTGGCCCAGTTTTCTATCCATTTATTTTCTGTTTATTAAAAAACTCAGAAACATAAGAATTGAAAAGAAAACTTAAATTTTCCGTCCATTTCTTTTCTTTTCTGTCCATTTTAAAACTCAGAAATAGAGCGTAAAAGTACAAAATTTTTTGCCCCCAAAAAGATAAAATAAAATACATAAAGTGAAGGACAAATATGTCATTTAGTAGGGTCTATTAGTATAAAAAAAAATTAAAAGTACTCATCACATTATATAATATTGTGGGGTCACTAAGAAAAAATTTGAAACTTTTTAACTCTCTTTCCTCTAATTTTACTTTTCTTAATATGTGTGCAAATTTTACGTTGCTTATCTTTTTGGGAACAAAAGGAGTATTAAAAAAAATATTAATAAGTTATAAATACATACTCTCTCTCCCTTAAAGGATGACTAAAGGTACAAGTGTTTTTATCCTCAAAATGATGATTAAAGTACATAAAGTGAAATATAAATTTATCATTTAGTGGGGTTCATTAATATAAAAAAATAAAAGTACTCATCACTTTATATAATCTTGTGAAGCCACTAAAGATAAATTTGGAATTTTTTTACTATATTTTCTCTACTTCTACTTTTCTTAATGTGTAAATTGTACTTTGTTCATTCTTTTGAGGACGTATTGAGTATTTAATAAGTGGGTAAATAATGGAGTAGTAGTGTAGTACTATATAAGTACTCAAATTTTTTTAAAAAAATTGGGCAACATTACTCCTTAGTTTTTACTCTGTTATTTTATTTCTGAAGTTCGCAGAACAAACCCTATTTATATAAAATAATAAAAAATAATTAAGAGAGAGAGGAAGAAGAAGAGAATGCACACACTAATGAACTTAAGGGCTAATACAAATATAATAAACAGCTCTTTTAAAAGTTATAAGCAAATAGAAGGGGGGGGGGGGGGGAATTTGATCCACTAACAAGGTTTGCAGTTTTTTCATTCCTCCAAAATAATTTGGTAGTTCTCCCTTAATATTGCAACTCCTTAATATCCTGCAAAAACATAAAGGAGTCACCCTTCAGGCACTGACATTATTCTAATAAGAGAGCAATATAGGAGCTTCAACTCACAGTGTCTTGATTCTTTTAGAGTTATTAAGGAATGGAAATTCTCCTTCAGTTCCATTTAAGTCACTGATTCTCCTGCATATTATAATTTACCAAGAATAAAGATAACTAGCAAGCAGTCAAACAAAACAGATTAAAGCAATAGGATCCGAAGGTAGTACTAACAAGTCAGTTAAACTAGTCAAGGAATCAAACAGGCGAGAAGGTATTGGTCCATCCAAACCGCTTGCCTGGATATTTCTGCACTTAAAATTTTTTATTCAAGTAAGCAAATATAAAACTAAGAGCACAATTGAAATGTCATCAATAGGTTGAAGTCTCACAATCTATCAAGTTTTGTCCAACTCTGTATGAAGTCGGGTATCTTTCCCTCGAAGTGGTTATCACTAATACGACTGCATTTGCATTAAGCAATTAATAATAAACTGAATGATAAGATTTGTATTAACAGAATCAAAGAGATTAAAACAAAACAATGGATTTGAATTTTAGTAACTTACAAGTCCGTCAAAGTGTTCAACTTCGCAAGTGTATCAGGCAACTTCCCAATAAAATTGTTTGAGCATAGATTTCTTCAACAACATAGATAAACCATATCAATCGACAATTATAAGCTAATCTTGCAAGAAAAATACAGATAACAATAAATAACATGTTCAATTATTTAAAAATTATATTAATAAAAAAAATAACAGTAAATGCATTAAAAAAACACTATGCATGCATTATGCAACAAATAAAAGGGTCTTACAATTCCAGTATAGCAGTAAGATTTCCAATTTCTGGGGGAATAGGTCCAGAAAGCTGATTGGCCTCTAGCTTTCTATCAAAAACAAAAGGCCCAACTATCATAAAATGTTTCACATACACAAAAAGGGAATAAAATGGGTAATCGAAATTTACAGCTGTATCAATGTCCTGATATTTCCATATTCTTTTGGGATTGGACCCGTCAAACCATTCCCAATCACTACCCTGCAGCAACACAATGTTATCAAAGTTCAACCCCCAAATCTATATATGGAGAGAGAGAATTAGGTACATACAACTTTTGTATGAATTTCATGGAACCCCATTCTGGAGGGAGAGATCCGCTAAGGTAATTGCGAGTGAGATCGCTGTAAGAAACAGCATACAAAAGGAAATGCCAAAAATGAGTAATTACGAAAAAAAATCAATTATTGGAATGAAGGGGTAAGTATAGAGAGGCCTCACAGTTCTTGGAGATAAGGGAGTTTAACCAATGCGGGTGGGAGTGTTCCACCAAGTTTTTGATCTTTCAGGACTCTGCAATTCAATTCAGATGTTGTGACTTCTTACATACACTGACCATAATCCATAAACATTGATTCATCAATACCAAAATATAAATACTAAGGGAATCTGAATCTGAGCTGAATCTGAATGAGTTGAATTTGAATTTTAATCGAAAATTGTTTGATAATTGACATGCTGAAATATTTGAATGACAAAACTTTATTATTGTACCCTTCTGAAAAAATTCAAAGTTGTTGTAAATTTATTTAATATTACTTAATATAATAGTTAATATTTTTTTTTAATTTTTTAATATTTTTTTTACTTCATTCAGCTGCTCATTCAGTCATTCAACTAAAAAAATCTGACTTAGCCATTTAGCTCGTCCATCTTATCGATTCAGTCATTCAGATCAAAACAAACGTACTGACCGATTAAGCCATTCAGACTCAACTTCATTCAGTTCTAAATAAACAGCCCCCAAGTCCAACTAAACGTACAGTTTAAAGATTTTTTTATAGGTTTTCTTATTTTTCTATTTTTATGTCATATATGATATATTCATTTATAATGATTTCTTAATTTATAAAATCAAATACACAGTCAACTTGAGGTTTAGTTATTAGTTTATTAGTGCTCTCACATGTTTTATATATATATATATATATATTAAAACATTTATGCGGTTACTTTTAGTTTGTTAAAATACCCCTCCCCCAAAAAAAATTGATATCTTATAATAAATATATACAATCAAACAAAAAAAAATTATTCTCAACGGTCAATAATTCGTCAGAGCCGACACAAAAAAATATATGTAGCAAATTACTCGTATTTTATATCGGACATGAGATGAACTTACCATGAAGTTCAGTATATGCTAACCATTCCCATTATCTTCTACATATAAGTATAATAAACAACTTAGTATAAATACTTAATCTACATGCGCACATAAGTCGTTTAGTTACACCGGTTATCAAGTTTGTAAATTTTAAATACAAAAACACCCTTTTTTTAATACCCTTTTTGAGCGGAATATAATCTCATAATTTAAGTATATCATCTAGGGATGACAATTTGAACCAATATCGTTTTGAAATCGATTGGCCTGTATCGAATCGGCAAGTTTTTATTCGAATCGTTGGCTGCATCAATGCAATTTTGGTACAAAAAGTTTTAAACCAGTGCGGTGCAGTGTTGATATTTACTTTAAAACCGTCAGTACACCGCACCACTTCTTGAACCTATGGTGCACTGGTACTTGAACCGTTGTTGTATATATTTTAATTATATCTCCATATTTCATAGTGTTATTATTTTTATAGAGTACTATATATAATCAAACAGTCACTCAAACATATATTTTAATTATTTTTTACTTTCGCATATCAAAAGCTAATTTATGAATATTATATATATATATAGTTGATATGGTACTTAAAATTATAACAATGTTATCGGAATTTTAATTGAACATACATTCTTATATTACTTGTTAATATTTTTCTATTTATTTTAATGAATGTTGTAAAAATATTAAAATAATTTAACTAATATCAAATAAAAAATATTAATAATTTTAATCGATACAATTCGGTTTAAAATGTAAACCAGGGGTGCATAAAGTATAGATAATGATCATTCTGCAAATTTTGACAAATCGAAGACTAGATTTTATATCTAAAACCAGTTAGAATATAAAATCTAGTCTTATCGGATTTGTCATCGTCTTTCAAGATGACGACGTTCAATTATTAGCTCCATCGGCATCTACAACATTAATTTACACCCCAACGTCTACTAACTCGTCTTGGCTCTATTAATTTCAAACTCTCCAGCCAGCCAGCCAGCCCTATTCCAATCCCCGTCACGAGCGAGGTCCTTGACCAACCAAGTTACTAGTATTAATTAGAAATTAAGTCTAGTTACTGGGACCAGTGGGGTCCACTCATCGTGTATGATTTGTCAGGACATGACCCAGGAGAAACTAAAGCCATACATGAATGCATGTACCAGCTGCCTCATCCACCACCAAGTCAACATATTTATGGGTTGAACTATACTACTACGTTTAAAGTCGTTTAAAGTCTTTTCACTACTAATAAAATTTGATGTTTTTATAAGTTTTACACACCTCGCCATTTACTATGCACGTGAGAGTTGAGAGAACTAGCAGAATTATCTTTTTTTACTCGTAGATAATTTTGTAATAATATTATTATTTTACCATGAATATTTGTGTAAAGATAAACTCAGACAACTTTTAACTAATGGTTTCTTCCGTACGTATGTATTCATCATAATTAAATTAACTTAGAAGCTTTTCTAAACTGTAATGATCATTTGAAACTCCAGAAGTATGGTGTGTGTGTGTGTGTGTATAGATATATATATATATCTATAGAGAGAGAGAGAGAGAGAGAGAAAGCAGTACAAACGTACGTACATGCTAATAACATGGTTGAAGGTGTCGTTAGAGACTGTGTAATTACAGTTGACGACGTTCTGCTTTCCATCTTCCCCGCCGGGGGCCCAACCCGATATTCCGGAGCATGGATCTACGCCGAAATCCCAATCGGTCTTTCCCAGACTTATTCCTATTTCCTTTAAAGCTTCCGCTGCATAACCAACATTAATTAACATATCTATAAAACACAACACGTGCATATATCATATATATATATGTATTATATAGAATTTCATATGGATCAGTAATAAACAAATTAAGATAATATCGCTGAGGTTTAATTCAAATTTTGTCCCAAATAATGTTAAGACAAATAATACTCTACTTTATAACACACTCAAATCATATAAGGATATACTCGACTAACGTAATAATCTACAAAAAAATAAATTAAAATACCTTTATATCATTACTCAATATTAACTAATCACTATACAGCAAAAAAGGAATACATACGTGGTATACATATGACACAGCTAAATTTGGCCGTAGACGATGTCCAAAATAACGTAGTATTTAAAAATAAAATTATATTAAAATGTTTGAAATGCTATTAATTAATAAATACCTTCATCGATTGCCAGAGTAGTCGCAGCAAAAGTACTGGTAAAGAAAATTGAGAGTATTATTACTACAGCGGCGGCGGCGGCGGCGGCGGCGGAAGCATAAATCGGCCGTGGGGAGAAGAAGAAGAACATTATGTATAGTGTATACTAATTTTATACAACTATATGCTTGAGAAAAATTATATAAAGAGACCCAACTTCTTGAATATATATGAAAATGTATAATATTAATTAGCATATGTATGTGTGTGTTTGAGAGAGAGAGAGATGGGGAGAGGGGAGGGGACATTGAAGACTAGTCAAGTACATAATTTTCTTTTTGGACCAAGCAAATAATAATCGCATTAAATTAATTAAGACTAAAATACAATTTGAACTTTAAAGTTTGTAAGGTAGTTGAGGTTTGCACACAATATTTAAAATGTTTTTTTTGATATTTTAACTGTTCAAAAGTGACAATGTATTTTGTTTAACATAACAAACTTTGGGGTGCATTCTGATCAGTTTAAACCTCAGAGAGTGTATAATTTATTTAGCATAAAAATTATTGAGATGTAATGTGATACGTTTTAAATATTAAGGTGTAAATCCTTAATTATTGTACAAATTTTGGAGTTCAAACTGTATTTTAGTGATTAATTAATAAAGAAAGAAACAAGTTGTTGGCTGAATTGATTGAGACAAATGGTTGGCTGAATTGATTGATGCATTTTTTATTTTTACGCGTGTTGACCCATATACCCAATGCATTCATATCATTTTACTCTTCTTTCATTTTCATATGACTGATTACGCACCGTTTAATTTTATTATTCCTACGTGATTGTTTATTTCGGAAGTAGTTAGTATGAAATTTATTTTGGGATAAGTTGATCAATTGATCAATAAAATATTAATATATATGTAAATCAAATTGTACGTGTGTCAGTATTCTATTAGTCAATTGACCAACTTATCAAAAAAATAACTTCATGATAATATTTTATTTGTTTTTAAAAGAACATAACATAATTATCTCAATTAAAACGACTAAATAGTTATTTAGACTAATTAAAAAGTTGGAAAAGTATGCAGTATACATGCATGCACACGTTGAAATGTTTAGTTGTAAAAATTAAAGTTGGATATGCCTGAGTTTTTAATATAAAATAAAATTAATTATTGATGGCTGAAATAATTATGCATGGCTCACTGAAAATTAATTGTCAAGATTTATTAAAGAATTTAACCCGGCCGTAGCAATTCTCCGTACAGATGTTAGATTTTTACCACTAAGCTGATTTGATAAATACTACTATTATACATAACACACTATAAATATTTTTATCGAACATAAAAATTTCTATTTTTGTGAGTATTTTATCTTTCAAAATAAACATAATGAATGGAGTACCATGTAAATATGTTTATACTTACCCTTCTATATTTTGTAGAAACCGACACCGTCCATATTATTAGACAGTGAGCTGTAGCCTCACGTGCTCTCTCTCTCTCTTTTATTCTTGTTCTTTCTTTTTGTGGAAGTTTATTTCTTCTTTATTTGTGAGATTTTTATTTTTAACTATAGAATACGAAAGATTTATTTAATATTATTATGAGAGATTCTTATAAATTATGTAAATTTTAATTTATTATATTTGTATTAATATTCCATTCCCCTATAATTAAGGCATTCAAAAAAAATTCATTTAAGGTCATTGTAGTTGAAAAAATAGTTCGATTGACCAATACAGTGCTGATATAAAATGAGAGAACACCTTCCGTATGCGTAATAGACCAAAGTTAATTTCATGTAATCACTTATTTGTAGTTGTATACAAAGAACGTCTCAATCATACTTTGATGGGATGGGATCCCAAAATAATTGAACGCCTTGATTAGTTATTTAATTAGATGACCATACTCAATATTGCATTATGAATTCACCTCTCCTAAATCTAAATGCATCTCAATCTAACAGAAGAAAAAACATATTTAAAAATGAAAGAAGAAACGAATTCTGAAAAAAGAGTCTTATTCCCCATTTTTCTGATCCCGATTTTTCCAATATGAAGTCTCGAAATTGACGGGGTAAAGATCAGCAGTAGATGTGGAAGAAGCAGTCCACGACTCGATACTCTGGATCTGCCTGTGACTTGCATGGCTTGGCTCTGCTGCTGCTTTATTTCCTCAGGCTCCATCTTGTACTCTTGAATCACATCTCTGCCTTCAAGCATGCTTACCACTGAAGACATAGCAGGCCTAACTGTCGGCGAGACGCTAACACATTGCAGAGCTACATTAATCATCACCATCACTTCTTCTTCGTTAAATTCTGATCCCAACCTCTCGTCAACTAGCACCATAAAACTCCCCTTTTCCTTTAGACCAAGTGCCTTTAAGGAAGATATATAATCTAAAGATAAATAGTTGAGTTTTGACATAACTACAAATCTATATATTTCCATATCAATGTACCAAATCTCAATCAAATTTAAGCAAGTTGTGATCATGGTGATTGATTCTGTTGAAGTCAAAATTTCACTTAAAACTCTCTTTGACCCTCGTTAGTGTATTTAAAAAGTACTAACCTACTGATGCATAGACATACAGTTGCAGAATATTTGTGCAAAATTTTTGAGATCTCTGAAAACCAATAAAGTTGATTTATATTGCAAGGTAATGAAGTTACCCAATCAAGAAGATAAAAGGACTCCTCCTTCGGCCTGAAACTTGTGTTGCTCCTTCCACTCAAGATTTCCAGTGCGACAATTCCAAAACTATAAACATCTGCTTTGTCCGTTAGGTAACCTCGCATTGCATATTCAGGTGCCATATATCCACTAGGGAAAAGACAAAATAACATCAGTCACAACTCTCCCTAGATTTTTTTTTTCATATATTTGTTCACAATTTCTTCAATTGCCAATCAAGTTATATTCATGAAAAAAATGTAAATATAGCAACAACTACTACTAAATATAATAGCATTGACTCGGAATAGAAGAATGGAGACTCACTAAGTTCCAGCAACTCGTGTGCTTATATGGGTATTCTCCTCTTCGTCCAATTTAGCCAGACCAAAGTCCGATATTTTATGGTTAAAATCTTTATCGAGCAGCACATTAGTGGCCTTGATGTCTCTGTGGACGATCTTCAATCTTGATTCTTCGTGGAGGTAAGCCAAACCTCTTGCAATACCAATGCAGATCTTGTATCTTGTAGGCCAATCCAAATTCAAACGGAATTCTTCTGTGCCTATATTTACCAAGTGAAGGAGTACATAGAAATAATAATAAGTTGTGGATTGAATGCAGTGTGTCAAACTGAAGTAATATTGGAAGTTAAAAAGCATAAAGTTAAGTATTACCAAATAAAGCACGGGCAAGGCTGTTATTTTCCATATATTCGTATACTAGCAATAATTGATTTCCTTCGATACAACACCCATACAGCTTTACAAGATGTGGGTGTTGCAGAGCAGAAATCATGCCTATCTCATTGACAAACTTACGGTTCCCTTGCTTTGATTTTGAAGAAAGCTGCTTGACGACAATTATGGTTCCATCTGATAGAAGTCCCTTCATTTACAAATATACTGTGGGTTAATACATTAGGAGAGTTGCATTGTGATAGATTAAATATAAACTGTGGGAACTAATACTTGCGTTGGATACCTTGTAAACAGGACCAAAACCACCTTCCCCAATCTTATTAGCAACGTCGAAATTGCTAGTCGCAGCACTAATTTGACTCTTTGATTTTGAGACAAACTTTAACAATTGACCGAGACATAGTCAATACATATCTATTAGTTCATGCAAAGAAAGAGTTAACCAAGTCTTAACTGCGCCCTAAAGTGTGTGAACAATAATAAAAGTAGACTGAGATTCATGATCAAATGCATGTACAATCACAGAGTCAAAAACAAAATTGAAGAAAAGAAGATGCTAATGATAAAGTGAAGCCAATAAAACTGCTAATTAATATAATTAATTATATGGAGTTTATCCAAATTGTTTGTGGATATACCTAGTTCCGATCTGTCTTTGCTCCGCAGACAGCCTTTCCACCAAAGGATACCCAAAACCAGAACGATAGCAGATACAGCTGCAATCACAATCCCCACCACAGTGCCCACAGATACACTGTTTCCTTTTTCTGACGGTGGAATAAAATCTGAATGAAGAAAAGGACTCGCATGAGATTAAAATGTTAAAGTGATGAATGTTGGGAGATGAGTAATGCACAACACATATTCCAACTATATGTACCACTTCAAAAAATAAGGACCTTAAGACAACTGCAATCCCTTTTCCTTTTTGATTTTTCTAGCAATTTGAGGCTAAGGAACCAGCCACAAAACTGACACCTTTAGTTCTATACATAATGGAAATTCATAGTGAAATAAATGGTGTAAAGACTAATCTCATTGCACTGAGCTTCTAAACAATAACTCAGCAAGAGAAAAAGGAAGGGGGGATGGTATGTATATCAAATGACGAGCTTTCCATTCCAGATGTTTCATATGAAACATGAATAAGACAACTGCAATCCCAGGAAAAAACTAAGCTCATGCATTGGGCTTATAAACAATAAATCAACAGGAAAAAAGGGAGGAAAGTAACAGTGAATGATGCACTCCCATTCCACATGTTCCGAACGAAACAGGAACAAATGAAACTTTCACTATGATAACTGATAACTAATTATTAAAATATAAGAAGTAGATCTCTTCCAAACCATGAACACCAAAACAAGAAGCTCAAAGAAAGCTCATAATTTACCAGGTTCCACGGAAATAGCTGAAATCAGAGGACCATATACCCCTCTAACAGGGATACCTGTTGTTCCTTTTCCAGCCCAATTGAAGCGGATCTCCAAGGTATTACTATTTACAACCACAGTAAATTTCTTTATTATTTCTCTTCGAACCCCACCGGCTTCAACCTCAATATTGAAATCCTTTAGCACCAGCATTCCCTGCAATAATAGCTATTAAATTCATGCAGCCCACAACAATTGGATTTCACTTTGACACTACTTTAACAAAAATAGGTACTAGTCAAAACATAATCCAAATATTGATCTAATTTTACTGAAAACGTGACAATTGCCTGTTTTTTTTTGAAAGGATGGATGGAGAGGTTTATGAATTCAAGATAATAACTCATACGACTGCCATATTATTACATTTTAAATAAAAATGATCACCTTCCATTTATATCAATATAAGTGGATACTTCACTCTAGAATTTGTATACAAGAAACATTTTATTTCGTTTTATACAAGGAAACGATAAATTTATCGTCACCTATGAAGATGGTTAAACAATGTGTGCATGTACCTGAATGTAAACATCAAATATGCGTCTTCCAAGGCTACTATAGGTTTTGTCGTCAGTAAACATTATCTCCACAAAGTGAAGCCTTACTGTATAGTTTCCATTAAGCATACAGAAAGCATAATAAGTCAGGGATATGGGAGAAAGTCTCGCATCCATGTACAAGTTGGAATTATTCCCATAAAGCCTCAAAGTATTTGTCCAAATATAAGTATATCTTTCGAGCTGTCATCATCCAAGAAGTGACCAGTACTGCTGGATGCCCAGTTAGTCCCACTCTGAAAGAACCTTGAAGATCCACCTGAATCAGTATCAGCTTCATATTTGGTGATTCCATCAACACTTAATTCCCTTCCACCACAATTTATATGGAGAGAGTACCAATCTGATACAAAATCACAGAAAAACAGTCTACTTACAACTAGAGAAGGTGAAGAAAGGAAATATAGATGAAAAATCAAAAAATTACTCCATTGACACATCCCAGTGCTCCACTTATTTGGTTTTTAGTTTCAACTAGTCCTTAACAATTATTTACCTTTTGAATAAAAACATTAAACAGGAGTGTTTATAACTTCATATCCATCACAATAATAGCAGATGACACCACTCATGGAGAGCATAACCTACCTTATAGGATGCTAAGATGACCAACATCAATTTCAGCTAAAAAAATTAATATAAAAACAGTTGTCTAATGTTTAATCAATATGTGAAAGCATTTTGCAACTTAAACTGTGGTCACTGATGCAGATACTTAGCCACAGTGATGTAGCCATGATTTTTCTCCAACGAGGGCTAACATTAATGACAATCTTTTATTTTATTTTATTTTTTTTACCTATAATGTTCAGAAAAAAAATATTAATGTCGATAAAGTTTTCAGAAAAGGAATGTAAATTTTGAGAGCCCTAACATTTTTTTTAATATCAAGGTTTTTATAGACATGCATAGATATAATTATTTAAAATGATTTATTTCAATACTTAACGATTAATTTTTCTATTAAAAAAATATTTTAAACGTTAATATTCAAAAATTAGTTGTTTTACGAAAATCAAATCCTGATACCTCAAAAGTCAAATTGTATCTCTAGTTTTGGAACGGAGGAAGTAATACCCATTGCATGAAAAGTAGCCTTGGGATCAACAAGGGTGATCTTAGAGTCAAACTTCTTTTCTAAAAATCTCACCAGTATGAAAATGAGTACTTTTACAAAAGAAATAAAGAAATATGACGAACCAATATGGACAACTGGCTTAGCAGTTTACTTTATTCTCATTCCCTCGGAAATTAAAGGAGGAATGATGTTTTAAAATCCTCTTTTATTCCATTTTATGTCATCTTAATTTTATAGCTAGACAAACAAGGTCTTACTTTATTTATTTACATTGTGAATAGGTTACACTTTAGAGTGATTGATCTAGACAAAACATGTCATACTAACAAACCACAGTAAATAAAATAAGTACACTTTCCTCGTGGACAACGAAAGTTTCTCAAGCATGAAACTATTCCACTGAAAAGAGAAAAAGATGGTGAAATTTAGAAACATTCAGCGTCAGATTACAAAATGGATTCCACTACCGGATATATATGAAACAATTTTTTAAAATCTCATAAGAGTTCATAAAAGTTTATTATGAGGGGTGTTACTCCAAGTTTGTATAAACTTACGATATATTCCTATTGGAAGAGCTTCCAAACAAGTTTCTGCAATAAAATAACAAAATCATCTCAACAAGTATATTTAAAATATCTTAGATGCACAACAAAGAATAATAGGTTTAAGAGAAATGAATTGATCTTACACATTCTTTTGTTGACAGGTTAAGGCCCCTGAACTTTCAAAAGTAATGTTGTTGTATGAAAGATCTCTGCACATAGAATTCAACAAATGATCCCTTGTAGTCTTGAAGTTGAATGAGAACAAAAATTAGGTATTTATCAATGCATGTTAAGTAATAGAAATTCACTATTTTCATGCATGTGAATTCATGATATAAAACGGCGATTAAATAGATAATAGTCATAATTCACGATATACTAGGAATATGTTAAGTATTGTATATATTTTTCTACATAATAAAAATGTGAACATACTTATGAATATTATTCATCCCATCCCATGCAAATTCCATACCAAAGTTTTGCATTGCAATACTTTTTTATTTAATATAACTTTCTTTCTTCTTTTTTTCCCTTCAACAACCATCTTCTTCTGCATAATAAAAAGCCATCGTATATCTTGTTGGTGCACTTTAACTAGTGTCTATGAAGTGTCATATAATGTAAGAAATGAAGAACTGAACTTTTAAATGTTGTAAACATTGAAGAAGTGTCATATTTGTATCCGAGAGTGAACATAACCAGGGGCAAAGCCACAGCCAAGGGTGTGGGGTCAATTGACCCCACTAATTTTATTTTTATATTATATGATAAATTTAGAAGAAATTTAAGTGCAATGAATAAATTGACCCCACTAAAATTTTATAATTTTTTTAATATACGGGGTCAAATTGAATTTTTTATAACTTTCTCAATTCCATATTACTTCTACTCCTTGATGTATGCATCTTCCTTTAATATTTTTAAAATAAATAATAATCCAATTTATATTATTATTTTAACATAAGAAATTTAAATATTTATTAACAAGTTTGTGATTAGAAAGGCGTATTAGGGGTCAATAAGGGGTATATATATATATATAATGTTATTACTTGTTATATTAACAATATTGTAACAAAGTACATATTTTACATATGCAACTGCCCAAAAAATACAAAATTATCTTTAAAAATTGGCCTGGGGACTGCGCCCTCGAACCCCCTCCAAATTATTTATAGCATCACAAAATTTTGACCCCACTAGATTAAAATTCTGGCTTCGCCACTAAACATAATGTATTGGTATCAAATACGGATGCATTGCTAGAAGCATCAATGCTTCCTAGGATGAATACAGAAGTCACCCAGTATTACCTTTCCTAGTTTATGTCTTTCTATAAATCACAAATAACTGTACAAAAAACTTCAGCCTAAGGCCAAACAAAACAAAGTTACAAGCCAGACTAATACAGAGAGGAAAACCTGAAAGGCTGAAACAAGTAAAGGGAAATGTAATTTTCTTAACACCTACAAAAATTTGCAACTTAAGGATGAATCTAATAGAACTATCAAAAACAAAAAGTGAATAAATAATCTAAAAGTGGTGGATAACATAGTATCTTATGGATGCAAATGAAGTCACAATGATGATAGTGCTCAAATTTCTAATGATACAAGTAATGTGAGATAGGAACAAATGAACACTGTGTTGCATTTGACATTAACTATATGCAGGGTTAGGAAGAGAATCTTACATGTCATCTCCTCCTTTCAGCATCCAATCAGGCACGAAACCAGATAGCAAGTTTCCAGTTAAATAACTAGATAAATCAATATAATGAATTAGTATATGGTATTTATTTTACTACATTTACCACCATTTCTGGTCAAATTATTGCCAAATAATTCGTAGCTCTGATTGACAATACATAAGTATTTCAACTGGATCCACTGATACTTGCCCCATAAAAATTCCTCAGTAAATTTACACCAATAGACTTCAAGATTCTGAAATCATATTTCTTTCTCAAAGAAACAAAGAGTAACAGATATTATTTATGTCATTGAAAGAGCATGGGCAGTATGAAGGAGAAGAGAAAGCTGATGATGGCCACATTTTCAAGAATCCCAACATGTTAGGATCTTTGTTTTAATTATATTTCATGTCTCAATTAATTAGACTTCGAATTCAACTGGGTTTCTTTGTTGTAATTTTTGTGTATTATTAGGGAGATTAGGTCACTTTGTTTCTTACATAGGAAGCTTTGTAGGAAGCTTGCAAGGATCCTATTTGAACATATTATACTTTCTTAGTAGTATGTACAATTCATGAAAGAAGAGTTTTTTTGGTCATCTGAAGCTTGTCCTGCTACGGAGCTAGAATCACTCCAGTTTTCATATTTAAGACAAAAATAATTATCCCAAACAAGATTATTAAACCATTTAAATGGCCTTTTCAGCTAATTTATTGGAAAACTTTTGAGCCTTTCTGAGTATACATCGGTAAATCATTGTTCAGTGTAAAGGTTGAATGAGTATCAGGCCCAAGGATCAATCTTTTAGTTGAAGATGGCTTGTTATAGTAACACTATGAATCGGTTTGAATGGTACCAGTTCAGTGAGAATTTACCATTTAAGGATTGTTTAAGAAAATTACATACATATGGATAAGAATATTACATGTAGTCTGGAGATAGAGCAGCAAAAGTATTTGGTATTTGTCCACTTAGTCTATTAAAGCTGAGATCTCTGCAAGAGAAAGATAAAGATGATGATTGTAATTGAAATCTCTCATAACAATATAATTTCACCTACAATGATTATCTATAATTTAAGAGTAAGCACACTTTTTTTGATGTTTCCAACGCAAGAAATGCAGTTAATACATTTTGTAACACAAAATGCCTACGGCAAGCACAAACTCTCATGCAACTGTGCCAAGTTCCAACTTCTTCTCACTCAGAATTTTCAACCTGTCTCGTAAAGGAAATTTAACTTTAAGAAAGCTCATCAGATGAAGAACTGTCTATAGTGCAGTTTGTGTATTTTGCAGCCAAGGAAAGACAATAATCAATAATCTACTTTATTTGACTACCACTTATCAGTCAGTATATGCAAGTCTATAATCTATATAGCTAGAATATGTCATCTTAAAAAGCAGATATGAAACTGGTAATATGAGGGAGAGGGAAAACTCAGCATAACAGGAAGATTTTTATCACCTTGGCTCGGAAAATTTACTACTTGGAAATTTACTTTGCAGCTATGGTAAACATTACATATGGTGATATGGGTGAAAGGCATTTAAGGATTTTTACCAAGTTCTATAATTATTGTATTCTTTTATAAAAACAGTTTTAAGATTTAGGTTGCTCAGTGTCTAAAGATAATTGGGAATCTGCAGAATCAGCTCAGTTTAGCTCTAGCCTCAGTATAAAGTTTCGTTCACTAGAAATCAACACTAAGCTGTGTGTGTTATTTCCATCGTCAACTTGACCAATCCTAAGAAAGTGCACCAACACAGATCAGCTAAAGTAAAAAACTAAATAACAGCACCCCCTAACTAACTAAAGTAGAAGGCATTCTTTATATAGAGTGTTGATTTATGCTTCTGTTTATGAGGTTTTTTTTCCCGCATGATGTATGCCAAGAAGGTCTATGATACAATCCCTTTTACCCACATTGAAAAGGGAGAAAGCCAAGAAATATATCAGCCCACACCAAATTGACTTTGCAATCGATGTGGTACCGTCGCTTACAGTTAAGTTTGGAGTTCGCAGCAGTACACCCACCTTGCAAAGTCAACGACCTCGTCACCCCATTTACCTAGCTATGGCAGCTTCACTCTAGTGACACGGACTTAATACCTATTGCACCTATCAAAATTTTAATCCAATCTCTAGGTAGCCCATTTATCTAGCTATGGCGAATTCACTCTAGTGACATAGACTTGATGCCCATTGCACCTATAAAAATTTTAATCCAATCTCTAGGCAACCCTTTCTATATGTCACCGCGTTTACGTGCCTCAACCCTCAATCATGGGTTCTAAATGAAATCACCAATTAATAGATACCTTTATCCTTTTTGCCCAGTTCAAGGGGAGAGGCCAAGGCCCACACTAAATTGACTTTGCAACCGATGTGGGATTGGCCCTTACAGTTAAGTTTAAGGTTCGCATCAGTCTCTGAACTGAAATCTTACTTAACAAAATTTTAACTATCAAAAAAGTAACCACACATACAAGTAATCAACTTCTGGACAAATACATACAGGCAAAAAGAGGAGAAAGAAAAGGTTTAATCCACTAACAAGATTTTCAGTTTTTCCATTGAACCAAGATACTCTGGTATTTGACCAATAATATTGCAACTCCTTAATATCCTGCAAAATTTAAAATAAACGAGTCACCACCCTGCGAACTCTGATATTATTCTGTTGAGGAAAACTATAAGAGCATGCAACTCACAGTGTCTTGAGGTTTTTCATGCGACTAAGGGGTGGAAAAGTACCTTCAATTCCATTTAAGTCACTGATTCTTCTGCAGATTATAATTTACCAGTAACAAATAGAAACTAAGAAGCCGTCTAATTAGAAATACATCCATTGAAGCAATACAATTGGAATGTAATACTAACAAATCAGATAATGTAGTCAAAAGAGCAATGCCAGTAGGTATTGGTCCATCCAAATTGCTAGCCTGAATCCCTCTGCAAGTAACAAATTTATATAAATAATCTAAAATAAAACTATTAGAAAAACAGAAATAAAATAAACAGGTTAATATCTCACAGTTTCTCAAGACTGGTCCAGTTCTGTATGAAATTGGGTATCTTTCCTGTGAAGTGGTTATCGGTAATTCGACTGCATTTGCATTTAGCAACAAACTGAACAGTTGGTTTTAAAAAGAAATAAAAAGAACTGAATAAAAAAACAATAGCATATGAACTTAGGAACTTACAAGTCCTTCAAAGTCGTCCACTTTGCAAGTGTTTCAGGCAACTCCCCAGTGAAATTGTTTGAAGAAAGAAGACTTCAACAACAGATAAACCAATAAATCAATCAAAAAACATGAACTAAACTCCCAAGAAAAAATATTAATAACAATAGCTCACACATTATTGCAAAATATATAATCCCTCCAACCCGAAAAGAGAATCCTACTTTTTTATTGACTTTTCCTCAGGAATATTAAGGTGCATAAAACACACTTGACACTTTAAAAAAAATTCCCATGCTGTTTATTCAATGTTGAACCTCCAACACAAAAATATATTTTTATTTTTGGGGGGAATAGTTGAAAAACAATTTTGCCCTTGTCCTACACAAACCTTAATAATTCATTAAAAGAAAGTCAACAAAAAAGAAAAAATAGGATTCTTTAAATAAAAAATCAGTACAAGAACAAAATATACATTATGATTATCCTTATGTATGACGCAAAACTAAAAGTAGCAAATTATAGTATAAGGAAGAAAAGAATCTTACACTCTCTCTATAGCAGGAAGATTCCCAAGCTCTGGGGGAATTGCTCCAGACAGCTGATTGAACTCTAGGACTCTACCAACAACAAGTTAACAAGAAACCTCAAACAATAAATACTAGAAAAATAATTCCCATATATTCAAAAGGAAATAAAGTGTGTAATTAAAATTTACAATTGTTCGAGTGTGGAAATTTTTCCAAATTCTTTTGGAATTGGACCCGTCAATCGATTCCCAATGAGTGATCTGCCATTATACCACATTATCAAAGCTAGAACAATATAAGTTTCCAAGTGATATATATGTATAATGTATATATTCACACACATAGCATACATGTTTACTAGGTGCGTGGAGCCCCATCCTGGTGGGAGAGTACCGTTAAGGTAATTACGAGAAAAATCGCTGTATGAATGTGAGGTTAGGTTAACAAATGAAAATTCCAGTGAAGGAGATGAGATGCATATCATATAAAGGGGAATTACAGACGGAACTCACATTTGTTGGATGTAAGGGAGTCTGACCAATTCAGGTGGAAGCTTGCCCGGAAGATTTTGTGCTTTCAGAACTCTGCACTTCCAAATTCTTAGTGAGTAATAAGAATCAATCTAATAATATTACTAGTATATTAGTACGAGAGAGGCATATATATATATATATATATATATATATATGGGATCCAACCACAGCAATTTGTTGGGAGCTTCAAGTAACAAGCGTAGTGGCGGACCCAAAATGGGTTGCTCCCAACAACCACTTGCTTTGCATAAATCTTATATATATATATATATATATATATATATATATATATATATATATATATATATATATATATACACGTACATGCTAACAATATGGCATACGGTGTGGTTAGATATGGAACAATTACAGGTGACTGCGTTCTCTGATCCTTAAACTTGGGTTACGGGGGCCCAACCCGAATCTCCACTGCATGGATCTGCACTGAAATTCCAATCTCTCTTTCCCAATGTATTTGCAATCTGCTGCAAAGCTTCCACTGCACCAATAATTTAACATTCTTCTAATTTATCTATCTAGTCTAGACAAACATTAATAAAGTATAATTAAATAACCACACGGTTTTAACCTAACATATTCATTATTAGTATTCCCTCTGTCCTGAAAAAAAAATTATACATCTCTACCAAGAAACAGAAGAGAGTTGATATTTTTATATGGAAAATTGATATTTTTACAAGGTTTTCTTTATATAAATAGTAAATAGAATTCACGTACATTCATATTTACGAGTAAGAGTTTGTAAAATCCTAAAAATAACAATTTCCAATTACAAAGAAAGTAGGACTTAATTTTGTAGAAGGAACGGATCAAGAGTATAAAACTTACGTACCTTCACTATCCGGCAGAAGAGTAGCTGCAGAGGAGGCAAGTGTGGTGAAGCAAATGAAGATCAATATTATTATTGTACCATAGATTGAATTACTAGCAAGGGGTTGTGCAGCTGGGTTCAACATAATTAATGGTATATATATATATATAGAGAGAGAGAGCTCAACTATTCTAGAGCTTCTTCACCTTCCGGCCAATATTATGAAAATATAGGTAGCCAGCCAGCTAGCTAGCTAAGTTGCAAGGGAATAAGAGAGATAATGATGAAGATGAAGATGAAGATGAAGATGAAGATGAAGATGAAGATGAAGATGAAGAAAGGAAAGGTTGACATCTAGTTTATAAATATTATCAAACTGAACCAAGACTATGAGATTGTATATCAATCTCCTTCAGAAACGGACCAATTCTCCTTCAGAAACGGACCAATTTGAGCGGACTAGCAACGGACTAAATGAAAAAAGAAGAAAAAAGACGCGCGGGTTCAGAAACAAAAAGGGGGGAATTGGGTCAAAAAGAGCCGGGTCAAAAAGAGCCGGGTCAAAAGTTCCCAATGTATTTTCCCAGTCTCTCTCTCACACTTCTTCCCTCCCTCTCTCTCATTTCTTCAGTTCTTCCCTCCCTCTCTCAGAATTGCCGAATCTTCTTCCCTCCCTCTCTCACACTTCTAATTGCCGAATAGGCTAATATTCCACAAAGTATTTTCTCTCTCCCCATTTGAAGAAAAAGCCGGTTCTTCCATCTTCTCTTTCCCCGATTCTCTCTCCCTCACTCACAAAGAGCCGGGTCAAAAACGCTGCTCCATCTTCTTCCCTCCCTCTCTCACACTTCCAAGGAGCAGACGGAAGAGCTCATCGGAAGCAGAGGCAAACAGATCGGAAGGTAAAGCTCCATAACTTTATTGGATTAGTATGTTTTTTTAGGCATTTGAAAATCTAGGGTTTTTTTTAGGCATTTGAAAATCTAGAGTTTGTATATTTTTTGGGAAAGGTTGTAAAACCCAAAAAGTGAAGGGGTTTTGGATTGAAATTAAGTTTAGCCCCCTCCCTATATGCCCCCTAAATGGCAGCTAAATTCTACTGCTCTTAAAGTTTGATGTTCTTAAATTTAATATTTTTAGTTGAAAAAACAGAATTTTTATACCCGGATTCTTAGTTGAAAAACAGAATTTTTAGTTGAAAAAACAGAATTTTAGTTGGAAAAACAGAATTTTTAGCTAAATTTTTATACCCGGCTCTTTTTGACCCGGCTCTTTTTGACCCAATTCCCCCCTTTTTGTTTTTGAACCCGCGCGTCTTTTTTCTTCTTTTTTCATTTAGTCCGTTGCTAGTCCGCTCAAATTGGTCCGTTTCTGAAGGAGATTGTATATATATATTAGATAGAAAGTCCAACAATGTATATCATGCTAACACTGAACCCAAGATCTTACACATCTAATAACTCTGATATCATGTTAAGTAATCAACTCATCTAAAAGCTTAAACTATTATATAGAGGCCCAACAATGTATATCATGCTAACATATATATTTAAATTGTACATTCAAAAACACACATACGTATAAAATGATAATAAAATATTTTTCTCAATAATATTTTCTCTCTTCTCATTTACTACTATTTTACACTTAAGTGTCTTTAGATGTACTCTCTCCGTTCTATTTTACTTATCTTAGAGAATAATTTTTTTTCTTTTTTTACTTGTGTTTGTAGATTTCAAAAAAATATTAATGACTTGATTTGTTATATTATCGATCTCTATATTAAATACCAACTTATTTTTCTTTCATCTTTTTGTATGAATTTTAGAAGACATTTTGTATTTTTTTTCTAATATAACATGTAACTGTTATATATAATCTAACTTTGCTCAATTTACTACTTGTAACTCTCTGATCTACCTTATTAATTATGGAAATTAATCTTACTGGTGATCATATATAATCTAGTAATTATATATACTAAATAAATTATAAACGTCATGTCATGTCATTTGTGACGTCCCCAAAATAGGTTCATTCCATCCAACCCATTCTGAATCGCCAAATACATTGTACAGAAACAACTACAACATCATTAATATAATTGTCGTGCAAAATACGACAACACATGCTGTGAGTTTAAATACAAATATTGTCTTCTAGACAATATCACACTCAAATAAAATCTTCATTACAATTATTGATACATTATTTTATAAAATAGTGAGGACTGTTAAAATAACTTTCTAGAACCATCACTCCATATCCCTGCTAGATCCTGCTATATTCTCACCTCCTGAAGAAAAATAGAACAAAAAGGAAAAGGGTGAGCTCAACTAGCCCAGTAAAGAATATTATGACTAAGATAATATACAACAAATTATCCTTAGTCTTCAACAGGAAAAAATCTGATAGAATAGACAACAAGTTTTAGATCAACAACTGCAGCGAAAACACCAATTCATTAGAAGAGTTAAGTAGATAAGAAAATCTACTATCATCTATGAATTTAAAAGTCCATCATCAATATTTTATCCCTGTAACATCAATCAATATACATCTTTGCATCAAATATTCATCTTTGCACTGCGGGCCAAAGATATTCATTTGTATCATCAGTTGGTCATGTTCATCTCAACACCTGTTCATCTTTGCACTACGGGCCAAAGATATTCATCAGGTAATCATATATCTTTGCACTACAGGCCAAAAATATTCATCAAGTATCACCATTAAGGATTGAGAATGATGAAAAATATTTTAGAGAACGAATCCAATAAGACAGAAGAACAAATATTAGGGACTCGTATTTTGATTTATCCAAATTCAATAATACACCATAATAACCAAGTGTAAAGTAAAATTCAAAAATAAAGCTCAAAACATGGATACAATCAAAGATAGTAGCCAAAATAGACATCTTGGACAAAAAGAAAATTTTTTATTTTTCGGTAAATAATGTCGTATTCGTGAATAGTGCCGTATACATGAATAGTATTGTATACGTGAATAGTAACCCCGACATAACAAGTTCTAAATTTGATTAAAAAGTTCACCAATATTTCGGCATAATGATATTGAAGAAAATAATATCATTTAAGAAGAAAATAATATCCCTTACTTCAAAGAATCAGTACTTCGAAAGGAAAGGTCGGAAGTGATGCTGAATGAAACTTGTACTAAACAACAACTCTCAAAGTATCAAAATACTCACAAAATACACTCAATAATATAGAGAGAGAAAGAGAGAAAGCTTATGTTTCTGGTGTGATTTTCAATTCTAACTTAGCCCTCTATTTATAGGAAAATATTAGCACGCCGAAGCAGACTTGACCTGCTACCTGATGGTTTTACCTGCTACTATTGACACCCACCACATTTAAAATAAAATTCAGCACATTTCTTCACCAACTACAAGTGGGACCCACTCAATTCTAGAATTTTTTTATCAAAATCATTTATAACCCTAATTTCTGAAGCAGCCACCTCTTAAAATTCATAACAAATCATTCGGTTATTTTTAACTGTTCAAAATTTGTGAACATATACCCAACTTATATATCTATAACATATCCAAAAATCACAACGATCCAACGGTCGGATTAAAAATTATAACTCACGCAATATATCGTAAAAATACTGGTTTGATTTTTAATACCTCCATTTCGACAAAAATACAGATAAAATACCTCAACATTAACTTCTTCAATTATAATCACATAAAATAAATAAATTCATCATTTATATAAAATAATATTTCCTTATCATATAAATCAATAATTAATTATTCACAAATAATATTACAGAATCACAATTATGACAATCAGGCTGTTTCCAGGAAAGAGGGGGCTTTCCAATAAGGATTTCTCCTTACTGCCGCGCAAATAGGTGATCAAACCTCTCCTAAGACATAATTTTCTAGACATTGCCAATAATATTATCTAATAATAATATTCAAATAATATGAATTATTGATCTGATAATGGAAAATACTGTGCAGTGACGATTATTGAAATAACAATAATATAAAATATCAACGCAGCAATTATTGAATCAATAAAATAAAATACTGAACAATAACATGTAACACTTATTGAGTAGTGTCTTTTTACGTACGAATCAATAATTCAAAAATACTGTGTAATACCGTGTACTACTGTGCACCCACACATATTACTGTATTTTTAACCACCGGGTATTCCAACAGTATTAACGATAACAACTACGCCGTTATTTATAAAAATTCAAACTTGTCGTTTTCTTCATCCGACAGTTATTCTGTTATGGGGCCCACAAATGACTGTGCCGTCGTACGGATATTTCCGACAAAAAGAATATTCCACGACCAAACGAATATTCCCCGACAAAAATGAATATTTGATAACCACTTGCATATTTTGTAAAATTTGCACATTTCACCCATAACCAAAGTATTATATCAAATTAACTCCTTATTATTTCAAGATAATAAATAGAGAAAATTTAATTTTATTTATAAAAAGTTGGGGTCTTACATCATTCATATATGTTTTTTATATTATTTTGTAAATTTATAAAATAACACAACTTGACAAAGTAATTTACATGTATATCTCGGAGGCAGAAGATTATAATGTTAAATTAAAACACACTAATAATAACGAGTAGCTCAATTTATTGGTGATTTGATTTCAAACTTATTTGGTTTTCTAATATTTTTGTTTTGATAATATCAAATCGTTTATATGTCATTTTTAATTGCAACTAAGGCATGCAAAATATCTATATAACAAAACACAACATAACTTGAATTTTCTGCTCAACTCAAAAATCATCATGACCGTCCAAAATTTAAAATAAATTTATCGTTCAAAACTAAATAGTGTCGGAGTCACAGACGAGTACAACTAGTAATATAATATAAAAGCTGGCCAAAGTCAACAAACAAAGGTGGTTTTCTTTTTTTCTTCAGGTAGGGTCATGTACGCGTTTAAAGATACTACTTGAGTTTCAATTTATTTGGAAAGTCAACTATGCACATATTGAGATTTGATATGACACCTCTAATTTGCTTCACATATTCAACTAAAACTGTACTGCATAAGTACGTACATACATACGGCCTTCAAATAAGAAGATTTGTATGACTGCCAAATATAGGGAAGGGGGAGGGGGAGAATTATTTGCTACAACATTCTAACTTAATTTAAAGTCTCTTTCCTCACCAAATCTCTTCTATAACTGTCACCTATACTGCTGCATTGCCATGCTGCCATGCAGGTGTTGGTTCTTCATCTTTTCAGTATTTGAAACAAACTCTCGAACAGCTTCTTTACTTTTGAGCATTCTGACAACTGAAGACATGGAAGGCCTTATTGCAGGTGAATCATCGGTGCATAATAGAGCTACATTGATCATCACCATCACATCTTCTTCATTGAATTCGGATTCCAGCTTTGTGTCGACTAGCTCCATCAACTTCCCCTTCTCCTTCAGCTCAAGAGCCTTTAAGAAGATAGAAGGGAGGAAAGAACAAAATGTGGATTCTTAGAAACCAAATATATAAAGATAGGGCATGCATTATGATGTGAAGTAAGGGAATTGAACCCTGTTTGTTTAAATGGAAACTGGGAAATTTAATATGCGTTGCAGGATTATGATTGATGGGCAAATTTTAATACATAATGAAATAGAGAAATGAGAAACAATATAGACTTGAAAGGTAATGAATTTACCCAATCAAGAAGACAGAAACAATCGTTCATCCTGCAACCAGAATTACTCCTCCCACTGACAATTTCCAATGTGATACTTCCAAAACTATAAACATCTACTTTGTGACCCCTCGCCGCATATTCAGGTGCAATATATCCACTACAAATAGTGCATTTCGAATCAGTTTTTGATGGAAGTTTTCCTTCATAGAGGGAGGGAGTATTCTTCTCTCACAGTGAACTTCAAAAAATAATTCTGTTCATTTCCACAAGGGCATGCCCGTAATCAAATAAATATAGGACAACTCAAGTTATAAATTCCCTCTGTTCCAAAACTAGATTTAAAGGGTTTGGAATATCATGACCTTATAGTCTTCAACTGGAAATGTATCTCTAATTCTGGAACGAATCAAAAGGGAAAATGGATCTCTGATTTTGGAACAAAAGGAGTAACAAACAAAAAGTTTCTATACATAGCAATAAATATAATGACAATAATATGTGCTCGTTGAGTAGGAAAACATTGAAGTGATTGGAGATGCATAAATAGAAAATAGAAGACTAGGAACCAAATTAAAGGAACTCACAATGTTCCAGCAATTCGAGTGCTTATATGGCTTTTGTCTTCTTCATCAAGTTTAGCCTGACCAAAGTCAGATATCTTAGGGTCAAGATTCTTATCAAGCATCACATTAGTAGCTTTGATGTCTTTGTGGACAATCTTTAGTCTTGAATCTTGATTCTTCATGTAGATAAGCCAAACCTCTTGCTATACCAATGCAGATATTGTGCCTCACTTGCCAATCCAATTTCAATTGCTTTTCATTTGGACCTTAAATTCACCAAGTGAACAAATATTTAAATGCATTCGTTAGCTAAATTGCCGATTCAATTAAAAAAGAAAAGAAGATATATGTATGTATTAACTGATACCAAAAGCAGTTGAGTAAAGCATGGGGGTGAAGTGTACCAAATAAAGCACAAGCAAGGCAGTTATTTTCCATGTACACATAAACTAGTAATAATTGATTTCCTTCAGTACAACATCCGTACAGCTTTACGAGATGTGGGTGTTTTAGGGCAGAAATTATGCCAACTTCATTCTCAAACTCTCGTTTCCCTTGCTTTGATTTTGAAGAAAGCTTCTTCACTGCAATTATGGAGCCGTCTGATAAAGTCCCCTTCAAGTTAAAATTGATATTGTCTAATACATTAGAAGAGCTGCCTAATGGAGATTAAAGATGAAAAGTATGAGAAATTATTGCTTTGCTAGATTACCTCGTAAACAGGACCAAAACCACCTTCCCCAATCTTATTAGCAGCATCAAAATTGTTTGTTGCATCTTTGATATGCTTTAATGTAAGTGAACCACTCTCAGGGTCTAAATCCTTTAAATCTATCAAAGAAGCTGAATTACATAATGGACAGATAAAGCCACGAATCATGTATAAAATAAATTAGAGACATACCATACGTAACGTGCAGTATTTATCTGTTCTATAAAGTACTGGAAAAACATTAATCAACCCATTTTTTGTACATTCAAACAATTTTTTGGGTAATTCACGCGAATGATAGTACTACTGTTGAGATCGATGCATGAAGACATGCACATACAATTGAATAGAGCTTGTGAAAAAGATTTTAAAACGTCTGTATGTGAAGGAGGTGCTAATGACACTGATAGAGCTACAATATAATGGTTGTCTAAATACCTTTTCCGATTTGTTGCGACCCAAACAGCATGTCCACCAAAGAATTCCTCCCAGCAGAAAGATGGAAAATCCTAGTGCAACCACATTACCAACAAAAGTGCTTGGGGATATGCTTTTTCGCTCTACTGATGGAAGGATAAACTCTAAATGATGAAACAAAATAGGAAAAAATAACATTAAACTGTAAAGATTGATTGCACACGAAACAGAAAATCCAACCATTTAGTACTACAGAAAAATAAAGAGATGATAATAATTCGTCTTCTTCCTTTTGGATATCTCTCAAGTCTTGACTGTTTCTAGAGGCTAAGAAATTACTACAGACAACATAAAATGGGAGCATTTAGTGTCTGATGATAATTTAATGGGAAGGAAATGTTATCAAGACTTATCGTGCATTGAAGTTTCAATTATTAAACCAAAAGGGGGAAAGGGCAAGGAAAAAGAAGAAAACGATATGTATATGATCTTAAACGAAAATTAGAACAGATTTGTGGTTGTATAAAACATTTGCATTTTCAGATAGATTCCATATTTTCAAAAGGAGACTGATATGTAATATAAATAATTTTAAAGAGTATTGCACAAAGTAGGACTACAAATAACTACCAACCATGAACTTTGCTAGAAACAACAAGCTAATAGAATATTCATTACTAATCAGGATCCACAAAAATAGCTGAAATTAGAGGACCGTATACACCTCCAAAAGGAATACCGGTTGTCCCTTTCCCACTCCAAATAAATTGGAACTCCAAGGTACTGTTGGTTACAGATGCACTAAATGTCTTTATAATTTCCTTTCCCACACCACCTGCTTCTTCCTCAATATTGAAGTCCTTCAGCACTGTAAAAAATGCAATTTATTGGATCTGAAACTTGTATTCTCGCAAAAAGCTTCACCTTGGACATTATAGTAGAAAACAAGTAACGCGACATTCAGTCGGCTTAAATATAATTTAGTATTCTATAATTTATATTTTACTTAGATAATTCACTTTTTAATTTTATCAATTAATTTATTAAATTATTAATTTTTTTTACTTCAATCTAATTTTTCTTGACACATCAAAAATTAGTGACATGACCTCTTAAGTGGGGCCATATCCAACTGATATATATTTAAAAAAATAATTTTATTATTATTTTATTAATTTAACTTGTTTATGCAAGGGTAAAATTGACAAAACAACTTTTGAAAATTATTTTATTTTTGACTGTGTCGTCTCTCTCTTCTATCTCCTTGACACTGGTATTACTTCTTTCTCTTTTAACTTCAGATCTATACTTCCACTCTCTTCATATTTGTTCATAGATTCAAACACCTTAGACAAATTCGCCCAGATCTATACTATGTTTTTACAGATTCAAACACCTTAGACAAATCCGCCCATATCTTCTTTGGGGGCCATCGGGGCCTGGTCGGATCTGCCATTGTCCGGAAGCTCGAACACCTACGCTTCACAAACATCGTCGTCAACGCCCACTCCGAACTCGATCTCACTCGCCAATTAAGCGTCGAATCATTCTTCGTCGCCTCCAAACATCAATATGTTATCCTTGCCGCCACCGCCAAAGTTGAAGGAATTCACGCCAAAAACACATACCCTGCCGATTTCATCTCCATTAAGCTCCAAATCTAAAACAATGTTATTGATTTAGCTTACCGGCACGGCGTCAAGAAACTCATATTTTGTTACAAACGGAGAGTCATACTTTAAAAGCTAGGTTAGAGAGTCCACAGTTTATAAATATCCCATATCAAAGTCCCATACCATTGATTTAGGACACAAGTCTCGTACCTTGCAATTAGGATCATAACATTCCACCACGCTTTGCAGTCCCGACGCCCACTAGGATCATAACATTCCACCACGCTTCGCAGTCCCGACGCCCACGCGGGCTGGCTTTGCGCTAGACGATTCTAGCTTCGGGCGAACACTACAATATCAACGTCACCACCCTCGCCGCACGATTGCAACCGGGAGGTAGTGGACGACTTTGATACCAATTGTTACAAACAACGGGAGAGCCACACCTTAAAAGCTAGCTATTAAGGTTGGAGAGCCCAAAATTTATAAATATCCACATCAAAGTCCCATACCATCGATGTAGGACACAAGTCTCATACCTTGCAATTAGGATCATAACATATTTCTCGGATCCTCCTGCATTTATCCCAAATTCACCCCTCAACCTATACCCGAGCACGCCTTGCTAATCGGTCCATTAGAGCCCACTGAAGAATAGTATGACATCGCCAAAATTTCTTGGCATTAAAATGTGCTAACCATATCAGATTCAGTACTATTGGCCAACGGATGGTGGTGTATGATGATGGATGATAATAGAATTAAATGGTGGTGTTGATGACAGATCTAATAATATTGTGGTAGATCTGGTTGATCATGGTGTAATATAGTAATGGTGATGGTTGTATATGGTGGTAGAGTAGTAGATCTGATTGAAATGAGATTCAGTCTCGTGGAAATAGTGGTGGTGGCGGCGGCGATGGATTCCGTAGCGGTGGACGCCCTTGAAGATGGAT
This sequence comes from Panax japonicus, assembly GCA_020205505.1. NCBI lineage: Eukaryota > Viridiplantae > Streptophyta > Magnoliopsida > Apiales > Araliaceae > Panax > Panax japonicus. The sequence goes on along the minus strand of CM035092.1, from coordinate 74,918,782 downwards.
ATGATGGAGGTGGTGGATATGGAGGTCGTCGGTAAGGTGGTGGCGGTGGTTATGGTTGTGGCCCACGGAAAGGTTAAGGTAGTTATGGTGGTGGCAATAAAGTTGTTTGACGATTTTAGCCTTTAATATATCATAAATATTTAATCAAAAATTTAAAAAATATTTTTTTTGTTACACATCAGCTTAACTATGCCCTACCTAGTTATTAAGCTTGAACATCTTTTGTACTTAGCAGTTTGGTGTGGTCCTCTTTGCATTCTGCTTCTAGTCTGGACCACGCAGTTGATCTTTACTGTGACGCCCCCAAAATAGGTATACATCACCTATTCTGAGTCGCCAAATACATGGTACATAATACAAATACAATCTTAAATATACAAACGTCGTGTAAAAATACGACAAAACATAGCTGAAAGTTTTAATAAGAATATTGTCATCTTGACAACATCCACACTCAAAGGAGTCCACATTATATTTATTGTCACACTATTTAACAAAATAATGAGGACTACTAATGCTATCATCTGGACCGCCACTCCGTTCCCCGACTCGTCCCAACTATATTCTCATTTCCAGAAGAGAATAGTGAAAGAAAGGATGAGCTCAACTAGCACAGTAAGAAATATTATGACTAAGATAATGCAGAATAAATTATCATTAGTCTTAAACAGTTTTAAACTGATACAATATGACAAACATCAAGTTTAACTGTAGGGGAACAAGCAATCCATTAAAAGAGTCAAGTAGAGAATAAAATCTACTATCTTTTATGATTTAAAAGGTTTTTCATCATTTTTATCGCCGGGACTCAACTTTAATAAATAATCCACATCATCCATGCACTACGGCCAAGGATATTCATTAGTATCACAACCATAAATTATTCATGCACTACGGGCCAAGGATATTCGTGTATTCATCAATGGTCATGATCATGCCAACGACTGTTCATCAATGTACTACGGGCCAATGAGAACTTTTATCACATCATTTGTAACATTACGGTCATGATTATACCGAATAATCCCTGGTCATAATCATACCAAGTCCATATATGCACTACAGGTCACAGATGACTTTCAACATAATATAAACATGAAGATGATGACAATGATATAAGAATTCAATAAAAACAAGTTCAAGAATTACTTTATCTAGGAACTAATAATGTCCAAATTATCAACATGATACTTCTTTGTGGAGTAAAATTCAAAAATGCTCAGAAGAATATTTTCATGAAAAGATACTAGATGAAGCGTAAATATCAAGGATATTCCACTAATTTTATGGAGTATAAAAGCCAAAACTTTAACCAACTGAGTATAATAAAGAATGAAATAACAAAAGAAATCACCAGACATGCGATAGACCGCACAGATAGGTTATTCTAACAGAATAATAAATAACGAAACCAGGTCATGTGTAAACGCACAGACGGGATGTTCCAACAGAATAATAAATAACGGAACCAGGTCATGCGTAAAGAACAGACAGGATGTTCCAACAAAATAATAAATAACAGAACCAAGTCATGCGTAAAGCACAGACACGATGTTTCAACAGAATGATAAAGAATGGAATAACAGAAGAATTTCACCATGTATGCGGTACTTCGCATAGACAGGTTATTCCAACATAATGATAAATAATGAAATAACAGAAGAATTTCACCAAGTATAGGGTAGCCCGCGTATACAGATTATTCCAACAGAATAATAAAGAATGGAATAACAGAAGTTCTCTTTATGAATAAAAAAAAATAATATCACTTACCTTTGAAAGAAGAGTATTGGATATCAGAGTAGTGAAGTAGCAGAATACTTTTCTTCTTTCTCTCTATAGTTTCTCTCTATAGAGTTTCAGTGAATTCGTAAGAAATAATGAAGGAATGAGCTTCTATTTATAGAAGAATGGACTGAATAGTAACTAATTCATGAACGATACCGATTGATTTACTTTTAAACGGACGATCCAGATTTAAAACAAAATCTTTTAAATAAAATAAAATATATTATATTTATAATCTAATAAAACGAATAACTTTATAAAAGTATTCTATTTTATATAAAAAGATTTTACTATGCAAAATACTATGCAGACACTATGCAACACTATGCATAATAAAATATAATATATTCTATTTATAATCTAATAAAATAAATAACTTTATAAAAGTATTCTGTTTTATATAAAAAGCTTTTCTGTTTTATTATATTAATAATACTAATAAAACAAAACTCATCATCATTATTATAATTCACACTATTAATCGACCAGGTCGTTTTCAGGAAAGAGGGGGCTTTCCAATAAGGATTTCTCCCTATTGGCGTGCAATTAGGTGACCAAACCTCTCATTGGCAGAACTTCTAAACACCGTTAATAGTGCAAATAATAATACTAATAACTTCGTCGTCTCAATTATTGATTTAATAATATATAAAATATCGACAATAATTAAATCAAAAATGAGTGACTTTTCACGTAAGTATCAATAATCAATACCGTGTACTACTATGCAACCACACGTATTACTGTACTTTGAACACCGAGTGTTTCAACAGTTAACGATAAAATTTCACCGTTATTTTCATAAAATATTTTTGTTATTTTTTCAATCCGACAATAATTCTGTTACGGGGTCCACCAATGATTGTGCCTTTGTACGAATATTCCCTGTTAAAATGAATATTCACTGATCAATCGAATATTATATAACAACTTGCGTACTTTGTAAAATTTATAAATATTACATACAACTATAATATTATATCAAATTCACTCCATAATATAAAAAAATAATATTTATAGAAAATTCATTTTTATTCCTAAAAGTTGGGGTCTTACAACCTCCCCTTCTTATGAAGTTTCGCCCTCGAAATTAGGGTACGTACCTGGTATATCGAAGAGGTAAGGATACCTTGATTTCATTTTAGATTCTAACTCCCAGGTCATTTCCTCAACATCGTGGTTTCTCCACAAAACTTTGACTTGAGGTATAACCTTTGAGGGTAGAATATGTTCCTTCTTATCCAAGATTTGAACAGGAACCTCTTCATACGTTAAATCTTCTGATATTTCGTCTGGTTCTAATTCAATAATGTGGTTCGGGTCTTTCACATATTTACGTAACATGGATATGTGAAAAACGTTATGAACACAAGACATACTTGGCGGTAAAGCGAGTCTATAGGCCATAGTTCCTACTCGATCGAGGATTAAAAATGGACCAATGAATCAAGGATTGAGCTTTCCTCACTTTTCAAATCTCGAAACTCCTTTCCATAGAGAAACATGTAACAACATATGATTTCCTATATCGAATTCCACGTCCTTTCGATGAAGATCAACATAACTCTTTTGTCGATCTTGTGAGTTCTTTATACGTTGTCGGATCGTTTGGTCTTTTTCGTAGTCATACGTACCAACTCCGGTCCCAACAACATTGCTTCACTCACCTCATCCCAGCAAACTGAAGAACGACACTTTCTTCCATACAACGCCTCGAATGGAGCCATGTCAATACTTACTTGATAACTATTATTGTAGGAAAACTACACCAATGGTAAGAACATATCCCAACTTTCCTTGAAGTCGAGGACGCAGAGTCTTAATAAATCTTCAAGAGTTTGAATAGTCCTATTTGACTGCCCGTCCGTCTAAGGATGATATGCTGAACTAAATCGTAAATTCGTGCCCATAGCTTTTTGTAAACTAACCCAAAATCGTGAAGTGAATCTTGGGTCTCGATCAGAAACTATGGATACTGGCATACAATATAGTCTTACAATCTCGTTTATGTATCTATGAGCAAGACGTTCAAGTGTATAAGTTTCTCGTATTGGTAAGAAATGAGCAGACTTGGTCAATCTATGAATAATGACCCAAATTACATCTATGCCTTGAGAAATCTTGGGAAGACCAGTAACGAAATCCACGGTAATGTGCTCCCACTTCTATTTTAGAATTTCAAGTGGTTGCAATGGACCTTTTGGTACTTGATGCTCCGCCTTGACTCGTTGACAAGTTAGACACATTGAGATAAATAACGCTATCTCTCTCTCTTCATATTGCTCCACCAAAATGTATGACGAAGATCACGATACATTTTGATACTCCCAAGATGGATTGCAAATGGTGTGTTGTGCGCCTCCATCATTATTTTATACTTTAAATCAAGGTCGTTAGGAACACAAAGTCTGGAGTTGAGTCGAAGTATTTCTTCTTCATAGATTCTTGCTTCCAGCATAGCATCTTCTTGTACTTTCTTCCTCATACGCATTAGCTCTAGATCTGTAGCTTGGGCAGCTTTAACTTTATCAATTAAAGTCGATTCTACTCGTATATTCGCTATCATCACATGGGTCTATGGAGTCTTTAACTCTATCTCCATCCTTTGCAAGTCACACAAAATGGGCCTTTACGTTGACAATATCGCACTCGTATCTTGTAAACTGTACACGACCTGATATTACTTTTGTTGTCAACTTGTTAGCAAGATACAGTTCTTCTTCGACTAAGAGACATTGGGATGGGATCAAACACATTTTGAGATACCTCCGTGAAAGTATAGATCTTGGGTTATTTTATCCAAGAAATTCAATGTCGCAATTGGTTGGATATGCCGATGCAGGATATTTATCAGATCCACACAATGGAAGATCACAAACAGGTTATGTATTTACATATTGTGACACAGCTATATCCTGAAAATCCACAAAGCAACACTCAGAGATTCTCGTTATACATGAAGCAAGCAGAGAGTGTGTTTGGTTGAGATCAATTATTCAACATATTCAAAAGTCATATGTATTACAATCAATCAAAGACATTCTTACAATTATATATGAGGATAACGCTGCATGCATTGCTCAACTTAAAGGAGGGTACATCAAGAAAAATAGAACAAAACATATTTCACCTAAATTCTTCTTCACATATGAGCTACAAAAGAAAAGTGATATAGATGTACATCAAATTCGATCATGTGATAATCTAGCCGACTTATTCACAAAGTCACTACCAAGTGCAACGTTTGCAAAACTTCAAAAAAAAAAAAAAGGTCGGAATGTGTCGACTGAAAGACTTATGACAACATTTCATCAAGAAGTAATGAATTTCTTTTGAGAGGAAGACTATACTCTTTTTTCTTAGTCACGATTTTTATCCCAATGAATTTTTTCTGACAAAGTTTTAACGAGGCAGTCGATTAAAAGATATTTATGTAAAAGATATGTACTCTTTTTCCCTTCGTTAAGTTTTTCCCACGGGTTTTCTTAACAAGATTTTTAATGAGATATAATCTTCTATCGTAGAGAATCAGGGAAAGTGTTATAACATGTGATAAAGTGATTCCCTCCTCTAGAGGGTTTCACTCCGTGACTCTCTCTTTTTCTCCTTCCTCCCCCGTGACTATTGCCTTGCCTATATAAGGAGTATCATGATACTGAAGAATGGATATAGAGAACTATTCTGAAGAAATTTCTCTCTTTATCTCTTGTTTATTATCTCTAAATTTATGCAGCAATTATAAGAGTATATTTATACACTTCGCTAAAATTTTATAACATGTTCTTGTTAAACGCGCATATAAAATAGATATTTTTTCCTTCTCTATCACGTCAATTTAATTATTCCTAATATAAAATTTTAAAATAATATTTGGGGGGGGGGGGGGGGGGGGGAGGGGGGAAATTGTTGCTAAATTATTTTTTGACAACTGCAGTATGGATTCATTTTATTCTTTTGTGTTTGGATTTAGAATTTACTGGCTGCACGTGAATTTTAAAAATAACAAAAAAAAAATCACAAATATTATCGACTGTACGCCAAGAAATTCAAGATCTCCGAGTGAAGGAAGACGTCTAAAAATTAGATATTAGTGTATTTAAATTTTATTTATTTATATTTTAAAAAATTTATGTGAATATAATTATATTTATATTTTATTTATTTATATTTTGACTTCAATAGAGGATAAAAATATAAATAAATAAAATTCAAATATATTCATGTTTAATATTTATGTTTGCCTATAATAACTCTTTATATTTTTATTCGTCATTAGAATCAAAATATAAATAAATAAAATTTAAATTTATTCATATCTAATTTTCATGTCTAAGGAGATTTTTTGTCGAAGGAAAGCCCTTTAATTAATGACAGTCGTGGTCAACTTATTAACATAAAATTCAACATGAAAAACAAATCCTAGTAGTCAAGTTATGTTATATGTACCGGATTAACGTCCGGTACACAGTGTTAATTTTTTTTCCCATAATTATGAGAAAAAAAAATAAAAAATAATAGAGCAAGTTTGAACAAAAAATTATAAAAGAAAGTACATTTTTTATTGAAAAAACACTGTAAACTGTTTACAGTGTTTTTTCAATAAAAAACGTACTTCCTTTTACAATTTTTTATTCAAACTTGCTCTATTATTTTTTATTTTTTTTTCTCATAATTGTGAAAAAAAAGGACACCGGACGTACGGGTCGTTAAGGAACCGGAGGGCCCCCCCCCCCCTCCCTATTAGGAATTACTAGTATTGTAGTAATATTCAAATGCATAGCCTCAATCTTCGAATTTACACTAGTACCCTAGATCTTTAGTTCGAGTGATATTACTCAAATCATAGTCACGGGTGAATTCAGAATTTTTTTTTAACAGAGATATATTTTAACTATTTTTTAAATTCAGTTTTAGAACGTTTAAATTTTGATTAAATATCATTAATATTTAAATTAATCAAAATATAAGGATACAATAAAGTCAAACAAATCATTATTTTATGCAACATAAATAGAATTTATAATATACAATAAATAAATATTCATAATTTAAATTAAAAAAAGAAATTTTAATTAAAAAATATTTAAAACAATTTAAAATTTTAGTTAAGTTATTTGACATAATTCAATTCCAAAGATTTTCAAAAATAAGTGTAAAATATCAGAAAATTAATTATAAAATATTCAAAAGTATGTCTAATGCTAGTACGAAATGTCTGTTCAATGCTAGTACGGAAACATTGAAATGTGTCATGCCAGTCCATGACCTTAGGGCTTAGGCTATAGACATAAATGCGTGGCATGGTATGGCTTTGAAAAGTCATAGGTGGAAAAAGACATGGATCATGGATGGTCTATATAGACAACCATCGCGTTGACTGATTGGATTATTCAAGATATCTTTACAGCCTGACTTACCTGATCAAACCTTATGATCTTTCCGTTGATGAATAAATAAATAAGATTGTTATATTTTATAAATTATGTCTAATAAAATTAAAATTTTAGAACATTTAGAAAATTAAATAGAAAAATAAATTAAAGTATAATATAATCATAACATATCTAAAATGGTAGAAAAAAAAAAGGAGGAAAATGGACAAAAAATGGAAAAATAGAAAACCACTATTTGGCTACTTTTCTCTATCGAACTTGTGCTGATTTTCGCACATAGAAGCAACTATATATATATATATATATATATATATATATATATATATATATATATATATATATATATATAGAGTCCGGATTAGGTCCGGACTCCCGAATTTTGTTAAAATTCGGACTTTTTTTTTTAAAACAACTAAAAAATAAATAAATTATGGAATTAGAATTTTTACATTATACAGTGTTTTGGGCGTGATTTGGATGCCTATAACAAAATATGTCTGTACAGTCTGGGCAGACTGTACATACATTGGTTGGTATAGGTATTAAAAACACACCCAAAACACTGTATTATTGAAAAATTTCAGTTCCATAAATTTTTTTTTTTTAAGTTGTTCTACAAAAAAAAAAAAAAAAGTCCGAATTTTCTCCCGTCCGGGAGGTCCGGACCTGATCCTATATATATATATATATATATATATATATATATATACGGGAAGCTTCAAGAGCATAATTCTTAAATAGCATAATGCCTTAAATAGCATAATTTTATCAAAACGACGTAGTTTTGTAAACACGCGGTGACATTTTTATAAATACGCAGTGGCATGGTATTTACAAAAATGCCACCGCGTGTTTATAAAACTACGTCGTTTTGATAAAATTATGCTATTTAAGGCATTATGCTATTTAAGAATTATGCTCTTGAAGCTTTCCGTATATATATATATATATATATATATATATATATATATATATATATATATAGCGTCTCTATTCGTAACAATCAGTTACCACGGATACTATTTTAATAACTATTATTTTAACCATTGATTGTGATAAAAGGATATTTACAAGTTAGACCTACCAAAAAAAACAATTAATGTTGGCAAAATATATATCGAAATATTTAGAGGATGTCAAGACGGTGAGCGGTGACATCTAAATAACAAACTCATTTTATCATTCACTTTGTAGGACCGAACAAGTAACTAAATTGAAAACGCACAAAAAATCGCATAAACCGCACCAACAGTTTCGACATATGCGGCGGTTTTATGTGAAACCCCAAATTTTATGAATAAATATTTAATTTTCTCGAAATAAATTTTTTTTATATTATGGTGTGGATTTGATATAATGTTATAGTTGTGGGTAATATTTATAAATTTTGTAAAATATGCAAGTTGTCATATAATATTCGATTGGTCGGAAAATATTCTTTTTATCAGGGAATATCCGTACGACAGTACAATTATTGGTAGACCCCACAACAGAATTATTTTCAGATTGAGAAAACGACAAAAAATATTTTATAAAAATAACGACGAAAGTTTTACCGTTAATACTGTTGAACTACTCGGTAGTAAAAGTACAGTAATACGCGTGGTTGCATAATAGCATGCGATATTAATTATTAAGGCTTATGTGATAAGTCACTCAGTTTTGTTTTATTAGTATTATTAACGTAATAAAACAAAAAAGTTTTTTATATAAAACAGAATACTTTTATAAAGTTATTCGTTTTATTAGGATAATAGTAAAATCTTTTTATATAAAACAGAATACTTTTATAAAGTTATTCGTTTTATTAGACAATAATTAGATTATATTATATTTTATTATGCATAGTATTGCATAGTATTTTGTATAGTAAAATCTTTTTATATAAAACAAAATACTTTTATAAAGTTTTTCGTTTTATTAGATTATAAATAGAATATATTATATTTTATTTAAAAGATTTTGTTTTAATTATGGACCGTCCGATTAAAGTAAATCAATCTGGACCGTTCATGAGCTAGTTACTATGCAGTCCATTCTTCTATAAATAGAAGTTCATTCCTTCATTATTTCTTACGAATTCACTGAAACTCTAGAGAGAGAAACTATAGAGAGAATTCTTCTTCTATAATCTTGAGCGTATTTCTTTAGAGTTTAAGAAAGCTTTGAGTGTAGTACAAGTTTTCTTCGAGTATATCCTCGCCCTACCAGTCGGAGTACTCTTTTTTCAAAGGTAAGAGATATTATTTGTTGTACCCGTAAGGGGTATTATTTCTTTTGTATTTATGAAGAGAACTTCTGTTATTCCATTCTTTATTATTCTGTTGGAATAACATGTATACACGGGCTACCCTATACTTAGTGAAATTCTTATGTTATTCAATTCTTTATTATTTTGCTGGAATAACCTATATACGCGGACTACCCTATACTTGGTGAAATTCTACTGTTATTCGATTCTTTATTATTCTGTTAGAATATCCTGTCTGTGCGTTTTACGTCGGACCTGGTTCCGTCTTTATTATTATGTTGGAATATCCTATCTGTGCATTTTACGTCGGACCTGGTTCCGTCTTTATTATTCTGTTGGAATATCATGTCTGTGTGTTTTACGCCAGACCTGGTTCCGTTATTTAGTATTCTGTTGGAATAATCTGTCTATGCGAAGTACCGCATGCATGGTGATTTCTGTTGTTATTCCATTCTTTACTATTCTGTTGGAATATCCTGTCGGTGCGTATTACGCCTGACCTGGTTCCGTTATTTATTATTTTGTTGGAATAACCTGTCCATGCGAAGTACCGCATGCCTGGTGATTTCTTTTGTTATTCTATTTTTTATTATACTCAGTTGGTTTAAGTTTTGACTTTTATATTCCATGAAATTAGTGGAATATCCTTGATATTTGCGCTTCATCCAGTATCTTTTAATGGAATTATTCTTCTGAGCATTCTTGAATTTTACTCTATAAAGAAGTATCATGTTGACAATTTAGACGTTATTAGTTTCTGGATAAATTAATTCGTGAACTTGTTTTATTGAATTATTATGTCATTGTCATCATCCTCATGTTTATATTATGTTGAAAGTCATATGTGACATGTAGTGCATAGATGGACTTGGTATGATTATGACCAGGGATTATTCGGTATAATCATGACCGTAATATTACAAATGATATGGAAAAAGTCCTCAGTGGCCCGTAATGCATTGATGGACAGTTTTTGGTGTGATTATGGCTATGGATTCTCTTCGGCCAAGGGTTCAAAGATGAATTATTTTATGGCATGATCAGGACCGTTGATGAAAACACGATTATCTTTGGCCCGTAGTGTGAGAACCCAGATTTTATGAATAAATATTTAATTTTCTCAAAATATTTTTTTAAATATTATGGTGTGAAATTGATATAATGTTATAGTTGTAGGTATTATTTAAAATTTTTACAAAGTATGCAAGTTGTTTGATTATATTCGATTGGTCGGGGAATATTCAAGAATATCCGTATGACGGCACAATCATTGGTGAAACCACAACGGAAGTACTGCCGTAGTTAAAAAACGACAAAAATATTTTATGAAAATAACGGCGGAGGTTTTATCGTTAAAACTGTTAAACTATCCGGTGGTAAAAGTACAATAATACGCGTGGTTGCATGGTAGCACATGGTATTGATTATTGATACTTACGTGAGAAATCACTCAGTTATACTCAATTATTGCTACAGTAATTGCTGCATCATATCTCTCATATTATTGATTTAATTATTGTTACAGTGTCATCTGTATAAAATATTATTTTATTAAATCAATAATTGAGACGACAAAGTTATTCATATTATAAATTGCAATATTTACAATGTCTAGAAGTTCTGTCAAGGAGAGGTTAGATAATCTAATTGCACGCCAATAGGGAGAAATCCTTATCGAAAAGCACCCTCTTTCCTGGGAACGACCTGGTTGATAAATATTATGAGTTATAATATTAATGATGAATGTTGTTCAGAGTTGAATTTGAAGATGCGGACGTGATATTTGAGTCCGGAACGACGAAATTGACAAAAATAGTCTATAAACACAAAATTTTCCGAAATTCACTATTTGGTCAAAAAGTCAACAGTTAACTTTTTCGAGAAAAGTCAAACTTTGAAATTTCAAATTTTATATTTTTGATAAAAATAGTTTCATTATGTTAGAATTATTTGTGTTAGTGAAAATCGACATTTATTTCGATAAAAATTGATGTCTGGAGGCTATATTGACCAATCGAGTATTTAACCGGATAAATGAGCAATTGATTGCTATTGATTCACATGATTATAACTATTTGTTCACATGTGTATACTATTGATTTACATTCTTGTTACTTTTAGGGGAATTGGTGCAAGATTGATAATACTTGCATGACTAAGTTAAAAATGGAGGTATAGATGGATGAACTATACTGTAATTCGTATTTTCACATGTCTAGAACTATTGATTCACATGTTTTACTATTGAATACCATTATTTACTATTAGGAGAGTTGGTTCAAGTTTGATAATATTTGCAGAACTAAAGTAAAAAGGAAGAAAAAGATGAAGGTATTGTACTGTAATATTTCGAGCCCCAAAACGTGCAATTATTAAAACTATGTTTTTCTATAAATAGAAGCTCATTCTTCTTCATTTCTCACCAATTCACTAAAGCTATAGAGAATTTATTATAGAGAGAAATTATAGAGGGAGAAGCTATAGAGAGAAAGAAGAAGAGAAGTCTGCTACCTCTCTACTTTAGTATTCAGTTTCTTTCTAAGGTAAGGGATATCATTATTATGGTAAGGGATATTATCTGTTGTACCCGTAAGGGGTGTTATTCTTTCTTATTCATGAAGAGAATTTCTGTTATTCCATTCTTTATTATTCTGTTGGAATAACATGTATGCGCGGCATACCCTATACATAACCTGTATAAGTGGCATACCCTATACTTAGTGAAATCCCTCTGTTGTTTCATTCTATATTATTATGTTGGAATAACATGTTGGTGCGAAGTACCGCATACATGGTGAGATTCTGCTATTATTCCATTCTTTATTATTCTGTCGGAATATCCTGTCGGTGTGAATTTCACCTGACCTGGTTCCATTTATTATTCTATTAGAATAACTTGTATACGCGAATCACCGTATACTTGGTGACGTCTGTTGTTATTCCATTCTTTAATACTCTGTTGGAATATTCTGTCTGTGTGTTTTACACTGGACCTGGTTCCGTCTTTATTATTTTGTATTTATTATATATTGGAATAACCTATAAATACGAAGTACCGCATACATGGTGAAATTCTTCTATTATTACATTCTTTACTATTTTTTGGAACATCCTGTCGGTGTAAATTTCACCTGACCTAGTTCCGTTTTTTATTATTTTGTTGGGAATAACATGATTGTGCGATCTCTATCACATGCATGGTGAATCCTTCTATTATTCTATTATTTATTATTATGTTGGAATAACTGTTCTATGTGGTTTACCACATGCATGGTGAATGATTCTTTATATTCATTCCTTATTAAATTGTGGAAATGATTTGGTTATGTTGATTATGATGAGAGTCATAATAAAAGCATTGGACTAATAAAAATCACGGGTATATGAAGTATTAGTAAGTGTTATGATGAGTTATATTGGTTATTATGAGAAAACATGAAAGTTTCTTAGAAATCACAAAAGGTTTAAAAAGCAGATTTTGGTGTAAACGTAACATGAAATTCAATTGACCATATCTCCTATTATATTTCGAATTTTTGAGTGTGGTCAAGTCTTAGAGTTAGATCTATGAGTTTTGTAACATCTCCAAGTGGAATCACTGGAAAAGGTGTTGTAGATTTTCGTGTGGACTGATTTTAGCAAAGGAGTGCAAAAGCTGGAAATTACCAAAAAGCTACTGATCTTATTTTTAAAAGGGCATTTTCAGCAACTTAATTTATGAGAAAAATTCTGGCCTTTTGGGACATGAAATTATATGGTATAAAGAATCTCCTGTCCAAAATTGAGCTTATTCTGACGTAAAATGAGCAAGTTATAACCGTTTTAATATTTAGATTTTTCTGACGAAAAACGCTATAACTGGAGTTCTATAACTCAGATGATCATGAAATTTAAACTGGAAGCTCACATTAACATGTGTTAGATTCTGTCAAGATTTGGAAATTTTTGGAGTTAACCTTGAGGTAGCTAAATTCTTAAGGAATTAATTGGAAATTGATTTTTGAAAAATAGTAAATGAATTTTAAAAACTCCGAGAAAAATATATTTTCATTATGGGACTATATTATGATAAATCTCAGAAAATAAATATTTTTGGGACTGATTTGGTATTTTTCATGAAAATAGTTTAGTTACAAAAATATGAGTTAAATATGTTATGTGAAGTAACAAAGTTGGAAAATAAAATTTTGTGGCTTGGAAATCCTATATAAGGTATATGCATATTGTTGATGAGGAATTTGATCATTGGTGATGAAATCTTATGAGTATGGCATTCTTGAATGATTAAATGCATTAATTGGTAAAGTGTAAACAATTAAAATAAATTGTTTATAACTTTAAGAAGTGATTAAAACATTGTTATGATATTAACAATCTTAGATTATGAATTTATTATGTAATTGATAATAGTTGGATAAATTTAAAGTCTTTAATATTTATCCTTGTTTTCAGTTGATTAATGTTTATATCATTGTCATCATCCTCATGCTTATATGATGATAAAAGTTATCTTTGACTTACGTGCGAAGATGGACTGTTGATTATTGAAGTGTATATCTTTGGCTTACGTACAAAGATGAATTGTTGATTATTGGTTTTATTGTTGTATATCTTGGGCTTACATGCAGAGATGGACTGGGTATGATTATGATCAGGGATTATTCGGTATAGTCATGACCATTGATGATTTAATAAATCTTTTTGGCCCGTAGTGCAGGGATGATTTGATGATGCGGTTCAATTACATGGATAAAATATTATTGATGGACTTTTAACATGGAGAAGATAATAGACATGATGGTCTATTTGACTCTTTTAATGGATTACTCGTTCCGCTGTAACTATGGTTGAAATTTTTTATCATCTATCATGTGTTCTAAATCTCTGAGTTTTTATTAATGAAAACTATTGATAATGTAATTATCTTTAGTCATGATATTCTTTACTAGGCTAGTTGTGCTCACCTTTTTGCTTCACAATTCCTTTCAGTTAATAAGAGTGTAGCTGGGTCGAGTGGGGATAACAGGGGAATAGAACGGTGGTCAATAGCTATTGAGGTGCTATCCAGGTTAAGGGATAAAAGTCACAGTTGGTATCAAAGCCATAGAAAAGAGCCCCGAGCCTTTATCTGGTGACTTCCAAGTCTTGGGATGCACCGAAGTCAGACTTTCTGTAGGGGACGCCTTGAGTAACGGTGGCAAATTGATAGGTACCATTGTAAGGTTGTGGCCGAGGCACCATGAGAGTTACATACATTGTAATAAAACTCACTGTTAACTGTGGTCGTATTCTATACGACAGTTCAACAGTTGTATAAATGAAGTTTGTATTTGAATTTTGTATCATGTATATTTCGACTCAAAATGGGTGATGAATACCTAATTTTGGGGGCGTCACACGTAGTGCATGGATAATTCGTGGTCGTGATACTAAAGAATATCATTGGCCTGTAGTGCAGGGATGATTTAATGATTTGGATTATTTATTGAGCTGAGTCTCAGCGATAAAAATGATAAAAAAAACCTTTTAAATCATAAAAGATAGTAGATTTTATTCTCTACTTGACTCTTTTAATGGATTATTTGTTCCGCTGTAGTTAAACTTGATGTCTATTGTATTTTATCAGTTTAACATTGTTGAAGACAAATGATAATTTATTCTGCATTATCTTAGCCATAATATTTCTTACTGGGCTAGTTGAGCTCACCCTTTCTTTCACTGTTCTCTTCAGGAAATGAGAACGTAACCGGGACTAGTCGGGGAATGGAGTAACAGTCCAGATTATAGTATTAGTAGTCCTCACTATTTTGTTAAATAGTGTGATAATAAATATAATGAGGACTGAATTTGAGTTTGTATACTGTCTATGAGGACTCCATTGAGAGTGGATATTGTCTAGAATGCAATATTCTTGTTTAAACTCTCAGTTTTTGTTTTGTCGTATTTTACACGACAGTTGTATAATTAAGTTGTATTTGATTTCTGTACCATGTATTTGACGACTCAGAATATGTATGTATACCTATTTTGGGGGCGTCACAGTTGGTATCAAAGCTTAAGGATATGATCCCTGACTAAGATGTGAGACAAGAACTAGGAGGGGAAAGACGGGGAATTCCTTCGCAAGTATGACCTACCTAAGTTTATTTGGTAATTAATTGGTCGGTCAAAGTATAGGGATAATATGGGATACGTTATTTAACCCTTATTTTGTTATTTAAAAATGGCATCTGAAAATGTTGAGATAAGCAATGGAGCACAGGAGACCGTTGAGTCTCCACTGATCAATAATCAGGACAATGTGTAACAGGATGACGATAATCCTCCCGTAAACAACAACACTGATCAATTGACGAACGACGATATGTTTAGGAGCATTTTAGAATTCATGCAACATCAGGCGAAGGCGGCTCCTGTTCATAATACAGGTGAAAATAATGGCAACCCACGGTTGGTCACCGCTAAGCAATTCAAGGAGCTGGGACCACCAAAGTTTTTGAGAAAGCCAGAACCACTTAAGGCGGAGACGTGATTAATGCAGATCACCAAGATATTTGATGTCTTGGAATGCTCAGAGGAGCAAAAGGTTCCCTTTTCCACCTTTATGTTGCGTGAAGATGCAGATTACTGGTGGAAATCTGTAAAACGTACCCAGCCTGACGTACTCAAGATGTCTTTGGAGAAGTTCCAAGAGCTGTTTAATGACAAGTATTTTCCCGAAAGCATTCGTCACATGAAGGATGTGGAATTTATCAATTTGGAGCAAAACAACATGACCGTGTCGCAGTACGAAGCCAAGTTTACCGAGTTGTCCCGGTTTGCGTCTTATTTGGTTGATAATGAAGAGAGAATGACGCGAATGTTTTAAGAGGTTTGAAACCTGAGATACGTCAATATCTTATCTCTCATAAACTGTGTTTATATTCAGATGTTGTTAATAGGGCTCAGTTATTGGAGCACGATAATGAGTCAACCCAACCAAAAGAAAGCAGCCGACAAAATGATAAGCAATTTTGCTTCGATGACTGCTATCACTGGTATTATCATTTTACCGGCTGCTCTCTTTTGGTTGGGTTGACTCACTATCGCGCTCCAATAACTGAGCCCTATTAACAACATCTGAACATAAACAAAGTTTATGAGAAATGAGATATTGACATATCTCGGGTTTCAAACCTCTTAGAAACATCCGCGACATTCTCTTCTCATTATCAACCAAATGGGACGCAAACCAGGACAACTCGGCTAACTTGGCTTTGTACTGCGACACAGTCATATTATTTTGTTCCAACTTGATGAATTCTACCTCTTTCATGTGACGAATACTTTCGAAAAAATACTTGTCTTTGAACAATTCTTGGAACTTCTCCCAAGTCATCTTCAGTGTGGCAGGTTGAGTACGTTTTACAGATTCCCACCAGTAATCTGCCTCTGCTCACAACATGAAGGTGGCAAAGGGAACCTTTTGTTCCTCGGAGCATCCTAAGACATCAAATATCTTACAGATCTGCTTTATCCACGTCTCCGCCTTAAGTGATTTTGGCTCTCCAAAAAACTTCGGTGGACCCAGCTCCTTGAACTGTTTGGCGGTGACCGTCCAAGAGTTGCCAGTGTTTCCACCTGCAATTTGGATAGGAGCCGCTCTCGCCTGATGTTGCATGAATTGCATAAAGCCTCGGAACATTCCGTCATTCATCATTTGGTCAGTGTTATTGTTTCCATGAGGATTATCGCCTTCCTGATGCACATTGTCCTGATTGCTGATCTGTGGAGACTCAACGGTCTCCTGTGCTCCATTGATGTTCTCAACATTCTCGGATGCCATTTTATAATACTGCCACAAAATAAGGGTTAATTAACATATCACATACTATCCCTATACTGACTGACCAATTAAATATCAAATAAACTTAGGTAGGTCATACTAGCGAAAGAATTCCCCGTCTCTCCCCTCCTAGTTCTTGTCTCACATCTTAGTCAGGGATCATATCCCTAAGCTTTGATACCAACTGTGACGCCCCCAAAATAGGTATACATCATTCATCTTAAGTCGCCAAATACATGGTACATAAATCAAATATAACATAATTATACAACTGTCGTGTAAAATACGACAAAATATAAACTGTGAGTTTAAACAAGAATATTGCCTTCTAGACAATATTCATTCTCAATGGAGTCCTCATAGACAGTATACAAACTCAAATTCAATCATCATTACATTTATTGTCACACTATTTAACAGAATAGTGAGGACTACTAATACTATCATCTGGACCATCACTCTGTCCCCCGACTAGTCCCTGCTACGTTCTCATTTCCTGAAGAGAACAGTGAAAAAAAGGGTGAGATCAACTAGCCCAGTAAGAAATATTATGACTAAGATAATGCAGAATAAATTATCATTAGCCTTCAACAATGTTAAACTGATAAAATACAATATACAACAAGTTTAACTGCAGCGGAATAAGCAATCCATTAAAAGAGTCAAGTAGAGAATAAAATCTACTATCTTTTATGATTTAAAATTTTTTTCATCACTTTTATCGATGAGACTCAGCTTAATAAATAATCCACATCTCTGCACTACGACCAAGGATAATCATTAGTATCATGACCACAAATTATTCATGCACTACGGGCCAAAGATATTCGTGTATTCATCAATGGTCATGATCATGTCAACAACTGTCCATCAATGCACTACAGACCAATGAGGACTTTTATTACATCATTTGTAACATTACGGTCATGATTATACCGAATAATCCCTGGTCATAATCATACCAAGTCCATCTATGCACTACAGGCCACAGATGACTTTCAAAAAATATAAACATGAGGATGATGACAATGACATAAGAATTCAATAAAACAAGTTCACGAATTAATTTGTCTAGGAACCAATAACGTCCAAATTGTCAACATGACACTTCTTTGTAAAGTAAAATTTAAGAATGCTGAGAAGAATATTTTCATAAAATGATACTGGATGAAGCGCAAATATCAAAGATATTCCACTAATTTCATGGAGTATAGAAGTCAAAACTTTAACCAACTGAGTATAATAAATAATGGAATAACAACATAAATCACCATACATGCGGTACTTCGCATAGACAGGTTATTCCAACAGAATAATAAATACGAAATAATAAATAATGGAACTAGGTCAGGTGAAATTTACATCGACAGGATATTCCGACAGAATATTAAATGCGAAATCATAAATAATGGAATCAGGTCAGGTGAAATTCACACCGACAGGATATTCCGACAGAATAATAAAGAATGAAATAATAAAAGAATTTCACCAAGTATGCGGTACTTCGCATAAACAGTTTATTCCAACATAATAATAAAGAATGGAATAACAGAAGTTCTCTTCATGAATAAGAAAGAATAACACCCCTTATCGTAAAAAAAACTGGATATAGAAGTAGTGAAGTAGCAGAATACTCTTCTTCTTTCTCTATAATTTCTCTCTCTAGAGTTTCCGTGAATTCGTAAGAAATAATGAAGGAACGAGCTTCTATTTATAGAAAAACTGAGAGTGGCTCTTGGTCTTAACGAAGGGTCAAAATAACTCTTGGTAATATTGAAGAGATAACTACTATTTGCGAAGGGGCAATTAACTCTTGGTAATATTGAAAAGACAACTACTATTTACGAAGAGACAATTAACTCTTGGTAATATTGAAGGGACAAGTTACTATTAAGACTTTAAATCAACGATCCATATTGATTTACTATTATAATTTCAACCAACGGTCAGAAAAATTAGCACATCTCCTCATGGAATAATATTGTACCTAAATACCAGAATGCACAATAATAGAGTGAATAATAACCAGATGAATAGTAACTCAAGAATAGTAACTCGTAAATAGTAACTCATGAATAATAATTTCGACACAAAAAGTGTCCCAAATACTCGAGTGAACAATACTACCTCCAGACATCAATTACTATCGAAATAAATGTTTAACACAAATAATTTCAACACAATGAAACTATCAAATTAATCTTTAATCAACACAAATTTATTCATCATTAATATAATAACTCATAATATTTAATAAACAGGTTGTTCCCAGGAAAGAGGGGGCTTTCCAATAAGAATTTATCCCTATTAGCGCGCAATTAGGTGACCAAACCTCTCCTTGACAGAACTTCTAGACATTGTAAATATTATAATTTAATAATATGAATAACTTTGTCGTCTCAATTATTGATTTAATAAAATAACATATAATGCAGATGATACTGTGAAAATAATCAAATCAATAATATAAGAGATATGATGAAGCAATTACTATAGCAATAATGCAGTATAACTGAGTGACTTATCACTTAAGCATCAATAATCAGTACTGTGTGCTACTATACAACCACGCGTATTACTGTACTTTTACTACTGGGTAGTTCAACAGTATTAACAGTAAAACCTCCGCTGTTATTTTCATAAAATATTTTTATCATTTTCTAAATACGACAATTCTTCCGTTGTGGGGTCTATCAATGATTGTACCGTCGTACGAATATCCCCCGACAAAAAGAATATTCCCTGACCAATCGAATATTTATAATAACTTGCATACTTTGTAAAAATTTCAAATACTACCCACAACTATAGCACTATCTCAAAACCACACCATAATATTCAAAAAAATATTTCGAGAAATTTAAATCTTTATTCATAAAATCTTGGGTCTCACAGCCTGCATAGTATTGCATAGTATTTTGCATAGTAAAATCTTTTTATATAAAATAAAATACTTTTATAAAGTTTTTCGTTTTATTAGATTATAAATGGAATATATTATATTTTATTTAAAAAATTTTGCTTTAATTATGGACCATCCGATTAAAGTAAATCAATCTGGACCGTTCATGAGTTAGTTACTATGCAGTCCATTTTTCTATAAAAAGAAGCTCATTCTTTCATTATTTCTTACGAATTCACTGAAACTCTAGAGAGATAAACTATAGAGAGAATTCTTCTTCTATAATCTTGAGCGTATTTCTTTAGAATTTAAGAAAGCTTTGAGTGTAGTACAAGTTTTTTTCGAGTATATCCTCGCCCTACCTGTCGGAGTACTCTTTTTTCAAAGTTAAGGGATATTATTTGTTGTACCCGTAAGGTGTATTATTCTGTTGGAATAACCTGTATATGCGGGCTACCCTATACTTGGTGAAATTCTTCTATTATTCAATTCTTTATTATTCTGCTGGAATAACCTGTATATACGGACTAACCTAAACTTGGTGAAATTCTTCTGTTATTCCATTCTTTATTATTCTGGTGGAATATCCTGTCTGTAAGTTTTACGCCGGACCTGGTTCCGTCTTTATTATTCTGTTGGAATATCATGTCTGTGCGTTTTACGTCGGACCTGGTTCCGTCTTTATTATTCTGTTGGAATATCCTGTCTGTACGTTTTACACCATACCTGGTTTCGTTATTTAGTATTCTGTTGGAATAACCTGTCTATGCGAAGTACCGCATGCATGGTGATTTCTGTTGTTATTCCATTCTTTATTATTTTGTTGGAATATCCTATCGGTGCGTATTACGCCTGACCTGGTTCCGTTATTTATTATTCTGTTAGAATAACCTGTCTATGCGAAGTACCGCATGCCTGGTGATTTCTTTTGTTATTCCATTCTTTATTATACTCAGTTGGTTTAAGTTTTGACTTTTATATTCCATGAAATTAGTGGAATATTCTTAATATTTGCGCTTCATCCAGTATCTTTTCATGGAAATATTCTTCTGAGCATTCTTGAATTATACTCTATAAAGAAGTATCATGTTGACAATTTGGACGTTATTGGTTCCTGGATAAATTAATTCGTGAACTTGTTTTATTGAATTATTATGTCATTGTCATCATCCTCATGTTTATATTATGTTGAAAGTCATCTGTGGCCTGTAGTGCATAGATGGACTTGGTATGATTATGACCAGGGATTATTCGGTATAATCATAACCGTAATATTACAAATGATGTGGAAAAAGTCCTCAGTGGCCCGTAATGCATTGATGGACAGTTTTTGGTATGATTATGGCTATGGATTCTCTTCGGCCAAGGGTGCAAAGATGAATTATTTTATGGCATGATCAGGACCGTTGATGAAAACACGATTATCTTTAGCTCGTAGTGCATGGATAATTCGTGGTCGTGATACTAAAGAATATCCTTGGCTTGTAGTGCAGATATGATTTAATGATGTGGATTATTTATTGAGCTGAGTCTCAGCGATAAAAGTGATGAAAAACTTTTTAAATCATAAAAGATAGTAGATTTTATTCTCTACTTGACTCTTTTAATGGATTATTTATTCCGCTGCAGTTAAACTTGATGTCTATTGTATTTTATCAATTTAACATTGTTGAAGACTAATGATAATTTATTTTGCATTATCTTAGTCATAATATTTCTTACTGGGCTAGTTGAGCTCTCCATTTCTTTTACTGTTCTCTTCAAGAAATGAGAACGTACCCGGAAGTAGTCGAGAAATGGAGTGACGGTCCAGATGATAGTATTAGTAGTCCTCACTATTCTGTTAAATAGTGTGATAATAAATTTAATGAGGACTGAATTAGAGTTTGTATACTGTCTATGAGGACTCTATTGAGAGTGGATATTGTCTAGAAGGCAATATTCTTGTTTAAACTGTGACGCCCCCAAAATAGGTATACATCACCCATCTTAAGTCGCCAAATATATGGTACAAAATTCAAATATAAACTAATAATACAGCAGTCGTGTAAAATACGACAAAACATATGCTGTGAGTTTAAATACAAATATTGTCTTCTAGACAATATCCACTCTCAGAATAAGTCCTCATTACATTTATTGTCACACTATTTAACAGAATAGTGAGCATTACTGTATGACCCCAACTTTTTGAATAAAGATGAATTTTCTATAATTATCATTTTTGAATATTATGGAATGAATTTAATACAATGTTATAGTTGTGGGTAATATTTACAAATTTTGCTAAGTGTGCAAGTTGTCATATTATATTCGATTGGTCGGGAAATATTTTTTTTGTCAGAGAATATCCGTACGACTGTATAATTATTGGTGGACCCCACAACAGAATTATTGTCGGATTGAGAAAACGACAAAAATATTTTATTGAAAGTAACGGCGGAAGTTTTACCGTTTATACTGTTGAACTACTCGGTAGTAAAAGTACAGTAATACGTGTGGTTGCATAGTAGCACACGGTATTGATTATTAATGTTTACGAGAGAAGTCACTCAATTTTTGCTTATTTGGTTGAACCCTCACTTACCCATTTTTCAAAACTGTCGGTAGAAGTTGTTTCAGATTATATATATATATATATAATATGTCACATGTTTTAAAATGGTGGTGGGGGAGTTCACAGGAAAGTAAAGAAAATGGAATTGATTTGTCTGGTGGATTTTTTTGGCAGGTTTGGAATGAGTTTTTAAACATGGTCATTATTTGGCCAAACTTTTCAAATCATGTAATATTAATTGATAGCTCGCATTCTAATTGGTCAAGGATATGATATTAGCATGTGTTATATATATAAATATATTATATTTTTGTTTTGTTTGACTAAGGAGGTTACCTTTTGAAAATAGGCGTCTGTTGATTCAACAAAATTCAGCCGTGAATTTTTCTCTGCACATGTTATATATATATATATATAAATATATAATATATTATATTTTATTTAAAAGATTTTGCTTTATATATGGACCGTTAGATTAAAGTAAATCAATCTGGACCGTTCATGGGTTAGTTACTATGCATTCCATTTTCCTATAAATAGAAGCTCATTCCTTCATTATTTTCTTACGAATTCACTGAACTCTAGATAGAGAAATTATAGAAAGAAAGAAGAAAAGTTTTCTGTTACTTCACAACTCTAATATCAAGTATTATTTTACGGTAAGGGATATTATTCTTTTGTATTCAAAAAGAGAACTTCTGTTATTCCATTTCTTTATTATTCTGTTGGAATAACCTGTATACGCGGAATATCCTATACTTGGTGATATTCTTCTATTATTCTGTCTTTATTATTCCGTTGGAACATCCTGTCTGTGCTTTACGCCGGACTTGGTTCCGTCTTTATTATTCCGTTGGAACATCCTGTCTGTGTGTTTTACACCAAACCTGGTTTCGTCTTTATTATTCTGTCTTTATTATTCTATTGGAATATCCTGTCTGTGTGTTTTACACCGGATCTGATTTCGTCTTTATTATTCTGTTGGAATATCCTATCTGTGTGTTTTACATCGGTCCTGGTTCCATCTTTATTATTCTGTATTTATTATTCTGTTGAAATAACCTGTCTATGCGAAGTACCGCATGCATGGTGATTTCTGTTGTTATTCCATTCCTTATTATTCTCAGTTGGTTAAAATTTTAACTTCTATACTCCATGAAATTAGTGAAATATCTTTAATATTTGTGTTTCATCCAGTATTTTTCGTGGAAATATTCTTCTGAGCATTCTTGAATTTTACTCTACAAAGCAGTATCATGTTGACAATTTGGATGTTATTAGTTCCTGAATAACTTAATTCTTGAACTTGTTTATTTGAATTCTTATATCATTGTCATCATCCTCATGTTTATATTTTTTTGAAAGTCATCTGTGGTCTGTAGTGCATAGATGCACTTGGTATGAATATGACCAGTGATTATTTAGTGTAATCATGACCGTAATATTATAAATGATGTGATAAAAGTCCTCATTGGCCCATAGTGCATTGATGGACAGTTGTTGGCATGATCATGACCATTGATGAATACACAAATATCCTTGGCCCGTAGTGCATGGAATTTGTGGTCGTGACCCTAATGAATATCCTTGGCCGTAGTGCAGGGATGATGTGGATTATTTATTAAGCTGAGTCTCAGCAATGGAAGTGATGAAAAACTTTTTAAATCATAAAAGATAGTAGATTTTATTCTCTACTTGACTCTTTTAATGGATTGCTTGATCCGTTGCAGTTAAACTTGATATATATTTTATTTTATCAGTTAACATTGTAGAAAGCTAATGATAATTTATTTTACATTATCTTAGTCATAATATTTTTTGCTGGGCTAGTTGAGCTCACCCTTTCTTTCACTGTTCTCTTCAAGAAATGAGAACGTAGCTGGTACGAGTCAGGGAACGGAGTGATGTTCTGGATGATAGTGTTAGCTAGTAGTCCTCACTATTCTGTTGAATAGTATGACAATAAATGTATTGATAACTTTTTCTGAGAGTGAATATTGTCTAGAAGATAATATTTGTATTAAAACTCACAGCATGTATTTTGTTGTACTTTACACGACTGTTGTATAATTTAGTTGTATTTAAATTTTGTACCATGTATTTGGCGACTCAAGATGGGTGATGTATACCTATTTTGGGGGCGTCACAACTACTAGCTAATACTATCATCCGGACCATCACTCCATTTCCCGACTCGTCCCTGCTACGTTCTCATTTCCTGAAGAGAACAGTGAAAGAAAAGGTGAGCTCAACTAGCCCAGTAAGAAATATTATGACTAAGATAATGCAAAATAAATTATCATTAGTCTTCAACAATGTTAAATTGATAAAATACAATAAACATCAAGTTTAACTGCAGCGAAATAAACAATCCATTAAAAGAGTCAAGTAGAGAATAAAATCTACTATCTTTTATGATTTAAAAGGTTTTTCATCACTTTTATCGCTGAGACTCAGCTCAATAAATAATCCACATCATTAAATCATCCCTGCACTACAGGCCAAGGATATTCTTTAGTATCACGACCACGAATTATCCATGCACTACGAGCCAAAGATAATCGTGTTTTCATCAACGGTCCTGATCATGTCATAAAACAATTTATCTTTGCTCCCTTGGCCGAAGAGAATCCATAGCCATAATCATACCAAAAACTGTCAATCAATGCACTACGGGCCAATGAGGACTTTTACCACATCATTTGTAATATTACGGTCATGATTATACCGAATAATCCCTGGTCATAATCATACCAAGTCCATCTATGCACTACAGGCCACAGATGACTTTCAACATAATATAAACATGAGGATGATGATAATGACATACTAATTCAATAAAATAAGTTCAAGAATTAATTTATTCAAGAACCAATAATGTCCAAATTATCAACATGATACTGCTTTGTAGAGTAAAATTCAAGAATGCTCAGAAGAATATTTTCATAAAAAGATACTGGATGAAGCGTAAATATCAAGGATATTTCACTAATTTCATGGAGCAGAGAAGTCAAAACTTTAACCAACTAAGTATAATAAAGAATGGAATAATAAAAGAAATTACCATGCATGCGGTACTTCGCATAGACAGGTTATTCCAACATAATAATAATAACGGAACCAGGTCAGGTGAAATTCACACCGACAGGATGTTCCAACAGAATAATAAGTGCAGAATAATAAATAATGGAACCAGGTCCGGTGTAAAACACACAGACATGATATTCCAACAAAATAATAAAGACGGAATAATAAATAATGGAACTAGGTCCGGTGTAAAAAACATAGACAGGATATTCCGACAGAATAATAAAAACTGAATAATAAATAATGGAACCAGGTCTGGTGTAAAACACACAGACAGAATATTATGACAGAATAATAAAGACTGAACATTAAATAATGGAACCAGGTCCGGTGTAAAACACACAGACAGGATATTCCAACAGAATAATAAAGACAGAATAATAGAAGAATGTCACCAAGTATAGGGTAGCCCACGTATACAGGTTATTCCAACAGAATAATAAGAAATTGAATAACAGAAATTCTCTTCATGAATACTAAAAGAATAATATCCCTTACCGTAAAAGAAGAATATTCCGACTGATAGGGTGAGGATTTTCTTAAAGAAAACTTATACTATGTTCTTCGCTCAAAGTTTCTTAAAACTCTTAAGGAAATACGCTCAAGATTATAGAAGGAGAATTCTATGAACTTCTGGTGTGATTTCAATTCTAACTAAGCTTCCTATTTATAGGAAAATGAACTGCATAGTAACTAACTCATGAACGGTCCAGATTAATTTACTTTAATCTGACGGTCCATATTTAAAGTAAAATCTTTTAAATAAAATATAATATATTCTATTTTATATGAAAAGATTTTTACTATACAAACACTATGCAGATACTATGCATAATAAAATATAATATATTCTATTTATAAAATAACTTTAATAAAGTTTTCTGTTTTATATAAAAAGATTTTATTATGCAAAATACTATGCATAATAGAATATAATATATTCTATTTATAGAATAACTTTAATAAAGTATTCTGTTTTATATAAAAAGATGTTTCTGTTTTATTATGTTAATAATACTAATAAAACAAAACTTATAAATCAACAATAATTGAATCAAATAATGTGAGATACTATGCAACAATTATTGTAGCAATAATTGAACAAAACTGAGTGATTTCTCACATAAACATCAATAATCAATGCCGTGTGCTACTATACAACCACGCGTATTACTATACTTTTACTACCGAGTAGTTCAACAGTATTAACGGTAAAACTTCTGCCGTTATTTTCAATAAAATATTTTTGTCGTTTTCTCAATCCGATAATAATTCTGTTGTAGGGTCCATCAATGATTGTACCGTCGTACGGATATTCTCTGACAAAAAGAATATTTCCTGACCAATCGAATATAATATGACAACTTGCATACTTTGCAAAATTTATAAATATTACCCACAACTATAACATTATCTCAAATTTAAAAAAAAATATTTCTAGATAATTAAATATTTATTCATAAAATCTGGGATCTCGCATAAACTCTCAGTTTATGTTTTGTTGTATTTTACACGAAGTTGTATAATTAAGTTGTATTTGATTTCTGTACCATGTATTTGATGACTCAGAATATGTGATGTATACCTATTTTGGGGGCGTCACATTTTAGGTGGGTTGAGAAACTAAATTTATGATTTCATGCGCGATTTTGAATTTGTCAAATCGTATCTAAGAGATTTCGTGTGCGGTTTGAGTTTCAAGCCACCATACTCACCCCTAATTAGCAGCTTGCAGATGTCCCTTAACAAGTTTCCATAAAATAAAACTGATAAATTTTAATTTTGTCTTGCATTATTTACATGCATAGTATGCATAATGCATAGATCCGATTATAATGAAGTTAACTTTATACTAAGTTGATCAATTGACCAATACACGCAAAGAGATCACCTCCTGATCTGTATATCTATATTTTATTAATTAATTGATTAAATATAATTTTATACTGAACACTCCATTATTATAAGATGGTAATATAAATAATAATTGTACATGTTACCGGAAAAATATACAGCTACTAGTTTAAAATGTGGCCACCTGAAATTCAAGTGCAACTCATTTATTATTCTTAGTAGCAGTTAATGCAATCTTTCACCAAAATATAGAGACCAACTTTCCAGAAAAAAGAAAATAATGATATTTTTAGTCAACTCCTAACATGTGACAGCTCATTTATTCTTTATTACTCCTTGTCCCTTTTTATTTTTATTTTTAGAGAGAGAATTTTGTTTTTTTATTTGTCATTTATAAATTTCAAATAAATATTAGTAAATGCTTAATTTTTTATATTATCTTTTATGATTAAATGTTAATTTATTTCGTTCTCATCTTTATAATAAATTTTAAAAGCCTGATATTAAATTTTTGAATTTTTTGTAAACAATTTAGTTAGTCAATTAAACAAAATATTAATTATATTTATTAATTTATCTGTATAATTTTAAAACGTCAATTAAAAAGAGACGGAAAGAATATTAGAAATATATTTTAATTTCTCAAATATCCCCGTATTTTCAAAACCAAAAATATATATTTAACTTTCTAAATTAATTTTTAAAATTTTGAAAGCAACGAATATACTTTTTAGTTAGTATAGTAATTAATTGTATTTATTTATATTAAGATTAAATAAATATATTTTTAATTTCATAACGTAAGGAGTAGCTTACATAAAATTAAAACTAAAATTGAGGGAAGTATTACATAAAATTTATATTCTTTTTTTCACTTAAATCGAACTATTATTGAAATTGAGGTTATGTGTATGGTTCACCACTAGCTTAACTATAATTTGTCACAAAATTCAAATTTTAACTTATATATATATATATATATATATATATATATATATATGAGCTATATGTATATACACAACTGTGTATTATACAGTCGAGTTATGACGACGAGTTTTTTGGATTATGACGACAGTTCACTTGTCGCCGTAACCCATAATAATTATGAAAATGGTTTCAGATATCGTCGCTATAACCAAAAAAATTATTGTTATAACCGACTGTGTACTACACAATTATATACATATATATTTTCATATATATTATATATATATTGAATGTATTATAATATCATTTTTGAATAACTAAAACCGTGTACTCCTAATATAAGTACTTACTAGCTATAACCCGTGCCTGAAGGCACGGTGTAACGAAAAATTAAATTAAAATTTGAAAAATATTACATTATCTAAAATACATATCACCACAACAATTAATACATACTCAATCATCAATACATATCCAACCACCAAAACATCGAGCTAGTCGGTACTAATTTCAAAAAAAATCGGCAAAATTTCTTTTAAAAATAAATATCCAGAAAATTCTAAACCTGTCTACAAAACTTACAATCATCATTACATATCCAAACCACAAAAAAATTATCATTTCATACCCAAAATCATCATAACCATGTATAATTAGTTAACATTACAAAATACGGAACACACAATCATCAACACATATCTAACCACCAAAATATCAAGCTAGTCGCTACTAATTTCAAAAAATTCGACAGAATTTCCTTTAAAAATAGATATCCAGACAAATATAAACATGTCTATAAAACTTACAATCATCCACACATATCCAAACCACCAAAAAAATCATCATTCCATACCCAAAATAATCATAACCATGCATAATTAGTTAAATTTATAAAATACGGAACACAAAAAAATACATATATGAAGAAATTAATATATACTCAATCATCAACACATCCAACCACCAAAATATCAAGCTAGTCGCTACTAATTTCAAGAAATTTCGGCAGAGTTTCCTTTAAAAATAGATATCCAAAAAAATTAACATGTTTACAAAACTACAATCATCCATACATATCCAAACCACCATAAAAACCATCATTCCATACCCAAAATCATCATAACCATATATAATTAGCTAACTTTACAAAAGACGAAACACAATGAATACATACATGCAGAAAATAGAGAAACAACATGTTGAGTATAAGACCCTTTACTTTACAGCTTACACCATGTATCCTTCAATATATACCTGAAAATATTTGAAATTTAAAAATTATCGAAATATGTGAGTCAAAATTAAACAATTGTAAATCTGAAACATAATGAGAACACATATTTGTATGTAGGGGGAATGAGAGAGAGAGCTCTGTGTGTGTGGTGGAATAGATAGAGGGTTTGAAATTTGAATAAACTGGAATGAGAGAGAGAGCAGCTGACGTAAACTTGATGTGACATTTGTCTATTTTCTCTCTCCGCTCTGTTTTATATTATAGATATTTTATGCCGGCCGCTTCATACCGACCGTTGTCGTTTTATTTGACCAAACTTTAAAAAAAAAATTAAAATTAAAAAATTCTTACGTAATTAAGTTAGTATTATATTTTGATATATTATTTCTCTTTCAAATTATGAATGAGACCTTTCCACCCAATTCTCCCCATCTCCTTCTGTCTATTATTTTAACAGTTTTCTTCTTCGCGCCTCTACTCCTCATCATTCAACTACCATTATCCCCTCCTCTCATTTTCTATATCTATATCTATATATATATATATATATATATAGAATATCATCTTCCTTGTTGGATTTCCAATTTTGGAAACTTTGTTTATGATGCTGTTCTGCTACTGTGTAGAAAATTAAATCACAACTTCAAATCGAAATCCACAGAGAGTATTGTAAAAGTTCGGATTAATGGAGTTTCAACACAAAATTAGACCAAGTTCCAACAAAATTTTCTCTCTCCTCATCTTCATATTTCTGGTTCACAATTGCTTCGTTGACTTCAGTTCTGTTGCTCAACTCATTCCTCTAGAAGAAGGTACATACACTTCGCCCTGTCCTAAATTTCATACAGACGCACAATTATTTGTTCCTTTTCTGATACTTCGCCATTAATTTGTTCTACGTGTCTGTATTAATTAATTTCTCGTTTATGACTTTATTATGAATGTTTACAATGTGATTCGGATTCAGTGGTATTGTTTGAGTTAGTTCAATCAATATAAGGGTTTTTGTGGTTCAAATCCTTTTGAAGATGTTTTGTTTTTGGTGTTTTGCTAACTCAACCATTGGGTCTAGATATAGGTTCTTTATTTGGGGATGACTATTATTTATTGTTTTTTATCGTTTAGTTTAAAGTTTTCTTCAGGGATTTTTTTGACCTTTTCATTTTGGACATGAAGATGGGATTGGAATTGACATGAAATTTTATTGTTGTATTGCGGCCCCCTATATAAATTATTGGGTGGGGGCATCTACATGCATGCATCTGGGTGACATACTACAATATATTTTGATGATTATTTATATTTTTCAATAAATATTTTGCCTGAATTATCCATCAAGTAAGAAGCAACTGTGTTTGGTACTTTGGCTTTTTTACAACTTAAATGACTATTTTATCCCTGTCTGAATTGACGTATTTGTTCTTTTCTGATTGTTAAACAGAACTGTCCTATATTGAAATTTACGCACTTTATTCACCAATGATGGAGGAATTTGAAACGAATTGTTATGTTCGGAAAGAGCGAGGGCAATAAATTAAAAAGAATAACAAAATGATAATTAATACTTCCATTTGATTTTTCGCAAGTCAATTTGTCAAATGGTAAAATTTAAAATTGATGGGTATTTATTTTAATGTTATACTAGTTAAACTATTTAAAACTTTTTACTAACTACAAATTGGTTATTTAAAACATTTAAATAAATTCACATCACAATTTGAATGGTAGGATCCACAAATTAACTAGGATTAATTCTTTTTAAAAATGTAAAGAGTATGTAACAGAAGGAAAAAAAATTCCTCATATATACCTACATAATTAACGATAGTGGATATCATCCAAAATGCTCCATTGCTCAATAACGACAGCCTATATGACATTTAAAAAAAAACAGAAGCTCTTGAAACATAATTTTTAATTTTTGTCGGTAACAAGTTTTAGCTGTAAAATTTAATATTTAAAAGAATCATTGGAAAAGTAGTGTATAGCTTTTGCTTTAATTTGAGTAATAAAAATGTTCGAGTCAAGTGTGACTCTTTTTGGGATGGTGGATTATAAAGTAACAATATCTCTTTCTTTTTATTAATTTTGTTGATGTAATTGGATAAATTGTTCTGATTTTCAAATATGGCATTAATGCTTCAAAATGACTTCTCATCATCAAGAAAAGAGTTCTGAGAGGAAGTTTCCACAATGCTTTTCAATTGGTATAAGCAAGCATGGTGACCCAGCTTTGAGCTTTCTGTCCTTTGAGTATTTTGTGAATTCAGATTGGGTTTTGACTAAAAGAACTCTGTTTTCCTAATAATCATTTGGTGGTACTCACTAGATCATATGTACGCCAGTGTTACCCACTTTCAAGTTTTATTAGTGGCTGTTCTACAATATGAAAGTGGTATTCTGTGATCACATTAGTAGTTGTTAGTTTGTTGTACTTTCCTTTTTATGAAGAGTTTAGATAACACCTTTACGAGTGTGTTTGCTTATTCTTTATGAAACTGCCTTAATTTCCTACATAATGCATATTCATGGCGATATCGCGAAAAGTTGCCAATACATGAATAAATTACCAAGTACAGTGAAGTCTTGCAAAATTTAATAATCTAGTAGAAACTCGTAGAGATCGAAAAATATGCTCTCTTTTTTTTTGGTACTGCTGATTATTATCATTATTAACCTTTTCTGGGATCGTCAGATATATTCTTGCAAATGGATGACCAATTCTTTTGTTACTACGTACTTTTTTCAATTAATTTCAATCACTTCTTGTGTGACAGTACAAACTCTTCAAACAATATCCTTGAAGCTAAATAACACATATTGGAACCTTAGCCAAAGGTCTTGCAGTGGTGCTGGAGGTTTGAACAAGACAACTGATAATACCAAGAATTTTAGCAATGTAACTTGCGACTGTACATTCAATAGCAGTTCTGTTTGCCACGTGACACGCATGTATGATCCTATTCGACTCTCTTTTATATTTCCATGTAGTGTATGTACACAATCTGAAAACATAAAAGGAAAGAATAAGCAATGTTAATTTTTTTCCCTGGTATAAAAAAGATAAAGTTTACTTTTTCCTAAATGTGATGCAAGTGATGTTATTAAATATTAAATGTCTGAAATATCATTATCTTGGTATTCTACCATTGATTATAGATCTGTTCATGTAATTGTGATGCAAGTACATAAATCCTACAAATGCAGACTATGTAAGATTCATTAGATTTGCATTGATTTTAGGTGCTTCAGTTATTTGACTTTTCGGATTCGTTTGTTCAAGTTTTGAAATCATGCTTCATGGTTGTTCCAGGACTTTAATTTATACCGACTTGCCTATGTCTGAATTGATTTCTGACTCACTTTTATTGTGGATCAACTACTGATAGGAAGGTTGCAAATTTTAAAAATGCTGCATAAATCTATTAAACTGAAACCTGTCATTGCTGAGGATTGCTGCAAATTGTCTCCTTATAGCCAAGTCAAAAATGGTTAATTGATTTTCAGTTTTCTTACTGCATTAACAAATTGTCTTAGACATTAGTTTCTGGAAGCAAAAGTTTGTTCCAAGTATCTTGTGCTATGCTATGATTCATGCGAACTGCCCATTTCCATGGATAAAAATGTGATTAAAGTTGATTTCTACACTTCTTTGCCATAATTTGACAAATCAATTATCCCCTGAACAAATATAAATGGTTATTGTGGACTATTTTAGTGCTTAGTGAAATATTTTCGGTCTTTGATTCCTCTACGTACATTGCAGCCAGCTGAAGGGTCTAAATTTGACGGGACAACTTCCTTCTGAAATTTCGAATCTTCCTAATCTACTAGAACTGTAAGTGAAGTTTAATTCTGTTCAAAATCAAGTTGGTTATGATCTAGCCTTGTCGTTTCCTTTCTGTCTTAGTTAGCTAACTTATTCAGTATTCCACAACTTTTTTTGTGAATTTGAATTATTATAAAGGTCTATTTGCTTATATTGTGTTTGCATGCTAGTAGTGTGGTATGTTTCTTATAGTATTGAGCATGAACCTATTTGCTCAACTTTAACAAGGGTTTTTAGGGATTAACATTTTGAATATGCTACAGTTGTCCATTTATCATTTCAACTTCAGCAAGTTTGTAGGGAGAAATGTGGTTTCTATGTTAAAACACATTTAAAGCAAGCTTCAAATATATAGATTTATGAAAGTATATCTCATAATATGATTAAAAAGTATTTGGAATTCAGACAAAAATATTATATGTTTCTTTCTGCCATGTCTTCATAGGATTTGGGATTTATCGTTTCTTCAACATCCTGGTAAAAAAGAAGTATCATGTTGTAAGAGTGGATTTTTCTTGACAACAACTGATATTGAAAGCTAACAGAGACTTTTTTGTTTATTAACACAGAGATCTGTCTCGTAACTATATCAATGGAACCATTCCCAGATCTTTTGGTCATCTTCGTATCAAATTTCTGTAAGAGTTATATTTTTTATTTTTTGTTATGTTTTGTGTTTTTAGGGAATTTTCTTTTTGGGTATATGGTATGGTTATTCTTACCATTAGTGTTCATGCATGATGGGGCTACTCTTCAATACTTTTAAACTGTTAGAGCAATTGGTAACTTATCAGTTGGTTTGCTACAGATCCCTTTTGGGAAACCGTATCAGTGGTTCCATTCCCGAGGAAATAGCCAATATTTCTACACTTGAAGAGCTGTAAGTAAAGGGATGTAATTTCACATTATTGGATTTCGAGTGATATCTTTTGCTGGCTTAATCTGAACCTATTTGTCCAGGGTCTTGGAAGATAATCAACTGGGAGGACCTCTTCCTCAAAACCTTGGAAGTATGAGTAGCCTGAGGAGACTGTAAGACTTATAATTTTAATTTTTCAGCTTTCTTTCTGTTTTTTAAATGATATGTTTTTCTTGCATTTTGATTGACCTAGGCTAAAACTTCATCGTAGTTAAGCTGCTCGTAAGCATATGTCTGTAACAGAACATGGGCTACCTATTTTCTGATTTGTGGTGTTAATTTTTCCCCTAACATAATTGCATCTTTTCTAACTACATCAACAAAATACTGATGAACACTTTTTTGCAGGCTTCTTTCTGCTAACAATTTCACTGGAACGATACCGGAAACATTTGGTGGTCTAAAGACTTTAATAGATTTGTAAGTAATAATTATATAAATTTTTATAAAAATAAGTTTCAGAATGTCTAAAGATTATCTACTGATTACAGTAGGATAGATGGGAGTGAATTATCTGGGAAGATACCTGATTTCATCGGGAATTGGACAAATATAACGAGATTGTAAGTATTTTATTGTTTTATTGATTATGTTTCAGATTTTTTCATGCTTGGAGTATTCTCGTAGATATTGCTAAACAATCATGGTTGCATGTTTCTTATAATGAACTTTATTTAATTTGTTGTAGGGATTTGCAAGGTACATCTATGGAGGGTCCCATTCCTTCTAACATCTCCCTTTTGAAAAACCTAAAAGAGTTGTAAGCACAATTTGAGTATCTAGCTATTGTTATTTCAATTTGCTGGCCTAGTTCAACCGTTATGAGTGATTACGGATTTGGAAACCTGGGACTATGAAGTCGTTTACACTCTACTTTCTGTTGGCAGGAGGATATCTGATTTGACTGGATCAGGCACAAGCTTTCCTGATTTGCAGGATATGAAAAACATGGAATACCTGTGAGCTCATCATGCATATTAATTATGCGTCGCATGCAAAACTTGGTGCTTAATTTCTGGCTCTGTTGTAACAAATGGTTTTCCAATTTTTGTGGTGTAGGATACTGAGAAATTGCTTAATCACTGGTTCAATTCCAGAACACCTAGGAGGATTGAGTAACCTAAAAACCTTGTAAGTTGATCGTGGTTTTTCTTCTATAGTTGGTTGATTTGATTTCTTGTGTTGATTCCCAAGTATAGAGTTTCCAAACCATATATACGAGTTATTGTGTCTACTTTTGATCCATCACAATTTGAGACAAAGTCCTTGTGGTTATCTCAGGACTTTGTCTCAGAATACAAATGAGAGTATTTTTTAAGGATGTAATAATGTGATGTGTTCATCATTCAACATTTTCATCTCTCTTTGAAAAAAAAATGGAGGTCCTCCATCTTAATTTAATTGGATAAAAACTTAGTCCTTTAGTATGTTTCTTATAGTTTTGTCGATCATAAAATTAGATAACTACATCGAAATTTTCTTATTATGAATAGTTTTATTTGGTTTGGTCATATGATTTTTTTTCTTTGCAGAGATCTGAGCTTTAACAGGTTGACTGGCCAAATCCCAGATTCAATGGTGTCCTTGAACTCGATGAGTTTTTTGTAAGTAACTAATGCTTAAATATGTATACTTATTAAAAATAAATTAATACCTAAATATGTAACATGGAAATCGTGCAACTGCTTTGAACTTGTGTAATAGTTTTTTTGTTCAAACTTGTAAATTTCTCTTCATTTGCTTAATGCTCAAAGTGTGACACAGTATTATATGTGAATTTAGGTATCTGAATAATAACTCATTAACCGGAGCTATACCCAGTTGGATTTCTAACAGCAAATATAATTTGTAAGTACTTTTCCTAGCTTTGATTTTTTGGCTATAAAGTTTGTGCAAGTGTCATACATATGACATAATATCATACACATGTTCTTTATTGTAGTCTCTTCTAAAAATTCCTGAGCCGTACATCTTACTCAATTTTATTGCAAATGCCATACCAATTCTTAATTTAATCGCAAATGCCATACCAATATTCACTGCAGTGATGTATCTTACAACAATTTTACACAGACATCTCAATATAGCTGCCAGCCGTCTAATGTGTAAGCTTTTTCCTATTATGAATCTTCTATTAATTCCATGGCCGTATCGCTTAGAGATCCCTTTGTATATTTTACAGGAATCTAGTTTCTAGCCATTCATCTTCTACGAGCAATTCGTAAGATTCTTACTACCTTGACATCTAGTTAATTTCGCAATATAAGCACCATCAGCATCATGTGAAGTAACTCATTTTTTGTATTGTAGAATTGCTTGGTGCTTAAAAAAGGACCTCCCTTGCTCCAGGAAACCCCAATGTTAGTTTTGAAACCAATCTGATTCTCCAACTACGACGTGGAAGTACCATTAACTCAGAGTTACCTCCATATTCTATTATAGACATCATAGGTTTTTCTTACAACTGCAGATCATTCACTATTTATCAATTGTGGAGGAACCAGAATGGAATCGGGGGGAAACGAGTACGAAGAGGACTCAATTACAGCTGGTGCGTCTTACTTTTATTCTTCTTCAGAGCAATGGGCTTATAGCAGTTCAGGAGTGTTCATGAACAACGACAAAGGTAATTTCGTTGCAAGAAACATGAATGTGACTGGAGAAGAATACTATAAAACAGCCCGCCTTGCTCCTGCTTCACTCAAGTACTACGGTCTTTGCTTGCAAAAGGGTAGTTATAAGGTTCGCCTCCACTTTGCTGAAATTCAGTTTTCTGATGACATGACATTTAGCAGCATTGGGAGGCGCATTTTTGATGTATCTATCCAAGTAAGTGAAAGGCCAATTATGTTAGTATAAGGTTATTGATGACCTTATGGATAAAAAGCGTATTTGGAAATTCAGTTACTTTAAATTCGTTGATTGTCAATCTTATTTAGACTTAGAAATAGGTTTGTGCTAGATGTTATTCCAAGTTTAATATGATTTTTTGCACAGGGGGAGGTTGTTCGGAAGGACTTTAACATTGCAGAGGAAGCTAAAGAATTTGGGAAGGGTATCACTTTGGAAAAGGATGTTACTGTTAATGGTAGTACTCTAGAGATCCATTTGTACTGGGCAGGAAAGGGGACTACTGCAGTTCCTGATAGAGGTGTATATGGACCTCTTATATCAGCAATTACAGTAACACCAAGTGAGTATATCTCAAATTCTGGGCATTCCACTTATCTTTCTACTACATTTTATGACCGTTAATCATTTTCTTTCTTGTAGACTTTAATATTGACACAGGTGGGCTATCTTCTGGAGCTATTGTTGGTATTGTATTTGCTTCACTTGTGGGCATCGCCTTGATTTTAGCTATACTCTGGAGGAAAGGTTACCTAGGAGGGAAAGATATTGAAGATAAAGGTGGGATATAGACATTAGATATATTACTGTGTATATAAAGTTCTTTCACGTTATTCGGTTGTTAATTTTACTTTTATGTTATCTTCACTCAGGAAAAGGGCCCACACCTATGGCTTATTTTTATGGAAATTTATCTAGTAAACATATACTAGGAGAAGACTTGCTCTTTGGTGTATTAACAGAAATCAAGTTGATAATTAACAATGAGATGCTGAATTGATGACCCTACTTTTAAGTTTGATTCCATAATAAAATTTATGAACATTGGTACATTTGAACCACATACTGTTGATACATGTTGGTGTAATAATTAACAGAATTTGATTGAATGAGTTATAAAACAAGTAAATCAGGCATAAGATGCCTGCAGATGAACTCGTGCTGCTACAATGTCTGGATCATTTGAATGTAAAGAACAGAAACTAAGAACTTTTGTTGTTTATGTCTTGATTTTGCAAAAATATTGTGTATTTTCTGTGCAGTTTGAGCAATTTCTAATTCTGTCCTTGTTACAGAACTGCGAGGAGCAATAGAATTACAAACAGGTTATTTTAGTTTAAGACAAATCAAAGCTGCTACCAATAACTTTGACCCTGCAACTAAGATCGGTGAAGGTGGATTTGGGCCAGTTTACAAGGTAAATTCACTCACAGGTGCAATTTGTTATGTCTTGCATTGTCAGTTTTTCACACAGGCTTCCCATCAACATTTTGCCTCAAGTATCCAAGCCATGTGAACACATGCAAACGGGCTAAAAACAGTTGAAGTTTTCCTGCCATATTGAGTCCATGTGTGGCTAATAGATGGAATGTGTTATCCTCAAATAATCCCTTAGACTTCTGAGCAACATGTAGTCTTGCATATTTAACAACTGTCCACATGCATTGTGGCTAATACAATTGTAAAAAGGAACTGAAAATTTCTCACGCAGTTATAAAGTTAGTGATAGTTGTGTCTAAAAGTAATGAGTGTCACATTTATCAACTTGCTTACAGGGCATACTATCAGATGGTGCAGTAATTGCTGTTAAGCAGCTATCCTCCAAATCAAAGCAGGGAAACCGTGAATTTGTCAATGAGATAGGCATGATATCTGCATTACAACACCCGAATCTTGTGAAGCTCTTTGGCTGTTGTATTGAAGGAAATCAATTGTTGCTAATATATGAGTATTTGGAAAACAATAGTCTTGCTAGAGCCCTTTTCGGTAGATACTTCTTCTCATCTTTTTCATTGTTTCATCACCGTCATGAAGGACTTGTGGTTTCTATCTGTCTCTCCCCCTCTCACACTTGCTTTTCTATTTTTAGGTCGTGAGGAACAGCGGCTAAACCTGGACTGGTCAACAAGAAAGAAGATATTCTTGCAGATAGCAAGAGGCTTAGCTTATCTTCATGAGGAATCAAGGTTGAAAATTGTTCACAGAGACATAAAAGCTACAAATGTACTGCTTGATAAAAATCTTAATGCAAAGATATCAGACTTTGGTTTGGCTAAGCTTGATGAAGAAGAGAACACCCATATCAGCACAAGAATTGCTGGAACAATGTGAGCATTTTCACCTTTCAATAATTTTAATGCTTCTCGTCTTTTCTGTCTTGACTATTAGTGGTAACCTAATGCTGGTGCTGAGAAAAAATGAATTATAACTTTTCGGTCTATTATATGGAAGAACAATACTAAAAAATATTGAAGCTTATATGAACATAACCTTGACCACTGTACCACAGATGTTGTAGTTTCCTTATGTAAAGTTGTAAAGCCAAAGAGACAGTTGTGTGCTAGTGCTACATTTTTTTCTGTTGGTAATGCATATTATGGTCTGTCCAGATCAACTCCATTTACATTATCTCAAAATGGGTTACTATTATTTTTTCTTCTGAATTATGGAAATGGTGTTATATTTAATATATCTGTGACGCAGTCATTGGACTAGCTGCCCTTTGTTTCTGCATGCAAATAGCCAGATTATTTTCTTGATATGTAACTTCTAATAGTGGCTACTTCTTTATCATCAATCTTTTTAGCCAGTGGACAGGCCTTTCTATTCACAGTCGGTCCAAGTGGGGTCCAAAGAATCAATGGAACAAGCAGATTCCATCTATAATAACTTTTTCTTGGTTAATAATGGAAAATTTTAATTTTTTCTGGGTTTTGAAGGATATTCTTATCAAAAGATAAAAATAAAATAATATTGGAAGGATTTTAGAGATATTCTTCTCCTTAATAAAACTTTGTGTATGTTCTATTGCAAGCAGTTAATCGCTTACGAACCAGAAGGAATATAGGTGGTGGTTGCTCTGCTGAGTTTAGTAACTCAGTTGACTTTAAGAATTTTTATGTCACAATACTTATCGTTGCAGTAATTTCTTCCTTCCTTCTTCTTCGCAGTGGATATATGGCTCCAGAATATGCAATGAGGGGTTACTTGACCGACAAAGCGGATGTCTACAGCTTTGGGATTGTTGCACTGGAGATTGTTAGCGGGAAAAGCAACACAAACTACAGACCGAAAGAGGAGTTTGTTTACCTTCTTGATTGGGTAAAATTATGCTTTCTTGGTTCTATTGTTTCCAAATATTTGCTGTTTTTTTCCTTTCCTATTTTTTGCCCCAACTGTTTTCTGAGAAAGTGTGGAAAGGTGTGCAAGTCCATCCCTCAAATAAAACGGACAGTGGAAGCTGCAACAAAATTTTCATAAAAATTGCAATTTAAAATGTACATTTTCTTGAAATCCTTTAAATGACATCCTGCACATTCTGAAATAAACTTTTAACATTTCCACCTAAAATGGTATGAGCGCGGGTGTGTGAACAGTGTTTGCCAAAAGGAGAAACAATAACCAAGTACTACTCCCTCCATTCCAAAATATAAATAAATAGGCAAGTCATCTTATATTTTGGAATGGAGATTGTATATCTGTGTTGCAGAAGATGCATACAGTAAATGAAGTGGGTTAGTACATGACTATTTCCTTGAGCTTTATTCACAAGATCAAAGGGAAAACCGTCTTACTTTCATAAGCTGATGAGGTTTCATTTTGCTTTCAAAAAACTATTTTCTTGTTTTAATTGAGAAACCCATTTAAGTGATGATATTATTTAGTTTCGCGAGGTCTTATAAGAAAATTTCTTTTATACACACAATGATACCTATTCTTTTGCATCTAAAGGCTCTGATGTTGACTTCATGCTCTCTGTTTATTCTCTAAATACATGAGATAATAAAAGTTCTGTTCTCTTTTTGTCTTTTTATTGCATGGCTTTGTAGGCCTATGTCCTTCAGGAGCAGGGAAATCTTTTAGAACTCGTAGACCCAATTCTTGGCACAAACTACTCTGAAGAAGAGGCATTTAGAATGTTAAACATGGCGCTGTTATGCACAAATCCATCTCCCACCCTTAGGCCATCCATGTCTGCCGTGGTGAGTATGATTGAAGGCAAACAGAAAGTTCAGGCACCCATAGTCAAACGCACCACAACGAATGATGATATGAGGTTTAAAGCATTTGAAAAGCTCTCGCAGGACAGCCAAATATCTACATTCTCTCAGGAAAGTCGGGGAGCGAGAAGCGTGTCAATGGATGGGCCATGGGTTGATTCCTCTATTTCTGTAAAAACTACTTCAACAAACAAACTTCTCCCGGATTCTGTATGATTTAAACTTGAACTATTAAATTAATATAAAGATAGTTGTGCAGTTGGGAAGATTAGAACCTAATACATTGCTCTGATACCATGTTAAGTAACCAACTCATCTAAAAGCTTAAGGTGTTAGATGGAGGACCCAACAATGTTTATCATGCTAACAGGACTATGTACTTAATGCTGCAAAATATATGGCCTTGTGTTCATGGGGATGGGGTGATCTGATCTTGTTGGGGTCAATCTATGTTTGGTTCTTGTTGGTTGGATTGCGGGTTTTATAATAGGCACTTTGTCGATAAGAAGCCTAGTTGAAGAGCCGATGTACATCCCTTTTCCGCTTTTTTTTCTTAAAAATCTCGTCTGTAAGTTTTTTTAGGAGGTGTTTCTGAATGAAATAGTTTAAGTAATCTGAATGACGTGAATGAAGCTGAATTTTGAATATTAAATAAAAAAAGTTGTTTGATAATTGATATGTTTGAAACATCTAAATAACAAATTTTTATTATAGTTTATTCCTCTGAAAAAATTCAAAATTATTGTAAATTTATTTAATATTACTTAATATAATAGTTAATATTGTAAAAAAAATAAATATAAAATAATTCATTCACCCAAAAAAAGTACACTTTGCCATTCAGTCCAAAAATCTGACCGATTTAACCATTCAGACGATTTTTATTCAAAATAAACAAATTAAATAATTGATCGATTCAGCCATTTAACTCTAAACAAACAACCCCTTAATTAAGTTCGGGGAGAAGGTAAAGAAAATTAAATTAAATTTTTCTTAGAAACTTTCCCATAGGAAAGCTAATGATTGAAAAAATTAGATTAGTAAAATTAATTTTTAACTCCTAAACCCCGAACATTAATATAGGAAAACAAATTTGGACAATCTATATCCCTATACATAATGAATTAATGATACTTTCTTAAATAATCTTACAAACAGAACTAAAAATAAATAAATAAATTCTCTCCTTCCTATCCTATCATCTCCTTAAAAGAATCATTTTCTCACTAATTATTAAATAATATGTGCCAGGAATAACAGTATATGCAAATTATTCAATATTTTAATCTTTAAATAACCTTTCTTACTAAATAAACATTTCAA
Organism: Panax japonicus; assembly: GCA_020205505.1. Lineage (NCBI taxonomy): Eukaryota > Viridiplantae > Streptophyta > Magnoliopsida > Apiales > Araliaceae > Panax > Panax japonicus. The sequence continues at coordinate 74,876,042 of CM035092.1, read as the reverse complement.
CTAATGAATATATAAATACAAAGTCCACTAGTCCAGTCTCATAAAAAATACTCATTTATGTTCTTTCTTTTTCTTTCTTTTTTTAACTTTTTCAAATTTGAGAGGGGACCGATGTGGGATTTTGAGAAAACTCTTATTCTTAAAGAAAAATGAAGAGAACAGTGGAGGTTTAAAACACAAATCAGAAGACTTTGATATACTATAACATGCTATATATATATATATATATATATACAGAAAGGATCAAGAGTAGAATTCTTAAATAGCAGAATGCCTTAAATAATATAATTTTATCAAAATGACGTAGTTTTGATAAGACGCGGTGGCATTTTTATAAATACGCGGTGGCATGGTATTTATAAAAATGTCACTGCGTCTTATCAAAACTACTTCATTTTGATAAAATTCTATTATTTAAGAGAGTTCTACTACTTAAGAGATCTACTCTTGATCCTGTCTGTATATATATATAGAACAATGATCAAATGCATACCCCTTATCTTACTCACCCGTGCTCACCCCCCTTTAACGACGGACCCGACGACGGTTCGGTCATACAATCGTCGTCTATACTTTTAGCAATAGACAACATATAGCGTCGCTAAAAGTATAAACGACGGTTGTATGACCGAACCGTCGCTAGGTCCGTCGCTAAAGGGGGGTGAGCACAGGTGAGTAAGATAAGGGGTATGCACTTGGTCCAGACCGATATATGTAAGACCCCAACTTATTATAAATAAATTAAATTTTCCAATATTCATTATTCTAAATTAATAAGGATTAATTTGATATAATGCTTTGGTTATGGGTGAAATGTGTAAAGTTTACAAAATAAGCAAGTGGTTATAAAATATTCATTTCTGTCGGGGAATATTCGTTTGGTCGTGGAATCTCCGTACGACGACGCAGTCATTTGTGGGCCACATAACGGAAAACAGTTGGATGAAAGAAAACGACAAAGATTGAGTTTTATAAATAACGGCATAAATTATTACCGTTAACACTGTTGGGTTACCTGGTGGTTAAAATACAGTAATATGCGTGGTTGCACAGTAGCACACGGTATTGCATAGTATTGTTGAATTATTGATTCGTACGTAAGAATGCACTACTCAATAATTGTTACAGTAGTTACTGTTCACTATTTTATTTTATTGATTCAATAATTGCTGCGTTATTAGTTTATATTATTATTGTTTCAATAATTGTCACTGCACATTATTTTTCATTATCAGATCAATAATTCATATTATTTGAATAATATTATTAGATAACATTATTGGCAAAGTCTAGAAAGTTCTGTCAAGGAGAGGTTAGGTCATCTAATTGCGCGCCAGTAAGGAGTTTTTCTTATTGGAAAGACCCCTCTTTTTTGGGAACGGCCTGGTTGTCATAATTGTGATTCTGTAATATTATTTATGAATAATTAATTACCGATTTATATGATAAGGAAATATTTATTTGATGTGGATATTAATGATGGATTTATTTATTTTATGTGGATATAATTGAAGAAATTAATGCTGAGGTATTTTATCAGTATTTTGTCAGAAGAGAAGTATTAAAAATCATTCGTTTGTGGATTTCGGATATTTTCGGTTTGAAATTTAGAAAAATTTAAAGCTACAAAGTTGTAGAGAATTCGATTTCAGGCAGAATGGACATAATATTCATATTTTTCTGATAAACGTGCTATTTTCTATGAATTATTGAAGTTTTAAAAAATAAAATAATTTTTTTTAATTTATGGGTGGGACCCACTTTTTAGTTGGTGTGGATTATACATGTGGGCTGCTATTTTTATTCAAAGTTGGCTGATCTTGATTTTGAACAAAGCATGCGTACGAAATTTTGAATAATAATAATAATAATTTATTATTTAGTCTCTTATGGTGTTCTAGCATTTTCCTATAAATAGATACTTATGTTAGAATTAAAAATCACACTAGAAACAAGTTTTCTTTCTCTCTAGATTATCGAGCGTATTTTTGTGAGTATTTATATACTTTGAGAGTTGCTGTTCGGTACAAGCTTTCGTCGATTTTATATCCGAAATATAGTCAGAAGTACGGTTATTTTGAGGTAAGGAATGTTATTTTCTTCTCAAATGATATTATTTTCTTCAATATCATTATGTCAAAATATTGGTAAACTTTTTAATCAAATTTGAAAATTTTTGTGTCGGAATTACTATTCATGTATACGGCACTATTCACGTATACGACACTATTCACCGAAAAATAAAAATTTTCCTTTTTGTCCAAGATGTCTATTTTGGCTACTATCTTTGATTGTATTCATGTTTTGATCGTTATTTTTGAATTCTGCTTCAAAATCGGTTATTATGAAGTATTATTGATCTTGGATAAACTGTTTTACGAATCCCTAATATTTGTCCTTCTATCTCACTGGATTCGTTCTTAAAAATATTTTTCATCATTCTCAGTCCTTAATGATGATATTATTGAATATCTTTGCCCTGTAGTGCAAAGATGAATGATTAACTGATAAATATCTTTGGCCCATAGTGCAAAGATGAACAGGTGTTGAGATGAATATGACCGTCTGGTGATACAAATGAATATCTTTGGCCTGTAGTGCAAAGATGAATATTTTATTAAAGATGTATTTTGATTGTTGTTACAGGGATAAAATATTGATGATGAACTTATAAATCTTAGAAGATAGTAGAATTCATTCTTTATGTGACTCTTCTAATGGATTATTATTTTCACTGCAGTTGTTGATCTAAAATTTGTTGTCTATTGTATTCTATCAGATTTTTTCTTGTTGAAGACTAACGATAATTTGTTGTATATTATCTTAGTCGTAATGTTCTTTACTGGGTTAGTTGAGCTCACCCTTTTCCTTTTTGTTCCATTTTTCTTCTCAGGAGGTGAGAACATAGCAGGATCGAGTGAGGGTATGGAGTGATGGTTCTAGGAAGATGTTTTAGCTGTCCTCACTATTTATGTAAAATAGTGTATGAATAATTGTAATGAGAACTTATTTGGGTGTTGATATTGTCTAGAAGGTAATATTTATATTTAAACTCACAGTTGTGTTGTCGTATTTTTACACGATATTTGTATTATTGAAGTTGTAGTTTGCTTTTTGTACCATGTATTTGACGACTCAGAATGGGTGTTGTATACCTATTTTGGGGGCGTTACAATATATATATATATATATATATATATATATATATATATATATATATATATATGAGCAATTATCCATATCATCTATTTATTAAAATAAAAGATTGTGATTTAAAAAGTCTCCTCACCATCCGCTACCGATTCTGGTGGCTTTAAAATTAATTTCGGCCGATTATGCCCCCACTCACTAGTCAAGGCTGTAAAGGAATTGAAAAAAAAAATTACAATCCGTTAGTGGTCAGGCACTTTTCCAAGCATAAAAATGATATTTTCAAGCATAAAAAAGAGCACACACTTTCCAAGTATAAAAATGATATCAACCCCATGTCCAAATAGGCTTCCAACCTTGTAAATAAAAGCATTCCTTATACGAGGCTCCCCCTAGACTCATATTTCTACAATTGAATTATAATATTCAAGTCTACAAAAAATAGGATGAGGAAAAGAAATACTATAGAAATCTTGAATTATTTTTTGGTCAGTTTTTTTTATTGTTCAATATTATATGAAATTGCCTAACAATGCATGAGTCTAGGAAATGTTTTTATTTACACGGTTGGAAGCTTTCTTGGATATTATGCTTGGAAAGTGTCTGCTCCTTTTTTTAGCTTGGAAAGAAAGTGCTTGCTCCAAGTCTAGTTTATGGTTTGTTTCTGTCATCCGCTAGTTATACTACCGAAGTGTAATTTTTTTTCAAATTAATTTTAAAGCAATCTGTCAGAATCAGTAGCGGATGGTGGGGAGACTTTTTAAATCCCAGTCCTTTAATTTGTAATGGACGGATAGATGTTATATGTCATATTTTGATCCATAGCAAATAGATACTATAAATCATTGTCATATATATATAAGAGGATGGATCTAAATTAATCATACATAGCTAAAAGCCAAATTGATTTGTACGATGATGCTAAAAGTAGTAGTAAAATTTGGTCCCGTCCCAACCTAGCTATGACACTGCTGTCACTGCATGGGTTGATTCCAAAGAATGGTTGATATTGATGTGCGTAATGCTACTCCAACTAGCAAACTTCTTCGGGAGTAAATTTGGACTGATTTATTATCTGTAACTATGTATGTATACAAGTGATCCTACTATATATGTATAAGCAAGCTTCTCCTACACCTGTATGATTTTTAATTTGAACTAATTATGTATAATTTGTACTGTAAATATTACGGTTGCTGATTGGATTATGTTCTTATTGCTACAAAATGTATGGCCGGCCTTGTGTTCATGGGGTGATTAATATGATCTTGTTGATTTGTACTATAGCATTTTCCTAGCCTAGATTAACATTCTTGGTTGCATGTCTGAATGTAACCAAACCAAACATGCACTTTGAATGCTAAAAAATAAATAAATAAAACATTATTACATTAATGTGCAAATATTAGTAGGTCTGCACTGCACTTGGAGTGCATCACTGAACTCAAGGCATATATACCTACATGGGCTGTCCATTGGCTCTCAAGTGGAACTCAAACCTGGGTGTGTGTGCCAAATACGTACTGACATTGTTGAGGGGACAAATAAATCCTATGGTATGTTAATTAGTTTTGATATGCGTGACATAACTTATCCTCAACCCCTGTCCAATTTTCATATTTCCAATAAAATAACGGTCATCGTTTTTCTCCTATAAAGTGTCTCATCTCATACAGTTACTCCCAAATTTCACAGGATTCCCTCTTGATATTTTCACTCAAAATTTATCAATGGATGACTCGAAAAATCAAGAAAATTCTCCTCCTGGAATTGATGAATTTCTGGGTATCGAATTCAAAAAGAACTTGAAATCGCATAACTTCTTCACTGACTTGGTGAAATCTTCTTTACTTGAGGGAGCTGACAAAGTGTTCATGGCTCGAAAATCGCCTATAGCATTGCTTCATTTTGATTCCGAGCCTTGTAAGGTTATTGATAAATGTTCTGACAATAACTTGTGCCCAGAACAAAAAAATTATGGTACATCTGAATGCAAAACTGATGATTATATTGATGTCTCAAAGGTGGTAAATAGTCCATCAGCAGGGGGATATAATGAATTCCCTTTGAACTTCATAACCCCTTTCGCAATAATTCTTCTCAAACTGGTTGGTTTTCAAATGAATCTTTTTGTGGCATTTTTCTTGTTCCCAATTCGATTATCCTACTTCTCAATAATGTTGGCGCTGTTCCCATTTCAAAATCTATCTCGAATTCGAGCGAGAAAGATCCTGGGAATGTGGGTTGGTTTTTTTATATGTAACAAGTTCAAGGCACAAAAACGTGTAGTGAATTTGGCTATAAGGTTTGGTTGGGCACTTTTCTGGTCAATCTATGTTTGGTTCTTGTTGGTTGGATTGCTTGTCTCGGGTTTTATAATAGGCGGCCTGACGATGAGACGCCTACTTGAGGAGCCGATTCAGAGGACAGAGACCTTGAATTTCGACTACACGAGGGCTAGTCCGGTTGCTTTTGTGCCAATTATGTCCCCTATTAATGGAGTACTTGGCCATTTTTCTGGTTTGGTGTCTAAGGAAAATGTGGTGGCTGCAGCAGATCATCAGGATTATAAACGTGTTATTCCTTACAATCACAAAGTGCAGCTCTCTGTGTCTTTAACACTGCCTGAATCTGAATATAACAGGAAACTTGGTGTCTTCCAGGTATGTGTTATATGCCATCCTGATTTCAAAACGGACAGTACTCTATAGAAATAAATTTTATTACGACTTATTTACAATCAAAGATTGTAAATAAGTCGGTAATAAAGTTAACAAGTCAAAGTGAGACTCTGCAAATTAAATTATTATGATTAACAAGTTATTTTAGTGCATGCAGGTTAGAGTAGAATTCCTATCCACTACTGGAAAAGTAACCGCAAGTTCAAGCTACCCATGCATGCTGAAATTTAAAAGCCAATCCATTCGTTTCGCAGAGACGGCCTTCAAAAGCATTCCTCTGATTGACCGATTTCAATCAGAAGTGCAGATTCTGAACATTAAAATCTCCGATTTTACAGAAGGGTTCGTGCCAACTGCATGCTTAAGGGTGATTCTTGAACAAAGAGCAGAATATTATAAAGCTGCTGGTGCAGGAATACCACAACTTTATTCTGCGTCGCTGGCTCTTGAATCCGAGTTGCCTCATCTTAAGAGGATTGTTTGGTTATGGAGGAGAACCATTTTCGTGTGGATTAGCATAATGTCGTTTTTTATGGAGCTGCTGGTGGTTTTAATCTTTTGTAGTAATTCTTCCAAGGGGAAGATCACTAGTACTTATTGGTGGTAATAAGAAGAATGTTGAGCAAAATAATCTCTCTTGGTAAAAACAAATTAAGCAACTTATTTAAGAGGATGGGTGGGTTGATTAGTGGGGGAGGAGTCGAATAAATTTGACATTGATTAATAATTAATGTGTTATGTAATTGTATTTGGTGTGGAGCTTTAGTGTTTGTGTTCCATACTGAGTATGAAGGATTAATTGTGAGAAGTAACCATGGAAATGTTTGCAATAAAGAGGTTAAGCTTCTTTTTACTTGAGAGAAAAATTCTGCATTAATTTAAAAATGAAAGTCATTTAATTCTTTCAAAAGTTAAATGCACTTTGTATCCCCCAAATTTATCCTATTTATTACATTGCATCATATACTTCAAAATATGACACATAAACCGACACATAACAATCCAAAATCTATATGTATCGATTTACTAAAAGTGCAGAATGCAAAATATGATAAACATATAAAGTGTAATGTTCAAAATATGATAAACTTCTTTTAAATGATATAGGTATGGCTTAGCTAGGGTCAACAACACTTTATGATAATCACCCTTTCAAAAATATAAAGAGTAACAGAAATTGAACTTTTTGTGTTCAATTTTTGAGAAATTTTACGATTTCAAACTTTGAAACATTTATTTGTTGTTTTCAAAGAGATTTTTTAGAACTTTATACACACAAAAAATCATGCATTCATGGCAAGGCTAATCATCTCAAAAGTATGAATGGTAAAACTTACTATGACCCTTGCAAATATCAAATCAAAGAAAATGATAGTATCTATTTGAATTAGAAAAACCTTGCCATTCTGAAAACAGGAATAAGAAAACGTCTAAAAAGTGCTAAGCAAAAGAAACAGCAAAATTTGATTAGATTGGAGTACTGGCCCCCGGTAATCTTTCTTTCCTATTGGATATATCGTATTTGGACATCATATAGTGTCACAAGCTTGCTTAGAAGCAAAGGTTCAATTTACAGAGAAAGACCTCGCGTTCTTGTGGAATAGGTCCACTCGGTGGCACCTGCAAGTGCAAGACTCCAGAGCCCACATACATTTCACTCTTAACTCAGTATATTCACATGAACTATGTTACTATATACAACTAGTTGAACATCATGGTTGAAAAGATCAAAATTCTATACCGCTGCTTAATTGAACAGAGAACGAAGGTCGACCAACACTGCCAAGAGGAGTTTCAACTCTCACAACTACACCTGAGGTCCCGACATTCCCGTTCCACTTGGACCTGCCAATCTACATTGGGGTAATAAAGTGCACATGTCAAAAACCTGAAACACGTCTCCATACTAAAATTTTTAAGGAGTGGCAAGAAGAGTGAGCCAAATGGAAACAAATTGAGAGAAGTACAATATCAAGTCCGACCAAATCTACAATTGAAAGTTCTACATTATCATTTGTTTGTCTTATCTAGTTTAACATCAAATCTACAAGGAAGATTACACCTGGAAATACATGTACAACATCCAGGAAGACCTTTACAGGTGTTCTATTTGTGTACAAGAGAGGGACCTTTGTCATATAATTGGAGTACAAAACCGGAAGACGTTAAAATAAGATTATGTTTTGAATTTGTTTAAAAGGCATCAATATTTTACTAGTGTAAATCTATATATTCAGCTAGCGCGTGAAATTCTTTAAAAAAATTAAAGTACTCCCAGTATAATCAACTTTTTTGTGTTTGTGTCAGGGAATATAAGACACCAATAAATAATTGTCTAGTATATCTTTAAAATATTTTTATATTGCTAATATTTGTGTTATATTTTCAACTACATATATAATATTAGACATCACATATAAATGGGTTTTCTACGCGGCTTAGATTTTGGAACAAACACTCGACAAAAACCCACAGATCAAAGCTAATTTGCAAATATACAGCACAATATTTAATATCCCCTGGTTAAAATGTATGCAAGACTTTTTGGTATTATGTAATTCTTCCTTCTTCTGACACATTTAGTCATTTATTAAACATTTACTACTACTCAGTTAACTAAACATAGAAATCTGAAAATTTATCCAATATTCCAATGTAAAGCCTGGTAGTTGTTAAGAGTTCTGAGAAAATCAGGCAGTAAATATTGAATATGTAATATCAATATGTAAATATTTTACTGGAAAAGAAGAGTAGTGTTCTAAAAATCGCTAGGCGGACCTAGGCGGCGGAAGGGGAGCCTAGTGCGTAGGCAATGCCTAAACATTTTCTGACACATACTAGGCGCTTTTAATTATTTTATTTTTTTATTGTACATACTTGTTATACTATACAAAAACATATAGTAGATATCATTTTTAAAATTTTATATAAAAAATTACCTAAAAAAAATCTTTTAAGGCTTAAGCTGCCTAGCAAATTCATTTTAATTATTGCAGAACTTCAAAGTAGAAGTCTGATTCTGTCCAAGTGCCCAGCCAAATCGAGACAATAGAGGATCGCCTAGCATCTAGCGCCTAGGCGAGGATTTTTAGAACGAAGATGCTGCTTGTAAAAGAGCAACTTCTAATATACCATGGTTACCAGAAGGCAAAATCAAAGCCCATCGAATGGGGATTCAAGGCCCCAAAATACACTTAAATGAAGTGGAGACTAACTTAAACGTAGACTAGAGCCAGCTTAAAGAAACTTTCTCAAGTATAAAGTTTAAACTATATCAGCAAATAGAGATCTAGATTCCAATAAACAAAGAAAAAATTCCACCAATGCAGAAATACTTACAGATATTGATGCAAATGCAGAAGCATGCGTCACTAAAGCACAACCGCAGATAAGACTTAGTTCCTCCTTAACAGAATGTATAAGTTCCGCCCGCACCCCAGGATTACTTCCGCCAATTGTGGGGCAAAAGCTGATTAGGACAAGGGAAAGACAAAGAGGTATAGGTAAACAAAGTAAAGTTATTGAGCTGGAGAAAGAAAACAAGTTAATAATCTATGATACTTCACAACTGCTGGAATATTAACCAACTCTGGTACAGAAAAAATGTCAGTTCTACTAATGGCTATTGAGAATAACGCATTATATCCCAAGGAAAAATGATATAGCATTATTTCCAAAATAAATTTTTTTTAAAAAATGATGTTACCTGAATTGTAAGGTTGGCCTCATCATAAGACCAGATCTTTTCCAAGCTAAAGCTTGGTCAAGACTCAATGTTAATGATTTGTCAGGCCATTGTACTGTTGGCGTGACACGTGTTCCCCGTTTATTCTGCACAGATATCTAAATTTTAGACTTTACAACCCTTACATGAAGGACTTACTTGAGGACTGATATGAATATGGAAAAAAAAGGGAAGAAAGGGAAGAAATTTTGATGAAAAACACTGCAGGCCGTGTTTGGTGTTTCCAGCTTACCTTGCGCGAGTAACTGAACATCATCTCTCCTGGATATCGACCCTGAGCTTGAAGCAGACCCCCACAAAAAGGTAGAAAAGCACTGGTGGATAAGCCATCACCAGAAACATAGGTTAATTGACCATTTGGAAACTGCAAATCCAGAAACGACTGTGGGAAGGGAGAAGAAATGTTAGAAGTCCGCCTTTAAAAAGTTCAAACTATCCCTTGAAAACAAGAAGTTTGCTATCATTACACACAAACTTTAAGTAGCCAAAACACAGCATTCACAAAATATTCATGCAAGATGAAACAATATCAGTAAGTAGTGATGATTCAAATTGGACATATAATCTTTCATTCAAAGATGTATTGGAGACATGAAGGAGAGGCGAAAGAGAGATTTTCGCATCATCTATGAATGGAAAAGGGCAAAATGGGACTCTTGTGCCCATCCATCATCTCCGTTGAGGCCTCGTTGCCACTTAGACATATAGCCTTCAAAACTGATGAAAGTTCCTACATGACAGTATCTGAGCCTTGTCTTCCTGGGATACAAGTTCTACATTTTCATCTTTAACGAACTTCATCATGTGACCTAAAGTGTTCAAAGTCAAGCTGCATGCATACATCAATAAATGCACATGTCTTGCATCTATGAAGCACCGATTTGGACACGGCACCCGACTCGATACACGAGATACGACATTTTCCAAAAGAAACAGGATCCGAAACGTCGGCGACATGTTCATTTATATATATATATATATATAATAATAATATAAATGTATTTTTTACAATAAATTTTTTTAATTATTAAGCTATTCACATATATTATATATGTAATAAAATTAATGTTAACACAAATTTATAACATACCCAATTACATAATTTTACTCCTTACATAGTTTTATGCAGCCAATCACATATATCACATATCAAATTTATGCAGCCAGTAACCCACAGCCAAAGACTCAAACAAAAAAGGCAAAAAGGAGCAGCCGGGAAAAAGAGAGGAGCATATTGGGCGGTATATATATTAAAGCAAAACAAAAACAAAAAATGGAGAGAGAAACTCAAACTGAAAAAAAAAAGGAAAAGACATCTTTTCTAGGGGTTGAGGTCATAGCAGCCAAGAAAGGAGAGGAGAGAGGAGTTTGGAGCAGGCGAGATGAGCCGCGAGAAAAGAGCCATGAAGTCGCTGCGAAGTCACCGTGAAGTCGTCACGAGAAGAGAAGTCGGCTGAAATGTTTGGTTTGCGATGCGATTGTTAATGAATTAGGTTTAGAAGGTACAAATTGGGTACTTTCAATAAACTTTTATCTTCTAATTCAAGTACTATTTTTTTTTAAAAAATTTACTCTGGGCGTGTCCTGATTGTGTCGGAGCCTTACAAAAAAAAGAGAGGAAATTCACGAACCCGTGTCGCGGACATGTCAGAACGAATTCGTGTCCGACTCGTGTCTACCACCAATTCGTGGCCTTCCTAGACGCGTCCGTGCTTCATAGCCATGCATAAATCCATACATGCATGCATATGTATATATATACACATCCGTTACACATTGGTGATGGCCATACCAAGTTACAAACAGAAGAGAAAAGGATGGCTTAGTAAATAATAGAACCTTTCTGGTTGAAGCAAATATTTTTTAGAAAGAGAAAACGCCACCAACCTGCATTTAAGAGAGAAAACAACAACAATCTGATGTATGACTATTCCGTTTTTAGTTATACAATAATAGACAGAAACAACACCTAATGTTGCAAACTAACATTTTACATCAAAAAATTACACTTTCCTCACTCTCCCAACCATCTCCTTCCCCCTGACATGGGCTTTTTTTCACCATGACTGTGAAACATAAAATCCGTCACAAAAATTTAATAATAATAATATGATTGCAATGAGGCACTAATACATAACACTACAACCAATTAGTAAGTGGTTAGCAAAACCTCCAATAATAATGATACATATAGGTTTACATATGGCAAGTCACCTCTGAATACTCACATTTACAAGCTAATGCAAGTACAAAATGGTGTGATAAATTTTAAAAGAAAAACTATCAAAACAGCAGAGTATGATAGATGAAAAGAAATTGTCAGAATATGATATAAATTATATTTCTCGCACACATGTATCGAGCTTACACATGCTAATGGATTGAGACAAATCATCGACATCAACAGCCACCTCCTATGCTTTGACCATACAGCTGGACAAAGAGAATGCATTCCGTTCTGCCAGTTATCAAATAATAAATTACATACATATCACTGTTGGGATTAACATCTAGAAAATAAATATAATCATCAAGTTAAAAGAATTCAAACTACAGTATATAAAAACTGCAAAAAAATGCATAGCTTTTATAAGTGGCTCTCACTCTATACATACATAAATTATATATATCAAGGACTACCAACCGGGCCGGTTTTCTTCAATTGGAAAATATTACTATAATAGCTCAAACCCTCACTAATATAACTATGTATCTTCAAATTCCTTGATTATTTTCCTTGAAATTTTAATCAATCCTCCTAATTACTGGTTCTTTGAATTTGTTCATTTTGAAGCCTTTTATAATCTGCATCACAGCATGTTGTATAACAGCATAAGATAGCTCAAGGAAGCACTTAAGGGCCCTAGCGTTCAGCAGTATCATCAAATATTGGTTTAGAGGTCATCAACCATGAACAGGAAGCATCTTTTCTTTATCTTCCTTTAAAAGGAACACGACAAGTGCCAGGAAGTGTCTTTAATCATATCATTTCAATACTTGGCTGCAAGAAAAGCTATGAAGAAATCTATGCCTATAATGTATTGAAACTAGCAATTATGATCAATAGAAATTAGAATGCATATGAAACAATGTACGTTAACTATGACATTTTTGCAGGTAGCTCACATTAGATAAACGAGAAAGTGATAATACCTTCCTATCATATCCATACCAAAGCAAATGTTGTTTTGACAAATGAACTGGCAAAAGAAGAGTAGCATCACGAACAAATAGTACTGGTCCAAGCTGAAGAAGAAAGAGGGAGGAATTCTCATTTCCTGAAGTCGAACTACCATGTGATGCTTCGACCCTCCACAAATCTCCTCTCGCAACCAATGAACTTTCTACATCACGCCTTCTACTATCATATGTTGATGTAACATTCAGGGTCCCCTGCATTCAGAAAAAATGGACTTATAAATGACATCAAACAAATAGACTTTTCCACAAATAACAATCAGCAGTAGCAGTTTACTTAAAAACTCACATTATAACTTTGCCAAGACTTCTCAAGAAAAGACAAATGTTAAATCATATAAAAATATTAGGGAAAAAGCTGTCATCTTTCATCCTTCAAAATATCAAGAATATTTACGAAGTAATCATAAGAGAAAATCTAAAACTATCAATTAGAAACTCTAATATATAAAAGAGGAGTATAGAAAATGCCTACTAATAACTAATGTAGCCAAATGATAACATGGTGTAATCTAGTTGAAAATCTTGTCGAGACACTATGCTTAGAAACAACTCAACTAGTTTTAACTATATCTCAGCTAGTTTTAATCATTTCTCAACTAGTTTTAACTATATTTTTTTAGAAATCTATTATGAATGAACGTATTTCGTAACTAAGCTATTCGAAAAAATCACTCCTACCGTATCCCGTAATCCATGAAAAGTGACTTCGTTCCACCTACTGCATCAGACCATGATCTAGTAACATTGTCTATGCTAGTGGGTCACATAAAAACCCAGACCATTTATATCTCAGGCATGATTGCTGAGTGCCAATCCAGTTTTTTCAGTTAGAAAAATATCACCTCATATTATGTTTGCATATCAACATCTTAAATGTTGTACATAATTTTATAACTGTCACTAACTAATATAATTAAGTTCAGTTGGCCAATAATGCATAGAATCAGGCAATATACCTGTGATGGTCTCCCAAAATTTCCAGAAGTTTTCAAATTAAACACTGAAATCTCCTCCTCCAGTGTCCCATCTGAATTTGCATCATTTTCAGTAAACCCGAAATCCCGAAAACGCTTTGCCAGCGAACCTAAATCCTCTTGAACCTCCATCGTAATACCCAAATCCGGTCTTTGAGTATTCACATCTGCCCGCAATGAAGCCCCTGCACTGTCATCCTTTTTAAACGGCAGCTGCAACACCCTAAAAACCTGCTGTACCACACCATTCAAAGACGCCCCAAAGTCTGCCCCAGCTTGCCCTAATCTATTCCCAATGTCAAAAATTCCCAAAACCCCATTAATTCCAGAATAGTAATCAGTAGCAATACCAAAATCTTTCTTTACAAAATTTTGCGTAGGAAATTCAACGTCGAAAAACTTTGGCGGCTGAGGATTAGGCCATGAAAACGATGGAGGAGTGATGTGAGATTGAATCAAACCCGTGAATCCTTGAGCTAGACGGTCTGCAAAATCCAGGCCGTGCCGTTGAACTTCTTCCCAGGCTTCAAATGATCTCTCCACGGACATTTTTGCAGTAATATTGACCTTACTTTTCAAGTATCCACCAAAAAAACATAGAATGAACTTTAAGAAATTTAGGGATCGATACGAGGCTCCTAAGCGTAATCAAAGCTCAAAGCTTCAGAATTTCTAGGTATTTCAGAGCAGTAGATTTGAATATATTGAGCTGAAAAGTATTAAATTTAGGGGGTTTCTGGTGGTTGAAGCCGAATAACTGAAATTATGGTTTGGATTAAGATTTTTACAGAGGAATAGGTGTAGAAAATTAGGGATTTGGAAGTAAATTAGTTGTAGATAAGAGCACGAACACAACTGATTTTTGTGATAGATGTCTTGGGGTTGCACAAACGCGCACACGATATTTGTCCCTAGCTTTCAAAGAAAGCGACTTCAACTGGGCCATCCTTGTCACTAAGCCCAGCCCAGCCCAGCCCATCGGGTTGACGAGGTCATGGTTGTGGACCCAATATATACTAGTACTGTATCATCTGTCATTGACTCCAAATTAAAAAGGAAAAAAAAAACTTTTAATTGTTCTTTTGCAAAAAAATGGCCATAATTCGAGATTTAATTTTGTTATCTATACCTGGAGGTCCTCTTTCTCTCCCCTCTAAATTCGCCACAGACTCTTATATTTAATAGATTATGTGATAATATATGTTTTTTTAAAAAATAAATTAAAAAAAATAAATATATATATATATAACAACGAAATTAAATTGTGATCTAAAATATAAAATAAAATAATAACCTGTACAATTTAAATCAAATATGATCTTTGACTCTTTCGTGCCTATATAACCATTTGTTTATTTTTTAAAATTTTAATTTTATGAACGTTTATTATATATGACAAAAAATTAGAAAAATTATGTTAATTATAAATATTAATATATAATATTCTCTTTATCTAACATTTTTTTTAAATAACATTAATTTTAATAAAAGAGTTCTATTACACTTGCCATTATATTTTTTGAAAATTAATAACTGCCGTATAAAATTCAATCTATTGATTATCGTAACCTTTGCTAAGGAATATTGATCCATCCGTTGACTCTATTCTTACTCTATCTGCAACTTCTTATCATCTGATGGGTTATTAGAAGCTGCTAATAATTCCTCTTCAATGGACGCCAAACTTCAATACCCTAGAATACAACTCGACGACTATGGCCACAATTTTTACACTCCATCGGTAAATAAATTGATTCCCTTTTTCGTATAAATACCTTTTGTTTCCCAATATGTAATTGTCGAGAAAGGAACAAGTTTTGAACTTTTTCAATTTGGGGGTCCATGGTACAGGGAAATTATGTGATTCAATTCAATTCTATTTAATTTATTTTTTTTCGTATTTGTGGTACTGATTTTCTGAAACCAAACGGGGATTTAAAATACATAAATTTGTGTATGCGTGTACATCTACACGTTTATATCTTTATATATGTGTTGTGATCAAGTTCTGTACTTTTTGTTTGGTTATTTTGAAGGGTTTTACTGTTGGGTTTATGAGTGCTAATTATGATTCTTTCATTAAGAAATTTATGGGATATGTTATTTGGAAATCGGAACAAAAGGAATTTAATATAGCCTAAATATTTCTGCAGAAAGGTATTGGAGTAATTAGGTCTGTGCATATGTTTTGGATGGAATAGTTGAATATTTGCTCATTGTTATAAATGAGCATAACAATTTCATTTTTTTTAACTTTATAAGTAGCAGAGGCCGATGCTTGAATAAGTTGTGGCATCGTTGTAGTTTTGAGAGTTTTCTTAAAGCACCCGTAGGAGACAACAAATGTTCTTTGTAGGAGACAAAGTATGAGAACGTGGTGAATATAGGAGTTAGGAGTTGCATGTGAAAGGAAATCTAAATTTCTCTTTGCACTCCAGAACTTATTAATACTGACTGAATTTAGATTATGTAAAATGTATTTCAGAAGTCAGAACTGTGTAAGTTCTGGTGGAACTAGAATGTCATTCAAAGTACAGACATGTAAATAAAGATCATAAAAATTTTGGTTTTATCATTTCTATGGTTTGTCTGTGTAAGTGTATTACAGAATCAATTATAGATTGGAAAGAAATCACTTGAAAGATTCCTATATAAATGTGGTAAATTTAGTTGACATATAGGGTCTGTAAAGTACAAGGGCGAAGATAGGGCTCAAAAACACACACATACACACATACATATATACACACACACATATGAGTATATATATATATATGTGTGTGTGAAGAACAAATTCGAGAAGCTTGATCATTGCAGTTAACATAGCAAGCTTCTCTATGTTGGATATGCTTATTATCTATTTCTCCAGCTATGTAGAATTCTTATTGGATATATAACTTATGTTTTAGTTTTACTTGCACACGACTCAATCAATTTGTACATATATCCTTTTCAATACATTTTGTTGTCAATTTCCAAGTTGTTGATTTAATTTGTCTTGTTTTGGGCCTTCGGCGTTCAGCTTACTGGAGACTTTGAAGAGCAGAAGAAAGACAGTAATTTAACAGATGATAGTAAGATTGTGGGCAAAGAAAAAACAAAACTGAGATATGATGTAGGTATGACATCTGATGGCACCAGCGTGGCAGCTGTAATTCACAATGATTCAGATGCTAACAATCAGAATCAAGGTGAGTATTTTCATTATGATCCCCCACTTTCTGAAGAAACTGGGGTTTGGATACCAGTTTCTGTCCCACCAATGTCAGAAAGTGAACGTAAAGAATGGAATAAAGGTCTCTGCTTGAATGGGGGTTACTTCCATGATGGTGACATGGGCTGGGATCAGTTTGGTGGAGAAGATAAGGAGATGACTATGTGGGATGTGGTTCTTGACATGTTATTTGTGGCCAGAGGAAAAGTTAGTGCTCTTACTTCTGGTGATATCCATGCATGCCAAATTTCATGGTTAACTAATCACCTTCTTCTTGAGCAAGCTTGGAAAGAGATGGCTCAAACCCTTTCGGAAGCTAATTTTGGCTGCGTAAAGGAAATCCTTGAAGCAGAGCCACCAAAATGGTTGGCCGACAGTGCTGCTTCTGCTTGTATGTTGTGTAATGTTCGTTTTCATCCAATCATGTGCTCCAGACATCACTGCCGGTTTTGTGGGGGGATTTTTTGCAATGAGTGTTCCAAAGGAAGGAGCTTGTTGCCTGCTAAGTTTCTGAAGGGGAATCCAGAACGTGTCTGTGATGTATGTTGTGTTCGTCTTGATTCAGTACAGTCATACTTAATGGACCAAGTAAGCCGTGCAGCACAGTTGCCAACCAGTGATTTGACAGACCTTAGTACATTGAGATCATGGCTTAATTTCCCTTGGGGTCAGTCTATGGAATATGAAATTTATAAAGCTACAAACACCATTCGGGGGTATAATAAGGTAACAAGTTTTTTTTCTCATATGTTATATGTGTTTAATGTTATATATAGCAAAAGATATGTAGTTTACAATTTGACCAATATGGCAGTTGATGGCCTTTTGTTTTTAATCACTATAAATTCCCTAAAGTGGTATGTTGAATAGTAGTTCAGGCTCAAACTTTTCAGAGAACCCCTAATATTTTCCATGGAGAAATTATTATAGCTTGAGTTATTTTTCCTTCCCCTTGGATGGGTATCATTGCAGCTTTAGTCAAATCTGGCTCAGCTACCTTTCTTGGTGTCGTCTAAGTACTTTCTCTTAATTTTTCGTTATAGCCTATAAGATACCTTTGACTTTGGATACTTGTCTTTTTGATGAAGTTTCTTGTTTAGAATTGATGAGCCTTTATACATATTTCCATTACTTAATATGTTTCACTTTAGGATTCCTTTTTCTTTTTTTTTTGAAAGTAAAATTGATGTTTCAGAAGTCAACATAAACTGTGTAAAATAAACTCATTGCGTAAGCAAGTACATAGTGCAAGTAAAATGGGGTCCATTTTGTTTTTAAGATACATTGTAAAAGTAGAGTTGTGGAAGAACCCAAGTAACACCAAGTATGTAATAATGGGAGTATGACTCAATCCCTAAGCTGGAAAGGCATAGTTGTGATTTTTGAAGTTTGCATGTGTCTCTTTCCTCTCTATGATTTATTATATCCAGTTGCATGCTGAAATGAATTTGATAACTGTTTATTTATATGTGCAATACTTGTATGGCTCATAACATTCCGGACTATCAATCTCAGGTTGGCTCTTTGACGCCTGAAAAGTTCATACCAGATGCTATACTAAAACAAGCAAAAGGTTTTGCAATTCTTACTATTGCAAAAGTTGGCATGATGGTGACCTACAACATCGGCACAGGACTAGTTGTTGTTCGTAGAGAAGATGGATTGTGGTCTCCACCATCTGCGATTTCTTCCTTCGGCATTGGTTGGGGAGCTCAGGTGAAATATGTTTAACTGTGGTGCTTTCTTCCACCTTGAGAATATTACAGGAATTGTTTCCTGCTTCATAGACATCTTAATTTTGGTCCTCTATTTCTTATCCTCTTACATTTCTAATTCTTCAATGGAACTGAGAAGACATTCTACCTCCTTCCTTTAGAAAAAGATAGAAAGTGCACTTACTATCTATAGCTGACAAGTTAATGTCCCGACTAGCAAATTTTCAGTTTCATTACATATTATTATTTTATTGTAGAAAATGAAGGCCTACAATATGTAGGCATATATTTAATCGGTTGCCAAACATAATACTGATGCATATCCATTATCCACATCTGATGTCTACACCAGTGTCCATGTAACATAGTTAGTACCTATAAAGAATGTGTACCAGATTTTGATTTGTGCTTGGCAACTATAAAATCGCTAGGGTATGATTTGTGATAGCTATGTATCCCACCCCTTTCCAAAAAAACTGATTATTTTGTACTTTACATAATTGCGTGGGTGACCCCTGAACACTGTTCATTTCCTTCCCCTGATAAGATTTTCACTATTAAACAGGTTGGTGGGGAAGTGACAGATTTCATAATTGTATTAAGAAATAATGATGCTGTCAGGACATTTGGTGGAAATGTTCACTTTTCAATTGGAACTGGTTTGAGCGCAGCTGTTGGCATTGTTGGAAGGGCTGCGGAAGCTGATATACGAGCTGGAGATGGTGGTTATGCTGCTTGTTATACTTACAGCTGTAGTAAAGGTACATCTTTATCCTGCAATAAACTAGAATGCTCTGAAGTTTAAGTCAGATATTCTCAATATACACTTTACTTCGTGTTGCTGGAGTTTATATGCTGCAGCATCTCCTCTTGTCATAGCAGTGATGATATTAAATAAATTTATCGTGTCATTTAGTCCACCTTCAAATTCTTACTTTCCTATTTACCTACTGATTTTTGCGATGGCTGGTTCTTCACCCTAAAAGGTATTATACTAGACATAAACAATAATTGTAGCAGACTTTTGTGAGCTTTAGATAGCCAAAGTGGCACTAACCCTTGTGGGCTACTTTGTATGTTCAACTTTGTTGTTCTTAGTTACTGATATTATTTGCACATATATCTAACACGTGTCGTTGCAATTCAAATTCCCAACTTTAACATTTTTTGCCTCCAGTTTGAGTATATATTTTATTATTGCATTGATTATTTGCTCACTTATGTTATATTCCCTTCTCATTTTTTTAGGAAATTTTTATTGCAATTTCCTGGTGCAGTTCTTATAGTTTACTTATTTAAGAGTGTTCTATGACTTTGGGCCTTTCGTCTTCATTTTTTTCTGTGTAGTTTGTGTAGTTGATGAAAGAGAGGCTTAATTAGCAGCTCATCTCCAATATTCCCATTTTTTGACATATTTTTTTTCATAAAAAATATATATAAAATTTCTACCCACTCAAATTTTTAAATAATAGAAAAATGAAAGAAAGAAAATGGTTAAAGGAACAAGAGTAAGACAAGTCTATCCAAATGCCTTCATCATCTGTACATATAGGTCAATGTTTTGCTATAACATTCCCTTACGAATCTCTCTGTTTTTTTATGGATTATCTCACTAAGCAAATAAAATTAACGTGTTTGATAATATGCTAAATAGGGTTCTGAAGGGAAAACATACAAATGGAGTCAACCAAGTCCTATCAAATAGGAGATACCTTACCATGTAATGTCTTTTTTCAGTTTAGACCATTGATTAAGTCAGTCATCCTCCAGTTACACTCATCTAATGATTATTTTAAAATCCTACTTCTACAGTTGTGTTTAGATTTTGTCATACCCTTGATCAAAGATTTTATTAAATGGTGTATACCGAGTTATTTTTGCCATGCGTATTATCTATATGGAAGCCAACTGATTTGGCCATTGGATTATTCGCCGCATTAGAAAAAGGAAATTGTTAAATCCACAACAGAAAATGTTATTTTCACAACAAAAGTGTCGCTATAGATTTTATAGCGACGGTTTTCACCAACGCTATACATCTAGAGCAACACTTTTGTTGTGGAAATAGTAAAAAGTGTCGTGGATTTAACAATTACCTAGAAAAACTCTGATGGATTTACGTAATTGTAGTCCAGTCTAAGGTATAGGATGTACCAACTCAGGGTCTTGAACATTGCAACTTCTGAAATAAATTGTAAGATGAATGGTCTTCTATTCTGTCATGGGATGACATGATTTATTGTGATTCCAATGGATGATTTGACAACAACATAATTGATTTGTAGGTGCATTTGTTGGGTGCTCACTTGAAGGGAGTATCGTGAAAACCCGTATGCAAGAAAATTCCAGATTCTATGGTAGATCGTCTATTAAAACGTCGGACATCCTTCTTGGATCATTGCCACGGCCTCCTGCAGCTGCAATTCTCTATCATGCATTGGCAGATTTGTATAAGAAACACGGGAGGTGATTGTTAAGGGTTTGTGTTGACAAGATATCTACTTCCTTCAAAAGTATCTTATCAGGTGAAGTATATAAGGTTCTTTGGTCATGTTTTCCAATTTATCCTCTTTGTTCAAGATCAAGCCATTGGTTCCCAAATGGTTGTACAGCACATAGAAAAACCAAATAGGGTCTAGGTGTTAAAAATATTCATTGTGGTGGAAATATTGGAACTTTCAACTGTATATAATTCATATTCAAACAATTAAAATTCTTTACTGGGAAAAAAGGTTATTTGTTCAAATGATGAACTCTCGACTGGTTGCCTGTTATTTTGGTATTGTATGAATCTCTGTCCCACTTTACACAAAGACAAACTATTTCTTCATTTATTTTTCTCTTCCCCCAAAAGGTTATTATACTAAAATTTATATGGATTGCCAATATGGGCATAAATTAAGTTCTTTTTGAAATTTGTAACCTTTAGTTTAATTTTGTTAGCTTGGAGAAAGAGATCTCGCTCCAAATAGTAGATTAAGGATCCTGCAAGTTAAATGCCTAATTTTTTTTACAATGCCTAATTTGATGCCTCTATAGCCCCTCCGCTTAAGAATATGAACTTCCATGAGGCCTATGCCTCTAATAGCCGCGACTAATAGTAGTGGATAGTGGATGTCAATTAAACTTTGTGGAAACAAGAATAGATGGAAGTGAGCCGATACAGGTAAAAGAAAAGAACAAATTTAGCAGCGATAAGTTTGTTTGTTTAATTTTATGCTTAATAATTAATATGCAATTTCTAAAGACTCTAAAACATAACCTTTTTTAATAGTATAAAAGTTTAGATTAAATTAGGAGGGAGGGAGGGAGGGAGGGAGGGAGGGTGGGGAATTAAATTTTTTTTCTTAATCGTGTCCTAGCTAGGCAAAAACATACTTGTTACAAATAAACTAGTTAAGGCACTCAACTAAATTCTCACCATTATGAACTAATAAATCTTACAATAAGTGATGATAATTTATGATACTCATCATTATATGGACTAGAATCAAATAGAATAGCCCACTCATTGTAGTATACGTATCACCAGCATTTGCCAAATTAGAAAGGGTCCATATACTGCACGGCAGCAGGGATTTGCAGCATTTCATATCATTTGAGTAGCACTTGACCTAACTTTAATTAGTAGCACATTGACTGATAAGAAAAAAGTAAAAAAGAAACAACCCTACGACCAACACCTTTCAAAACATTCGGTGGCAAAGTTATAAGTAGTGGATTGGTCCACCACCCTCTTGTCTACTTGTCCGTCTTAAAATGCCATATTTTTGTCCTCACCATTAACTCTAATAAATTCTATAAAGCAATGACAGTGCATCTATGTTGATGATAAATAGAAAGCCGTAAAGATTGCAATGATACTCGCCTCCTAAGATATCATGCACATATCATTCTCATGTCAAAGATATACATGAAGTCGACAAGTCCATTTTATATGAACTCAACAATCTTCAAGTCATTTCACGTTTTTTTTTTCGACAGTAAATAAGATGGGGGCAGCCTGTCTGTGCTCATTTAAACCTTCAAGAAAATTTAAACTAGTAGATTTGAGCGATTGTAAAACCACCCTAAATATCGTAGCTCCATATATTGTTAAGAAGACAATTTATGCAGAACATAGAGAAAAAGGGAAGGATTAACTTCCCAGACTACTCAAGATCCATTTCTATTCTATTTGTGGAACAGCATACCATGCTTGATATCAAGGAACCAGTGATCTTCACTCTAGTGTCCCTTCTTACCTGCAATATAAAGCGAATCAAGTGATCAAGAAAACAACACAATATTCAAATTTTACCTGCAATATAAAGCGAATCAAGTGATCAAGAAAAGAACACAATATTCAATTTCTAATTAAACGTTCGTTGCCAAAACCCCACCTGGTCCGTGAGCTCCCAAGAGTGAGTTCTAGATCATCTGAAACGATCTCCTCATGGATCCTCTCTCCTTCCCATGGCTTCACTAGCCTCTTCGTGTTGTTTCCAAATGCAAATTCATCTGATATCACTTCAGCAATTGGAATATCAGCATTCTGATCAAAGCCAGCTGGAATAGCCGGAGAGCAAGTCCCACTTTGTCCAGGTGTCCACATGCGAGAACCACCACCTGCTTGGGCCTCTTCCATGAATCCAAATGGATTTGGCAAGACGAGGCTAAATGTTGGAGAAGTTGGGCCACTTTGTGGAATTCGAATGCCTGCAAACCATTCTGAATCAGGAAGGATCTTTCGGCCAGGGCTTGGTGGGGTAGAAGATGCATGGAAAGTGTAGTGAGGTGCATTCCATCTGGAGTTAGTTATAAGTCGAGGGGTTCGAGCAGTTGGCGAGCTCGTAGGAGGGGTGACCGGAGCACTGATGGAGCCGGTATGGATATAGAGATGCTGAAACTTGGAGGAAGAGGCTGATGAGGATGAAGAGGAGAGGTTTTTGAGCCATGGGATGAGGGAATTGCCATCTACATTGGCATTAGCAGCATAAGAGGAAGAGGCTGGGCTAGGGAAGGAAGAGGACCCAGGACTGGGGTTGTATGAAGCGCAGGGGCTTGGTTGATAAGATGAGCATGGGCTCGCTGATGCAGATCCCATAATGTCCATGTGCTCCACGGGCTTGCATCCCTGAAAATTTTTGGCAGGCATTTAAGCATTATGAAAGCATTCACTGGAATTTCAATGGACAGACAATTTGACTGCCAATCTCACACCTACCAGAAAATGACAATTTTTCGGAAGCTCTTATAACTATCAGACTTGCTTCTGCAGAAATTATATCCCTATAACTTTTGCTTATGCTACAAGTACAACCAAAGTTTAGCTTAACTGTATATTATAAGATACCGATACTTCCCTTAAAAGTCCTCTGTAATACATTTCCATTTGAATATGGAAATTACACTGTTCCACACAAGATGATAAATTAAAGAAGTAAATACCTATTCTAGTACTGCAGTCTCTATGTTCATTTTTTAAACATTTAACTTGTCATCATACATAAACACGGCAATTCCAAAATAAGGTTGTTCCGACCTTACTTTGGGTAATACTACTGTGTAATTTTCTACATTGGCCATCTTTACAATTTTAATGAACAGTGAGGACATAATTTCGATATACTGCGCCACAATGTATAGCAAAATACATGTTTCAACTATTAGAACGTTATTTGGTTTTGTTTGCTTTGACAATAGCTCGGCTCATCTTGTCATTTTGAACTACATACTTTTACTAGTCCTATTTGCAATCACTCCAGAATGATCAGTAATCTCATAAATTCTGACTGGCTCATCAGTGTTTGAACTCTGAAGATAAACCCAAGCTTCGATAAGAGGTAATAAAATAAATTATAGAAGATGCCTAGCAGATAATATTTCACAGTTGCATACCACAAGTTGCTAGATGGTGAAGTTGTAATGTAAGATCTCCCCACAAGAGCAAGTAATTTTCCCAAATTGTTTTTCAAAAGAACCATAATAATTAAACTTACCCTTGTTTAATGAAAAAGTAATGAAAATACAAAAGGTGAAAGGGGGAAACTTGAGTAGCTGTCAGTGGCTTACTAATAGTATTCTCTCATCATAGCATGACATAAGGTGAACTATTATTATTGTCCTAGAACCAACTTGTTTGGTCCCCCACCAAACAACATATTTCCAAGAACTCTAAAATTTGATTTTTAATCATACCTTAACAAAGGTCAATTAGTCACTTAGTTTCAATCCCTGATACAATCCTGATCAGCAAGTTATTCACATGTAGCTAGTATTATATGGATCTTTATAACTTCACATAATCAGATTACATACAAAGAAAAGAAGCAAGTTTCACGTGGCAAAAGATCCTAACGTGGCAAGGATTTTGGGATTTTAGGAAAAAGATTTTGTTTCCTAAAATATTAGGCATATTCTATTAGCCTAATTTTTAGGGATTTATTTTCCAACTACTTATCAAATTCTATTGTAATTAGGATTTCTTTTAATTAGCATTTCTTTTCTAAATTGACTTCTATTAGGGTTATAGTTTATTCCTATTAGGATTTGAATTATTTTGAGTAGTATAAATAGAGGTCCAAGTTATGTAATCAAGACACATTAAACATTATTTTTTATTCAATATAATTGAGAGTTTATTCTCTACTTTTGGTTCTTTGAAAAATTCCTAAGAAATTAGTAGTTTCTTAGTTTTTTTCTTTGAGATTCAATTTTGACTTATCATACAACAATTCATAGTTGTGTGTGGCGTCTTCTACCGCATCAATCGTCGATTGTACCGAGATTACCGCTTCAATATAAGCGAGGGGTCAAGGTGTCGTTGGTGTCCATTCAACGCAGAATTCCTAACGCGAGCAATTGTACCAAGATTACCGTCTACATATAGGCGAGGGGTTAAGGTGTTGCAAGCAATTCACCCAACAACTGTGCTAGAAACGATCGGGGCGACGACCACCTCACGCAAGCGTGTCGTGGAGTCCATCATTTGGTATCAAAGCCAAGCCTTCTTCTAGCGAGTTACCTATCTTTAATTTTCTGCCGAAATATATATTGAAAAAAAAAAATTTAAAAAAAAATAATATAAAAAAAAAATCAAATTCTATTTCCATTTGCTAACCAAATTTGTAACACACCATCAAATCATTAAATTCCAACCAAGAGTTCATACCGTTCCATCATCATCAATTCTGAAACGGAGCTACAATTTACAAATCTGAAGCATACAAGAGGAGTACAAGGAAATCGATCGGTGATTTAATTTGTGATATTCTGATAGTCACACCATCAATAATTTTGTTTCGTGATAAGTACTTTTTGAATTGATTAGTAAAACCAAGAATTTTGCTAGGAGAATTCAAGAAGAACCTATTAGAGAGAATATTAGAGGTAAAAGGCAAGAGTGTAAGATTATTAGAGGGTAAAAGCCAAATTTGAGCGATACACGAGTGATTCATCATTATTTGAGCGAAACACGTAAGGGAGTATGTGAGAATTTTTTTTATCTACTAACCTTTGTTTTACAGCAAACATGTATGGCTACAATTATGAAAGTTATTATGGGTCTCGAAGGAATACTTTCCAAGGCAATATTGATACAGAGGCATATCTGAGATGGGAGAGAAAAATGGAGCGAGAATTTGACTCTCATGATTACTCTGAGAGGAGGAAGGTCAGACGTGCAGTTCAAGATTTCTCCGATCATATAATTATATGGTGGCAACTTCTCAAACAAAAATATGGGGAGCGTCCGTTCGAGACATGGGCAGAATTAAAATCAGCAATGAGAAAGCGGTTTGCTCCAGTAGAGCGTGACAGGAAGGAGGAATATACATCTCGAAGACATGTAGAGCAACCTTCAGGGCCATCTACAGTAGATAATAACAGGAGTGTTCGCACACAAGTAAACAAGGAAGATTATTGGATGCAGCTACAATATACTTCTAAGGCGCAAAAGAAACAAGATCAGCGGGGGGAGGTGGAAGAAATTATAGAATATGCAGTCCAAGGAGAGTTATTGGGTTCAAGTGTTCAAGATGAAATCCATGATCAAAAGCAAGATGGTGAACATCCGAAAGAAAGTAATCAAGAAGATGAGTTCGTACAAGAAAATACATGTGGAAAAGATCGACAAAAAGAAATTGTTCGAAAGATTGATAATGTAAAAGAAAAAATTGAAAAGAGTGAGAATGAAAAGAAAAGAGAGATTGAGAAAAAAGAGAATGAAAAGAGTGACCTTGAAAATAAACGAGAGAAAACCAAACGAGAGGGTGAGCATAAAGAAGAGAGAGAAGAAATATGTGACTATGAAAAAGAGAGTGAGTTGAAAAGTGAGTTATATTTTGAAAAGTCAATAATTGTACATTCGTACAAGACGGCGCTTTTGAATACTAACGCTAATGATTCTTCTTTGCCTAGTTTTGTTTTGTCTCTTGTACAGGTTGTTGATGAAATACCCCGTAATATCATTTCGTACCGATCAGCTGATAGTATTCTCGAGGAGACGATGGAGTTACCAAGGCGGGTTGGAGAGTTGGTGAAAGTGGGTATCGTGAGAGAAGACATGAGTTCATGTGCTAATTATGAGATCATAGCACCTAAGGAGAATGAGACAACGAATTTGTGCATCGATTTTGAATTGGTAAACAAGTATCGTTATTCTTTTCTTTATTTAGATAATATGTTTGATAAATTGAATAGTTCTTATATTTTATCTACATGTGATAATAATCATGTGATGACAATGCCTAATCAATTTAGCATGAGATATTGTGATAAATGGAAAATTGTGTTAGCATGTGAGTTATATAGGTGGTTAGTTATTTCTGTTAGATTAATTGATGCATCTAGTGTTTTCATGAGTTATTTAAAACATGTTTTGCATGCTTCCATTGGATTTGTTGTTAGCTATTTTGTGGGTAGAATCATCTATATCATAAATTATGGTGGATACTTGATATTTGTTGAGTTAGTTTATGATCATGATATATATTCTCATTTTCGGTGTGCTTACTTGCATGAAATAAATTCTAGGTTTTGTTATTCAAATATTGACTTAGGGTTTCATGCTAGTCAATCTTTACATGAATTGTCGTTAGTTGACAGTGGTAGTAATCATGTTATTTCGTTAGAGCAATCTTCATTGCATGATTTGTTATTATATGGTTTTGATTCAAGAAGTGTTTATCATCAAGATGGTTTGAGAGATGAGTTATTTGCATGTTTAGTTAGTTCACTTAGATTAGCTAAGGCATTGCATACTTCCATGGAATTGTTGAATTATATTTTGCATTCTTTCATGGAAAAATTTGTTACTCTATTTTGATGATATTCTGATTTTTGTCAATACTTTGAGAAATTCTTTAGCATGTGTTGAGTTTGTTTGTGATCATCGTCGATATGCTATTGAATTTTCAACTTATGATTGTGACCTTTTTGTTCCATTGATGCTACTAGTTGATCTTGAAATTGTTAATGTCAATGGAAAGAGGAAGGTTGGTTGTGTTTTGCAGATTCGTGATAGAATCATATTCATCGAGGGAAACATGGATCGTGCAATTCAATTCGAGCAATGCATTGAAAGTTTACAGGGAAGTGTTTTGAATATTGTTGTATTAGACTATGCATGTGATTTTGATTTATTTGATTTCTTGGTGATTAGACAAAAGAGAGTTGTTGATTTGTTTTGTTTTGTGTTTAATCCAGGAATTAAAGAGAGTTTGCGTGAGAAATATGACAAATTTCAAGTATTGATATTTGATCCAGGTGCATTGACGAATGTGTTTCTGCGAAGGATTGAGATCATTATATTGAATTTTGATCCAGGAATTCGTCATTGGGAGAATCTACCACATGAAGAGTTTTGCGTGACGATTTTTGATCCAGGAGGATATAAGACTTTTCATATTCTTTCTTACTTTGCATTCATGATTATTTTAGTAGATAGTAGATTAGTTTATATATATAATTAGTGTTCTGCGAGTAACTGGTCTACAAATTGTCAATTCGGGAGAGAAGTCGGGCATTGTTATGTTCTTAGCGGGAGTTGGAGTTTTTGTTGCTTATATATGTCATTTGCGAGTTGAGTTTTGACATTATGATTGGTTTGATGCTACTAACTTAGTTTGTTTTTATGTAGGAACAATTTTGTGGTTGAATCATTTTTGAGAAGACGATGAGCTAGATTTGAGGACAAATCCTTTTGAAGAGGAGGGGAATGATACAATCCTGATCAGCAAGTTATTCACATGTAGCTAGTATTATATGGGTCTTTATAACTTCACATAATCAGATTACATACAAAGAAAAGAAGCAAGTTTCACGTGGCAAAAGATCCTAACGTGGCAAGGATTTTGGGATTTTAGGAAAAAGATTTTGTTTCCTAAAATATTAGGCATATTCTATTAGCCTAATTTTTAGGGATTTATTTTCCAACTACTTATCAAATTCTATTGTAATTAGGATTTCTTTTAATTAGCATTTCTTTTCTAAATTGACTTCTATTAGGGTTATAGTTTATTCCTATTAGGATTTGAATTATTTTGAGTAGTATAAATAGAGGTCCAAGTTATGTAATCAAGACACATTAAACATTATTTTTTATTCAATATAATTGAGAGTTTATTCTCTACTTTTGGTTCTTTGAAGAATTCCTAAGAAATTAGTAGTTTCTTAATTTTTTTCTTTGAGATTCAATTTTGACTTATCATACAACAATTCATAGTTGTGTGTGGCGTCTTCTACCGCATCAATCGTCGATTGTACCGAGATTACCGCTTCAATATAAGCGAGGGGTCAAGGTGTCGTTGGTGAATTCCGAACGCGAGCAATTGTACCAAGATTACCGTCTACATATAGGCGAGGGGTTAAGGTGTTGCAAGCAATTCACCCAACAACTGTGCTAGAAACGATCGGGGCGACGACCACCTCACGCAAGCGTGCCGTGGAGTCTATCCGTCCCCAAAAATAATTACCAGTATATTCCTACATCACTACTTAAAAATGCTATTTGGGGAATTGCTTAATGTATCACTTAATGCATGAAGCTGCAGGGTAAAGTATTTGCTTCCTTTTGGACCATAGAACACCTGAATAGTTAAATATACCCAAACTTTCACAGTTTCACTGACCTGGTAGACTCAACTAATGCACCCAACCAGAAAAAGGACAATAATATAACCCAGATATCAGAATGGGAGTCCAATAAATCCAAGGGGGCTCATTGATTGGAGTGTACCAAGAACAGATGATTCCAAATAATGGAACTGTCTCATAAAAGAAGACGTTCACGAGAACAGCAAGTATATTACGTAAATGGAATACTGAGCCTTTTATTTTTTCAATTGCACAAGGTTCTGTTGCCATAAAATCAGCTAAAGCTTCACCAAAAATGGTGCACCCAATCTATGAAAGGGGAAAAAAGAAGGCCAAAGTGATAAAGCTTAAAGTACATCAACCAACAAAAAATACCACTTGTGATTTTCAGTTTTCAAGATACAAAATGGGAATTTGACATGGAATAAAGATAACTCGATAGGGGTATTATGGTCTTGATGATTCCCCACTGAGATTTCAGGTTTTTTTAACTTGCAGCAACAGGGATTTTTGTATTCTTGCGTGATGGTAAAAAAAGGTACGAGAAAAAGAGGCATAAGTTTGTTTTTTTTACAGTTCCGACTGAGATCTAATCTAACGTGCGCCGGTTATTCGGTGGAGGAAAGGAAAGGAAAAGAAAAGAAAAGAAAAGAAAAGAAAAGAAAAGAAAGCAGACAGCATAATCTAACCCTCTGACTCGGTAAACCCCAATCTTAACAAACACCTGCTAATACTTTCAGAAAAGAAAGACCGTCGATAACATGCGTCACTAAGTCAGACATAAGAGAACAGTTCCGCGTCGGATTCGTTCAGGTTAGTAGGCGCTCCCAAACTGCTAAAATGCACAATGTAAACAGCTAAAATACGCGGTATAATTGCAGCAAAATAGTAAACTTATCAGCTAAAATGCGCCACCGGAGCTGGTGCACGTTAGCACAGAATGCGATTACATAACTCCGAATAATATTCATCCAGGGTGGGGTCGCGCCAAATACTAAAATGCATCTCGACGATTAATTACACTCCGTCCCGCTCAAAATGAAAATCTAATACCGTAACATAGTTTTTTTTCTCAAATTACCATTTTTAATCTTCAAATTTCAACATTAATACAATAAATAATCAGCGTACCTTCCGGTAGGTGGTGCCATCGGGTTCAACGGTCCAACCGGCCTCATTACATAGGGCTTTCAGAACCTCATTGTTGTCGCAATGCTTCGGGAGCTTGAAATTGCCGTACATTCTCAGTCCGGCGAATATCTTAGCAGCGATTGCTCTCCTGCGCCTCTCTCTCTTCTTGTTGTTTTCTCTCTCCTTCCACGTCGGCAGCCGGCTACCTCCTCCCGTCGGCATCTTTCTCTCTCCTCTCCCTCACAAATCAATTAACAAGTTGAATTCCTTTTATTACAAGCTGCTTGAACTGCTACTGAATCATGTGACCGAAAACGACTGATGTGATACTAATCATTTCAGTACTGATCATAGGATCAACGACTCAATTATGAATTTTGTTTTTATGGTGATGGCGACTGTGATATTTCAAACTCTGTTATTATGCCATTAATTCAACTTTGGATTAAATTAAAAATGAACTTTTAATGGAGAAGCTAGAGAAGTTACAGCTACAAGATAGCTTAAATTTTGAGAAATACTACTAAATTATTGAAGTGAATTTAGAGCAGAAAATGTAAAACTGCAAATACACTGCCGGAAAACAGCCCTGAGAGAGTTGAACATCCGAATTGTTCATAGAGAACCGGCTGATAGAGAATTTACAGATGTAACAATGCATAAAATTTGACAAATACTACTAAATTATTGAAGTAAATATAGAGTTAAAACTGCGAATCCATGCCGGAAAACAGCTATGAGATAGTTGAAAATCCCAATTGTTGACAGAAAACTTGCGGAAAGTAGTCGGAAAACAACCCGTTAAAGGTTTTGAGAGAGAGAGAGAGGCAGATAAAGAACTAGAGAGATCATCATGGGAGGTGTTAGGGGGAGGCTAGTGACTTAAATTCTTTGAGAATGTAAGAAATAATAATTGTCCATAAATTCTTGTTAATTAACGAGTTTGCCACTTAGAGCTTCAACTTCAAAGAAACAAAATGGAACGTGTTAAGTACTGTTTGATAAAAATTGAATGAATTTAAATATGAATGAACTAAATTTGATTCTGAATAAAAAAATTAGTTTGATAATTAATACAACTGAAATATTTGAATGACAAAATTTTATTAATTTATTTCTTTGAAAAATTTAAAATTTTTATAAATTTATTTAATATTACTTAATATAATAGTTAATATTTTTTTAATATTTTAATTTTTTTTATTTTATTCAGCCGGTCATTCAGCATTCAGTTAAAAAAATATGACTTAGTCATTCAGCTCAACCATCTGACGGATTCAATAATTTAGACGATTTTTTTCCAAAATAAACGTATTTAATGACTGACCGATTCAGTCATTTAGCCATCCAAATGTACTCAGTACTAAACAAACAGTTCCTTATTGTTTAATGACTGAATATCCTCTCACATCTTCTGTTTTTTCTCAAATAACCTCTCTCATATGAAGTTATTATCCACTTCAGCTTAAAAACCTAGTAGCAGAGGCAATTTTGGAATTTGTTCCTCTTTTAAATTGAATTATAAATGGTCTTAATCACATATACTCTCTCTTGTTAGCATCATATTCCATTATAGATGGTCTTAGTCACATATCCCGATATCCGCAACAAGTTTCTCTTCTAAATTGAATTCAATTTGGGATTAAGAATTAATATTTTGAGACAGTTCTTGGATAAGGGTTTCATTTGAAATATTTTGAGTAGTGTTATCAACTCGAATGGATTGTGATGTTGATAATTCATTTTTGAAACTTTTGAATTTTGATCATATGTCATGAATGCCTAAATCAATCAAAATATAATTATACAACAAACCCAAATAAATAATTATTTTATGCTAACATAAATAGAATTTTATAATATACAACAAATAAATATTCATAATCCAAATTTAAAAAAAAATCAAAATAAAAAATATTTAAATATAATTTAGAAACTTACTTCGGTTACTTGTTATAGTTCAATCTCGTGGTCATATTAAACAACCGAAGGAACAACTAAAGCGGTGTACAGAGAGCTCAAAATCAATTAGTGAATATATGCATGTGATAAAGACTCGTGTAGATGAACTTGTTCTTCTGAGGAAGCCAAATGATGAGGATCTTATCGATGGAGTTCTTAAAAGACGTAGTGACAAGTACAAATCTGTCATTGATGTAGTTAATGCTCATGATACGCTAATTTCTTTTGCTGAGATTCATGAGAAATTTCTTAACAAAGAAACATCAAACCCTTGATAATTTTCTCTCCACCAATGGTATATCCCATCTTACTACATCACCCCATACACCAGAACACAATGGTCTTTCTGAATGACGTCATCGTCATTTTGTTGAAACTGGTATATCTCTTCTCACTCATGCCTCGATGCCTCTAACTTATTGGACTTTCGCCTTTGCCAATGCTGTATATCTCATCAATTGTATGTCCACACCCACAGTACTACATCTTTCCTCTCTTTTTGAAAAACTCTTTGAGTCTCAATCCAATTACACCAAACTTCAGGTGTTCGGTTGCTTTTGTTATCCATGGCTTCGCCCTTATTCTCCACAAAAACTTGACTCTCGTTCCACTACTTGTGTTTTTCTTGGTTACACTTCAACACAAAGTGCCTATATCTGTCTTGATTTGACCACTTCTAAAATATATATTTTTTGTCAAGTCAAATTTCTTGAAAACTCTTTTTCTTTTACCAATCATCAATCCCCAATCCCATCTAGCTCGTCCCACCCCATAGATCATTTTCAAATGGCTTCCTCCTCAAATGGATTCCTTGTGTCAACAACCGTCCCAAAATATCCAAACGGTCAACCTCCCATCCTCACCAGTTAACTGTTTACCACCAGAACCACATAAACAGCCGCTATGTTGTCCTGCTAGTACATCAGCCCCTGCCTAGGAGTACTAGGAGATATGCAATATCACATTTTTGAAAGGCTATTTCTAGTTGCGTCCTCATTATTTGTACGTTTTGTATAGTTGTGTATATAAAAAATAAACTCCTCTTAAGCTGTGTATAAAAGAATGTTTTAAAGTGTCCCTAAGTTTCAAACTACATGGAAACAAACTATAATTATTTGGCCTATGTTTTTTAGTGCTTAAAGATGTCATTATTTAAAGAAGAAAAAAATTCTTGAAAACATTTTTTATAGGAATCAATATAGAGAAAATCATTGTTTTAAATCTCTATCTTTAAAGTTTTCAAGTTGGTGTAATAGGGTGTTCTTTAAAGTTTTTAAGTTGGTGTAATAGGACAGAAATCTTGGTCACTTTTCTTGTCAAATTTCTTCGCAAAAAAATGAATAGATTTGGACGAAAAACTAAGATCATCTTTTATAATGCAATGTAAACATAATAAAACTAATTTAAGGGGTAACTCAATAACTTAAATGTAGAATCTAAGTTTTCTTCTCTTTTACTCCTTCCTTCCCAGGATAAAAGTCGTGATGGATTTTTCACGCATATTAAGAAGATGAAATAAATGACAAAATTGCCTATAATAATGTCATTAAATATGGAGAGAGAATTAAAATAAGAAAAGTATGTGATATTTAATGCTACGAGTATAATAGGAAAATATATGTAAAAATTTGGTTATTAAAGGAAAATGGACATTTAACATGGGACTATCCAAAATAGTAATAAGAATTTTTATCATGGGACGAAGGGAGTACTTTATAAACTCGGTAACAAAGTGACAAAAAAACTTACTAATTTTCTATTCTTTTCTTTTTCATTCAAAATTAAATTTTTTATTATTTTCTTTTCCGTTTCAAACTCAAAAACATAATGTAAGTGGACATATTCGAACATTAGAAAACTAAATAATATAGGTAAATACTTTTAAATCCATATTATAACCTCTATATTATAAATACAATAAAATTTATATAAGGATAAAATAGTATTTAAATATAAACTGCCGTTTTCTTTTCTTTTCTTTTATAAGCCCACTAACAACATAAAAGAAAATTACAAATTTTTTTTTAGTTTTTTCTATTCTTTTCTTTTTCATCAACAAACTGAGAAACACAGTCTATATTAATAAGATAGAATTCATTTTGAATTTGAGTAGAGAAACACAAAGACGGTTCAAATCCATTCTAATTGATTTGAGCGAAAAAACACAAGGACGGTTCAGATTCATTCTAATTAAGGTGGTGAGAGAGAAAGAAGGAAAGAAAGAGAGGAAATAAAAGTGAAATTATTAAAACGAAGAGAAATGAATGATTTCGTTCGTTACGCTGTACTTTTAATCACCAACAATTACTAATGTGAAATTAAAAGATCAAAGAACTAAATTAATTAAAAAGAAACAAGTGGGAAAAAATTTTCTAGCAACAAAAAACTTTTTTCTAGCAACAACAGTCAATTCAGCATTTATGTCAACATCATCATGTTTTTACTGAAAAACTCCAAAACACCTTTCCCTACCAAAAGTGTTTAAAAGTTTTAACAATGTATTCAAATCAAACATACTGCACAAAACAGCAAAAAAGATATAAACATGAAGAACTGTTCCGAGTAACAACTAACCCAGAAAATTCTATGAAAAAAATAATGTTCTTCCCTATGTAAATTACTACCCCAAAGTTATCATTCTTTCCAGCCAATCTGTACTTTATGATGGCAAACAGAACCAGGCTAAATACAAATCATGAAGTTAAAATTTCCAATTTAGTGAAACATTACTGGCAACAAAAAATAAAATTCAAAATTGTCAGCCATAATCCAATTCATAAAACACAATCATTTGAGCTCATATATCTTAGGAAATAAAATACAAAGGGCTGGCAAAA
The DNA here is from genome assembly GCA_020205505.1 of Panax japonicus. Classification (NCBI taxonomy): domain Eukaryota; kingdom Viridiplantae; phylum Streptophyta; class Magnoliopsida; order Apiales; family Araliaceae; genus Panax; species Panax japonicus. The sequence goes on along the minus strand of CM035092.1, from coordinate 74,840,356 downwards.
AAACTCCAATGAATTATTAGAGCCAGAATCCAACTCATAAAACACAATCATTTAAGCTCATAAATTTTAGGAAACTATTGAGTTCACTAATTTTGGAATACTTTCGAATGCATGTTTGACTGCCAGACTACACATAATTTTTGGGGTTGACTTAGAATCCCAGAAAACATTATCGACACTTGGTTAAAAATTTAATCATCAACCAGCAACATGATTAGGCAGCAAAGTCGTCTTAGCAAAGATCACATATGTGCTATTTAAAAATTCTTATGAAACAGTTTGACTAAGCTTTTACAACCTCCTCTAGCAATCGATTAACAGAAGTCTTAATCTCAACAGGTACTACCAACTGTGGATGTACCGATTCCAAAGTATACAGGGAAATGACATTCATTACCGCAGGTAAATGCAAATTCTTGGTATTGTTATTCCAGACACTCTGGTTCACAAACTTGCAAGATTGTTTTAGAACACACTTACTGCAAACCTGAAGGTAAGCACATAAAAGCTGAGATCAACGAAAAAGGAAATTAAAATATAAGTTATTTGTAAAGCACATCAGAAGAGTAATTGAATGAGGGAACAATTGAATGGGATGATTGACTGACCGTGTTTTCTGGAATCTTGAAGAAAGTACGCAATGTTTTTGCAGAAAAAACAGTCTTCTTTGACAGGGAAGGGCAACCAAAGAGGGCGACCTTTTTCAATTCACTGCCTGATAACCATCTGAGACACATAATTTGAGTTTAAATAAATCAGGAAATTAAGATAAAATGAGGGGCAGACGGGAAGAATACAAATGTCTAAGCATATGGAAGCAAAGCCACCAATTAAACTGAACAAGTTAAATTCACTACGGACATGAAGAAACACAATAACACTAACTGACTAACATATATACATTTGAGCTGAACCGGACTGTCCATATGGCTCAGGCTATTCTGAAAATGCAACTATTTTGGAGGAAACAGCTGAAAGTCTTTACTCCCACATTGTTAAGTATTGTTTTATGGTATGTATATGTTTTCACTTTAGTGACTTGAAAGTCAACCTATAACAATTTGACAAGTTTCTCTCACTTCTAAGATCTAACATAGTTACAACGTAATTTCAACATTTGAGAGTAATTGATTGTATTCATTGTTATGTTGTGTTTTTGAAGTGTGTGACCTGTACCAACTTGTCCCTTCTGACACTAACGGCCTCAAGTTGCTTCAAAACCATACAACCATACCATCATAGCTTTGTCTTCTCCTTTTAATTACATGATTTGAGGATCATGTTTCATGGCTGATTGATATTGCTACTTTTCCTCTAGCCTGACATATATCCATCTTAATATTTATTTTGATGAGACTTAACAAAAAGAACACTTAATTACTCCCTTTGTTACACAAAAAGAGTCTCATCTGACAATATTTTTTGTTCCACAAAAAGAGCCCTCTTTTTACTACTAGTATTATAAAATGACACAATGTCCTTAAATTTAATATCATGCCAACACTTAAAACACTATTAAACTACCTACATATCATTTTTAGGCATAAACATGGAACAAAAATACATTCTTAACATTTGTAAGTTTTGCAAATGGGATTCTTTTTGTGGAACAAAGGGAGTATATTCTCATCTTTCATCTGTGAAATATTGAGCTTGAATATAAGCTCATAAAGTTGGAGCCATAAAGAATATGTTTTATACTCCCTATGTTCTAAAAGACTAGGACCAATTTCTTTGTAACACAGAATAAAGAGAAGACTTTTTTCATCTAACAGAGGGATTATTTTTCAAAGATAGATATAGTACTCCCATAAGTTTTTTTTAATTAGAAATTAATTTAGAACACAGTCACAGACAACTAAGTACTGATGCTTAAACTTTAGGATAACTTGGGTGCATATGCAAAGCAGTAAAGTTTACAGCTTTGTGCAATTGGCAACAATCACATATTATAACAGAGAATCATTGAAGATAAATAGTTATTAAACATTGAGCTTCACCGACTAAGGATTAATGTTCAACAGAAATTGGAAGAGATATGGACACTAAATACAGATAAGGGAAAAGACCAACACCATGAGATCAGAAGTGCTTCATGGCTTTATGAATAATTGAAGGAAAAGAAGGGTGAAAAACATAGAACTGAGGAGGCCAGCAAGCAAAAGAGACCAATCATCTTAATAAGCTAGCGCCGTTACCGTACACGTAGAAAAGTACCCTAACAAATTAATACATCGGAGAATCAGATGGCCTGCCATTCGATATATTGTTAAATCATTAAAGTGTCATTACACTTTCTAGTTTCCTATAGTTAATTCTATTTTATATTTTTTCCCCTTGGCGCTTTGATCTGAAGTTTGATATTTTAATCAACTCATAGCTAGCCACTTAATAGTAAGTTTTAGTATAAATTCAAGGAAAAGTTACAACTTGAGAACTCCCAAAATCAATCTCATATTTTTAAGATCACCCTCTATAAGGTAAAAAAAAAAGATGTATAGATAAAAAGGTATACAACAAATTAATGTCCTTACTTGGCTATTTCCTGATTATCCCTTCCAAACTTCTCTGCCGCGTGCTTAAGAAAATCACGGCCATAATTATTCTCAAAACAAGCTGCATCAAACTTATTCACTGACAAGAAATTAGCATCTTTAAAGTATGCTTGTTTGTACAAATATTCGGCAAACTCAACCATATTAGGCGGAAGCTCTTTGTAAACAATGGGCTCCTCCCTTCTCGACCGCTTACCCGAATTTCTGATAGGAACTACTGATTTACTTGAAAATAGTGCAGAAAATCTCCCAGGCACAGATTCAACCTTTAAAACCCCATCACCAAAATTTCTGATAGGAACTACCGATCTACTTGAAAATAGTGCAGATAACCTCCCAGGCACAGACTCATCCTTTAAAACCCCATCATCCAGCTTCATATTTTTCTTCTTCAAATTATCTATCCCCTTCTCATTATTCTCTTTTATCCCCTTTTTCTGTATATTCTCTTTCAAACTCCTTAATTCTTTCTCCAACCCTTTCAATTTCTCCTTCAATTCTTTGGCTTCACCTTCGTCTTCATTTTCGTTTTCGAATTCGCTCTCGCTTTGCTCGGGCTTTTCGGACAATACGACTGCATCTTTGAACATAACAGCCAATGATTTCTTGGACTTGTTACTGTTGCCTCTAGCATTTTCCGAATTGATCGATTCAGTATCGAGTTTATGTTTAATTTGAGCCGGAAAAGAGATGGGTCTTAAAAATTTCGAAGAGTATAAAGCACAAGGTTGAAGGGAATTAAAAAATATGAAATTGATTGGGAATGAAGCGCTATCTAGAGGATTACGGAGTTTGAAGAGTGCGCGAAAATGGCGAGAGCAAAGGTTTTTGAGAAAAATCATGACGAATAGTAGAGGGAGTTGTGATATTTGGGGTTTAAGAATTGAGAGGAAATGTGTTTCAGATGGGTCTGGTCGGGAATGTATCCAATTCAGGCTAAAGTCCGACTTAGCTTTGAACCCGTATCATCCTTTAAAGTTTGGCTAGTCCAATCCAGTTTTATTCTCTTTTCTTCCAACTAATAACCCGTACCATTTGATGATATTGAGCGTAAAGTAGCATTAACAGTACTATCCTCCGAATCAACATCAACCCCCTGCATTGAAGTCGTCTGTTTAAATCTCATTCAAACACATTGTATTTCAAATAACTTCAAAAAAAATCTAAAAGAGAGATCAAGAATAAAAAGACAAACATAAGTTATATTTCATTCCATGGTTTTAAAAAGCAAAAAGAAAATAGTTGCAACAAATAAATAGTGAGTGAGGGAACCATAGTTTAGGGGTTTGTGAAATTTGGGATTTAAGACTAGAGATAATCTATATTTTTGTTAAAATGTATATTTTTGGGTGTTCGAAAAATATTTTGTATCAATACATCTATTTAGTAATAATCTCTCAATTAGAATACAAATAGTTTAGTCCAAAATCTATTCCTAAATAGAAGTTTTACTGTATTTACAAGACAAAATGTGTATAAACCTAGTTAGCTATTTCAAAACATAATTCTCAAATCTCAATCATATATAAAATTATATTAATCAAGTATAATCGTATTCATTATACATATATTTTAGTAATATTTTCTCACTATACTTGGTGGCTCATCCCTTTATAGGCTGCTTCAAGACTTTTGACTGCAATTTTTCTAAAGTGTACACACATAAAAATAAAGCAATACTTTCTACGCTTTAAATAAAAGTTTTGGTTGACTTCACATGCATATTAAGAAATTGAATAAAATGATAAAATTATTCATATTTAAATTCTTATTTAATTGCAAAGTTTTCAATACATGACTAATGATATTTCATAAATATGCATAGAGAATAAAAATATGATAATTAATACAGTCATTACACCAAGCAAGAAACCAAAAATATAAAAAATTATTCCTACGGAAACCTAAATTCACAACATGATGTCTTTGGATCTCATCATATGCTCATCTCAATATATGCGGAATGTTTTTTAAATCCAAAAACAAATCCTTGTCTTTGTAAAAATACTTTTGAATGGGGCTCATCAAAGATTCCACACTCCGAGGATGCCATTGGACTGACTTAACATGTTGCAAGCCTTTTAATTCGTCAGGTATGCATGTGCTAGCTAGTCACTCAAACATAATTGCTGCTTTAAAGGTTGTATGCATTTACTCATGTATTGGATAAGTGGAGAAATTTGTGCTTCCACAAATTAAATCTGCATTTTTGTGAATTGAAGTGAGGCTAGGAAGTCGGGTCTTTAAATAGGCCTGCTGCTGGTGGTGAACTACTTGACAACTTTATTTATAATTACATTTATAATTACAGTCCTCTATTTTTTTGGTGGGGATAATATATATATAAAAGCATGTCAAGTGACCAACTTGGTTCTCTTTTCCTATATATATATATAGGGGATGCATCTATGGTAATCGGTTGCCACCGCACTGTTTGTAACAATCAAGTTGTAACAACATGCAACGGCTTTGTCTTATTTTATATTAAAATAATCCGACCGCTACACCTAGTAGCGGCTGCCATTTGAATCATATAAGCCCAAGTACAATGACATGTAGTAGTAGCAGTAGCTTGTAATAAGTAATATTTAGTAGCTTGTAGTAATGACATGTAGTACTAGCAGTAGCTTGTAGCAAAGTAATATTTAGTTTGAAATTTTCAAACTGCTACTCCAAGTAACGGTCCCTTTTTTTTTTAATCTCTAGTTTCCATCTAGTTCTTAATCATTGCAAGTTTGAGAATTAATTTTGGGAATGATGTTAAAGTTGAACTTGTTTTGGAACGGATGAGAATTATTATTATTATATTATTATAATAGTTTATCATCATAATAGTTAATGTAGTAGAGACCGCTACACTATGTAGCGGCTTTCAATTTTTTTTTTAATCTCTAGTTCCCATCTAGTTCTTAATCATTGCAAGTTTGAGAATTGATTTTAAGAATGATGTTAAAGTAGAACTTGTTTTGGAACGGATGAGAACTTATTTTTTTTATTTTTATTGGAACAAAATAAAAGAAGAGGCAGAGAATTATATTAATAGATTAAAGCTACAATATTTTCTATATGTCAACCTCTGGAAGTAATCTTGCAACTTTTTTATATAATTCCCATGCGATTCGGTATCGAAAGACCGTCACATCTTCTAAGGACCAATTCTTATGACGAATATTAACACTACCCCTAACGAAATAGTCGACGTACTTGCATACGAAAACGCCACAATCATCCTTGTTATGCTGCTTTGGTCGGGTCTTTGCTACCTGCACCTGGGGTTTATCGTTGGGCCACTCACGCATTGGATTACCAATGTGCAAGCACAGTGGTATCAATTGTACCTTCATGTACAAAGTAGTGGGTTAATAATGAGTTATATATTGTACATTTATTGAAGTAAAATAATAAATACTATCCATACCGCAGCGTCAACGAATTCTTTGTACAATTGTTGTAACTTCATGTGTTTAGTATCATTGAAGAGCGGGTCCAGGATGGTAACTACCCAGTCGTCAACCGAGAATAACAATAAGATAAAATGCTTCTGACGTGTACAACAAACCGACAAGAAGATATAATTACATTCGTGTAAAGGTGGGCCCACATCTGGGTGCACATACGGTTAGCAAAAATCAGCCGCATTATTTTTTGTACTGGGGGGCACATAATGCTGCCCAAGATGCATGAAAAATGACTCCATGAAACCAAATTGGGTCCACCTTTTTATTCCCAACAACCTGTTGTGCTCCTCTCTATCCCGCAGTAACATCATATACGCGTCCACGATATGCTCGAAAAGCCATTGACTAGGTGCTAATGAATGAAATGCAGGATGGTCTAACATATACCACTGTCATTGTACTTGGGCTTATATGACTCAAATGGCAGCCACTACTAGGTGTAGCGGTCAGATTATTTTAATATAAAATAAGACAAAGCCGCTACATGTGTAAGACCCCAACTTATTATAAATAAAATTGAATTTTCTCTATTTAATATCTTGAAATAGTAAGGAGTTAATTTGATATAATGTTTTAGTTATGGGTGAAATGTGCAAATTTTATAAAATAAGCAAGTGGTTATAAAATATTCCTTTTGTCGTGGAATATTCTTTTTGTCGAAAATATCCGTACGACGACGCAGTCATTCGTGGGCCCCATAACAGGATAATTGTCGGATGAAGAAAATGACAAAGTATGAGTTTTACAATTAACGGCGTAATGGTTACCGTTAACACTGTTGGAATACCTGGTGGTTAAAATATAGTAATACGCATAGTTGCACAGTAGCACACGGTATTGCACAGTATAGTTGTAAGACCCCAAATAATTAATAAATGAAATTTAATTTCCTCTAATTATTATTATTTTTTTTGAATAGTAAGGGTTGATTTGATTAATGTGGATAGTTATGGGTAAAATACGCAAAATAAGCAAGTGGTTATAAAATATTCATTGTTGTCGAGAAATATTCGTTTGGTCGTGAAATATTAGTACTGTCGGGGAATATTCGTACGACGGCGCAGCCATGTGTGGGCCCCATAACGAAAAGCGATTGGATGAAGAAAATGACAAATATAAGTTGTTTAAAAATAACGGCGTAGTTATTACTGTTAATACTGTTAAAATACTCGGTGGTTAAAATACAGTAGCACACGGTATTGCACCAATTATTGATTCTTACGTAAGAAGGCACTACTCAATAATAGTTACAGTAATTACTATTCAGTATTTTATTTTATTGATTCAATAATTGTTGCGTTGATATTTTATATTGCTGTTGTTTCAATAATTATCATTACACAGTATTTTTCATTATCGAAGCAATAATTCATATTATCTGAATAATATTATTAGATAACATTATTGGCAATGTCTAGAAAGTTCTGTCTAAGGAGAGGTTTGGTCACCTAATTGCGCGCCAGTAAGGAGAGATCCTTATTGGAAAGCCCCCTCTTTCTTGGGAACTGCCTGGTTGTCAATATTGTGATTTTATAATATCATTTATGAATAATTAATTATTGATTCATATGATGAGGAAAATATTGATTTTATGTGGATATAGATGGAGAAAATTTTTAATGTGACAATTGTTGAAAATTGAAAATTTATCTTTTTCTGATAAAATAATTCATTTCAATATATATATTATTATATTTTAGTAATATAATAATGGTGATATTTTTACAATAAATGTGGGATATATGAGTATACGAGGAGGAAGAGTATTTTTTCCAATAAATGTTTAAAACATGTTAAACATGTCAGTGGACCCCATTTATTGACTGAAATGTGATTATAGCCTCTAAAATCATCCGTTTGTGGATTTCGGTTAATTTCTGTTTGGAATTTGGAAAAACTTTCTTCTGCAAAGTTGTAGAGAATTGAATTTCCTATACAAACTCGTAAGATTCGAATTTTCTGGCAAAAGGACTATTTATTGTGAATTATTGAAGTTCCGAAGCTCCGAAATAATTGATTTTTGGAATTTTAAATTATTTTAAATTAGAAAAACATTTTTTCTTACTTTTTCTAGAAGGTGGCATGTGGTTATTGAACTGAAATCAGATTTTAAGTGTGCGTAGAAGATTTATTATATATATTATTATTATATTAAATTTTCTACTTTGGCGTTCTAAGCATTTTCTTATAAATAGGGTGCTTAGGTTAGAATTGAAAATCACACCAGAAACTGAAGTTTTTTCTCTCTATATTATCGAGCGTATTCTTGTGAGTATTTTGAGTATACTTTGAGTATTGTTGCTATACGGTGCAAGTTCAAGTCATAGCTTATATCCGGTGTTTCAACTAGAAGTACTGTCTTTCGAGGTAAGGGATATTATTTTTTTTAAAATGATATTATTTCTTCTAATATCATTATGCCGAAGTATTGATCTGAACTTTTAATCAAATTTGAAATTTTTTGTGTCGGAGTTACTATTCACGTATACGGCACTATTCACGTATACGACACTATTCACGTATACGGCACTATTCACGAATACGGCACTGTTCATCGAAAAATGAGAATTTTTCCTTTTCGTCTAAAATATCTATTGTGGATACTAGTTTTGATTGTATCCATGTATTGATCATTCTTGAATTTTACACCACTATTATTATTTTTGAGGTATTTTTGGACATGGATAAAACAAAGTATAAATCCTTAATCCTTGTCATTTTGTTTCACTGGATTCGTTTCTTTAAAAATATTTTTCATCATCCTCAGTCTTAAATGATGATATTATTGAATATCTTTGGCCTGTAGTGCAAAGATGAATGATTTATGATGAATATCTTTGGCCGTAGTGCAAAGATGAACATGTGTTTAGATGAACATGACCAACAGATGAATATCTTTGGCCTGTAGTGCAAGGATGAATATATGATCCAAGATGTGCATTGATTGATGTTACAGGGATAAAAATACTGTTGATGGACTGTTAAATTCATAGACATTAGTAGATTTCATCCTCTACGTAACTCTTCTATGAATTAATATTTTTCGCTGCGATTATTGATATAAAACTTGTTGTCTATTGTATTCTATTAGATTTTTTTCCTGTTGAAGACTAACGATAATTTGTTGTATATTATCTTAGTCATAATATTCTTTACTGGGCTAGTTGAGCTCACCCTTTTCCTTTTTGTTCCATTTTTCTTCTCAGGAGATGAGATTGTAGCGGGTACGAGTCGGGGGATGTAATGATGGTTCTAGAGAAAGTTGTTTAGTAGTCCTCACCATTTTTGTAAAATAATGTATCAATAATTATGATGAGGATTTATTTGTATGTGGATATTGTCTAGATGGCAATATCTGCACTTAAACTCACAGTTTGTATGTTGTAATGATAAAGTTGTAGTTATTTCTGTACCATGTATTGACAACTCAGAATAGGTGATGTATACCTATTTTGAGGGTGTCACAGTTGGTATCAGAGCTTAGGGATATGATCTCTGGCGGAGATCGGGGAATATAACTAGGAGGGGAGAGACGAGTAAATCCTTCGCTAGTGTGTCCTACCTAAGCTTATTTGTTAGTTGGTCAGTATATAGGGATATTATGTGATATATTGATTTCCTTAATTAACCCTTGTTTTATGGCAGTATTTAAGAATGGCAACCAAGAATGTTAACAGTGGAGTTAATGAGACCGTGGACATGCATGTACTTACCAACGAGGAGAACGTGCAACAGGTTGGCAATGTTCCTCCTGTGAACAACACCAATGAGCAGATGATGTACGAGGGGATGTTTAGAAGCTTTTTGCAGTTCATGCAAAATCAGACGAGGGAGACTCGTGTTCAAAATACAGGAGGAAATGATAGCAATTCACAGGTTGTCACAGCCAAGCAGTTCAAAGAGTTGGGACCACCAGAATTTAAGGGAAAGCCAGATTCGATTATGGCGGAAACATGGGTCAAAAAAATTACCAAGATATTCGATGTCTTGGGATGCACGGAGGAACAGAAGGTTCCATTCTCCACCTTTATGTTCCGTGGCGAGACAGACTACTGGTGGGAGTCTGTGAAGCGTACCCATCCAGCCGCACTCAGCATGTCTTGGGAGACGTTTCAGAAACTATTTAATGACAAATACTTTCCTGAAAGTGTTCGTCATATGAAGGAAGTGGAGTTCATCAGATTAGAATAAAACAACATGACGGTGTCTCAGTACGAGGAAAAGTTTGCAGAGTTATCCAGGTTTGCACCTCATTTGGTGGAGAATGAGGAACGTATGACGCGGATGTTTCTGAGAGGTTTGAAACCCGGCATACGACAATATCTCATCTCTCATAAATTTTCTCTCTATTCAGATGTTGTAAACAGGGCTCAATTTTTAGAGCGAGATAACGAGGTCAACCGAGGGACCACAATCAGGATCATACCGGAGATAGCAGTCAACAAAACAACGATAACCAGCGGAGAAAGAAAAAGACGGACAAAAATGGTAACCACTCTGGTGGTAATCATGGCCATGAAAATAGAAAAAGCGAGTCAGGAGGAGATTTTAAAAAGAGGAGATTTAACAACGACCATGTGAAGACAACAGTGCCGAAAGCAACTGGTTCTAAGGGAGGAGAACGACCACCGGTCATATGCTACAAATGCGGGAAAGAGGGACATATCAGTTCAAACTGCCCACAACAGTTCATGGTATGCTATAATTGTGGAAAGGAAGGACATATCGCTCGAGATTGTACGGTAACGAAACCTAGTTCAGCGGGGACGGTGACTCAAAAGATTGTCCCAGAAAAGTCAAAGTCAACGGTTCCTGGAAGAGCGTTTGTTGTGACTGGTCAAAATACGAGGAACCCAAACGAGGTGATCACGGGTAAGCTATTTATAAATTCTTGCGAAGTTTATACCTTACTTGATACCAATGCTACCCATTCATTTATCTCTCATGCTTGTGCTCAACGTTTAAACTTGACTCCGGAGAAATTAGACTTTGACCTATCTGTGGAAACTCCCTTAGGAGAAACTTTCATCACATCCACTGTTTATAAATCTTGTTTGATTCAAGTTGGCACCATCACCTTACCTGTTGACCTTATCTCTTTAAAGATACTTGCTTTTGATGTGATTTTAGGGATTGATTGGTTAACTACTCATCATGCCAAAATTGATTATTTTCGTAAGGTTGTTAGTTTTCATATTCCTAATCAACCTGTTGTACGAATTCAAGCAACTAAACCATTAAAATCAATCACTGTCATATCTAATCATAAAGCTATTCGTTTATTGAAAAATGGATGTCAAGCTTTCTTAGCCCATATTATGGATTTGAATAAAGGCAAGTCAAATTTGAATAATATTCCTGTTGTTATTGACTTTCCTGACGTATTTCCTGAAGAACTTCCCGGTCTACCCCCAGAACGTGAAGTTGAATTCTTTATTGATCTTGAACCTGGTACAAAGCCCATTTCTAAAACCCCATTTCGAATGACTCCTATTGAACTTCAGGAGTTAAAGATCCAACTACAAGAATTGTTGGACATCGGTTTCATTCGTCCTAGTACATCTCCTTGGGGTGCTCCTGTTTTATTCGTAAAGAAGAAAGACGGGAGTATGCGACTTTGTATTGACTATCGGGAATTGAACCATGTCACCATCAAGAATAGGTATCCGCTACCTCGTATTGATGACCTGTTTGACCAGTTGCAAGGCGCACAATTCTTTTCAAAGATCGATCTTCGTTCTGGATATCATCAGCTGAAGATTAGAACTGAGGATATTCCAAAGACTGCCTCCAGAACTCGGTACGGGCATTATGAATTCTTAGTCATGTCTTTCAGATTGACTAATGCTCCTGCGGCTTTCATGGATATGATGAACCAAGTATTCAAGGAATATTTGGATCAGTTCGTTGTTGTTTTTATTGATGACATCCTCATATATTCCAAAAGTCGTGAAGATCATGAGCACCATTTGAAGCTGATACTCCAAAGGCTTCGTGAAAAGAAACTATATGCCAAATTGAAGAAATGCGAGTTCTGGCTTGAGGAAGTAGCATTCCTTGGGCACGTGGTGTGGAAACATGGAGTATCTGTTGTTCCTGCGAAGATTGAAGCAATACAAAGTTGGGAGCAACCGAAGTCGGTGACTGAAGTACGTATCTTTTTGGGCTTAGCTGGTTATTATCGGAGATTCATGGAAGGGTTTTCTTGAATCGCTACTCCATTAACCCAACTAACTCGGAAGGATACAAAATTCGTTTGGAGCGAAGAATGCGAGAAGAGTTTCCAAGAGCTCAAAAGGAGACTCATTTCAGCACCTGTTCTAACAATACCATCTGGTACGGATGGATTTGTTATCTACAGCGATGCTTCATGCAAAGGGTTAGGATGTGTTCTCATGCAACGTGGGAAATTCATAGCCTATGACTCGCGACAACTTAAAGAGTATGAGAGGAATTATCATACTCATGATCTAGAGTTGGCAGCAGTCGTTTTTGCGCTAAAGATCTGGAGGCACTATCTATATGGGGAGAAAGTGGAGATATATTCAGACCATAAAAGCCTTAAATATTTCTTCACTCAAAAAGAACTCAACATGCGGCAGCGACGTTAGCTCGAGCTATTAAAAGACTACGACCACACTATTCAATACCATTCTGGAAAAGCAAACGTGGTAGCTGACGCGTTGAGTAGAAGATCATATGCAGGAACAAGTGCGATGATGTCAAGTATACGCATAGAGCCAACTTTAATAGAAAAAATTAAGGTTGCTCAAGCCACCGACCCGGAGCTGATGATAATGAAGAAGAAAGTACAAGAAGGTGATATTCCGGAAGCGAGAATTGATGAAGAAGGAATACTTCGAGTCCACTCTAGACTTTGTGTTCCTAACTGTGACAACCCCAAAATAGGTCCATTCCATCCAACCCATTCTGAGTCGCCAAATACATGGTACAGAAAACAACTACAACTTTATTACAACAATTGTCGTGCAAAATACAACAACACATATGCTGTGAGTTTGTATACAAATATATAGCAACTGTGACTCATGTCCCAACCGTGGACAGCACTTCATACTGACACTTTACATAAAGGTATAGTCGAAAACTGTTTTAGAAATTAGAATCTTTGGGAAGTGCTCAAGGAAACCTTCGTACATGGGAGGCCATGCGTCTAGGTTATTATAGATATCATATGGCCACAGAATTATCCTTGGTTGACCCAATAGACCCCAAAGAAAAACAAGTAGATTACTATCATATTCTTCCCAATTGCAAGTCTTCTCCTGACATATCATTATCTCCACTGTCTCTAATTGAGAGTTATATTTCAAATAGACTCCAAGATCATATAGATAGTGCTGGTAGATATACTCAGCAAGTGGATGAGCACATCCATGTCTTATGATGACACGAGGTGGTATGTCATTAGACATCTTGTATGACAGTGGCAAAACACCCTTCCAAGTTAAATTCACCTCACCCTCAACATCTATAGACCACCATTTTATTCCCTTGTTATTCCCCCGCTCGACCCAGCTACACTCGTATTACCTGAAAGGAATTGTGAAGCAAAAGGGTGAGCACAACTAGCTCAGTAAAGAATGTCATGACTAAAGATAAATAAATTATCAATAGCCTTCAACAGTAATAAATCAGAGATTTAGAACATATGGTATATGATAAAAAATTCAACCATAGTTGCAGCGGAACGAGCAATCCATTAGAAGAGTCAAATATACTATAAAGTCTATTATCTTCTCCATGTTAAAAGTCCACCAATCAATGTTTTATCCCTATAACATCAATCAACAATTCCTGTCCACAATCACATATATAACTCATAATCGTAATTTTTGTTCTAAATTCCTTTTCTTATCCAGGACAAAGATAATTTTTATCACCTGAAACATCAAAGATCATGGTTATACCAAATCACAGTTCATGTTCATAATCATACTAATAAATTTATCTTTGCACTACGGCCAAAGATATACATCAATAAGTCATTTTTGCACTACAGGCCAAAGATATTCATCAACAATTCATCTTTGCACTACAGGCCAAAGATATTCATCAACAATTCATCTTTGCACTACAGGCCAAAGATATTCATATCTCAAAGAAATACATAATCATTTCAGAATTTATATAAACCATAATTATAACCATATATGTTGATCAATTCACCTTTGCACTTAAGCTAAAGATATTCAATTATAAATTCAATGGTCATGATCATACCAGTCACAATTCAACTTTTCACTACAGGCCAAAGAGAACCCTAGTCATGATCATACCAATAATCTACCCATCTTTACACTCCAGTGAAAGAGAATTTCAACATCAGGGTTATAAAAATGTTATATATGATAATAAAATCAATATAATCAATATATAATTTTAATCTCCAGAGTAATATTCATAAATCAACTATAATTTGGTTAGAAAAAGAAACCAATTTTGTCATGAATAGTAACTCATGAATAGTAACTTCGACATGGAAAAGTTCCAAATTTGATAAAAAGTTCCAACCAATATTTCGGCATAATGATATTGAAGAAATAATATCATTTTAGAATAAAATAACCTCCCTTACTATCCCTTACCTCAAAAGACAGTACCTCTGACTGGAATAACACTGAACGAACTTGCACCATATAGCAATACTCAAAGTATACTCAAAATACTCACAAGAATACGCTCGATAATATAGAGAGAGAGAAATAGAGAGAAAACTTCAGTTTCTGGTGTGATTTTCAATTCTAACCTAAGCACCCTATTTATAGAAAAATGCTTAGAACACCAAAGCAGAAAATTTAATAAAATAATATTATTTATACAAATATTATACGCATCATTTGAAATCTGAATTTCAGCTCTCAACACATTCAAATCACATGCTAGACCCACAAAAAACGTTTTTATTATTATAAATATTTTAAACTTCCAAAAATCAATTATTTCAGAACTCCGGAACTTCAATAATTCATAATAAATAGTCCTTTTACCAGAAAATTCGAATCTCGCGAGTTTTTATAGAAAATTCAATTCTCTACAACTTTTCAGAAGAAAGTTTTTCCAAATTCCAAACAGAAATTGACCGAAATCCACAAACAGGCGATTTTACAGGCTATAATCAAATTTCAGTCAATAAATGGGGTCCACCAACATGAAAAACATGTTTTAAATATTTTTGGTAACAAAAATACTCCTCCTCCACATATACTCATATATCCCACATTCATCGTAAAAATATCATCATTATTATATTATTAAAATATAATAATATATTTAAATGAATTATTTTATCAGAAAAAGATAAAATATTAATTTTCAACAATTGTCACATTAAAAAATTTCTCCATCTATATCCACATAAAATCAATATTTTCCTCATCATATGAATCAATAATTAATTATTCACAAATAATATTACAAAATTACAATATTGACAACCAGGCAGTTCCCAGGAAAGAGGGGGCTTTCCAATAAGAATTTCTCCTTACTGGCGCGCAATTAGGTGACCAAACCTCTCCTTAGACAGAACTTTCTAGACATTGCCAATAATGTTATCAAATAATATTATTCAGATAATATGAATTATTGCTTCGATAATAAAAAAATACTGTGTAATGACAATTATTAAAACAACAGCAATATAAAATATCAACGCAGCAATTATTGAATCAATAAAATAAAATACTGAACAATAATTACTGTAACCATTATTGAGTAGTGCCTTTTTACGTAAGAGTCAATAATTGGTGCAATACCGTGTGCTACTGTGTTTTAACCACCGAGTATTTTAACAATATTAACGGTAACAACTACGCCGTTATTTTTAAACAACTTATATTTGTCATTTTCTTCATCCAATCGCTTTCCGTTATGGGGCCCACACAAGGCTGCGCCGTCGTACGGATATTCCCGACAAAAAGAATATTCTACGACCAAACGAATATTCTCCGACAACAATGAATATTTTATAGCCACTTGCGTATTTTGTAAAATTTGCATAATTCACCTATAACTTTAAACTTTTATCAATTTAACCATTTACTGAATAATAATTATAAGAAAAAATTGAATAATTTTATTTCATAAAATTCGGGGTCTTACAACGACCCTGATTTGAAGTAAAAGATTATGATGGAGGCACACAATACACCATTTGCAATCCATCCTGGAAGTACTAAAATGTATCGTGATCTTCGACATACATTTTGGTGGAACAATATGAAGAGAGAGATTGCATAGTTTATCTCAACGTGTTTAACTTGTCAACGTGTAAAGGCGGAGCATCAAGTGCCAAAGGGTCCATTGCAACCACTTGAGATTCTGAAATGGAAGTGGAAACATATTACTATGAATTTCGTTACGGGTCTTCCTACGGTTTCTCAAGGCATCAATGCTATTTGGGTTATTGTTGATAGATTAACCAAATCTGCTCATTTCTTGCCGATACGGGAGACTTATTCCCTTTAACGTCTTGCTAGTATGTATGTAAATGAGATTGTGAGGTTGCATGGCATGCCAGTATCTATAGTTTCGGATCGTGACCTAAGATTCACTTCAAGATTTTGGGTTACCTTGCAAAAAGATATGGGTACGGATTTACGATTCAGTTCGACATACCATCCTCAAACGGACGGACAATCAGAGAGGACTATTCAAACTCTTGAAGATTTATTAAGACTCTGTGTCCTGGACTTCAAGGGCAGTTGGGATAAGTATTTACCATTGGTGGAATTCTCCTACAACAACAGTTATCAGGCAAGTATAGGTGTGGCTCCATTTAAAGCATTATATGGACGAAAGTGTCGCTCTCCAATATGTTGGGATGAGGTGGGTGAAGCAACATTGTTGGGACCCGAGTTAGTACGTATGACTACCGAAAAGATCCAAATGATTCGACAACGTATACAAACGGCATAAGATCGACAAAAGAGTTATGTGGATCTTCATCGAAAGGACGTGGAATTTAGTATAGGGGATCATGTATTGTTGCGAGTTGCTCCATGGAAGGGAGTTACAAGATTTGGGAAGAGAGAAAAGCTCAATCCACGATTTATTGGTCCATTTCAAATTCTTGACCGAGTAGGAAATGTAGCCTATAGACTCGTGTTACCTTCGAGTATGTCTCGTGTTCATAATGTGTTTCATATATCTGTACTTCGTAAATATGTGAAAGACCCGAACCACATTATAGAGTTAGAACCGGACGAGATAACCGAAGACTTAACGTACGAAGAGGTACCTGTCAAGATTTTGGATAGGAAGGAGCATGTCCTACGCACAAAGGTCATACCACAAGCTAAAGTTCTGTGGAGGAATCATGCTATAGAGGAAATGACCTGGGAATTGGAAAAGGAAATGAAAGCGAGGTATCCTCACCTTTTCGAAACACCAGGTACGTACGTCAATTTCGAGGATGAAATTTCATAAGAAGGGGAGGTTGTAAGACCCCAAATAATTAATAAATAAAATTTAATTTCCTCTAATTATTATTATTTTTTTGAATAGTAAGGGTTGATTTGATTAATGTGGATAGTTATGGGTAAAATACGCAAAATAAGCAAGTGGTTATAAAATATTCATTGTTGTCGAGGAATATTCGTTTGGTCGTGGAATATTCGTACTGTCGGGGAATATTCGTACGACGGCGCAGCCATGTGTGGGCCCCATAACGGAAAGCGATTGGATGAAGAAAACGACAAATATAAGTTGTTTAAAAATAACGGCGTAGTTGTTACTGTTAATACTGTTAAAATACTCGGTGGTTAAAATACAGTAGCACACGGTATTGCACCAATTATTGATTCTTACGTAAGAAGGCACTAGTCAATAATGGTTACAGTAATTACTATTCAGTATTTTATTTTATTGATTCAATAATTGTTGCGTTGATATTTTATATTGCTGTTGTTTCAATAATTGTCATTACACAGTATTTTTCATTATCGAAGCAATAATTCATATTATCTGAATAATATTATTAGATAACATTATTGGCAATGTCTAGAAAGTTCTGTCTAAGGAGAGGTTTGGTCACCTAATTGCGCGCCAGTAAGGAGAGATCCTTATTGGAAAGCCAGGCTTTCCTGGGAACTGCCTGGTTGTCAATATTGTGATTCTGTAATATCATTTGTGAATAATTAATTATTGATTCATATGATGAGAAAAATATTGATTTTATGTGGATATAGATGGAGAAAATTTTTAATGTGACAATTGTTGAAAATTAAAAATTTATCTTTTTCTGATAAAATAATTCATTTAAATATATATATTATTATATTTTAGTAATATAATAATGGTGATATTTTTACAATAAATGTGGGATATATGAGTATACGAGGAGGAAGAATATTTTTTGCAATAAATGTTTAAAACATGTTAAACATGTCAGTGGACCCCATTTATTGACTGAAATGTGATTATAGCCTCTAAAATCATCCGTTTGTGGATTTCGGTTAATTTCTGTTTGGAATTTGGAAAAACTTTCTTCTGCAAAGTTGTAGAGAATTGAATTTCCTATACAAATTCGTAAGATTCGAATTTTCTGGCAAAAGGACTATTTATTGTGAATTATTGAAGTTCCGAAGCTCCGAAATAATTGATTTTTGGAATTTTAAATTATTTTAAATTAGAAAAACATTTTTTCTTACTTTTTCTAGAAGGTGGCATGTGGTTATTGAACTGAAATCAGATTTTAAGTGTGCGTAGAAGATTTATTATATATATTATTATTATATTAAATTTTCTACTTTGGCGTTCTAAGGATTTTCCTATAAATAGGGTGCTTAGGTTAGAATTGAAAATCACACCAGAAACTGAAGTTTTTTCTCTCTATATTATCGAGCGTATTCTTGTGAGTATTTTGAGTATACTTTGAGTACTGTTGCTATACGGTGCAAGTTCAAGTCATAGCTTATATCCGGTGTTTCAACTAGAAGTACTGTCTTTCGAGGTAAGGGATATTATTTTTTTTAAATGATATTATTTCTTCTAATATCATTATGCCGAAGTATTGATCTGAACTTTTAATCAAATTTAGAACTTTTTGTGACGGAGTTAATATTCACGTATACGGCACTATTCACGAATACGACACTATTCATCGAAAAATGAGAATTTTTCCTTTTTGTCTAAAATATCTATTGTGGATACTAGCTTTGATTGTATCCATGTATTGATCATTCTTGAATTTTACACCACTATTATTATTTTTGAGGTATTTTTGGACATGGATAAAATAAAGTATGAATCCTTAATCCTTAATCCTTGTCATTTTGTTTCACTAGATTCGTTTCTTTAAAAATATTTTTCATCATCCTCAGTCTTAAATGATGATATTATTGAATATCTTTGGCCTGTAGTGCAAAGATGAACAATTTCTGATGAATATCTATGGCCGTAGTGCAAAGATGAACAGGTGTTTAGATGAACATGACCAACAAATGAATATCCTTGGCCTGTAGTGCAAGGATGAATATATGATTCAAGATGTGCATTGATTGATGTTACAGGGATAAAAATACTGTTGATGGACTGTTAAATTCATAGACATTAGTAGATTTCATCATCTACGTAACTCTTCTATGAATTAATATTTTTCGCTGCGATTATTGTTATAAAACTTGTTGTCTATTGTATTCTATTAGATTTTTTTCGTTAGTCTTCAACAGGGAAACTCCGTTGGGTGAAACCTTCGTTACATCTACAGTTTATAAATCTTGCATGATCCAAGTTGGCACTATCACATTACCTGTTGATCTTATCTCTTTAAAGATACTTGCTTTTGATGTGATTTTAGGAATTGATTGGTTAACCACTCATCATGCCAAAATTGATTATTTTCGTAAGGTTGTTAGTTTTCATATTCCTAACCAACCTGTCATATGAATTCAAACCACTAAACCACTAAAATCAGTCACTGTCATATCAAGCCACAAAGCTATTCGTTTATTGAAAAATGGATGCCAAGCTTTCTTAGCTCATGTTATGGATTTGAACATAAACAAGTCAGATTTGGATAATATTTCTGTTGTTAAAGAATTTCCGGATGTATTTCCCGAAGAACTTCCCGGTCTACCCCCGGAACGTGAAGTTGAATTCTTTATTGATCTTGAACCGGGTACAAAACCCATTTCTAAAACCCCATATCGAATGGCTCCTATTGAACTTCAGGAGTTAAAAGTCCAACTACAGGAATTGTTAGACATCGGTTTCATTCATCCTAGTACATCTCCTTGCGGTGCTCTTGTTTTATTCGTAAAGAAGAAAGACGGGAGTATACGACTTTGTATTGACTACCGAGAATTAAACCATGTCACCATCAAGAATAGGTATCCTCGCATTGATGACCTGTTTGACCAGTTGCAAGGAGCAAAATTCTTTTCAAAGATCGATCTTCGTTCTGGATATCATCAGCTGAAGATTAAAACTTAGGATATTCCAAAGACTGCCTTCAGAACTCCGTACGGGCATTATGAATTCTTAGTCATGTCTTTTGGATTGACTAATGTTCCAGCTGCTTTCATGGATATGATGAACCGTGTATTCAAGGAATATTTGGATCAATTCATTGTTGTCTTTATTGATGACATCCTCATCTATTCCAAAAGCCGTGAAGATCATGAGTACCATTTGAAGCTAGTACTTCAAAGACTTCGTGAACACAATCTTTATGCCAAGCTGAAGAAATGCGAGTTCTGGATTGAGGAAGTAGCATTCCTTGGGCACGTGCTGTCAAAACATGGAGTATCTGTGGACCCGACGAAGATTGAAGCAATACAAAGTTGGGAGCAGCCAAAGTCGGTGACCGAAGAGCGTAGCTTTCTGGGCTTAGCTGGTTATTATCGGAGATTCGTGGAAGGATTTTCTCGAATCGCTACTTCGTTAACTCAGCTTACTCGGAATGATGCAAAATTCGTATGGAGCGAGGAATGCGAGAAGAGCTTCCAAGAGCTCAAGAGGAGACTCATTTCGGCACCTGTTCTGACAATACCATCTAGTTCGGATGGATTTGTTATCTACAGCGATGCTTCTGTCAAGGGGTTAGGATGTGTTCTCATGCAACATGGGAAAGTCATAGCCTATGCCTCGCGACAACTCAAAGAATATGAGAGGAATTATCCTACTCATGATCTGGAGTTGGCAACAGTCGTATTCGCGTTGAAGATATGGAGACACTACTTGTACGGGGAGAAAGTCGAGATTTATACGGACCATAAAAGCCTCAAATATTTCTTCACCCAAAAAGAACTCAACATGCGGCAACGACGTTGGCTTGAGCTGTTGAAAGATTACGATCACACTATTCAATATCATCCTGGAAAAGCGAACGTAGTAGCTGACGCATTGAGTAGAAGATCATATGCGAGTACGAGTGCAATATTGTCAACGTAAAGGCCCATTTTGTATGACTTGCAAAGGATGGAAGTAGAATTAAAAACTCCAAGGACCCACATGATGATGGCGAATATACTAGTAGAACTGACTTTAATTGATAAAGTTAAAGTTGCTCAAGCTACGGACCTAGGGCTGATACAAATGAAGAAGAAAGTATAAGAAGGTGCTATTCCAGAAGCAAGAATCGATGAAGAAGGAATACTTCGAGTCAACTCTAGACTTTGTGTTCCTAACGATTCTGACTTGAAGCATATAATCATGATGGAGGCACACAACACCCTGTTTGCAATCCATCCTGGGAGTACCAAAATGTATCATGATATTCGACACACATTTTGGTGGAACAATATGAATAGAGAGATCGCGGAGTTTATCTCGAGGTGTTTAACTTGTCAACGTGTAAAGGCAGAGCATCAAATGCCAAAAGGTCTATTGCAACAAATTGAGATTCCGAAATGGAAGTGGGAACACATTACAATGGATTTCGTTACAGGTCTTCCCACGGTTTCTCAAGGCATAAATGCTATTTAGGTTATTGTTGATAGATTAACTAAGTCTGCCCATTTCTTATCGATACGTGAGACTTATTCCCTTGAACATCTTGCTCGTATGTACGTGAATGAGATTGTGAGATTGCATGGCATGTCAGTATCCATAGTTTCGGATCGTGACCCAAGATTCACTTTACGGTTTTGGGTTAGCTTACAGAAAGCTATGGGCACGGACTTACGATTCAGTTCAGCATATCATCCTCAAACGGACAGACAATCAGAGAGGACTATTCAAACCCTTGAAGATCTTTTAAGACTCTGTGTTCTAGATTTCAAAGGAAGTTGGGTTAAGTACTTGCCACTGGTGGAATTCTCCTACAACAACAGTTATCAAGCAAGTATAGGCATGGTTCCATTTGAGGCATTGTATGGACGAAAGTGTCGATCTCCAGTATGCTGGGATAAGGTGGGAGAAGCAACGTTATTGGGACCAGAATTAGTACGCATGACTACAGAAAAGATCCAAATGATTCGACAACGTATTCAAACTTCACAAGATCTACAAAAGAGTTATGCTGATCTTCATAGAAAGGACGTGGAGTTTAATATTGGGGATCATGTACTGTTACGTGTTGTTCCATGGAAGGGAGTTATAAGATTTGGAAAGAGAGGAAAGCTCAATCCAAGATTTGTTGGTCCATTTGAGATTCTTGACCGAATAGAAAACGTAGCCTATAGAATCGTGTTACCTCCAAACATGTCTCGTGTTCATAATGTTTTTCACATATCTATGCTTCGTAAATATGTGAAAGATCCAAACCACATTATTGCGTTAGAACCAGACGAGATAGCCGAAGATTTAACGTACGAAGAGGTACATGTTAAGATCTTGGATAGGAAAGAGCATGTCCTATGCACCAAGATTATACCACAAGTTAAGGTTTTGTGGAGAAACCATGCTATTGAGGAAATGACATGGAAGTTGGAGTCAGAAATGAAAGTGAGGTACCCTCACCTTTTCGATACACCAGGTACTTACGTCAATTTCGAGGACGAAATTTCATAAGGAGGGGAGGTTGTAAGACCCCAACTTTTTATAAATAAAATCGAATTTCCTCTAATTATTATTCTTGATTAATAAGGGTTAATTTGATATAATGCTTTGGTTATGGGTGAAATGTGAAAATTTTACAAAATAAACAAGTGGTTATTAAAATATTCATTTTTGTTGGGAAATATTCGTTTGGTCGTGGAATATTCTTGCTGGAATATTCTTGCTGTCGGGGAATATTCGTACGACGACGCAACCATTTGTTGGCCGCATACCGGAAAACGGTTGGATGAAAGAAAATGACAAATATTGAGTTTTATAAATAACGGCGTAAATTGTTATCGTTAACACTGTTGGGTTACCTGGTGGTCAAAATACAGTAATACGCGTGGTTGCACAGTAGCACACGGTATTGCACAGTATTGTTAAATTATTGATTCGTACGTAAGAAGGCACTATTCAATAATTGTTACAGTAGTTACTGTTCATTATTTTATTATATTAATTCAATAATTGCTGCATTGTTAGTTTATATTATTATTGTTTCAATAATTGTCACTGCACAGTATTTCTCATTATCAGATCAATAATTCATATTATTTGAATAATATTATTAGATAGCATTATTGGCAATGTCTAGAAAGTTCTGTCAAGGAGAGGTTTGGTCATCTAATTGCGCGTCAGTAAGGAGAAATCCTTATTGGAAAGCAGTGGCGGAACCAGAACCTTTTTGTAGGGGGGGCAAAATTTTTAAACCAAGCGGTGACGGGCCGGCGGCGACGGGAGGCAGCCAGCAGGCGGCAGGAGCAGTGGATGTGAAGTGTGAACTGTGAAGAGAAAAGTACTGAAGAAAAGAAAAGAAACGGGTGACGCGACGATCATTATATTAACTGAGTTAACTCTTTGGTTTTTTAAATTAATTTGATTTATTGACATTATTTTACGTTAATGGACGTGTCTTCATAGTTGATAGGTGTCAATATTAACCAAAAAGCCCATTTGTTATACTACAATAATTGCTAATCAATAATTTCATCATTCATCAATTATTTAAGAAAACAGAAATTAAACAAATTCTAGCTAATCTACTTGAATTTTAATGGGTGAAATCAACACTTTAAGCAAGGCTTTCTTAATTTAACGTATTAAACCATCTTAATTTTTATAATTAAAAATAAAATCAATTATTCCTAAATTAACAGAAAATTAATTAAAAATAAAATCAAATTTTATTCTTTTTCTTATATCCCTAAATTTATTTGTCAATTGTCATCATCAAAATTACATACAAAGTGGAGACCTAATTAACAGAAAACATTAATAGTATGCATATTTAGGCTAAATTAAAATTAATAGTACCAAATTTGAAAGACATTTAGGCTAAATTAAAATTAAAAATTAATTAAATTACTTACCAAATAACTAAAACAAAGTCCAAAATAGAGGAGCAGATCAGCCAAAGTGTGAACAGATCAGCCGAAGTGTGGCGGGCGGCGGGCGAAATGGAGGCTGGAGTTGTGGACAGTGGCGACTGGCGAGTGAAAGGGGCAGAGTCGAAGTGTCGAACAGATGAAATGAAGAGAAGCGGAAGGGGAAGAGATTAGAGTCTAGAGATGAAGAGTCGAGAGAAAAAAAAATGAAGAAGCCGTCTAAGAAGAGTCTCTGTCTCGCCGGAGAAGAAGAGTCTCGCCACTCGCCGCCCCTGCTGCCAGCAGCCTGCTGGCCTGCTCCCGCCTCCGGCCTACCCCTATCTCCGCCACGGCGCCACCCTACCGGGGGCAGCTGCCCCCCCTCGCCCCCGCCTAGTTCCGCCACTGTTGGAAAGCCCCCTCTTTCCTGGGAACGGCCTGGTTGTCATAATTGTGATTCTGTAATATTATTTAAGAATAATTAATTATTGATTCATATGATAAGAAAATATTTATTTGATGTGGATATAATTGATGGATATATTTATTTTTATGTGGATAAAAATGAAGGAATTAATGCTGAGGTATTTTATCAGTATTTTGTCGAACTGAAAGAATTAAAAATCATCCGTTTATGGATTTCGGATATTTTCTGTTGAGAATTTGGAAAAACTTTCTTTTACAAAGTTGTAGAGAATTCGATTTCAGACAGAATGGACATAAAATTCGTATTTTTCAGATAAACGGTATATTTTCTATGAATTGTTGAAGTTTCAGAAAATAAAATAATTTTTATTAAATTGAGCGGGACCCACTATTATTTCAAGCATGTGGGCTGCCAAATTTTTGGTTCAAAAGAGGTGGGCTGGTCTTGGTTGGTGCGAGTACGTAGAAATGAAGAAAAAAAATAATAAAATAATATTTTATTATTTTAGTCTCCTTTGGCGTTCTAGTATTTTTCTATAAATAAAGGGCTAAGTTAGAATTGAAAATCACACCAGAAACAAGTTTTCTCTCTTTCTCTTTCTATATTATCAAGTGTATTCTTGTGAGTATACTTTGAGTGTTGCTATACGGTGCGAGTTTCTGTCAGCACTATACCGAAATTCGGTCAGAAGTACGGTTATTTTGAGGTAAGGGATGTAATTTTCTTCTTAAATGATATTATTTTCTTCAATATCATTATGCCGAATTATTGGTGAACTTTTTAATCAAATTTGGAACTTTTTGTATCGGGGTTACTATTCATGTATACGGCACTATTCACGTATACGACACTATTCATGAATACGGCACTATTCATCGAAAAATAAAAATTTTCCTTTTTGTCCATGATGTCTATTTTGGCTACTATCTTTGATTGTATCCATGTTTTGATCGTTATTTTTAAATTCTGCTTCAAAATTGGTTATTATGGAGTATTATTGATCTTGGATAAAACTGTTATACGAATCCATAATATTTGTCCTTTTATCTCACTGGATTCGTTCTTAAAAATATTTTTCATCATCCTCAGTCCTTAATGATGATATTATTGAATATCTTTGGCCTGTAGTGCAAAGATAAATGATTACTGATGAATATCTTTGGCCCGTAGTGCAAAGATGAACAGGTGTTGAGATGAACATGACCAACCGGTGATATAAATGAATATCTTTGGCCTGTAGTGCAAAGATGATTAAAGATGTATATTGATTGTTGTTACAGAGATAAAATATTGATGATGGACTCTTAAATATTAGAAGATAGTAGAATTCATCCTCTACGTGACTCTTCTAATGGATTGTTGTTTCCGCTGTAGTTGTTGATCTAAAACTTGTTGTCTATTGTATTTTATCAAATTTTTCCCTGATAAAGACTAACGATAATTTGTTGTATATTATCTTAGTCATAATATTCTTTACTGGGCTAGTTGAGCTCACCCTTTTCCTTTTTGTTCCATTTTTCTTCTCAAGAGGTGAGAACATAGCAGGATCGAGTCGGGGTATGGAGTGAAATTTCTAGAAAGATGTTTTAGCAGTCCTCACTATTTCTAAAAAATGGTGTTTGAATAATGGTAATGAGGACTTATTTGCGTGTGGATGTTGTCTAGAAGACAATATTTGTATTTAAACTCACAGTACGTATTGTCGTATTTCACACGACATTTGTATTATTGAAGTTGTAGTTCGCTTTATGTACCATGTATTTGGCGACTCAGAATGGGTGTTGTATACCTGTTTTGGGGGCGTCACATTTTTCTATCAATATCATTTTTTAAATATTATGGAATGAAATTGATATAATGTTATAGTTGTGGGTAATATTTATAAATTTTACAAAGTACGCAAGTTGTTATATAATATTCGATTGGTCGGGGAATATTCGTTTTAACAGGGAATATTCGTACTACGGCACAATCATTGGTGGACCCCTCAACGGAATTTTTGTCGGATTGAGAAAATGACAAAAAATATTTTTATGAAAATAACGACGAAAGTTTTACAGTTAAAACTGTTGAACTACTCGGTAGTAAAAATACAGTAACACGCGTTGTTGCACAATATTTTTGAATTATTGATTCTTACGTAAGAAGACACTACTCAATAATTGTTACAGTAATTATTGTTTAATATTTTATTTTATAATTGCTACGTTGATTTTTTTGATTCAATAATTGTCATTACACAGTATTTCAAATTATCAAATCAATAATTCATTCAAATTTATTTTTATAATATTATATTATAGTAGTATGATGTGATTATATGATAGTATGTTTTTCATAATTTGAATGGTAACATTATGATAGTAAATTCATGGTATAAAAGTAAAATGAGGTGGAAGAGAACTAATTGAATTTGAATTCTGATGATGCAAGCGATGATGTCATCAGAAGGATGATGTAAGCAATGATGTCATATGATCGATGATGTATGCGATGATGTTATAAATTATGGCAAAAAGACTATTTTACCCTTACTCTGCTAAGCTTATAAATAGAAGCTCATTCCTTCATTATTTTTCACGAATTCACTAAAGCTATAGAGCGAGAAAGAATATAGAGAATAAGAGAGAAAGAAGAAGAAACTTTTGTTACTACAATATTGCGGTATCCAATTTTCTACTAAGATAAGGGGTATTATTTCTTTTGTATTCATGAAGAGAACTTCTGTTATTCCATTATTTATTGTTCTGTTAGAATAACCTGTATACGCGGGCTACCCTATACTTAGTGAAATTCTTCTGTTATTCCATTCTTTATTATTCTGTTAGAATATCCTGTCTGTGCGTTTTACGCTGGACCTGATTCCGTCTTTATTATTCTGTTGGAATATCCTGTATGTGCGTTTTACGCCGGACCTGATTCCGTCTTTATTATTCTGTTGGAATAACCTGCCTGTGCGGTCTATCGCTTGCTTGGTGATTTTTTTGTTATTTCATTCCTTATTATACTCAGTTAGTTAAAGATTTGACTTCTATACTCCATGAAATTAGTGGAATATCCTTGATATTTGCGCTTCATCCAGTATCTTTTTATGGAAATATTCTTCTGAGCATTCTTGAATTTTACTCTACAAAGAAGTATCATGTTGACAATTTGGACGTTATTAGTTTCTGGACAAATTAATTCGTGAACTTGTTTTATTGAATTCTTATATCATTGTCATCATTCTCATGTTTATATTTTGTTGAAAGTCATCTGTGGCCTGTAGTGCATAGATGGACTTGGTATGATTATGACCAGGGATTATTCGGTGTAATCATGACCGTAATGTTACAAATGATGTGGAAAATTAAAGCCCTCATTGGCCCGTAGTGCATTGATGGACAGTTGTTGGCATGCTCATAACTATTGATGAATACACAAATATCCTTGGCCCGTAGTGCATGGATAATTTTGTGGGTGTGATACTAATGAATATTCTTGGTCGTAGTGCAGGGATGATATGAATTATTTATTAAGCTGAGTCACAGCGATAAAGTGATGAAAAACCTTTTAAATCATAAAGATAGTAGATTTTATTATCTACTTGACTCTTTTAATGGATTGCTTGTTCCACTGCAATTAAACTTGATGTCTATTATATTTTATTAGTTTAACATTGTTGAAGACTAATGATAATTTATTCTGCATTATCTTAGTCGTAATATTTCTTACTGGGCTAGTTGAGCTCACCCTTTCTTCCACTGTTCTCTTCAGGAAATGAGAACGTAGCCAGAACTAGTCGGGTAACGGAGTGACGGTCCGAGATGGTGTCTTAGTAGTCCTCACTATTTTATAAAATAGTGTAATAATAAATGTAATGAGAACTTATTCTGAGAGTGAATATTGTCTAGAAGACAATATTTGTATTAAAACTCACAGCTCTTGTTGTATATTTAAGATTGTATTTATATTTTTTACCATGTATTTGGCAACTCAAAATAGGTGATGTATACCTATTTTGGAGGCGTCACAATATAAGTAATTCAAGGTTTATAGGGTATTTCAAAACACTTATAAATAATCAAATATGTTTATATTCAGTTTTAAAAAGTAAAAAAATATATAATAATGATTTTTTTAAAATTATTTAAAAACAAAATTTTATGAAAATAATTAGGAATATCGATTGAATAATTTTGATAATTGTGAAATTTAATACTTAATTAATTTTGACCAAATATACTACACAATTTATCCTTGTTTGTATTAATAACTCTACCTATTATAGGAGTACTTCTTTCCCTCAAAACCTCCTTTTTAAAAAAATAATAATAATTTATACTATAAACAGTTTCTCGAATATCAAGCACTTTTTTCTTAATTAATGTAAATATTTTATCATTATTAAACAAAGAGAAAACTTATTTTTTTTAATACTTCTTATAAGCAAAACCAGTTAATAAATGTCAAAACCCCACCTCTCCGATCTTGACCATTGAATTGACATTAAAATATAACCAAATTTGCCACGTATGCCGGGCACCAGACCCCACCATCAGCATTAATAAAGTCACAAGTATTGTTGCCGACAAACTCACAAAGTAGCCCATCCTCCATCCCTGCTCAAAACAGTTCATCAGTCAACGGGCCATAGGTAACCGGCCAGCGATGTCAAAATCCCACTATTTCTACCTCCACTGCCAATTATCCCTCTTCTTCAATGACAAAACCACCTTTGCCGCCACTACAAAATCTCTCCTCCTCTAATCTCACCAACTCTCCATCTACCTCATCGTCTCTCTCTTTTAAACCCTCCAACGACATGTGTAAGTACGTGTACCTTTGGATTCCTTTCCTAATTTCTCTCTCCAAAGAATTTAGCTCAGCTAAATCTCAATCAACGATTCTCTTGCCCAGTCAGTCTGCAACTCCCAGTTGTCCCTCTCCGGACTCCAAACTCAATTTCCGGCCGGTCATCGGTATTTTAAGTCATCCCGGCGACGGAGCTTCCGGCCGACTCAACAACGCCACAAACGCTTCTTATATTGCCGCGTCTTATGTAAAGTTTGTTGAATCCGCCGGGGCCAGGGTCATTCCTCTTATCTACAACGAGCCTCCGGAGATTCTCCATTATGTAATTGTAACCATTACCTTTACACTTATTGTTTTCTTAACGAAACCATTTCTTTACTAACAATTGATTGTTTGTATGTTATTTCTTCTCTTGCTGTTTAAAGGGATTATTGATGTCAACTTTTCTTGTATGGATTAGCTTTAATAAGTACTATTTCGCTTCGTTTTTTCCATTGAAGCGACAATTTATTGTAGTATTATTGTCTTGTCTTCATTTGATCATTTCAATTGTTCAAACTATTTAATTTGCTAGATTCAGTGGATTTATATTAAATGATCCCTCCATTCCTAAATATGAGTGACTTTTAAGGTTTTTGAAGTTAAAACCCCTAAAATTACTCCATTAAAATTACTATGTATTACCAAAAACTAAATGAAAAGCTAAATTGTAGGTGATAAAGATGAGAGCGCCATATTGTTAGAGGATAGAAAAAATATAGAAATTAAGGAGAGTATACGGGTAAGATATTAAAAGAGAGAAAAGTAGCTTTGAAAAAATAGGAGAGAATTAAAGAGAGTATTAAATGTTTAGGGGTAATTAAGGAAATAACATAACCAATTCTCCTAGAAATCCTAGAATGTCATATATTTAAGAACAAAGAATTATCCTAAAGCGTCAGTTATTAAGGAATGGAGGGAGTATTTTTTAGTGAATTGTGTAAAAGAGTTCTGCTGTGACAAAAACTTGAAATTGATGGTAAAGTTTCATAATCTGTTTCTAATGACATGTTTGTTGATACACTCCCTGTTCTCCTTTTATCCCAAACTAGTTGGCCTAGGCTGAAAATGAATCACCAAGTAAGCTCAACATGTATTTATTTTTGGAGATTGCTTATTTATATATTCTCTCTGTCCTAAAAATGAGTGTCATTTCCTTTGTAATTTAGAAGGGTTATTTCGGAGAACTTAATTTTAGAAGTCTGCTTATGCTAGGTGTATATTTTCTGTATGTTGCAAATGTGTTTATTTATTTTGTTTTACTGCAGAAACTTAATATGGTCAATGGAGTTCTTTTTACCGGAGGGTGGTGTAAAGAAGGACTCTACTTTGATGTTGTTCAGGATATATTTAAGGTAAATCATTCTTGAGGGAGTTGCTACTTTACAAAATTTCAGTCAACAAGGGCAAGGACTTGTCC
Source organism: Panax japonicus (assembly GCA_020205505.1). Classification (NCBI taxonomy): domain Eukaryota; kingdom Viridiplantae; phylum Streptophyta; class Magnoliopsida; order Apiales; family Araliaceae; genus Panax; species Panax japonicus. The sequence goes on along the minus strand of CM035092.1, from coordinate 74,809,295 downwards.
TTCCAAGTGAATAGGAATAAGCTACAAAGTTTTGGCATGTGTTTGTAGTTGCACCGTGTTAATTTTGACCAACTTTTGACATGTTACTTGCAGAAAGTATTGGAGAAGAATGACGCAGGAGATCATTTTCCCTTACTCTCAATATGCTTAGGATTTGAACTTTTGTCAATGATCGTCAGCAAGGTTAGTTGGTAAAAAGTTACTTTTCACTCATATATTCGAATTAACTCACGTCATCCCCACCATAAGGGTAAAAAAGAAGAACCATATTGAGAATTCTAAACCTTAATTTAGTTTTAGTAATTAACTTGTTTGCTTGATGTAAGAATATTCTTTACATGGTTTCCATTTGCGTTCCGGATATGCTAAGAATCTAGTTTTTTATTTATCTAACAAATATGTAGCTGCTCTATTCCCAGCTTTTACAGCCAAAAATAACAATACAATTTCCAACTAATTTGGTGAATGTTAATCTATCACGTATGGAGTGATTAGCTACATGAAGTGCTTACTTCTATGTTTTAGACCATCTTCTGTTTCCAATACAAATTTAGTTTGATGTAGTTGCAGTCATTCAAATTTTACTATATTTGAATTTGAATTTTATTATTCACACTTTATATGTAAAAAGTCAGGATAATTACTGAGTTGCACATTTTCTAATTGTAATCTGATAACTATGTTTTGATCATAAGACGTTGCCAGTTTCTTTAATTTCACTAGGACAAAAACATTCTCGAAGAATTTAACGCAGAAGATCAAGGGTCAACATTGCAGTTTGTGCAAAACATAAATATAGAAGGAACTGTGTTTCAAAGGTATACAAGTTTTTCATTTTTCTGAAAAAGTAATCAGTGACCTTTTGTAAACACTTCATTCTGATAAGTTTGGGTTTAAATTTTAGTTCTGTTATGCTGAAAGGTTTCAAACTGTAGTCAATCATTCTCTTTTATTTTTACCCGTGTAATTGTATCTGAGAATTTCAAGAACTTCTAAAAACATTAAAAAAAATGATTAGTCAAGTTGAAAACAAATTTACAAGAATTTGAGCTTCTTTTGTTTTGTTAGTCATATCTAATCGTTATAATCAGGAATTTTAAATGTAATATTACTTGAACAATAATTTTTAATACATTAATATCAAAAGAAAGAAGTTGTAATACATTTCTATCTAAAGAAGAAAATTTTTAATACATGTGTTTCTTAAAAAAAGAAATTTTAAACATATAATATTGTGAATGATGGTGTGGAAAAGGCAAAAGTGAAAGCCTTCCATGACAATATAGGGCCAAAACTTGAAGAAATTTAGTGGTTGAGAGGGCCTATATATTGATGCATTGGTTCGTTTCAAGTTTATATTAAACTGTGACATAAGTGATAACATAAAAAACAAAACCAGCTACTGGAAAAGAAAGAAGCAGTTGTTGTGTATGATATCATACAGACATAGACTTGTATCTGCAGATAAATTTGAGAAGGATGGGGTCAGCTGTTATTTAGTTATCTCATATAGATTGATTTGAAAATGTGATATGTAAAAATGTGGCCTTTACACCATGTTTGTAAGTTCTATTTTGAGGGAAAGGGAAAGTAACTAAAATCCCTCCAAATATCATGTTTGTGAGTTTTTTTAGGAGGGGAAGGGGAGGGATTTGAAGGTAGAGTTCATGCAACTTTGCTCTAAAATATTTGTTCCAAAAATGGTGGGACTGGGAGGCACGAGAAAGTTAGACATTTCGAAATACCAATAATATCCTTGTCTTAAATAAATTAACATATATTTCATTACTTTTATGTCAATTAAAATCCCTTCCCCCTTCTAAACTCACATACATGGTAAAGTACAATTTCTCTTCCCCCCCTTCTTGAATCACAAACATGGCAAGTGAAAGTTAAAGTCCTTTCTACCCTTTCCTCACTTATACTTTCTTTACCTCCCCATCCATCCAAACTCACAAACAAAGTCTTAGTCCCAGCAAAGTATTTGTCTTATGTTACTTATAAAAATAGAAAAAAAAAAGATTTTAGAAGATGTATTTGCGTAATGTTATTTGAAATCTAGACAAGTAAATGAAAATTGGTAAACATTTGTGATTTCATGTGAATGTTATTGAGTAGGTGGCAGGTGCTGATATAAGATAGTCACATGGTACACTTGGTTGGTTGCTGAAGCTAGCATTTTGAATTGATTTTTGTCTTTTCTGCAGATTTCCTCCAGATTTACTCAGAAAGCTGAGCACTGATTGCCTAGCCATGCAAAACCATTATGTAAGTGTGGAAAAATTGTGGAATTTTTCGGTTTACAAGTGACTAAATATTTATCTCATACTCTTTTTCACCTGAAATTGTAAGCATGCCCTTAACCTGAACCAGAAAGAACACCTTCAACGGTATTTATCAAATTTTAATGTATATATTAAACAATTGGAAATGGATGCAGTCAAGAATCAAAATTTCATTCCAATCTTTTGTTTTGGTTAGCTTGGAATTGGAAACATCTTTGGACATCTTCCATGTTTCAAAGTCATAATTGTTCATTTTTGGGAACCTATTTATTTTGGTCAGTTCGGTTGTCTTAAACAATTCAGAGTAAATTCTAATCGGATATTGTGAGCAACACAAATAGCCGCTGTAGAGATACCCTGTTTGTTTTGTTTCTTATGTTGTGGTTGTTCTTTAGGTTTAGATATATCGTTCTGGGTTACACCTTATGTTTATAACAAAACTTGCATATCCAAAAGATATGAGCTAGTATTGGTCATTGGAGCATTGATTTCCCTATGCAACAGTATGGTATATCACCAGAACGATTTCAAGAAAACATGGATTTAGCTACCTTCTTCAAGATCCTAACCACCACCGCTGATGAAGATAATAAGGTACTTGGTGTCTCATTAATTCTGTAGATGTTAATTCATATGATATTGTATGTGGCCTAAAATATTCATAAATTCACTTAAATTAGGTTTACGTCTCCACAGTTCAAGCACACAGCTATCCGGTGACTGCTTTCCAGTGGCACCCAGAGGTATAATCAAATGATTCATATTCATTATCTGTAAAATAGTTGGCTCCTATCTTGTTTTCTTTGGCATAGTGCAATAATCTGTCAGCCAGGATTATATGCTCTTGTAATCGTCTAAAATTTTCTTTATGGTACTTTAGTACTTAAGTCTAGTGCATTCGCAAGCCCCCATCTGTGATCTGCTGCACTGACGCGATGGGAGTTGGTTGATTAGTTGATTATCGTACTTCCTAAAAGAAGTTGATATCTTGTTATTGCTGATCTATATTGATTAGGTTTGCTCGGGTCCAGTACTTGTTTTGGTTGGTTATAAGTTTGAAATAATATCTAGTCATGACGTTGGTTGGTTCTTATTAAGATGAGTCACATGGAGGAAGAACTTGTGCATCTTTTATCTAGAAAAGAAATAACTTGTATGCAGAGAAAAGGGAGGGAGGATCTGACACTCCCAAAGGTTATTAGGTTACATGACCCCTTTCTATCAAGGATTTGAAAAGAGTCCAGGCATATGAGCAGCACACCAGTATCAAAAGTGTTGGTAGGCAGTAGCTGAAAGAGCAAATGATTAACCAGTCTAACAAGAGAAGAATGCCTGACACTAATAAATACTTTATTTACTTTCTGATTCCAAAAAAATTACCTTGAAGACGGTGTTTTCTGATCGAAAAGGTCACTTCCAATGCTTATTATAATTTATATGTATATCCTTTCAGTTTTATTCAAATGTAGTAGTGGACATTCCTTATTCCGTCATATTGTATTTATAAAGGTTTTCATATCACAAATTCGTGAGGAAGGTGTTGTTTGAAAACTAGCGGGAGTGCTTGAGTGAAGAATCCTCATAACTAAATTAATTAAAGAAAAATCCGATTCCATTTGCAATAGGGCAAAATACAGTTTATTACATGAAGTACCATCATATTAATGATTAGGCCCTCAAAGAATTTGGGCTTACACTTTACTATATCAAGTGTCTAATTTGATACAATTTAGCCCCCAATTTCAGAATCCGGCCAAAATTGGCCAGAATATCTAATTTTTCGACTAGATAAGAATTGTATACGGTTTGACCGTATAGAATACGGACTAATAACACTTATGTTATATCAAGTACCACTAAATTCACAAGTTACTATATCAAGTACCTAATTTGTATAAATACTTATTTTGACGTATCAAGTCTGTATAAATCTTTATAAATAATTATTATATGTTAAATTATTAAAATTAAATATTAATACAAAGATTACCAAATATAATTTATTAATTTAAAATTTAAAAAAAAGACTCGATTACCAAAAATTTAACTAATTAAATAATACTCCCTCCGTCCCACAGTTATAGGCTGATTTTTCATTTTGAGATGTCCCAATATATAGGCTACTTACTATTTATAAAATTTAGTTGGTTCATTATTTTACTTTTATACCCTTATAATAAATATTCAACCATTACTCTTTTTTTGAAGAAACAATCTTCAATGTCATTATTTTTATCACCACATTTAATGTTGTTGTATCCTCAATAAAAGAATTCAACTTTTTAGGCTTTACTAGTTTAACATATTTTGTGTATAAAAGACAATTGTACCAACAATCAATGAAGTTAAGAGTTCCAATGTGATAAGTAAGGAGTAATTAATTTATTCATTAATTCCATATTAAGGGGTATATGTGGAAAATTTGTGTTAAAATTGTCACTTGAACTAATTTTCTTAAACTATATGCCAAAAAAATCAGCCTATAACTATGGGACGGAGGGAGTAACAATTTTATATTGGAAGAGCATATAAAAGGAGGAAAAAAGAAAAAAGAAAAAAAAATGACTCATTTGCTCTCTCTCCTCTCTCTTCCCTAATCCTTCAAATTGTTTTGTTCCTTCAAATTTGGAAATTTCAGCGCCTTGGATTCTGTCTAGTAGCTGTGATCGACTTGAGCAGAAAATAACATGAAATTTTATGTTAATTCAAATACTTTTCTGACGGAAAAAGGTTGGTTATCACCATTAAAAGAGGAGAGAGGAGATGGTGTGCAAAAAGTGAGTTGCAAAGAGAGAAGGTACATACGACGACGTAGATAATGTATTTTGGATTTGAAAAGTGAGTTATTTTTATTTAGTTAAAAGATTCTTCAAACAAATAGTAGTTAATTAGTTTATCCAATAACACTTTCTTTCCGTCCATTTCTCGTTTTATTCTTCAAACAAGCAGTAGTTAATACATATATTGTATTTTTAAAAAATAATTTTAAAATTGTATCTATAATTTAACAAATTGTATGTATAAATTTTACAACTTAAATCTTGCAAATTATAAAGTATATCATAAATTATAAATTTTATGTCTTAAATTTTACAAATTATATCTCAAATTAAATTTTACAAATTGTATTTATAATTTTATTTATAAATATTTATAATTTTTTACCGTATTTCTACGGTATTAGTTACTTTTTTTTAAAGGGCTAAAATTTATTATATTTGTAATTTAATTTTTTTTCTTTGGGGGCCGAATCATTAATATGGTGGTACTTGATGTAATGGAACTGTAAATAGCCCTTTTTAAAATTAAGTCAAATCGTATATTTATACGGTCAATTGGTATTAAATACACAAAATCCGATCGAATTCTTGGGCGGGTTGATTCGGAAATTGGGGGCTAAATTGTATCAAATTAGGCACTTGATGTAGTAAATTGTAAGCCCAAATTCTTTGGGGGCCAAATTATGAATTTGATGGTATTTCATGTAACAAAAGTGTAATTAGCCCTTTGCAATATACATTTGACCAGTTCTACTTTTGTTGGTTAACCAAGAAACCGCTGATCACTTTTATAGGTTTTAGGATATATTTTAGGAAACTGATAAATCCACAACAGAAAATGATATTTTCACATGAAAATTGTCGTTATAGATCCTATAGCGACGGTTTTCACCGTCACCATACATCTATAGCGACACTTTTTATGTGAAAATATCAAAAAGTGTAGTGGAAATATTAATTTCCTATATTTTAACATGCTTTCATCATATACTTTAGGATCTCCTGTTTCCTATGGGAACAAGCAATAGAAGTTAAAAGATGGATTACCTTGTGCGCGAGCAATTGGCTAATGGCTCATTATATATAGAAGGAGAGGCTGAGGTTCAATATGGTTGAAAAGCCTCCTTAAAAATGTTATCATGGGTATTGTGGAAGATCAATCACAAAATGTCTTTTGGCTTATGAGTCGTATGATTTCTTTGAGAAAATGATGAGCACACTTTGTTGAAACCTAGGGTATCTTAATTATCTAGTAAATTGTTGGGAAATTTGATGAATTTAGGGAAGTTTCAAAATTATGGTAGGATGCTAATCACTTTGATCTTCTACAGTATTTTACACTTATGGGCTTATCTGCTAGGGGAGAGGGGAAAAGAACAAGTGGTGGGCATATCTTTTTAAAATCTCGAGCTACACTTATTTTAATATAATATTGTATGTTTTGGCAATCGAAGCCTTATTATATAATTTAAATGGAAGTGATTAATTTGTTTGAAATAAAGCTGTGTTTTAGATTTATGTAATATTGTTGACTGGCTTCACTTAGTTGCTAATTTTGTGCAGAGGGGCTAATGTTAGGATTTGTTGGTGTAACACATCTCCCTCTCTCATTCTTTCTTTATAGACGGAAGGAAAAACATTGTTTTATGATTATTGTGCCTACTTAATTTCCCAAACCTCTTTTTTGGTGGGAGAGCTGTCTCTCTTTCTCTCAAAATATTAATGTAATTTGTCTTATGAAGATTGTGCCAGAAATTATTTTGCCGGTTGCTTTTGTATTAAGGAACTGCCAGAAATAAAGCTGTTGCAGTTTTTCTTTTTGATAAATAAATACAGTTGCCGCTTCTCTAAATATGAAATCCTGATCATTGTACACTGCAGAAAAATGCTTTTGAATGGGGCTTACCTAAGATTCCACACTCAGAGGATGCCATTCAAGTGACTCAACTTGTTGCAAACTTTTTTGTCAGGTATCCTCTAGTCACTCAAAGATGGTTGCTTAATTACACTCCAGGCTTCTTAAAATTATTCCCCATAATAATTTGAATGTGCATCACTATGTTTGGCATTGACACAAAGGGTAGAAGGGAAAAGTGGAGAACTCGTTAAAACATTAATAAGCAACTAGAATATATATTATAGAACAATATATTATAGAACAATAGGAAGACAGCCAATAATAAAAACATGTCTATATAGTTGGAGAAATAGCAGTAGCAAGAGCAATATTAACAAGACTAATAGCCGAACAAAATTGGAACAACTTAGCTGTTAGATGAAAGAAGCCGAGGCTTAGCAAAGCTAATGTCCTAAAAAGTGATTCCGCCCTCACTGGTTAGAAACCTTGGTACAGTTGAGCTCCAATGGCGTTCACCCTCTAGGATTCAACGGCAAGCCTTCGATTGCGTGTACTCGCAGAAGAAGACTAGTGGACCTGTCTTTGTGGATTGTCCTAGAATATATTATCAGAGTCTACAAAATATGTTGTACTCAACAGAGAAGGAGATATATTGCACAGAAGATAAAACTACTCTATACTTCGAGGAACAATATTGATATATATATATGTAACGATGATCAGAACGTTGGAAATCAGAACGTTTGATAATAAATTACGTTTACGTTAATAAACGTTGAGAACTAGAACGGGTAGAAGAACGTTTGAGAAAGGATCAGTAACGTAAAACTAAATAAGGTTTACGTTTGGGGAAAGACTGCTATGGAATAGTATAAAAAGAAATTAGGGATTTAATCAAAACAGTGGGCTACCTGGGTGCACCCGCGAAGCACAATCTACCGAATCGGCACCCCCCCCTGCGCGGGCGTATCCGCGCGCACACACGCACTAAGGTTTTCTGATCGAAAGTCCGAGAACCAAGCTTGACTTAGCCCAATTCCTTAGCCGTCCTCATGTGCGCGAGCCCATCCCTATTTCCTCAACCATGCTACTAAGCCCATAACAAGTACTAATATGCACCATGAGAGTTTCTAAAATAGCCAATGTGGGACTTTGAAAAAACCATAAGATTTTGGAGCATAACCAACAAACCCCACATGATCCAAAATTATCAAAGAGGAAAAATTAAAAGGAAGTGAGAAGGGCAATGGATTTTAGATACATAACGTCAATACCTTGTGGGTTTGAATCGACACTTAGTGGAACAAGTTCATGATTGTAGATTATAGGTGAATTATATTCTTGAACCTATTATCCGTGATACAATCAATTGAGCTTTGCACACATCTTAAATCTTGAATCCACACAAGTCCGCGGTTGGGCGCGTTCTAGGCCATGCGCCATATCCCAGATTTTCATAAAGGCTCTAGAGAGTTTGCCAAAGACTCTCATAGGAAGCGGCCTAATCTTCCACCTTTATATAGGTGAACCCATCAAGTGTATACCGACATACACCACCCTTTAGGGCTATGAGTTTCATTAAGAATCTAAATGATTCATCCTATCACAATTTGTCAGTAAACACCACATACACACAGGGCGAAATATAAATAATTGTAGTGCTTTAATTTAAATAATTACATGACTTGTTGTTACCCTATTGAACCCAATTTATGGGATCTCCAATCACATGGGTTGGGTTTCCATCATATATTATTTACTCAAGATGTTGGCAATAGTCTCATCCCTCTGGATGCTTCTTGGACTACCTTTTTATTCAATCCCTTAGTAAGCGGATCAGCTAGGTTCTTTTCAGATCTCACAAATTCCATGGAAATAACCCCGTTACTGATCAGTCCTCGTACAATGTTATGCCTCAAGCGAATGTCTCTGTTTTCCATTATAAACATGGTTCATTGCCCTGCTAATAGCTGCTTGAGAATCACAATGCAGAGAAATAGAATAAATTGGCATATACCACAATGGTATATCAGCCAATAAATTCCTTATCCACTCTGCTTCTGTACCTGCCAATTCTAAAGCAATAAATTCAGATTCCATAGTAGATCTAGCAAGTACAAGTTTGTTTAGCAGATTTCCAAGAAACAGCTCCCTCCACCTAAAGTAAACACATAACCACTAGTGGAGTTTGTTTCATCATTATCAGATACCTAATTAGCATCACAATATCCTTATAAATCACTAGGATGACCAGTAAAATGTACACCTACATTAATGGTTCCTTTTAAATAGCTCATTAGTCATGACAATGCATTCCAATGATCTTGTGAAGGATTATGTGTATATCTGCTAAGTCTACTAATAGCATATGCAATATTAGGTCGAGTACAGTTCATTAAATACATTACACTACCAATGATTCTAGCATATTCAACTTGTGCAATAACATTCCCTTTATTTTTCTTTAAATGAACACTAGAGTCATAAGGGGTTCCTAATGGCTCTTTATTAAAGAAATTAAATTTCTTAAGAATATTTTTCACATAATGAGACTGTGATAAAACTAAACCATTTGCATGTTTATTTATTTTCATGCCAAGAATCAAATCCGCTTCTCCTAAATCTTTCATGTCAAATTTAGAAGATAAAAACTCTTTAGTAGTATTCACAACTTTCTCATCAGTACCAAATATTAGCAAGTCATCCACATATAAACAAATAATCACACCACAATTTCCATTGAATCTACTATAAACACAACTATCAGATTCATTTGTCACAAAATTATATTAGACAAGAGAGTTTTATTAAATTTGTCATTCCATTGTTTTGGCGCTTGTTTCAAACCATATAAAGATTTTACAAGTCTACACACTTTATGTTCTTCTCCTGGAACAACAAAACCTTCAGGTTGACACATATATTTTTTCATTTAACTCCATTCAAAAAAGCAGTTTTAACGTCCATTTGGTGGATTATCAATTTATGAATAGAAGCCAAAGCAATTAAAATTCTTATATTTGCTAATTTAGTTACTGGTGAGTAAGTGTCAAAATAATCAAAACCTTTTATTTGAGTAAATCCTTTTGCTACAAGTCTTGCCTTAAATTTATCAATAGACCCATCAGCTTTTAACTTCTTTTTAAACACCCATTTACATCCAATAGGTTTACATCCTCTAGGCAAATTAACTAGTTCCCATGTATGGTTAGACATAATAGATTCTAGTTCACTATTAATAGCATCCTTCCAAAAATTTGCATCAATAGATTTCATAGCTTCATAAGTTTTAGGGTCATCTTCAGTTATAAAAGCAGTTATAAAATCTGGACCAAAAGTTTTCTCAAAACGTTGCCTTTTACTTCTAATAGATGCAGGTACAGGTTCTTTATCTTTCTTTTTAAGAGGTTCACTAGAAGAAGGATTGCCCTCATATCTAATTTTCATTGGAAATATATTTTCAAAAAATTCTGCATCTTTTGTTTCCAAAATTGAATTATTTTGATAATTATTAGTTGCATATTTAATTACCAAAAACCTATAAGCAGCACTATTAGAAGCATACCCAATAAAAATGCAATCCATTGTTTTAGGTCCAATTTTATTCCTTTTAAATTCTAGTATAGCTACTTTAGCTAAACACCCCCACACTTTAAGATACCTCAAATTAGGTGCATGTTTCTTTCATAAATGATATGGTGTAGAGTCTATCTTTTTATGTGGAACTCTATTTAAAATATGATTTGCAGAAAGGCAAGCTTCTCCCCACATATTAGAAGGTAAACCAGAACTAATTAACATAGCATTCATCATATCTTTAAGTGTTCTATTTTTTCTTTCTGCAACTCCATTGGACTGAGGAGAATAAGGAGGAGAAGTTTCATGTATAATTCTATTTAGTTCACAAATTTTTTAAGACTTCCTGAATCATATTCACCTCCACGATCAGATCTAAGTCTTTTAATTTTTCTTTCTAACTGATTTTCAACTTCCGCTTTATATTTAATAAACATTTCTTCTGCTTCATCTTTAGAGGAAAGTAGATAAATTCGAGTATATCTAGACATATCATCCACAAAAGAAATATAATATTTCTTACCACCTATACTCAAAAGTATTTTTAAAATCAGCTAGATCACTGTGAATTAATTCTAGTAGTTCAGTTCGTCTTTCAACATTTTTAAAAGGTTTCTTAGCATGTTTTGCTTCTACACAAATTTCATATTTATTAAACTCGGTATTTGCAAGATTAGGTATAAGTTCAAGTTGTTTCAACTTTTTAATAGAAGCTACATTCACATGTCCTAATCTATCATGCCACATATCCAAAGATTCAACAATTTAAGCAAAAGAAGCATTCTTATTATTCAATTCAGCAGAAGCATCAAGTACAAATAAACCCCCATTACAAAAACCTTTCCCAACAAATTCCCCATTACGAGTAAGTACAAGTTTATCAGACTCAAATGCTAGTTTAACGCCAGCTTTATTCAACAAAGATCCGGACACAAGATTCCTACGAATATCGGGCACATGAAGCACATCTTGTAGGGCAATGATTTTCCCAGATGTTAATTTTAGTAAGACTTTTCCTTTTTCCCGCAACATTGGTGGCTCGAGAATCCCCCATAAAAAACTTTTCTCCATTAGTCACAATTTCATAGTTGAGAATTACGTCTCTATTTGCGCAAATGTGTCTAGTAGCCCCGGTATCTACTACCCATTCCGTGAAGTTATCAACTAGGTTTACTTCCGAGACAACTGCAAATTATTATCATCGGATTCAACTAAGTTTGCTTGGGGCTTAGGCTGAGAATTACTATTTTTGTTATCTTGCCCCTTGCGAAAGTGACACTTCATAGCAATATGGCTAGGTCTGCCACATACGAAGCAAGGACCTTTAGTAAAAGGTTTCTGAATTTGATTTGAATTGTTGAACCTATTATCCTTTCTTCCCATTGATTTTTGATTTTTTCCCTTTGTGGTTTTTGGACTGATAATTTTGGCTCTTCCATTGTGGCTTTTGTTCTACGAGATTAGCTTTGATAGTTTGAGTTGGAACTACGTCTCCTCTTTCTTTAGCTCTGTTTTGTTCTTCAATATGGATGTGAGCTACTAATTCCTGCATAGTGAAATCTTTAGTTTCATGTTTAAGGTTCATCTTATAATCTTTCCACGAGGGTGGTAATTTTTCGATAAGTACAGCAACTTGAAATTCTCGCATATTTTCATTCCTTCCCCAATGACTTCCCCCACAATTGTTTGGTATGTATGAACTTGATCTATAACAGATTTTCCATCTTGCATCTTAAAATCTAAAAGATTTCCCGCAACATATTTCTTAAGGCCAGAGTTTTCAACAACATATTTAGATTTTAACGCCTCCCAAATCTTCTTAGCACTTTCATACGGATAATAAATCTCAAACAAAGAATTAGACAAGTAGTGCAACAAATATCTACGATATGTGCGATTATCCTTAACATAATCCCTTTTATCAACATCCGATTTTTCAACAGTTTCAACAGCAGTAGGAGTAACATCATTAACAGAAATAACAGCAGGAACATCCACATACAATACATATTCTAAATTCATGGTCTCCAAATAAAACAATATATCTTCAGATCATCTCTTAAAATTAGAGCCATCAAACCGTTCAATTTTAGACAAGTCTAAGGCAAATTTCATCATCTTGTTAATATTTGAGAATCACTTTTTAGATTGTTGGAGAAATAGCAATAGCAAGAGCAATATTAACAAGACTAATAGCCGAACAAATTGGAACAACTTAGTTGTTAGATGAAAGAAGCCGAGGCGTAGCAAAGCTACTGTCCTAAAAAGTGATTCCACCCTCACTGGTTAGAAACCTTGGTACAGTTGAGCTCCAATGGCGTTCACCCTCCAGGATTCAACAGAGAAGGAGATATATTGCACTGTTTGATGCAGAAGATAAAACTACTCTATACTTCGAGGAACAGTATTGATATATATATGTAACGATGATCAGAACGTTGGAAATCAGAACGTTTGATAATAAATTACGTTTACGATAATAAACGTTGAGAATATAACTGGTAGAAGAACGTTTGAGAAAAGATCAGTAACGTAAAATTAAATAAGGTTTACGTTTGGGGAAATGACTGCTAGGGCAGTAGTATAAAAAGAAATTAGGGATTTAATCAAAACAGTGGGCTACCTGGGTGCACCCGCGAAGCACAATCCACTGGATCGGCACCCCCCCCTTGCGCGGGCGTATCGCGCGCACACGCACTAAGGTTTTCTGATCGAAAGTCCTAGAACCAAGTTTGGCTTAGCCCAATTCCTTAGCCGTCCTCATGTGCGTGAGCCCATCCTTATTTCCTTAACCATGTTACTAAGCCCATAACATCAAGTACTAATATGCACCATGAGAGTTTCTAAAATAGCCAATGCGGAGACTTTGAAAAAACCATAAGATTTTGGAGCATAACCAACATATATTACTCTGCATATCACAACTACAACCTACTGCTCTTTAAGTAGAATTACTGACTAACAAATACTAGAAAATGGGACCACTAACTTTCCACGTGAATAAACTTCCCATGACCACTACTACACTAATAAGAAATGCCTACAAAATAGGACAACTAATACGTGACTCAACAATTCCTCCCTTAAACTGATATTCCAAATATTCAGTTTAATATTTTCTCCATAATGCATACTCCAAGTTTCTCTCTTAGTTTTTGGAAGACATTCAAATTGAGAGGCTTAGTGAATATATCAGCCACCTGATCTTCACTTCTGTAGTAAATGATATCAATAACTCCTTCCATTGTGCGTCCCTTAGATAATGATACTTCACATCTATATGTTTGCTTCTTCCATGAAGAACGGGATTTTTAGAGAGTTTAATTGCAGAGCTGTTATCACAATAAATTATAGTTGGTTCCTCTTGCTTGAAATGCAACTCTTTAAGAATTTTCCTCAACTAAATAGCTTGACATGCACTTGCTGTTGCTGCTACAAACTCGGCTTCTGTTGTTGACAAAGTAACTATTGGTTGCTTCTTTGAGGACCATGAAACGGCTGTTGAACCCAGCATAAAAGCATATCCTGATGTGCTTCTTCCATCATCCAAATCTCTTGCATAATCGCTATCAGTAAAGCCAATCAAGTCTGATTGTTCTCCCTTCTTGCAAAACAGCCCCAAATTTGTAGTGCCACGCAAGTATCGAAGAATTCTTTTGGCAGCAAGAAGATGGATCTCTTTTGGTTGCTCCATGTACCTGCTAATTAGACTTACAGCATGCATTAAATCAGGTCGTGTTGCTGTCAAATACATTAAACTTCCTACCATTTGCTTGTAAAGAGTGCTTGTCAACCCTTTTTCCTGTTGAATCCTTCACAAGCTTCAATCCTGTCTCTTCCGGAGTGGTGGCTGGGTTGCAATTCTTCATATGAAACCTGACCAAAATTTCTTGGGCATATTTCTTTTGAGACACAAAAATTCTAGCATCAGATTGCACTACTTCTATGCCAAGAAAGTAATGCATCAAACCAAGATCAGACGGTCAAATTCAGTCATCATGGATTTTTTAAATTTGTCAAACATGGCACTATCATTTCCAGTATAAAGAAGATCATCCACATATAAACACACTATGAGCATCTTTCCTCCATCTTCAACTTTCATAAAAAGTGTATGTTCATATGGACATTTCTTAAATCCCTCTTTAGTAAAGTAAGCATTTATACGACTATACCAAGCTCTTGGAGCTTGTTTTAGTCCATATAGTGCCTTTTTTAATTTATACACTTTATACTCATCTCCATTCTTGACATAGCCAGGAGGTTGAGCAATAAATACATGTTCTTCCAAGGTACCATGTAGGAATGCCGATTTCACATCCAACTGGAAGATAGGCCATGAGTTTTGAGTAGCCATTGCGATTACCATTCTAATTGTGTCGTGTCTAGTCACAGGAGCGAAAACTTCTTTGTAATCCACGCCAAGCTCTTGTTTGTATCCTTTAGCTACTAACTGCGCCTTGTACTTGTCAACTTCACCATTCTCATTCAATTTTGTCTTGTACACCCATTTCACACCAATGGACTTTTGCCCTTTGGGAAGCTCTGTCAACTCCCAAGTATTGTTTCTTTCAATAGCAGCAATTTCTTCATCCATAGCCCTTCGCCATTTTGCTTCTTTTACAGCATCATCAAAAACTACAGGATCACAATCTGAAAATAGAGCGAAATATGTGAGCAGGTCTTCTTCAGACTCGTCAGAATTAGATACCTCATAATCCATCATCCATGCAGGCCTTCTCCTCTCTCGTTGAGGCCTTTTTGCTGCAGCTTCTTCACTTACAGGTAGACTTCGAGAATCATTTTGAATGATTGTTGCTCGTTGTTGCACTAACTCCATAGGTTGCTGCCTTTTCTCTTCATCACCATCAAAATCTGCAGGAATTTGTTGCTGAATGTTGTTCTCGATCCATGACCAGGATTTTTCTTCATCAAAGATAACATCACGGCTAATAATGATTTTCTTGGTGATAGGATTGTATAGCTTATAAGCTTTTGATTGATCACTAACACCAAGAAAAATTCATTTTTCTCCTTTGTCATCCATCTTCTTTCTCTTCTCATCTGGAATATGGGCATAAGCAATACACCCGAAAATTTTGAAATGATCTACTGTCGGTCTTCGTCCGTTCCAGGCTTCTTCTGTTGTCATATTTTTAACAGCAAGTGTAGGACTTCTATTCAAAGTATGAATGCTCCAATTAACTGCTTCTGGCCAAAAAACTTTTGGAATACTGCTCCTTGTCAAAAGACATCGCACCATATTCATAATAGTACGATTTTTCCTTTCGCACACACCATTCTGTTGGGGCGTGTAGGCTGCTGTAAGTTGCCTCTTGATTCCATTAACCTCACAGAAATTTGTAAATTCATGTGAGTTATACTCTCCACCACGATCAGTACGTAGACCTTTGATGGGCCTGCCAACTTCTTTCTCCACTAATACTTTATAGCTTTTAAAGGCTGCAAAAGCTTCAGATTTTTCTTGCAAAAAATAAACCCATGTTTTCCGACTGAAATCATCAATGAAAGTAATTATGTATCTTTTACCTCCATTAGAAGATGGATTGATTGGTCCGCAGAGATCGGAATGCACCAACTCTAATGCTCTCTTTGCTCTCCATGAATTTCCTTTTGGAAAAGAATCACGATGTTAGTTTACTTACAACACAATCTTCACAAACATCTGAGGGGCTATTAAATTGTGGAAGACCAGCTACCATTTGCTTTTGTTGTAAAGTCTTTAAGCCACCAAAGTTAAGATGACCATATCAGAAATGCCAAAATCAAGCCATATCCTTCAACTTTGTCGAGAAACATGAGTAATTCGTGTTGTGGAGAGAGTGGAAACATCCGATTAGCCGTCATACTAACTTGAGCTATCAAGCCCAATTTCTCATCTCGAATTCGGCAAATCCCGTTTTTGATGGAGAACTCATACCCCTTCTCTTTCAACTGACCCACACTAAGTAGATTGGTCTTCAATTCTGGTACAAAAAGAACATGAGAAATAGTCTGCGTGGAACATCCCTTAGTTTGGATTGACACGTTTCCTTTGCCCATAACAGAGATTGTAGAATTATCTCCAAACTTCACGGTATCGTGATAAGATTCATCCAAATGAGAGAACGCTAACTTATTTCCACTCATGTGATTGCTGCAACCGGTATCTAAATACCACACATTTTGGTGCGTATCCTCCTTTGCATGACACACCATGAGGAGAGATATTTCTTCTTCCTTTTCTACAAAATTAGATCTTGCCCCGCGATTCTTATTTAAATTAGTACGGCATTCAAATTTATAATGACCGTACCTATGACACTGATAACACTCAATGTTTGATTTGTCTGCTGACTTTGACTTGAAGTTTGTTGAGTGGTTACCATCACGACCTCTTCATCTCCCTTGAGTAAAGTGAGATTGATAGTTTTCTGGTTGTTGGTGCTGCTGCCTACGAGCTTTGTTTCCTCTACCTCCTTTTTCTTGTTCTTCCTTGCTTGGTGATGAAAAATGATTGTTGGTTGAGACTTGTAAAGCTTGTTTGTAACACCCCCTTTCAAAATAGAAAGAGAGGTTACGCACAACACAACCGAACTAACGAATATCACAAGGCTTCTAAACCACAAAAGAATAATCTCATGATACTTAAATCTCATAAGACAAACCATAATAAATGTCACACTGGCTTAAACCACAATCTAAAATAATTATTACAATACTAAATAAACTGACATAACAAGCCTAAACAGAATATTTCTAAACCTATTGGAATGAAGGGAGCTCTCATTACACTTGCCCTTGATCTCCCTGATTACCTGCTGGAAGAAAAACACAGCATGAGCCAAATGCCCAGTACGGATATAGAATAAAAGAATGACTGAAACGAAATAACTAACACAATTAAATGAACTGAACTGTACGAACAAGCTAACACAACAAAATGATAGGCTGAATCAAATGGCTGGGTGTTATTTCATACCGAGCTCAAAATAAATAGTAATATACCTTGCCACACAGGCAAGTCAAATAATGTCACAAGGCAATCACACATCGGACTGCGCAATCCAGATGCGTGCAAAATCGGAAGGCGTGTTTGGCACAAACATCACCACTCCAGCAGAACTAGAACAGAACAGAAAACTAGGGTCGACCCATACGCCTCCCACAACAAAATACCAAAGGCCAACTCCCACCGGAACACAAAACGGAGACCCAGTGGACTGATCACAATGTCACGGAAGGTGTCATGTCTCGGTGCCAAGAGGACATGCCTGTGGTACCCCCACATGTGGTTATAGCTCAGGTATTCCTTACGGTATTCTAACAAAATATAATGTCACAACACATGCGACAAAATATCAACACAAAGGGGTTCTAACGTGTACATGTTAAATCGAACGAATCATCAACACTAGTCTCTAAAAATATAATAACATGTACATCACTATAAATATCAAAATAAATTTTAGACATTATATACTAGTCTAAAGAGTACAAATATGAGTTCTAATATAGCGCCAAAACAAATTTATCACAATCAATTGACAAGGAACAATTATGAGAGGCAATGCTAATTTTTGAAACGAATAACGAAACGAACGAATCAAAAACAAAAGAGTCTCGCTGAAAGAGTACGGAATCCGTACCTGGATTAAGCAATGTAATATCCAAATTTATACTCCAAATTGTAACTCCTTAAATTCTCTACGTTCGAACTAATCACCAAAATAATACATTTATAAGTGGTATTATAAAATATTTTTATTTTATTTTTTTTAATTATTATGCTTTTACATTAAGCTATAACTAAATAATTTATTAAATAATATGAAAATACCTAATTTTATAACATTTGGTTAAAACTAATTCTTTCAAAACAATTTTATTAATCAATTTCCACATACTTGACCAAACTGCTTACAATAAGACGATCTTCCAAAAATAAAAAAAATAAAAAAATATGAAACTTCCACATCTCAATAATCTGCCTAATCATTAATATATAACTATATATACATATATATCACCTAGAAGGAATCCAAAAAGGAACAGTAATGAAATTAAAGTTTGGTGGAAGAAGTATTAAATCATATATAGTTGCACGGAAATTCAAAGTTAAATTCTTTCTTTATTGGTACTGATCTAATATGGGTTACTTATCTTACCCAAAAAAATCCAAACAGATCCTGCTCATGATAACCTACATGCTTACATGCTCGGCAAAAAAAAACAATTCAATCGAAGGTTTAATTACCTTTGTAACAGACTTAATTTGGCCATTCCCCTTTTTCTTTCTATCAATGCCTGCCGCCGCTTCTCTTTTCCTCTAATTCTCCTAGTTATTTCGTCTCAGATATAAGATATATTGAAGTAGTTAGGTTCTATATATGATTTATATATTTTATTGTTTCTTTTAATTTTAATAGAATTTTAATATTACTTAAATATAAATTAGACCTCAGTTAATTTAAAGCCCAATTTTACCAAGTTAATCTACTCAATACTTATAAATACATTAGCCCACATAAATTAAATGACTAATTTGACCCCATAAATGACAAAGTCCAATTAATATGTTTTAAAACAAAATAATTTTTAATATTTAATATTATTTTTTCGGGTATTACATCGTTCCTCCTTGTTCTTGCTGATTCATTTTTTGTTCATGAACCTGCAATGAACTCTGCAATTCATCAATTGAAATAGAATCAATGTCTTTAGATTCATTGATGGAGCAAACAACATAATTGAATTTTGGCATCATTGACCGAAGAATTTTCTCCACAATCGTCACATCCTCCATCTTTTCGCCATTAATTCGCATCTTATTTGCGATTGTCATCGTTCTTGAGAAGAAATTTGAAACTGACTCCCCGACTTTCATCCGCAATGTCTCAAACTCGGTGCGAAGTGATTGAAGATGTGCACGTTTGACCTTCACATTCCCTGCATATTTCTTCTTCATAGAGTCCCAAATGTGCTTGGAGGTATCTTTGCAAAGAATCGTCTCCAAGATTGACCTATCAATGGCTTGGAAAAGATAATTTTTGGACCTTGAGATCCTTCAACTTCATCGCATCCAATCCGGCTCTCTGCGAGTCCGTCAACGTCACATCAGCGGCTGGTTCTGCTACTCCAGAATCAACGACCTGCCAATACTCTTTTGATCTCAAGAAATTTTCCATTAGCATGCTCCAATGATCATAATGACCATCAAAACGTGGAATGGCTGGTTGAACAAAATTTTCAGACGCCATAAAAAAAAACTGTTGCTAAGTACTCTCTTTCTTCACTCTTTGTTTCACTTTGTCACCAGCCTGGCTCTGATGCCAATAATTAGCAACTAGAATATATATTATAGAACAATATATTATAGAACAATAGGAAGACAGCCAATAATAAAAACTAGTCTATATTACTCTGCATATCACAACTACAACCTACTGCTCTTTAAATAGAATTACTGAAAATGGGACCACTAACTTTCAACGTGAATAAACTTCCTATGACCACTACTACACTAATAATGACCACTACATTAATAAGAAATGCCTACAAAATAGGACAACTAATACGTGACTCAACAATAGCTTTCACAAAATCTGTATTTTTTGCTAAGCATTAAAGCATAATTATTTGTGCGTGGAATCCATGATTTCTGATTATTGTTTTAAAAGTTTTGCAACTCTTAAATAGCGTTAAGAGGTTGCATCTAATCCGAAGAGGTCATCTGTTCCTCCCAGACTTGCACATTTTGTAACTTGGGTAATATTGAATAAGCATAAAAAGACCTAATTGGTTTTAGTCTGTGATCGTTCTACTTCTGTATATTTAATTTATATTCTTGTTTCTCAATTGCAGTGAGACTAGGAAGTCTTTAAATAGGCCTCCTGCTCGTGAAGTACTTGACAACCTTATTTACAATTACAGTCCAACTTTCTGTGGGAAGGCTGGGTAAGTGTTGGGATGCCTCAAAGACTGCACTAAAAGAAAATTTCTTTCCTCTTTTTTTTTTTTTTTATTATTATTATTATTATTATGATATTAACAGGATAATAAAGATGAGCACATGGCAATTTATAGTCTTTTGACAATTATACCCTTATAATTATTAAATTCCCAACTTTTCTCTTTTCATCTTGAGAATTTTGGGCCTGACAATGAAACAACGAAACAACGAAATGAAGAACGAGTTTAATTCTGTTGAACGAGAGAATTTCTGTCACATCAAAATGAGAGGTCTTGATGATGATGACTGATTTGCACAGGAGAGTTTGATGGCTCCTGAATTTCTTCTTGAGGTTAAGAGAAGTACAATTGCAGGTTAGGTGTGATTCAAAACTTGATGAATTTTGGTGGATGAGTTATCTAGTTGTTGTAGCGGGTCATAGTGACTTGGGGGAATATTAAGAGGTTAAGCCGAGCCTATCCAGGTCCAGCATATATTTTGCTGTATTTGTTTGAACCAACAATTCTAATCTCAACGCAGGCGAGATTGCCTTACAATACACTATATATCATTATTTTCTCTCTAATTGAATTTATATCAGACTCAAGAGTGATTTGTTGAGAAACGGATGATGATGAATGAGAAATTGATGGCCTACTTTATGAAGGCTTAGTGGGCATCAATGATGGAATTAATTGGATATTTGGCAGTTACTTTCTCAACTCTTGTTATAAGATTATTCTCCCAAGATGTAGAGAGTGTGGATTTTTGGAGAAAAATAGTGGGGAATAAATAGTTTAGGTCTTCTTCTTTGTTCTTTGTTCTTTGTTCTTTCTTCCTACTCGGTGATAATCTTTCTACACACGGTAGAGTTCGCTTCAGAGCATTGTTGTATCCTGGGAGACAATTTGTCCTGCCACGACCAAATATTGTCTTAAGGAAACTGTTCTTACAGTCCTCAAAGCTACAATCTACTAATTTGTTCAACGTCCATTGTATTAAGGTTAAATTTATTTTATTTTATTTTGGGTTTTACTTTGATATCAATATAGAATTCTTTTTTTCCGAATTTTATTGTATTTTTGCTTCTGAAAAAAAAAGATTATTACTAACGTGGCTTACAATCTTAAGACAATATTTTTGTTTTGGTTAATCTTTTATTAAGTTACAGGTTATTCCTTTGCTTTGGAATACCTTGACTGTGTTTTCTTATTTGGACTGTTCTGGGTTAATACTCACTTGGACCGTTCTGGAATAATTAAATAATAATTTGTTTCCTATTCTAAACAGTTTGTTATTTTTTTTAGACTTAGTCTATTTGTATTTTCAAAATGAATATTCCTGAGAATGAAATTGTTCCAACTGGTCCACAGAACAATCTAGGTTCTGGTTCACAGAATGGCACCGATGGACAGAACGTATCTGGTTCACAGAACATTGGTTCTGGTCCTATATACGGGTCTAGTTTTCAGATTGCGGCTCCCCGCCAAACTATACTTGTCAATCACAGCGAAAAACCAGAAAAATTCACTGATGTAAATTTTAAGACTTGGCAACAGAAGATGCTGTTTTACCTTACTATGTTGAATTTGGCTAATTGCTTGAAGGATGATCCTCCTGTTATCAGAGATGATGAGGTGGACAATGTCACCGCTTACAATGCAATTGAGACATGGAAACAATCTTATTTCCTTTGCCGTAATTATATTTTGAACGGTCTAACTGATGCACTTTATAGTGTATACAGTATTAAGACAACGACAAAGGAACTTTGAGAATCCTTGGACCGGAAATACAGATCAGAAGATGCTGGCGCTAAGAAATTTTTAGTGAGCCAATTCCTGAATTTTCAAATGGTTGATTCCAAAGCTGTTGTGAATCAAGTTCAAGAACTCCAACTGATTATTCATGGGATTCATGTTGAACGTATGGTAATTAGTGAATCTTTCCAAGTGGCTTGTATTATTGAAAAGTTACCACCTGGTTGGAAAGACTTCAAAAATTACCTTAAGCATAAGCGAAAGGAGATGACAGTTGAAGAACTAATTGTTAGAGTTCGTATAGAGGAAGACAACAAAGGCTCGGAGAAGAAATTTTCCAACGTTGCCCACCAATCTGAGGCTAGGGTGAATGTGGTGGAGGTCAATAAAGACTCTAAGAAAGGCAAAAAGCCTCAATCTGGGTCCAAATTGGGTCCTAAGGGTGGCGTTTTCAAGAAACCAAAATTCAATGGAAAATGCTACAATTGCAACAAGGCTGGGCACAAGTCCTCTGAATGTAGGCTGCCTAGAAAGTTGAAGCCTAATGAAGCACATGTTGTGGAAGAAATTGCTAGAGAAGTGTCTGACATCAACTTATGTGCTGTGATTTTTTAAGTCAACCTCGTTGACTCAAATCCAAGGGAATGGTGGCTGGATACCAGTGCCACACGTCATGTCTGTTGTGACAAAGATTCCTTTGCTGAACTGGTTCCCAGCAAGAATGGGGAGAAGCTCTACATGGGCAATGCTGTAACTTTCAAGATCAAGGGAAGTGGTACTGTAATTCTGAAGATGACTTCGGAAAAAGAAGTGACTTTGAAGAATGTTATGTATGTTCCTGAAATTATGAAGAATCTTGTATCTGGTAGCCTCCTAAGCACTCGTGGTTTTAGGATGGTATTTGAATCGGACAAGTTTGTTTTGTCAAAAGGGGGAATGTATGTGGGAAAGGGGTATGTTTGTAATGGCATGTGGAAAATTAATGCCATCTCTAGCAAGTCCAATGCAATGATTAATAATAAGAATAATACTTCTTCTGCTTATATCATTGAGTCACTTAATTTATGGCATGGTAGACTTGGACATGTAAATTATAATACCCTACGTAGGTTAATTAATTTACAACATATTCCAACATTCCAAATTGATCATAAACATAAATGTGAAATTTGTGTTGAATCAAAATTAACAAGATCTTCATTTCATACAGTTGAAAGAAATACAGAACCACTTGATCTGATACATAGTGATGTATGTGATTTAAAATTTATCCAAACAAGGAGGGTTAATAAATTTTTTATCACTTTCATTGATGATAGTACAAAATATTGCTATGTATATTTGCTTAAAAGCAAAGATGAAGCTTTAGAGAAATTTGTTCTTTATAAGCAGGAAGTTGAAAACCAACTTAATAAGAAAATTAAGGTGGTAAGGAGTGATCGTGGTGGTGAATACGTTGAACCATTTGGTAAGTTCTGCTCCCAACATGGTATTATTCATGAGGTTACACCACCTTACTCCCCTCAATCTAATGGGGTAGCGGAACGCAAGAATCGTACTCTAAAAGAAATGATGAATGCGATGTTAAACAGTTCTAGGTTGCCACAAAACATGTGGGGGAAGCTGTCTTATCAGCTAATCACCTTTTAAATAAGGTGCCTCGTAAGAAATTAGACAAGACACCACATGAGTTATGGAAAGGAAGGAAACCTTCCTATAACTACTTAAAAGTGTGGGGGTGTCTTGCAAAAGTTTTGGCTCCGTTGCCAAAGAAAATGAAAATAGGTCCAATGACGGTGGATTGTATTTTCATTGGTTATGCGCTTCACAGTAACCCATATCGGTTTCTTGTTCATGATTCTAAGAATCCTGATATACACAAGAACACATTCATGGAATCAAAGAATACTTCATTCTTTGAACACATTTTTCTATGCAAACGTGAAGAGATTGAATCGGGTTCTAAACGATCTCTTGAGACTGTTAATGAAGACAGTCAAGACATTCAACATGAAGTTGAACTAGAAGGAAATGAAGAGGTAGAGCCTAGAAGAAGTAAAAGGGCAAGGGTTGAAAATCTTTTGGACCAGACTTTCTAACCTATATGCTAGAGGTTGAACCTCATAATTACAGTCAGGCTGTAAATTCAACAGATAGTCCTTTATGGAAAGAGGCTATAAGAAGTGAAATTGATTCCATTATGCAAAATCATACCTGGGAATTAGTGGACATTCCTCTGGGAACGAAACCAGTAAGTTCTAAATGGATTTTCACACGGAAAATGAAAGCAGATGGAACAATTGATAAATACAAGGCCAGATTGGTTATAAAAGGATATAAACAAAAGGAAGGCCTTGATTACTTTGATACGTATTCTCCAGTGTCGAGAATAACCTCTATTAGGATGATACTTGTTATTGCCGCTTTACGGAATCTCGAAGTACATCAAATAGACGTTAAGACAACCTTTTTGAATGGAAATCTTGATGAAGAGATCTACATGGAACAACCTGAAGGTTGTGTAGTTCCAGGCCAGGAAAGAAAAGTTTGTAAATTGGTGAAGTCCTTATATGGACTAAAGCAAGCACCAAAACAATGGCATAAGAAATTTGATGATGTCATGATGGCTAATGGCTATAATATAAACGAATGTGACAAATGTATTTTTGTCAAAATCACAAACAAAGGATATGTTATTCTGTGTTTGTATGTTGACGACATACTGATTGTGGGTAGTAATGAAAATATGGTGAAGAATACTAAGGACATGTTAAACTCTAAGTTTGATATGAAAGATATGGGACTGGCTGATGTGATTTTGGGAATTCAAATCAAGCGTTCACCTAATGGTTTCATTTTAACCCAGTCACATTACATGGACAAGATACTTGGGAAGTTCGACAAGGATGATTCTAGTGAAGCTAGAACTCCTCTAGATATCAGCCAGCACCTCTGTAAAAACAATGGTGAAAGCGTTGACCAAGTAGAATACGCAAGGATTATAGGCAGTCTGATGTATCTCATGACTTGTACAAGACCTGATATTGCTTTCACTGTAAACAGTTTAAGCAAATACACGAGTAATCCAGGGGATAACCACTGGATACACTCGTAATTATGGACTGCACTATACGAGAGAACATGCAGTATTAGAAGGATTCTCTGATGCTAGTTGGATTTTTGATATAAAGAACTCCAAAGGTACAAGTGGATACGTGCTCACTCTGGGAGGAGGAGCAGTGTCCTGGAAATCCTCAAGTCAAACGATCATAATCAGATCCACGATGGAGTCTGAGTTTGTAGCTCTGGATAAAACCGGAGAAGAAGCCGAATGGTTACGAAACTTCTTGGAGGATATTCCTAAATGGCCTAAGCTTGTGCACACAATTTGTTTATATTGTGATAATCAAGCATCGATTAAAAGAGCACAGAACGTGATGTATAACGGTAAGTCGAGACACATGCGTCGTCGTCACAATACCGTTAGGCAACTGATCACAACGGGGGTTATCTCTATTGATTATGTAAAATCAAAGGATAACATTGCGGATCCACTAACCAAAGATTTAAACCGAGATCAAGCTGAAACGACATCAAGAAGAATGGGATTGATGGCCATAAATATTTAAAGGTTCTATGTGAAGGAAAACCCAACCTTGTTGACTGGAGATCCCAGAATCTAGGTTCAATGGGACAACCTAATTGCATAGACAATGTATTATCATTGTAGGGGGTATAACCCTTATCTGTAAACAGTGATATGAAATCGGATAAGGTTAAGCTATGCTTTTAATGATTCTTGTGTGTCAGTAATCTGAACAAAAAGATAAAATCACCTATGTGAGAATGAAGTGGGGTCGCTTCAAGGAAAACTAATGAGTTTAGTTCTCTTCAATTCTTGCAGAACCAGGAGATGTTCACGACCATAATGAACATAACCATGAGAACCAAAACCGTGTTATATTGGTATTTGTGTGAGGTATATCATCGTTTACACAAACGGCAGAATAGTTCAAGGACATCACGTCTACTAGTCAGCCAGTAAAGTAAATATACTTCACAAGGGAAGGTTCAAGGGTTGATGCCTACCTATCCTATGCTAATATCAACTGTAGAGAGTTATCACCACATCGAATTCCTTGTGTTTTAATTTTCATTCATGTGGGGGATTGTTGAGAAACGGATGATGATGAATGAGAAATTGATGGCCTACTTTATGAAGGCTTAGTGGGGATGATAATGAATGAGAAATTGATGGCCTACTTTATGAAGGCTTAGTGGGCATCAATGATGGAATTAATTGGATATTTGGCAGCTACTTTCTCAACTCTTGTTATAAGATTATTCTCCCAGGATGTAGAGTGGATTTTTGGAGAAAAATAGTGGGGAATAAATAGTTTAGGTCTTATTATTTGTTCTTTCTTCCTACTCGGTGATAATCTTTCTACACACGGTAGAGTTCGCTTCAGAACATTGTTGTATCCTGGGAGACAATTTGTCCTGCCACGGCCAAATATTGTCTTAAGGAAACTGTTCTTACAGTCCTCAAAGCTACAATCTACTAATTTGTTCAACGTCCATTGTATTAAGGTTAAATTTATTTTATTTTATTTTGGGTTTTATTTTGATATCAATATAGAATTCTTTTTTTCCGAATTTTATTGTATTTCTGCTTCTGAAAAAAAAAAAAGATTATAACTAACGTGGCTTACATGATTAAATTGGTTTAGACTTTAGACTCCTACAGTATGTTCTTTCCATGTTAATGCTTCTACGAGATCTCCCTGATGTGTTAATATGAGTGATAAATGGGTGGTGGTGGACGATAATTGATGTTTATGGAGATGTTAAGAGTGTGAAGAGAAAGGAGTTGTTAGTAAAAAAAAAAAAGGTAAAAGAGTCGCAAAAATATAAATAGCCATGTGTCAATCTTTATTGTACTGTTAATGTCAATATCTTATTAATATCATCATGATTATGATTATGATTATCATTATTTGTTGTGGGGATAATATATAAAAGCATGAAGAGTGATTAACTTGGTTCTCTTATCTGTCTAATTGCAGGAAGGGATATGATGAAGTTTATATTTTCGCACTAGCTCTTGGTTTAAACTGTATTGTTGTTATTGGATGTGAAGATGTTCTAAAACTAATTACTCCCACTGTTCTATAATTTAGAAGTAGCGCAACTGTTGTTCCAAATTATAAGAACATTATTGACTTGTGAAAGTTAATTTGAGATATATTTGTACTCAAAATTAATATAAAATTCTCTTCGTTCTAAAATTAGATATATAACTAGATACAAATTCGCGCGTTGCGGCGTGATTATTTAATTTTTTAATAATAAATGTGTACGTATAATTACTAAATTAAAATATAATAAGAAGATGGTAGATTGTTGTGCGATGATCAAATTTTACACAGAAAAACAAATGAATATATATTGTAGGGGGTAATGTTGAGATAAAGTAGTGATTTTATTAAATAATAATTAAATTACAAAGGATAATATCAAAACAGTTGATATTATCAAAACAGTTTAGATTTGTAGTGATTTAGGGGATTATAAATCTAAAAAATTAAGAGAATGACATTATGCTATTAACTGTTTATATTTGTAGTGATTTAGAAGATTATAAATTCAAAAAATTAATTAATAGCATAAAGTATTGCTTTTATTAAATAATAATTAGATACTATCAAAACAGTTTAGATTTGTAGTGTTTTAGGAAATTATAAATCTAAAATTTAGGAGAATGAATTAGGGTTTGTTTTCATCTTCATTTGTTATGTTAGCTGGGCAATTTTATTAAGGGTCTTAATAAACAATAATTAGGCAAGACACACGTTGAATTGTGGGAATGACAGATGTAAAGCTATGGTATCATGTACTACATTTTAGTATATTTAATGGATTTGATTTTTGAGGTTAAACGACAGTATATTAAATTTTAAAATTGGTAATATTAACAATTACCAAACAATGAATGCTATAATTAGTAGTATTTTTTAATAGTTTACTATATTTATTATTTTATTAATTAAATTTATGGTCGCATCGTTTTTAAAGGAGTAATTGAATAATAATAATCTTTTCAAGCATTAATTTTTTCGCTTATGGCGTTAATTTTTTGCTTCTATGACCTTTAATTTGGGCTTGATAACCTTAATTTTTGGTGCTCAGGTCGCTAATTTTTTCCAAGGGTTACTTTTTTGCGCTCATATCGTTAATTTTTGGCCTCCATAATCTTTTTTAATATGAACTTGATAACCTTAATTTTTGACGCTCATGTCGCTAATTCATGGCCTAATTATGGGCTACATATCCTTAATTCATGGCGCTCATGGTGCTAATTCTGAATTTTATGGCCTTAAGCTTCCGTGAGATTAATTCTTGTCATAAATTGACCTTAATTCTAACTTCCATTGCCTTAATTATAGTCTCTATGACTTTAATTATGGACCTCCATG
Source organism: Panax japonicus (assembly GCA_020205505.1). Taxonomy (NCBI): domain Eukaryota; kingdom Viridiplantae; phylum Streptophyta; class Magnoliopsida; order Apiales; family Araliaceae; genus Panax; species Panax japonicus. The sequence continues at coordinate 74,780,608 of CM035092.1, read as the reverse complement.
ACCTTGACTATGGGCTTCATGTCTTTGATTATGGACCTCCATGGCATTGACTTTAATTCTAGCCTCTATGGTATATATTATGAGCCCCTATGACCTTGATTTTTGCTTACATAGTCTTAATTCTTAGCTCCCGTATCGCTAATTCTTGACCTTCATGACCTTAATTCCTGGCGCTAATGGTGCTAATTATGGATCTCTATCACCTTAATTTCTGGCCTCCATGGACTTTACTCTAGGTCTCCATGACCTTGATTATGGGCTTTTATGACCTTAATTCCGGACCTTCACAACCTTGATTCTAAGCTTTAAGGCCATAATTTCATGTATTTATGACCTTGATTCTGGGTTTCATGGCCTTAATGATGGCCTCAAACAACTTAACAACTTATTTATTGATGGCCTAATGTCTTACTGGTGCAAAATGTCTTTTTTTGTATTATGAGTTTCCTTTACGGGTTTATATCTTCCAATAAAGTTGGAATTAGTTCAACTACATATTTTTCTATTTGCTATTTATCATCTTCTCTCTCATCTAAAGAATTAATAGGCAAAATTTGCCTCACTTTTTGATCACCATTGACTTCCTCTATTCCACTCAGGGGCGGATTCATAATTTTTTCTCAACAGGGTTAGATTATTTTAACTAATTTTTTTTGTTGAGATTAAATAAATAAAACTTGAACTAATCATAATAATGTTTACAAATTGTAATAAATATTCATAATTCAAACTAAAAAAGAAATTTCAAAGAAAAATATTTAGCTACAATTTAGAAACTTTTTTCGATTATTTGTCATAGTTCAATTTGAATGATTCCTCAAATTCTCAAAACCTCAAATTAAATTTGTTTTCAATAATCGAACAAAACTATTAATTAATTTCAAAGAATAAACTAGTTTTTGTTTTTTCTTATAAGTTTCAAATAAACTTTACTTGAAATAAGAGAAACAAATTGTGACGCCCCCAAAATTAGGTTTTTATCACCCATCTTGAGTCGCCAAATACATGGTACAAAATACAAATAAAACTTAATTATACAGCTGTCGTGTAAAATACGACAAAACATATGCTGCGAGTTTTAATATAAATATTGTCATCTAGACAATATCCATACCCAATGGAGTCCTCATTACATTTATTGTCACACTATTTATCAGAATAGTGAAAACTACTAATGCTATCATCTGGACCGTCACTCCGTTAGAAGAGTCAAGTAAAGAATAAAATCTACTATCTTCTATGATTTAAAATGTTTTCATCATTTTTTATCACAGTAAATGAACCGCATCATCGAATCATCCCTGCACTACGGGCCAAGGATATTCATTAAATCATCAATGGTCATGACTATACCGAATAATCCCTGATCATAATCATACTTAGTCCATCTCTGCACGTAAGCCAAAGATATACAACAATAAAACCAATAATCAACAATCCATCTTTGCACGTAAGCCAAAGATATACAATTCAATAATCAACAGTCCTTCTTCGCACGTAAGCCAAAGATAACTTTTATCACCATATAAACATGAGGATGATGACAATGATATAAACATTAATCAACTGAAAACAAGGATAAATATTAAAGACTTTAAATTTATCCAAATATTATCAATCACATAATAAATTCATAATTCAATATCATTAATATCATAACAATATTTTAATAACTTCTTAAACTTATAAATAATTTATTTCAATTGTTTACACTTTACCAAATAATGTATTTAATCATTCAAAAATGCCATCCTCGTAAGATTTCATTACCAATGATCAAATCCCTTATCAACAATTTACATATACCTTATATAGGATTTCCAAGCCATAAAATCCTATTTTTCAACTTTGTTACTTCACATAATATATTTAACTCATATGTTCGTAACTAAACTATTTTCATGAAAAATACTGAATCAGTCCAAAAAATATTTCTTTTCTGGGATTTAGCAGAATATAGTCCCATAATGAACATATATTTTTCTCAGAATTTATAAAATTCATTACTATTTTTCAAAAATCAATTTCTAATTAATTCCTTAAGAATTTAGCTACCTCAAGGTTAACTCCAAAAATTCCCAAATCTTGACAGAATCTTATTCATGTTAACATGAGCTTCCAGTTTAAATTTCATGGTCATCAGAGTTATAGAACTCCGGTTATAGCGTTTTTCGTCGAAAAACCTAAATATTGAAATGGTCATAACTTATTCATTTTAAGTCAGAATAAGCTCATTTTTAGACAGGAGGTACTTTATACCATATACTTTCATATCCCAAAAGGCCAGAGTTTTTCTCACAAATTAAGTGGCCGAAACAGCCCTTTTAAAAACATAGGCAGTAGCTTTTTTGGTTGGTTCAGCTTTGCACTCCTTTGCTAAAATCAGTCCACACGAAAATCTACAACACCTTTTCCAGTGATTCCACTTGGAGATGCTACAAAACTCATAGATCTAACTCTAGAACTTGACCTCACTCAAAAATTCAAAATATACTAGGAGATATGGTCAATTGAATTTCGTGTTCCGTTTTCACTAAAATCTGATTTTCAACCCTTTGTGATTTTTAAGAAATTTTCATATTTTCTCATAATAACCAATATAACTTATCATAACACTTACTAATACCACATATACCCATGATTTTCATTAGTCCAACGCTTTTATTATAACTCTCATCATAATCAACGTAACCAGATCATTTCTACAATTTAATAAGGAATGAATATAAAGGATCATTCACCATGCATGTAGTAATCCACATAGACAGGTTATTCCAACAGAATAATAAAGAATGAAATAAAAGAAGGATTCATCATGCATGCGATAGAGACCGCACAGACAGGTTATTCTCAACAGAATAATAAAGAACGGAACCAGGTCAGGTGAAATTCACACCGCCAGGATGTTCCCACAGAATAGTAAAGAATGGAGTAATAGAACTATTGAGTATTATCAATCTTGCACCAACTCCCCTAATAGTAACAAGAATGTGAATCAATAGTACACACATGTAAACAAATAGTTATAATCATGTGAATTAATAGCAATCAATTGATCATTTATCCGGTTAATTACCCGACTGGTCGATATAACCTCCAGACATCAATTATTATCGAAATAAATGTCAATTTTCACTAACACAAACAATTCCAACATAATGAAACTATTTTTACCAAAAATATAAATTTTGAAATTTCGAAGTTTGACTTTTTCAAAAAAGCCAACTGTTGACTTTTTGACCAAATAGTGAATCCCAGAAAATTTTGTGTTTATTGTAAAACCCCAACTTATTATAAATAAATTAAATTTTCCTCTATTCATTATTCTAAATTAATAAGGGTTAATTTGATATAATGCTTTTGTTATGGGTGAAATGTGCAAAGTTTATAAAATAAGCAAGTGGTTATAAAATATTCATTTCTGTCGCGGAATATTCGTTTGGTCGTGGAATATTCTTTTTGTCGGGAATCTATGTACGACGGTGCAGTCATTTGTGGGCCCCATAACGGAAAATAGTTTGATGAAAGAAAACAACAAAGATTGAGTTTTATAAATAACAGCGTAAATTATTACTGTTAACACTGTTGGGTTACCTGGAGGTTAAAATACAGTAATATGCGTGGTTGCACAGTAGCACACGGTATTGCACAGTATTGTTGAATTATTGATTCGTACGTAAGAAGACACCACTCAATAATTGTTACAGTAGTTACTGTTCAATATTTTATGTTATTGATTCAATAATTGCTGCATTGTTAGTTTATATTATTATTGTTTCAATAATTGTCACTGCACAGTATTTTCTATTATCAGATCAATAATTCATATTATTTGAATAATATTATTAGATAACATTATTGGCAATGTCTAGAAAGTTCTGTCAAGGAGAGGTTAGGTCATCTAACTGCGCGTCAGTAAGGAGAAATCCTTATTGGAAAGCCCCCTCTTTCCTTGGAATGGCCTGGTTGTCATAATTGTGATTCTGTAATATTATTTGTGAATAATTAATTATTGATTCATATGATAAGAAAATATTTATTTGATGTAGATATAAATGATGGTTTTATTTATTTTATGTGGTTATAAATGAAGGAATTAATGCTGGTGTGTTTTATCAGTATTTTGTCGGACTAGAAGTATTAAAAATCATCAATTTATGGATTTCAGATATTTTATGTTTGGAATTTAGAGAAACTCAAAGCTACAAAGTTGTAGAGAATTCGATTTCAGGCAGAATGGACATAAAATTCGTATTTTTCTTATAAACGGGCTATTTTCTATGAATTGTTGAAGTTTCGGAGAATAAAATAATTTTTATTAAATTATGGGTGGGACCCACTTTTGTTTTACAACATGTGGGCTGCCAATTTATTCAAAGATGGCTGATGGCTTTCAAAGTTGGTTGGTGGCATGCGTAGAAGGTGAGAAATAATAATAATAATATTTTATTATTTAGTCTCCTTTGGCGTTCTAGTATTTTCCTATAAATAGACGCTTAGGTTAAAATTGAAAATCACACCAGAAACAAGTTTTCTTTCTCTCTAGATTATCGAGCGTATTCTTGTGAGTATTTTAATACTTTGAGTGTTGCTATACGGTGCGAGTTTCTGTCAGCACTATACCCGAAATTCAGTCAGAAGTACGGTTATATTGAGGTAAGGGATGTTATTTTTTTCTCAAATGATATTATTTTCTTCAATATCATTATGACGAAATATTGATGAACTTTTTAATCAAATTTGGAACTTTTTATGTCGGAGTTACTATTCACGTATACGGCACTATTCACCGAAAAAAAAAAATTTGTCCAAGATGTCTATTTTGGTTACTTTCTTTGATTGTATCCATGTTTTGATCGTTATTTTTGAATTCTGCTTCAAAATCGATTATTATGAAGTATTATTGATCTTGGATAAACTGTTATGCGAATCCCTAATATTTGTCCTTCTATCTCACTAGATTTGTTCTTAAAAATATTTTTCATCATCTCCAGTCCTTAATAATGATATTATTGAATATCTTTAGCCTGTAGTGCAAAGATGAATGATTAACTGATGAATATCTTTGGCTTGTAGTGCAAAGATGAACAGGTGTTGAGATGAACATGACCAACTAGTGAAATAAATGAATATCTTTGGCCTGTAGTGCAAAGATGAATATTTGATTAAAAGATGTATATTGATTGATGTTACAGGGATAAAATATTGATGATGGACTCTTAAATCTTAGAAGATAGTAGAATTCATTCTCTACGTGACTCTTCTAATGGATTGTTGTTTCCGCTGTATTTGTTGATCTAAAACTTGTTGTCTATTATATTCTATCAGATTTTTCCCTGTTGAAGACTAACGATAATTTGTTGTATATTATCTTAATCATAATGTTCTTTACTGGGCTAGTTGAGCTCACCATTTCCTTTTTGTTCCATTTTTCTTCTCAGGAGGTGAGAACATAGAAGGATCGAGTCGGGGTATGGAGTGATGGTTCTAGGAATATGTTTTTCCAGTCCTCACTATTTCTATAAAATAGTGTTTGAATAATTGTAATGAGGACTTATTTGCGTGTGGATATTGTCTAGAAGATAATATTTGTATTTAAACTCACAGTATGTATTGTCGTATTTCACACGACATTTGTATTATTGAAGTTGTAGTTGCTTTATGTACCCTGTATTTGGCGACTCAGAATGGGTGTTGTATACCTATTTTGGGGGTGTCACAGTTGGTATCAAAGTTTAGGGATATGGTCTCTGGCAATCGGGGAATAGAACTAAGAGGGGAGAGATGAGAATATCCTTCCCTAGTGTGTCCTATCTAAACTTATTTGTTGGTCAGTCATATTATAGGGATATTATGTGATATGTTAATTTGTTTAATTAACCCTTGTTTTATGGCAGTATTTAAGAATGGCTGCTGAGAACGTTAACAATGGAGTTTATGAGACGGTGGAACAACCTTTAGTCACAAACCAGGAGAACATGCAACATGAAAATAATATTCCTCCTGTAAACAACACTACCGAGCAAACGATGAACGATGGAATGTTTAGGAGCTTTTTACCGTTCGTGGAAAATCAGACGAGGGTGACTCATGTACAAAATACGGGTGGAAATGATGGCAACGCGCAGTCTGTCACAGCCAAGCAGTTCAAGGAGTTGGGACCACCAGATTTCTGGGGAAAGCCCGATCCGATTAAGGCGGAAACATGGGTCAAGCAAATTACCAAGATATTCGATGTCTTGGGATGCACGGAGGAGCAGAAGGTTCCATTCGCCACCTTTATGTTCGTGGAGAGGTAGATTACTGGTGGGAATCCGTGAAGCGTACCCAGCCAGCCGCACTCAACATGTCTTAGGAAAGATTTCAGAAACTGTTCAATGACAAGTACTTTCCAGAAAGTATTCGTCATATGAAGGAGGTAGAGTTTATTAGACTCGAACAGAACAACATGACGGTATCTCAGTACGAAGCAAAGTTCGCAGAGTTATCCAGGTTTGCACCTCATTTGGTGGAGAATGAGGAATGTATGACGCGGATGTTTCTGAGATGTCTAAAACCCGAGATTCGTCAATACCTTATATCTCATAAATTTTCTCTGTATTCAGATGTTGTAAACATGGCTCAATTATTAGAGCGAGATAGTGAGTATACTCAACCGAGGGACCACAACCAGGGTCATATCGGTGACAGCAGTCATCAGAACGATGATAACCAGCGAGGAGGGAAGAATACGGACAAAGGCGGTAACCACTCAGGTGGTAATCGTGGACATGATAATAGGAGAGGTGAGTCAAGTGGAAATTTCAGAAAGAGGGGATTCAACAACGACGGGAAGGCATCAGCAGCAGCACCAGCACCAACAACAAATTCTAGGGGAGGGGAACGACCGCCAGTTAGATGTTACAAATGCGGAAAAAGAGAGACATATCAGTCCAAATTGTCCACAACAATCCAAGGTATATTATAATTGTGGAAAGGAAGGACATATCGCTCGAGATTGTACTATAGCGAAACCAAGTTCAGCGGGGATGGTAACTCCAAGGGCTATCCCGGATAAGTCAAAATCAGCAGTTCTTGGAAGAGTGTTTGACGTGACTGGCCAAAACGTGAGGAACCCAAATGAGGTGATCACGGGTAAGCTAATATTGAATTCTTGCGAAGTTTATACCTTACTAGATACCGGTTCTACCCATTCTTTTATCTCTCCTGCTTGTGCTCAACGTTTAAACTTGACTCCGGAGAAATTAGACTTTGATTTATCTGTTGAAACTCCGTTGGGTGAAACCTTCGTTACATCTACAGTTTATAAATCTTGCATGATCCAAGTTGGCACTATCACATTACCTGTTGATCTTATCTCTTTAAAGATACTTGTTTTTTATGTGATTTTAGGAATTGATTGGTTAACCACTCATCATGCCAAAATTGATTATTTTCGTAAGGTTGTTAGTTTTCATATTCCTAACCAACCTGTCCTACGAATTCAAACTACTAAACCACTAAAATCAGTCAATCTCATATCAAGCCACAAAGCTATTCGTTTATTGAAAAATGGATGCCAAGCTTTCTTAGCTCATGTTATGGATTTGAATAAAGACAAGTCAAATTTGAATAATATTTCTGTGGTTAGAGAATTTCCTGATGTATTTCCTGAAGAACTTACCGGTCTACCCCCAGAACGTGATGTTGAATTCTTTATTGACCTTGAACCGGGTATAAAACCCATTTCTAAAACCCCATATCGAATGGCTCCTATTGAACTTCAGGAGTTAAAAGTCCAACTACAGGAATTATTAGACATCGGTTTCATTCGTCCTAGTACATCTCCTTGGGGTGCTCCTGTTTTATTCGTAAAGAAGAAAGACGGGAGTATGCGACTTTGTATTGACTACCGAGAATTAAACCATGTCACCATCAAGAATAAGTATCCGCTACCTCGTATTGATGACCCGTTCGACCAGTTACAAGGAGCACAATTCTTTTCAAAGATTGATCTTCATTCTGGATTGTTAGTTCTTAGTAGGCACAAGTTATCTAGAAGGGGGGGTTGAATAGATAATTTATAATCTTTTCTTTGTAGCTTGATCTAAGATAATTATTAAGACTTTGCGGAATTAGTGTTTGTTTTAATCTCTTTTATCAAGCAATGTAGTTATGAGCAGTTAAGGCAGTTATGGCAGATATAGCAGTTATAGTATGAATGTAAATGACACAGTTGTTTTTAAGTGGTTCGGAGCACTCAAAGCTCCTAGTCCACTCTTCTACTCAACGAGTAGGATATCCACTAAGGATGTCTTATACAATCTTCTGAATCACACAGATTCCTTCAAGACATACAGTCTAGGAACTTTTCCAGTTCACTTTTGAACTCTTCAAGTCCAACAGACTTGGCTTTCTTACAGTTCACTGCGAACTCTTCAAGTCCAGCAGACTTGATATACTTCTTCAGTTGATTGATGATTGTTGTTGTTGCGTTCTGAAGGTTGCTACTCAGTTTGCTGTGTAAGCTCTGGTTCGTAGTAGCTGAGTAGCTGAGCAAGCTTTTTAATATCTCAGATCGTAGAGTTGAGCCTTAGAGAGTTCTTCACGTTGAATGTTTTTCTTACTTTTTTTTTCTTTCATCTGTCTGATCTGTATATATGTGATGTTGAAAACTATCCGTTGGATCCATCCGTTGTGGCATTAAATGCATCTGAATTTTCTGTACTGTGATGGAGACATTTCTGTACATCTTCTGAATTCTGCATTCTGGACCACTGACACTGCAGGCTGCTTTTTCACCTACCACCTGAAAAGGTGTTTTGTCCCTTTTCATTCATAGTACTATCCTTAGCTTCTTCAATACGCTTCTTTGTTGCATCCTAAGGATATTTCATTTATTCTGGGACTGATGGGCACTGTAGCATTTAGGATCCATTCCTCGTAATGTTGAATTAACAACTCATGAGGCTTTAACGTTTTCTGACATGACAGATGTTGCTCTACGATTTGGATTGTTGTGCTCTATGATTCAGATCGTGTTGTTGACTCTACGATCCCAAGAGCGTACTACGATCGCTGACTCTGCATACTACGATCGTAGAGTTAGCTTGGTGAACGTTGAGTCCACTCTACGATCGCTGACTTGAGCTTGTTGTCCATCTGATCTTGTCCGACTGCGATCTTTGCATTTGTTCAGTGAACTCTACGATCGCAGAGTGTGGTCTACGATCCTTGTCTTTGACTTTGGTATCGCTAGACTCTGCGACTCTGAGCGTACAGTGCATTTCACACTTAGCTTTGGCAGATTGTCGTTTGGCTTATAGGCAGGCTGTCTCTACGATTCAGAACATAACTTCCTCAGTACACTACGATCTTGAGGAGGCTCTTCTCGATACACTACGATCCTTCTTCCTTTCCCCTGGAAGTCTACGAACTCTGAGATCTCACCATCTTGCATACTCCTGTTCTGCCTTGATAGCTCCCGAGTTGACTCTGACTCTCCTGGCAGACTACGACTTTTGGTGCAGTGCTTCGACGATCAGACAAGCCTATCTATTACATCATAAGATCAACCTAACAGTTTTGATCTTTTTATCTATTGCATTCTAGAACAGAATGATACACGTTGAAAGCTTAGATCAGCCTAACAATCTTGATCTTTCCATTACTAAGTCCTTGTACATAAATTCAATTTAAGGACCTTACAATAATCACAAGTATATTAAAACATCAAATCATGCTATGCATTTTCCCAACATGGATATCATCAGCTGAAGATTAAAACTAAGGATATTCCAAAGACTGCCTTCAGAACTCGGTACATGCATTATGAATTCTTAGTCATGTCTTTTGGATTGACTAATGCTCCTGCTGCTTTCATGGATATGATGAACCGTGTATTCAAGGAATATTTGGATCAGTTCGTTGTTGTCTGTATTGATGACATCCTCATTTATTCCAAAAGTCGTGAAGATCATGAGCACCATTTGAAGCTGGTACTTCAAAGACTTCGTGACAACAAACTATATGCCAAGCTGAAGAAATACGAGTTCTGGCTTAAGGAAGTAGCATTCCTTGGGCACGTGGTATCAAAACATGGAGTATCTATTGACCCGGCAAAGATTGAAGCAATCCAAAGTTGGGAGCAGCCGAAGTCAATGACCGAAGTGCGTAGTTTTTTGGGCTTAGCTGGTTATTATGGGAGATTCGTGGAAGGATTTTCTCGAATCGCTACTCCGTTAACTCAGCTGACTCGAAAAGATGCAAAATTCGTATGGAGCGAGGAATACGAGAAGTATTTCCAAGAGCTCAAGAGGCGACTCATTTCGGCACCTGCTCTAACAATACCATCTGGCTCGGATGGATTTGTTATCTACAGCGATGCTTCAGGCAAAGGGTTAGGATGTGTTCTCATGCAACATGGGAAAGTCATAGCCTATGCCTCACGACAACTCAAAGAATATGAGAGGAATTATCCTACTCATGATCTGGAGTTGGCAGCAGTCGTATTCGCGTTGAAGATATGGAGACACTACTTGTATGGGGAGAAAGTGGGAATTTATACGGACCATAAAAGCCTCAAATATTTCTTCACCCAAAAAGAACTCAATATGCGGCAACGACGTTGGCTTGAACTGTTAAAAGATTATGATCACACTATTCAATATCATCCTGAAAAAGCGAACGTAGTAGCTGACGCATTGAGTAGAAGATCATATGCAAGTACGAGTGCGATATTGGTAACGCAAAGGCCCATTTTGTATGACTTGCAAAGGATGGAGGTAGAATTAAAGACTCCAGGGACCCACATGATGATGGTAAATATACGAGTAGAACCGACTTTAATCGATAAGGTTAAAGCTGCTCAAGCTACGGACCTGGAGGCTGATGCGTATAAAGAAGAAAGTGCAAGAAGGAGCTATTCCGGAAGCGAGAATCGATGATGAAGGAATACTTAGATTCAACTCCAGACTTTGTGTTCCTAACGACTCTGATTTGAAGGATAGAATCATGATGGAGGCACACAACACACCGTTTGCAATCCATCTTGGGAGTACCAAAATGTATCATGATATTCGACATACATTTTGGTGGAATAATATGAAGAGAGAGATCGCGGAGTTTATCTCGAGGTGTTTAACCTGTCAACGTGTAAAGGCGGAGCATCAAGTTCCAAAGGGTCCATTGCAACCACTTGAGATTCCGGAATGGAAGTGGGAACACATTACCATGGATTTCGTTACATGTCTTCCCAAGGTTTCTCAAGGCATAAATGCGATTTGGGTTATTGTTGATAGATTAACCAAGTTTGCTCATTTCTTGTCGATACGTTAGACTTATTCCCTTGAACGTCTTGCTCGTATGTACGTGAATGAGATTATGCGATTGCATGGCATGCCAGTATCCATAGTTTCGGATCGTGACCCAAGATTCACTTCAAGATTTTGGGTTAGCCTGCAGAAAGCTATGGGCACGGATTTACGATTCAGTTCAGCATACCATCCTCAAACGGACGGACAATCAGAGAGGACAATTCAAACCCTTGAAGATCTATTAAGACTCTATGTCCTAGATTTCAAAGGAAGCTGGGATAAGTACTTGCCACTAGTGGAATTCTCCTACAATAACAGTTATCAAGCAAGTATAGGCATGGCTCCATTTGAGGCGTTGTATGGACGAAAGTGTCGTTCTCCAGTATGCTGAGACGAGGTGGGAGAAGCAACGTTGTTAGGACCAGAATTAGTACACATGACTACAGAAAAGATCCAAATGATTCAACAACGTATTCAAACTTCACAAGATCGACAAAAGAGTTATGCTGATCTTCATAGAAAGGACGTGGAGTTTAATATTGGAGATCATGTATTGTTACGTGTTGCTCCATGGAAGGGAGTTACAAGATTTGGAAAGGGAGGAAAGCTCAATCCAAGATTTGTTGGTCCGTTTGAGATTCTTAACCGAATAGGAAACGTGGCCTATAGACTCGCATTACCTCCAAACATGTCTCGTGTTCATAATGTTTTTCATATATCTATGCTTCGTAAATATGTGAAAGATCCGGACCACATTATTGAGTTAGAACCAGACGAGATAGCCAAAGATTTAATATACGAGGAGGTACCTGTTAAGATCTTGGATAGAAAAGAACATGTCCTATGCACCAAGGTTATACCACAAGTTAAGGTTTTGTGGAGGAACCATGCTATAGAAGAAATGACCTGGGAGTTGGAATCGGAAATGAAAGCGAGGTACCCTCACCTGTTCGAAATACCAGGTACGTACGTCAATTTTGAGGATGAAATTTTATAAGGAGGGGAGGTTGTAAGACCCCAACTTATTATAAATAAATTAAATTTTCCTCTATTCATTATTCTAAATTAATAAGGGTTAATTTGATATAATGCTTTTGTTATGGGTGAAATGTGCAAAGTTTATAAAATAAGCAAGTGGTTATAAAATATTCATTTCTGTCGCGGAATATTCGTTTGGTCGTGGAATATTCTTTTTGTCGGGAATCTATGTACGACGGTGCAGTCATTTGTGGGCCCCATAACGGAAAATAGTTTGATGAAAGAAAACAACAAAGATTGAGTTTTATAAATAACAGCGTAAATTATTACTGTTAACACTGTTGGGTTACCTGGAGGTTAAAATACAGTAATATGCGTGGTTGCACAGTAGCACACGGTATTGCACAGTATTGTTGAATTATTGATTCGTACGTAAGAAGACACCACTCAATAATTGTTACAGTAGTTACTGTTCAATATTTTATGTCATTGATTCAATAATTGCTGCATTGTTAGTTTATATTATTATTGTTTCAATAATTGTCACTGCACAGTATTTTCCATTATCAGATCAATAATTCATATTATTTGAATAATATTATTAGATAACATTATTGGCAATGTCTAGAAAGTTCTGTCAAGGAGAGGTTAGGTCATCTAACTGCGCGTCAGTAAGGAGAAATCCTTATTGGAAAGCCCCCTCTTTCCTTGGAATGGCCTGGTTGTCATAATTGTGATTCTGTAATATTATTTGTGAATAATTAATTATTGATTCATATGATAAGAAAATATTTATTTGATGTAGATATAAATGATGGTTTTATTTATTTTATGTGGTTATAAATGAAGGAATTAATGCTGGTGTGTTTTATCAGTATTTTGTCGGACTAGAAGTATTAAAAATCATCAATTTATGGATTTCAGATATTTTATGTTTGGAATTTAGAGAAACTCAAAACTACAAAGTTGTAGAGAATTCGATTTCAGGCAGAATGGACATAAAATTCGTATTTTTCTAATAAATGGGCTATTTTCTATGAATTGTTGAAGTTTTGAAGAATAAAATAATTTTTATTAAATTATGGGTGGGACCCACTTTTGTTTTACAACATGTGGGCTGCCAATTTATTCAAAGATAGTTGATGGCTTTCAAAGTTGGTTGGTGGCATGCGTAGAAGGTGAGAAATAATAATAATAATATTTTATTATTTAGTCTCCTTTGGCGTTCTAGCATTTTTCTATAAATAGACGCTTAGGTTAGAATTGAAAATCACACCAGAAATAAGTTTTCTTTCTCTCTAGATTATCGAGCGTATTCTTGTGAGTATTTTAATACTTTGAGTGTTGCTATACGGTGCGAGTTTCTGTCAGCACTATACCCGAAATTCAGTCAGAAGTACGGTTATATTGAGGTAAGGGATGTTATTTTTTTCTCAAATGATATTATTTTCTTCAATATCATTATGCCGAAATATTGATGAACTTTTTAATCAAATTTAAAACTTTTTATGTCGGAGTTACTATTCACGTATACGACACTATACACCGAAAAATAAAAATTTTCTTTTTTGTCCAAGATGTCTATTTTGGTTACTATCTTTGATTGTATCCATGTTTTGATCGTTATTTTTGAATTCTGCTTCAAAATCAATTATTATGAAGTATTATTGATCTTGAATAAACTGTTATGCGAATCCCTAATATTTGTCCTTATATCTCACTGGATTCGTTCTTAAAAATATTTTTCATCATCCCCAGTCCTTAATGATGATATTATTGAATATCTTTGGCCTGTAGTGCAAAGATGAATGATTTACTGATGAATATCTTTGGCCCGTAGTGCAAAGATGAACAGGTGTTGAGATGAACATGACCAACTGGTGAAATAAATGAATATCTTTGGCCTGTAGTACAAAGATGAATATTTAATTAAAAGATGTATATTGATTGATGTTACAGGGATAAAATATTGATGATGGACTCTTAAATCTTAGAAGTTAATAGAATTCATTCTCTACGTGACTCTTCTAATGGATTGTTGTTTCCGTTGTATTTGTTGATCTAAAACTTGTTATCTATTATATTCTATCAGATTTTTCCCTGTTGAAGACTAACGATAATTTGTTGTATATTATCTTAGTCATAATGTTCTTTACTGGGCTAGTTGAGCTCACCCTTTCCTTTTTGTTCCATTTTTCTTCTCAGGAGGTGAGAACATAGCAGGATCGAGTCGGGGTATGGAGTGATGGTTCTAGGAAGATGTTTTAGTAGTCCTCACTATTTCTATAAAATAGTGTTTGAATAATTGTAATGAGGACTTATTTGCGTGTGGATATTGTCTAGAAGACAATATATGTATTTAAACTCACAGTATGTATTGTCGTATTTCATATGACATTTGTATTATTGAAGTTGTAGTTGCTTTATGTACCCTGTATTTGGCGACTCAGAATGGGTGTTGTATACCTATTTTGGGAGCGTCACATTTATAGACTATTTTTACTAATTTCGTCGTTCCGGACTCAAATATCACGTCCGCGCCTCAAAATTCAACTCCGAACACAACTTCAAATCTTAATAACATTCATCTTTAATATCATAACTCACAATATTTATCATCCAGGTCGTTCCCAGGAAAGAGGGGGCTTTCCGATAAGGATTTCTCCCTATTGACACGCAATTAGATTATCTAACCTCTCCTTGACAGAACTTCTAAACATTATAAATATTTCAATTTATAATATGAATAACTTTGTCATCTCAATTATTGATTTAATAAAATAACATTTTAAGCAGATGATATTGTGACAATAATTCAATCAATAATATGAGAGATATGATGCAGCAATTACTGTAGCAATAATTGAGTATAACTGAGTGACTTCTCACGTAAGCATCAATAATCAATACCGTGGGCTACCATGCAACCACGCGTATTACTGTACTTTTACCACCGGGTAGTTCAACAGTTTTAACGGTAACCATTACGCCGTTATTCATAATAACTCATACTTTGTCGTTTTTCTCATCCGACAGTTATTCTGTTACGGGGCCTACAGATGATTGTGCTGTCGTACGGATATTCCTGACAAAAAGAATATTCCACGACCAAATGAATATTCCCCGACTTCCATAAATATTTTATAACCACTTGCGTATTTGAAAAATTTGCATATTTCACCCATAACTTTAAACTTTTATCAATATAACCATTTACTGAATAATAATTATAAGAAAAATTGAATATTTTTATTTCATAAAATTCAGGGTCTTACACAAATCATTCAAAATTTATACTCAGAACACCAAAAATTATACAAGGTCCATTAGTTAGATGCAGAAAAGTAAATTGATTATAACAACTATAAATGAGGGGATGTTAAACGCTTATAGTCATTTTTCATTATAATATAAGGCAAGATCAATATAAGTTAACACAATAAAAGACAAAAACTACTCAACCGAAATGATTCCATTTTCATTTGAAGATCAAATAACCCAAAAATAAAAATTCAATCAGACCAAACAAATAGTAATCACAGTCAACTAAATCAATAACAAAAAAAATTCAATCTTGAATCAAATAATCTCTCACAGTTCATACGCTGATAAACATTCAAAACAAATTTAAAAACTAGATCATAATTAAAAGTACATGCGATGGATGAGAGACTGAGAGAGGGTTATAAAAAAATTGAATGAATGCAGATAAATCACAAAGGGAAAACAGAGGATTGAATTGGGGGCCATGTTTGGTCCATTTAGTTTTCCTCTTGCTCCATGTTGGTGTCTTGTTGGGTTATTTGGGCGAAAGATGTGTACTTCTAAAATGTTGTGTATATTTCTAATATTTCACCAAGCTTTAAAATTAAAAAAAAAATTTACTTGTATTTAAATTTGGTTTATGAATTTTTTTTACCCCCCTCTAAATTTAACGTTTTCATTAATCTACCCACTTAAGTTTATTAATCTACATATATGCTCTGTCCTTATACCTATATATATATAATTAAGCAATGATTGGTGCTTATGCTACCCCTCAAACAGAGTAGCCCTTGATTCTTCTTGTTGTTGGGAACTTCAATTACATATGATACACATAGGGTATAACTTTATATTTATTCAGCCATATCCTACCAAAAATTATGTTGTATAATGAAATCATAAAAAAAAATCATAGCGGTGGATTAATTTGGTACTGAAGCGCGAGATTTCACCATAAATTTTTAAATTGTAAGAAAGAGAATCTGACGTGTCAGTCAACAACCTCCAAATAAAGGTTTTAGTCAACCCAAAAATTTTGGCCACCATGTAATCATCTCGATCTCGTCGAAAAATCTGCAAAAGTTCAACCGAAGTTAGAGGCTCCGGGAGGACTCTCTGTTGCTTTAGTCAAAACACTGATAGATAGATAGAGAGAGAAAATTATTATGGGGTTTCAGATTGCATGTGTATTTTAAATGTGTTGGAACATCCCTTATTTATAGCATGAAATTCATCTCTTTTAGGAGTTATGCATTAAGGAGGGTGTATTCAATTAATATTTTTAAAGATTTTAAAAATTTGTTTGTATTCAATTAAGACATTTAAAGAGTTTATACAAGTTTACTAGTATTCAATTACAACTTTTGTAATGTCTTTAAAAGTTAAGTGATATTGAATTGAGACTTTTATAAAGTCTATAAAAGTATTTTGATATTCAAAAAGTCATAAAATTTCAAATTTTATCAAATGGTAGAGTTTGACATACTTTAAAAGAAGAGATACTCATATCCAAAGTCTGACCTCATCTATAAAGACTTTTAGAGACTTCTAAATATTAGAGAAAATGAACAATAAATTGTTAAATCCACAACAGAAAATGTTATTTCCACAACAAAAGTGTCGCTATAGATTCTATAGCGACGGTTTTCACCGTCGCTATACATCTACAGCGACACTTTTGTTGTGGAAATAACAAAAAGTGATGTGGATTTAACAATTCCCAATGAACAAAGGAGAAAGAGGAAATCAAACAAAGAAGAGAAAATGAAGTGGTTATCATGAAGTTTATTTTTGGGTAAGTTGATCAATTGGTCAATAGAGTGCTGACACACAGGTGAGGGTCTATGTGTGTCAGCATTCTATTGACCAATTGATCAACTTACCAAAAAATAAATTTCATACTAACCGGATCCAAGAGATAACAAAATAATATATATATATGAGAGGGGATCTGAGACGGACCAAATTAACGGACCAAGGGACGGACTTGAGAAACACGCGGGTCAAATTCTGATATTCGGATCTTAAAAAAAAAGCAACGGACTACTTAAAAAAAAGAACACTCTCTCTCCCCATTGCAAAATAGAAAATTGCTCCTTATTTTCAAGCTCATAGTCTTTTGATACTGAGAGTTTCAATTACATATCAGATCTAAGTTCAGTATAATCATGAGAAATAGCATACACATAATTGACTCTTTAGTCAATCAATTACTTTAACCAAACAAGCTCCAGTAATCAGTAAATTCAATGAGGAAAAAGACGAACACCGACACCATTTTGCAGCCGGATCTCGGCGGATTCTGCGACAGCGACTGATGGGAGGTTGATGTGAGTGGTGAGCAGTAGATTCTTGTGGATAAAGAAGTTGGTGTCGAACATTGAGTCATCGAGGGCAATTCTGGCCATCGAAGTACCTTTGCCGAAAAAAATGGCAGCTTTCATTCTCTCAGATTTTCCTCCGCCATTACAGAAACACCATGACTCCCCTAAAACTCCCATTTGTATATGGAAAATTGAGTGTGTTAAGGTTCCAGATCCAAGAGTAAAGCAGGTAAATGGTAATGCATTTTTCTTTGATTCGCCCCTTTGTTTGGAAGGGTTTTAGCTCTGTGAAGCAGAGATTATTTTTTTCAGCTCCGTTGCTTTTTTTTAAGACCCGAATATCAGAATTTGACCCACATGTTTCTCAAGTATGTCCCTTGGTCCGTTAATTTGGTCCGTCTCAGATCCCCTCTCATATATATATATATATATATATATATATATATATATATATATATATATATATATATCCTTACTGTGACGCCCCCAAAATAGGTATACATTACCCATTTTGAGTCGCCAAATACATGGTACAGAAAAACAACTACAACTTTATTAATACAATTATCGTGCAAAATACGACAACACATACTGTGAGTTTAAATACAATATTGTCTTCTAGACAATATCCACACCCAAATAAAGTCCTCATTACAATTATTGATGCACTATTTTACAAAATAGTGAGGACTACTAAAACAGCTATCTTGAGTCATCACTCCATACTCCGGCTAGTCCCTGCTAAACTCTCACCTCCTGAGAAGAAAAATGGAACAAAAAGAAAAAGGGTGAGCTCAACTAGCCCAGTAAAGAATGTTATGACTAAGATAATATACAACAAAATTATCCTTAGTCTTTAACAGGGAAAAATATGATAGAATACAATAGACAACAAGTTTTAGATCAACAACTGCAGCGGAAACAATAATTCATTAGAAAAGTTAAGTTGAGAATGAAATCTACTATCATCTATGAATTTAAAAGTCCATCATCAATATTTTATCCATGTAACATCAATCAATATACATCTTTGCACTACGGCCAAAGATATTCATTTGTATCACCAGTTGGTCATGTTCATTTCAACACATGTTCATCTTTGCACTACGGGCCAAAGATATTCATCGGGTAATCATTCATCTTTGCACTACAGGCCAAAGATATTCATCAAGTATCACCATTAAGGACTGAGGATGATGAAAAACATTTTAGAGAACGAATCCAGTGAGACAGAAGGACAAATATTAGGGATTCGTATTTCGGTTTATCCAAATTCAATAATACTCCATAATAACCAAGTGTGAAATAGAATTCAAAAATAAAGATAAAAACATGGATACGATTAAAGATAGTAACCATAAAAGACATCTGGAAGAAAAAGAGAAAATTTTATTTTTCGGTGAATAGTGTCGTATTTGTGAATAGTGTCGTATACGTGAATAGTGCCGTATACGTGAATAGTAACCCCGACACAACAAGTTCTAAATTTGATTAAAAGTTCAGATCAATACTTCGACATAATAATATTGAAAGAAATAATATCATATACGAAGAAAATAATATCTCTTACCTCAAAGAAACAGTACTTCAACAGGGAAAAATATGATAGAATACAATAGACAACAAGTTTTAGATCAACAATTGCAGCGGAAACAACAATGCATTAGAAGAGTTAAGTAGAGAATGAAATCTACTATCATCTATGAATTTAAAAGTCCATCATCAATATTTTATCACTGTAACATCAATCAATATACATCTTTGCACTACGGCCAAAGATATTCATTTGTATCACCAGTTGGTCATGTTCATCTTAACACATGTTCATCTTTGCACTACGGGCCAAAGATATTCATCAGGTAATCATTCATCTTTGCACTACAGGCCAAAGATATTCATCAAGTATCACCATTAAAGACTGAGGATGATGAAAAACATTTTAGAGAACGAATCCAATGAGACAGAAGGACAAATATTAGGGATTCGTATTTCGGTTTATCCAAATTCAATAATACTCCATAATAACCAAGTGTGAAGTAGAATTCAAAAATAAAGATCAAAACATGGATACAATCAAAGATAGTAACCATAAAATACATCTGGAAGAAAAGAGAAAATTTCATTTTTTCGGTGAATAGTGCCGTATTTGTGAATAGTGTCGTATATGTGAATAGTGTCGTATACATGAATAGTAACCCCGACACAAAAAGTTCCAAATTTGATTAAAAGTTCAGATCAATACTTCGGCATAATGATATTGAAAGAAATAATATCGTATATGAAGAAAATAACATCCCTTACCTCAAAATAACCGTACTTCTGACTGGAATACTGGATATAGTGCTGAAGGAACTTGCACCGTATAGCAACACTCAAGTATCAAAATACTCACAAGAATACGCTCGATAATATAGAGAGAGAAATAGAGAATACTTTATTTCTGGTGTGATTTTCAATTCTAACTTAGCCCGCTATTTATAGGAAAATGTTAGCACGCCGAAGCAGACTTGACCTGCTACCTGATGGCTTTACCTGTTACTATTGCCACCCACCACATTTGAAATTCAATTTGAGCACATTTCTCACCAACCAAAAGTGGGGCCCACTCAATTCTAGAATTTTCCACCAAAATCATTTATAACCCTAATTTTCGAAGCAGTCACCTCTTAAAATTCATAACAAATCATTCATTCATTTTTAACGGTTCAAAATTTGTGGACATATACCCAACTTATATATGTATAACATATCCAAAAATCACAACGATTCAACGGTCAGATTAAAAATTATAACTCACGCAATATATCGTAAAAATACTGATTTGATTTTTAATACCTCAATTCCAACAAAACACAGATAAACACCTCAACATTAACTCCTTCAATTATAATCACATAAAATAAATAAATCCATTATTTATATAAAATAAATATTTCCTTATCATATAAATCAATAATTAATTATTCACAAATAATATTACAGAAT
Source organism: Panax japonicus (assembly GCA_020205505.1). Lineage (NCBI taxonomy): Eukaryota > Viridiplantae > Streptophyta > Magnoliopsida > Apiales > Araliaceae > Panax > Panax japonicus. The sequence continues at coordinate 74,759,763 of CM035092.1, read as the reverse complement.
CACAATTATGACAACCAGACCGTTCCCAAGAAAGAGGGGGCTTTTCAATAAGAATTTCTCCTTACTGGCGTGCAATTAGATGACCAAACCTCTCCTTAGACAGAACTTTCTAGACATTACCAATAATGATATCTAATAATATTATTCAAATAATATGAATTATTGATCTGATAATGGGAAATACTATGCAGAGACAATTATTGAAACAACAATAATATAAAATATCAACACATCAATTATTGAATCAATAAAATAAAAATATTGAACAGTAACTACTGTAACAATTATTGAGTAGTGCCTTCTTATGTAAGAATCAATAATTCAACTATACTGTGCAATACCGTGTGCTACTGTGCAACTACGCGTATTACTGTATTTTAACCACCAGGTATTCCAACTGTGTTAATGGTAACCATTACGCCGTTAATTATAAAAACTCATACTTTGTCGTTTTCTTCATCCAACAATTATCCTGTTATGGGGCCCACGAATGATTGCGCCGTCGTACGGATATTCCCGACAAAAAGAATATTTCACGACCAAACGAATATTTTCCGACAAAAGGAGTATTTTATAACCACATGCTTATTTTGTAAAATTTGCACATTTCACCCATAACCAAAGCATTATATCAAATTAACTCCTTACTATTTCAAGATAATAAATAGAGAAAATTCAATTTTATTTATAATAAGTTGGGGTCTTACACTTCTCACTCGCTCTCTCTATCTCAGCCTTTTAAAATAAAACCCCCAAAAGAAATAGAGCTATTATAGCAGTCGATGAGAGAGAAAAATGAGGAATGGTTAAAAAAGGATTATTGTCAAGGGTTTCAAATAGAACCAATTGTATAAATGCAGATAACAAATATTTTAATATTATTTATACTTCTTCTCTCCCATAAAAAAATCTCATTTATTTATATTTGTAAATAGTAAGGAGGTATTTTTTTATGTTTATTTTAAAATTAATAAATTTGTTAATTTTTTTATTTATTAAAAATTATAAATTGTTAGTTTAGTAATAATGTCTTGATAGAAAAACGACAATGAACAATTTTAAAATTGAAATTGTTATTTTATATTATTGTTAGTATAATTTTTTTTATGAAATATGACATTTTTTTATAATAGACTGGATATGATATAATAATTCAACTTCAACAATGCTTTTTATTTCAAATTAGGTTGCGACATGGTCAAAATATTTTAATATCGTATTCATTTCATCTAAGATATAAGATCTTTGTTGACTTTTTAATAATTAATATAAGATGCACGATATATTAGAAGTATACAAAAATCTATCAATGTCTTGGTAAAAAATCTATAAAAATCTGTCACTTAAAAAAAATATTTAAAAATCTTTATTGAATACATCCTCCTAAAATTCTAATTGGTTTTAGAAACCTTTCAAGATGTCAATCCTTAGTTGGTTAAATTTCATAAAATTTTTATCTTTTATTAAATTTAATATACTTTAAAGATATTTTACCAATAAAATTATCATGTTGTCCTTCATTAATACTACAAATAACACACGAAAACTTGTCGTTAGTGAATTATTTTATTCATATAAAGTATTACTATATACTTGTGTCAAAATGCACGACGTGATGGAAAAATATGGGTACGTATATTTTCAAACAAATCGGTTACAGTAAGACCCGCAGATTATTATTAACGTTCAAAGTTCAATTTTAAATAATTTTTAATTCAAAATTGATGTGATTTTTTTTTGTTTTATTATTGATGGATATTAAAATTATCTAAAAAAGACAATTTATTGTATTTATTATTTTTATTGAATTATTTAAATTTTAATTTTCTTTAAAAAAAATTAATAACAATGTTATAATTTGAAAGGGAGGTAATTAGCTATACAAATATGTTTTGACTTTGATGGTCAGTCAGAGCACGTGACTTGGTCGCGTGACTAGTGGAAACCCAAATAAGATGACCCATGAAGGCCTAAACAACCCGTCCAAAACGTAAGGAAGGCGGGGAAACTGAGTCTCTCTCTCGGAGGGAAAGTTCTAATAATCTCCTGACGTTCGCGGCGTACATGATCTGGTAGGTCCCACGTCCTACCCATCTCCGGCGAACCCTATGATGGCCGAAATTGAAACGCTAGGCATTCTTGACGAGATTCAAACCCTAGTTTCTGATAAGCTTCAAGTGGTATCCTCTCACCCTATCTCATCGCATCTAATCTTGTTTGGATTTATGTTTATATCTTTCCAAATTTGAGATTGTTACTGATTTTGTTTGGTAACTTCGTTATATTTGCCTATACCTTTTTGTTTCTTCAGTTATCTTGTTGATATCTGTGGGACTGATTATTGGTGAATAAAATGAGGGATTCAAAATTATTAATATCTACTGGACTGTCGAAATTATTGTTTTTTTCATGAATTAATTTATGCACTGTACTAAGAAAGATTGATTTTTTGGGATTAAAATGACAAAAGTTTCAATAGGGAAGAATCAAGATCCAGGGTAGACTTCTTGAGAATTATGAAAGAGAAATAAGTTATAGGGTATACTGATTATGTTAATAATTGATTCTGAATTTTAAAAAATAGATTAAAGGAGATTTGTAATAGCACTGTACTAATTCCCATATGAATATAGTTATAACATAGGAGACCTACGTGTTATGACGCGGCCCTATTATACGCAGAAATCATAGTGGAAGATGGCATTTTCAACTCTGAATCAGTTGTTGATCTTGGTTCACAATGCACTAATATGCCGCAAATGCACTTTGATTGTTGTAACATTACATTAAGAGGACATTTTCAAAATTTAAAGCAATAATTGAGGATTTGAGTTCAATTTATCTATCATTCAACCAGGAAAAGTTAAACCGAAACCTTTTAAATGACATCCTATATTTACAATTTTATGTGATAGCTCGACACTACTGTTGACGTGGGTGTTGCACTCTGTCGCTTTCCTACTCTATTTTCGTAAAAAATGATAAGGAATGGTCTTCCCATTGTACTAAATTTGAAGGCGTATTGAGGTTAAACTGATTATACATCGAATTATGACCCTTAATAACATGTGGGTTCATACTTCATCGTTAGCAGTTAACCAAGTAGTGCCATCAACAATATAATTTCCAGGCTTGTGTCTTTGAGTTTCCTATTATGCATGCTCCAAATAAGAAGTCATGGCAATAACAAGCGTGGCTCTTGAAGCTCATGAGCGAATTATTTGGTAGTTATAATGAGTATTTTTGTTAGTAACCATGAGTTTCTGACTTTCAAGTTCAAGTTAATTGTAATATTTGTCCGATATAGTTGACTGTTGCCAAGATAGAGTAAAATGAATTGTAACTTTGTTTTAGTAAGATTTGTTATGCTACTATTTTCGTCTCTTCTAGTGAGACCATATTAATGTACTCTTGAAATTTTATTTATTTATTTATTCATGACTTAAGTGTATATTAGTGGCAAATTCATATATGTAGGCCATCTAAATACTAACAATTTCACTATCACTGTTGATCTTATTATGTGCTCTGGCCACCAAAGTCCATGAACTAGCATATGCACATGGGCTTGTTGATTGGTATTTTTCTTCTCTTTTTAGGGCCTTTTCATGCTTTCTATTGTCTGCAAGACCTTTTGACGTTGAACGTAGTTATATTTTCATTTTCTGGTTGAGGCAAGAGACTGACGTTCTCTTCATTTTTATTATTTGCTTGGACTATATATTTATAATATCTTGATGGTACAAAATAGTTTCTTCATTTATTTGGTAATGCCTTCTTTCTTTCCTTTTCTGCTAAAGTCTTCTTAAACAAGAATATCCTTCTTATCTTTAATTACTGTTTAAAATATTTATGGGACTCCAAATTGTGTGCTTGTAAGAGCAATTTACTCTGATTTGAATGTAGTAATGTACAGAACCTGTAGTTTTTGTTGGAGGCTGTAGTGCTTGCTATACTAACTTTAAAATGTGATGGTTTGTCTCTTAGGTTTCCTATAAGTGGTTAAGGTCGTAATCTTTAGTGTCATCAAATGCTGCAAAGAGGTAAGATCTCTTAAAAGTATAATCTTGTTCATTATATCTCAGTAATATTTTCTCGCTAAACTTAGTGGCTCATTCCTTTTTGTAGGCTGCTTCAAGATTTTGTTGAAAAAAGCGAAAGCAAATTGGAAGTTGTTTATACTTTGTCTGGTTGGTTAAAGAATAATTCTTCAGTTTACCATATAAGGCTAGTTTCAAGGCCAAAACTTGAAGGTTAGATTTTCTATTGTTGTATCATATTTTATGTGGATTTTTTTACTTGAAACGGACATGCTTATAAGAAAAATCTGTCATTCTTACTTGTATATTTGCCTAATGTTAATAACCAAATAATGGGTAATTTTTTTTAGCTTTTTATTTTTATTTTATTTTTGCCTACTTGCTGTATGGTACTTCATTCCATTCCATTGCATTCAATTGTATAGTATTTGTCAAATACACATTTCATTTATACTTCTAGACATCAAAAAGATATATATGAGCCAGAAGCCTTGAGATTGAAATAAAATAGGAACCATTTAGCAATATCTTGCGGTACATCTCGTCATCTAATAAATATCGAGTTGGTATATTCAATTTTCTAAAATCCATAGCGTAACAATTTTTGACTGCATTTTGTTGTGTACATCAATATCTACTCATATTTCATAATGTTTTGAGGGGATATCGCCAAGTCTATAGAAAATTGATTCAGTCCCACCTTTTCTCACTCCTATTGATCATGTAATTCTTCGTTAGTTTTTCCATTTGTTCCTTTTCTCCCTGATCTTTCTGTCTCAGTCCCACATTTTCTTCGTTGTACCTTCGTTGATTCTTTTATAATCTCTTAGTCTTTGCCAACATTAGGAAATGAGAATGATAATTAGTTTTCAATTTTCTTACCAACTCATGTGCAGAAGCCAAACAAGAATTTGATGACAATTACTCAGTTCAGGTCTATAGTGTGCAAGCGTGCATTCCAAAGGATCCAGCTTCCCTTTGGAATGCTGAATTTGTACAAGCAGAAGAGCTCTTTAAGCAGCCCACAACAGTTGATAATTGTTTGCGAGATAACAGGTACTTAACTCCCTGAGTTTTATTTAGGTGTATTGATTGGTGCCCTTGTTGATAAATATAAGTTAGTACTGCCTATATATTCTCATTGGAGAGAATGCTGATTTCTGTTGATTTATTTTAACAAGTTACCTCGTATTATTGTAGTAAACCTTCTATGTTGGAACTTCTTACTTTTGAATCGTACCTAATCACAATAATATACCTGAAATGAGTAAAGTTATGATGAGATATCCTTTTGTTTTGCTCTATCTGTTGATCTTGAGTGTTTTAGTTTTTTGAAGCTTCCGAACAACATGCACCTGGGAATATTTGGGGACTGAATTTTCGTGGAAAAGATAACCTATATTAGTATTTGGAGAAATTTGCAAGCCATAGAAGTAAATTGGTCAAGCAAGAAGAGGGAGAAATGAGGCCTTGAGGGGTTGGATATGTAAAATTTTAAAGTTTGGTCTTCTACTCGAATAAGGCTCCATAAGTTGGGCAATAAATTTTTATTTTTTTTAAAATATTTGGCAGTGCATAGATAGAGGGGTCAAAAGAAATAGGATACCTGTTGACTGTTGTTGGCATTCCTTTAATCAGGAGATGTAAATAAAATTCCTTTACTCTATTTTTTCTTGTGTAAATAATAATGCTCTTTTACTTATCAAAGACGCACAAATATTAAACTGTGGCAATTCTAAGATTTCTGTGCTTGAATTAATATTCATGCACACCATAATTACAACATCTAATGCATAAAAGGGGTATGTAACCAGTATATGATTACACAAATAGCGATTTAGTAAATCTTGGCTCCTGTTTATGATGCCTATTAAAATATTTAATCAGGCTATGCGGGGTTTCGAATTCCTATGTCAAGCGCAATTCTGGAACACCGGTAAGTAGTGTTACTCTGCTAGCCAAAGGTTCAAAAGTCCCTGGGCCATCCAGGAATGATTCTGCACATCAAAGTGCATCTGTTCCACTGCCTCAGCAGAAAAAACATCAGCAATTAAGCACTGGTTTTGATTCGCAGTCTTGCAATGAGGTAAGAGATGTAAAAAATGGAAGTCATGGTATAGGAGCACATGAACAGGGCAGCAAGCTGGCTGCAGAAAAGGTAAAAGCTCCTCAATTTCCTGCTGATAAAAAGAAGGGCGGGCAGAACGATAAAATGAATTCTGCAACTGGAGGGTCATTAGCTAGTATGTGGGGTCGTGCATCTGCAAAATCAAAGCCCAGTGGTGCCCCATCAGAAACTAATAATACCATCCCTAATGCTGCTGGTTAGTTTCTGATAGTTATCTTATTTAGAGAGAGTGAATTCATTTATTTGGATCAAAGTTCAAACTGCTATATGTAGTTTAGCAGCTATTTTGTTTTATGTTGAATATTTTGTTATTATCTTTCTAGTTTGTGCAGAAGCTCAAGTATGTGCTCGTGAGGTAGTAGAGGGCGGGAGCAGTGATGATGATGATCATGACTTCAACTTCAAGAGAGCATCCATTGGTGAAGCCAATAGAAAGAGGAGGGTTGTCTTTGATTTCTCAGACGAAGAAGATGAGTACAAAGATGTTGTCAGTCTAGCTTCACCAGATCCTCCAAAAAGTAAATCTTCTTTAGATTCAAAACAATGCTCTAAAGCTTCTGTTGTAGAGAAAATCAGTTTGAACTTTAATGAACTTAAAGAAGCTAAACCAAAGAAGGAGAAAGAAGAAAAATATATTAGAACGGAGTCGAACCAACTGTTGAGGGAAGAATCTTTGGATGTCAGCAAAGGCAAGAACAATGGGATTTCATCCTCAGACAAGATCCACAGCTCTAATTCTGAGACAGATGCATGTACCAAGGATAAACTGACTGGTGTGCTCTGAAATCATCCTCCATTGTCAGTA